>OZ024832.1:36411400-37128318 GCA_964016985.1 Anodontia alba | reverse complement strand
CTTTTTTTAGACTCAAATGAATGGTTATTTAGAACAGCCACGTTTTGAAACATTTTATTTCGCAGATCTTTCTAATACTAAATGCTAAGGCCCAGTCTATGTAGCAGTCAAAATTAGAGTATCGCCCCCACCCCCATTCCCCCTTATAGATGATTTCGGATATAGTATGTTCGGCCTATGCTATGGATGACGACATGTAATTATGTATGCGGGCTAGAAAACAGACGATCACAGTTGATTTTTTTTACATAGCTCTGATAACGTCTATAATTTTTTTATCATTGAGTATTGCGATAATTAATATAATTACAACCTTTCATAAATATAACATTTTTTCACTATACTACGATCTATAGGGAGCTAAGTAATGCATGATAGATTAGTTTCCCGGCGTATTGATGCTTTGCATCGATGTTTTCTTGTTTGTATATTGCTATTGTTGTTTTGATCATTCGTAGGATAACTTTGATGAAGTGCATATACTATCTACGTATCTTGGTCACGGTTTGATCTCGGGCATATTAATTCTAAAACTGATGCATGAAATTTAAAGATTTTGCGATTTCCAAGTTCCATTAAAATGTGGTCAAGTAACCTGTAAACCATTTTGATTGAGTTATCAAACAAATGACCAACCATTATATGACATTTAATTTAACCGCAGTCTTCATGTGCGGCAAATTATTTTGGTCCCGGTCTGGTTCCGGGCATATTATTTCGAAACTGATGCACAAACTTTCAAACTTTTACGGTTTGAGAATTTCCAAGAATAAGTTTGGTTAGCATATACCATACAAACTACTACCTGTCATTTACTGTTTTGGCGATGCTTGCAGAAATCTAGGACATGGTCATTTGCGCGAAAACTTGGTCCCGCCTTTTCTCCGGCATGGGCCATTTCAATTGGCAATGTTTCCTTAACTACAAGAAATATTTATAAATGTTGAAGAAGATTCTATAAGTAATAAGCCTATCAAACATTTCTCAATTCCATGAAAGATTAAAGGCTGTTCCTGGGAGATCAAACTTTGGTACCGATTTTTTTGGTCCCGTCTTTTCCCGCGCGGTCCCGTCAAATACAACTACCCTATATCATGGGGAAATTTAGGGATGCGCATTACACAGACCTGTTACGTAATAAATGTGGGATTATCAACGGCCTACAGCGTGATTTCCACCTTGAATACCATGTCACCTTCATCAACACCACTGGAGAGTTCAAGGTCACACTAGAAGCCACCAAGCACTTGCTTCGAAAGTAAACTCGATTAAGGTAAACTCAAACACTTTTATGAGGAGACAGCACTTCCAAAAGTTTTTGCCTTTTTTCTGAAAGGCTTCTCTAAAAGGAAAGAATTAACTATGCCAAAATTGTTTTGTCCCTTTCTGAAAAGAGGTCTACTCTAAAAAGAAAGAATTTGCTCCTTTTGGGAGCAAACTCTTTCCTTTTAGAGTATGCCCCTTTTCATAAGGGGATTGGAGCGCACGACAGCCTGCAGAAACTCACAAAAGTTTTTTCCCTCTTAAAATGGTAGAAATTCAAACAAGAGTATCAAGGCCACGAGTAATATGCCGTATAATAAAAAAGTACTATTTTTCATACATGCATAAATAATACTTTCGCCATATAATTCCTTTTTATACGAATTAATAAATGGCTGAAATGCACAAATGCTGATAAAAACGAAGTTTCCTCGTGAAAGTTGTTACAGAACATTCCACCAACACAAAACCCCATGAACTGGTTTGGAAACATATGTTTAGATTTGTAAATGTCAATTCTCGGCATGGTGAGAGACATCATGTTGTTATCCTACAACAATGGGATTCTTTGTTTTAGTAAAACAACATGTTAATTTCGATATGATATTGTGTTGTTTTCATATAATTTTACAACAAATTCTCATTTGTGCTTACAGTAACTAGTGACTCCCTCTTTGATCCTCCGCGGTGTTCTAGTCTTCCGCTATTTGTTTGGTGATAAAAACGGATATAATAGGATGAAAATTGTAAATAAAGCGCAGGTGATTTCCAGCAATAAGACAAACTCACGCAGGGACGTGCAGCGAAAGCAACTTGTAGTAAATCGCTCTCTTCCAAAGAAATAATGTATCATGTGATTTACTGCGAGATTAGACGAGATTCACGGTCTGCGCGTGCTGGGTTGGAGGGATTCTGCGCAGTAGGTTGCGCGGTCGGAGAAATCCATGCTCTTGTGATATACGATTGAGAGATTTATATCATGCCATTATTTTTAGCCTGATATACAACAAGTACTTGTAGTTTAATAAATATTCTTAATCCGGTCACGTTTATGAACAAAACTTCCGATGCGCAGACTGATATACGTGGTCGGACTTGTCATTATCGTTTAGCCAAATCAATAGCGAAGATGCCTTTTCAAGCAGAATTATTTAGATTTTTCTTTTTTCTCCATGAAAACCTACATTATTGGTTCTCATTAAAAGCGTCTCGACAATGTATGGTTTCATGAAGAAATAAGAAGATGAAACAACACAGATATTCCTCTTATCTTGAGCTTCGTAAGCTATGGTTTATTTACCATATAATATAGAGAAAATGTGTCAATTATTAAGCCATTATTGTTATGTAGAATTTGTCTTTTTAAGGTGCAGAACTAAATGTTTCGTTCTAATCCTTATGTTTGTGTTCTGTGGTCTGTGATAATATGAAAATGAAAATAATATGGAAATAAAATGTGTTAAACCTATTATTAAGCATACCAAAACAAGTTTTCAGAGCATTTTAGACATTAAATAAGAACTTGAAAATGGGTTTAAAAATCTGTAAAGTTAGGACAATTAGCAAAAAAAGTGCACCCCTTTTTTCCCCAACATATTATTGGGGAACAGAGTGGTACACATTACAAAATGACGTCTAATTTTTTAGGTGAATTTTGGGAAGACCTAAGTTGTGTAAACACAGTCTGATTATCAGATTGGTTTGTTGTATACTTTATTTATCTTGAATATTCGGACAGACAGGCCTGAGGAAACAGTGTATATCCAAATCAAACTTCTCCTAAACGAACAGTTTGACTAGGGTCAACAGTATTTGCCATTATGTAGCAAAACAGACTTTTAGAGTCTATTGTTCAAATTTTTGACAAGGCAGTATGGCAAGAAATTATATGGTCCGATATTTAAGCTTTAGCACTCTCTCGACAAATTCAGCAAACGACAAATTGATGATATATTTTTCTTATGTTTTCCAAAGATAAAATAAGATAAAATAGGAAAGTTTATTTAAAGACGGCATGACATAAAAAAACAAGTAACATAAAATAGAGCTTATGACCATCTAAAATAGAAAATAGGCTATGACCATTCATTCATCCAAGGAGACAATTTGCAAGAAAGGTCAAAGTCTGTTTTCTGGGAAAAACAGAAAAAAGAATATTACAAAATGCCGTCTGCTGAATTTTCTACCTGGTACGCTCAATGTAAATATGGTGCCGTTGATGCAAAAATTTATTTATCTATTTATTTATTTGTTGATTTATTGTAAATGAATAAACAACTACATTTAAATTGTTTCTATCACTGTTTCTCCATTGAAATTTTGATTTATTACCCCGGAAAACGACACCAACAAACTCCCTACTTAATATTCAAAAGGGTTTTCGAAGAAATCCGTCAAGTGTGGCTTGGCTTCAACAGCCACATTGCATCAAAGACAAACTATTCCAGTTTTATTACTAGAGAAATAAATGGCCAATATCCAATATAAAGCGACACCGGTGAAGTAAATTAAATTCCAATTTCTTTTTAGGGGCGAAATAATAGAGTTAAACCCAATCTGTTTTATTTGATTAAAGCTTTTCCTATTGATTCTATGCTACTAAAATATTGGTCATTGTTTGGGGTTAGTGTTTAGTTTCTCTCTATTTCCATTCAGCTCATAAATTTGACAAATGTCTAAAAGTAAGGCGTGATTGAAAGATAAAAAGCGGTAATAACACTTAGCGCGCTATGGGCAAATTCAGCGGACGATATACTGATGATATTTTTTCTTATTTTCCTCAGGAAATAGGATTTGACATTTCATGCAAATTGTCTCATAAGGAGACAATTTTCATGGAAGGTCAACTCCTATTTTCTGGAAAAAATAAGAAAAATATTTCAAAATGTCGTCTGCTGAATGTTTTACCCAGCATGCTAAATGTTAAAAGTATTGTCCCCTAAAAAGAGCAGGTGTGGGAACAATTTCTTCCTCAATGAAATTATGTTATCAAACGTCAACTTTAACACTTTGCATGCTGGGTAAAAAAAATCAGCAGACGCCATTTAGAAATAGTTTGTCTTATTTTCCCTAGAAAAAAAAGAATTTGAAAATTTATGAAAATTGTCTCCTTAGGAGATATGAAATTTGCATGGAAGGGTCAGACCGTTTTTTCTAGGACAAATAAGGAAACGGAGTGGCTATTACCAGTCGACTGGCAATAGCCGATTTACGTTTAAATGGCTATTACCAGTCGACTGGTAATAGCCGATTTACGTTAAAATGGCTAATGCCAGTCGACTGGCATTAGCGACTTTAACGTAAATCGGCTAATGCCAGTCGACTGGCATTAGCCATTTTAACGTAAATCGGCTATTACCAGTCGACTGGTTATAGCGGTTTTCGGGTTTAATACTTATTGTCAGTCATAATCATAAACAAAGATTTAGTCATTCCCCGTATATGCTTGTTATATTTATGTATTTATTTATTGATTTTGATCTCTTGTGATCTCCTGTGCTGATCGAAAATGTGGGCATTTTCACTGTGACAGTACGGGTGCATTTGCCTAACCGTGTTGCTGAACGTATATGTTTGTCTTTATAAGTATCTTCGGCTGTAATTGAATGAATAAAAATGAGTTTAAATTTGATTTTGGTTTTGAAATATATATTTTTGAACATTTGGTTCAATGTTAAAATAGACAATGTTAAATGTCGCAGGGGTCGCCCCAAATGAACGAAAAAACCATTCTGGAACTTTTCCAGTGCAAAATCAAAAGCATCTGGAAAGAAAAGAAAGGCCTCTGACGACCTTCAAAACCAACAAAAACATTTTAAGTCTTAAGATAACGCATGTAATAAAAATTCCAAAACTGTACAAAAAGACAAAGTAATAATGCAAAATTTTGATATAATGGGTAAAATCAAAAGATAAAACTGCTCAAAAGGAAATCAATAACGTCTGGTTGAAGGTTGGTAAGCATACTCTACATGATAATGACAAAGTAGACATAGAAAATAGAAAAATGCTAAATGACACAATTATAGATGCAGCGCAATTTCTAATGAAAAAAACAGTTCACTGATCCAAAGATAGAAGGCTTTCAATCTGTTCTAAATAAACAACGCGTCACCAGTTTCAAAAAAGTTGAAAATGATATGATACAAATTTTACATCGCGGCAGTCCCGGCTTAGGGCATTGGTTGACCATTTCAAATCTTAACTGTCAAGAAGGGACCGTAAACGTTTTCGACAGCTTTTATAACGATATTGACAAAGAGAGTAAATTACAAATAGCAAACATATTAAAACCAACAGGCAAAAACATTAAGTTCAATATCATCCCCGTGCAACGTCAAGCCGGAGGAACTGAATATGGTTTGTTTGCCATTGCCTTTGCAGTAGCTTTAGGATTGGGCTTTAACCCAACAAAACTACTGTTTAAGCAAGAATCAATGCGGGGTCACCTCATTGATTGTCTAACAAAACAAGAATTTTCCAACTTTCCGTTTAGCATAAATACTAATTGGAGGAAGAAAAAGACTGTCATTATAAGAGAAAACATTTTTTTTGTATTTGCAGGGGCCTCTATGACAGCGAAATGGTTCAGTGCACCAGCTGCTCTGAATGGTTCCATTTTCGCTGTCAAGAAAAGCAGACGGCAGAAAAAGTTAGGAGAAACCCAGATTACGCATTTAATTGCAGTACATGTATTGCCTGATTTCTTTCTTAAACATCAGCTAGTTAAAAATGCTTAAAGTTTGTTGTTGTTTCAATGCAAATACATGTAAAATTATCAACTTGTCTACGTTGTTTCCTTCTTTCAGCAAATAAGACTTCTCACTTATACATGCACGTCTTATAGCAAGTCTTAATGCAGAAATTGCCTCACAGCAGCAGGTCAGATAAGGTTGATCTTATTTCTACTCAAAACGATACTTATACGGAATAAATCGAATTCCAGACACCAAACTCCAAGCCAACTTCACAGACTTAGATAGAAGTGATTTCTTATTTATACCCCCTCAAACGAAGTTTAGGGGGTTATACTGTTTTCAAATTGTCCGTCCGTATGTCCGTATCTCCGTAACACTTTGGTTTTTCCTGCATATCTTACGAAATAATTCAATGATTCTCATTCTCGGATGAGGTTGATCTTATTTCTATTCAAAACGTTCGTAACTCGTAAGCCAACTTCACAGACTTAGATAGAAGTGAGTTCTTATTTATACCCCCCGCAAACGAAGTTTAGGGGGTTATACTGTTTTCAAGTTGTCCGTCCGTATGTCCAGTTTTGCATGTTGTTTAAACCATGTGCTAGATAGGGAATATGTATCAACAAATTATAAAACGTACAACAATCATGTTTACTGTTCGAAACATGCGAGATATACACACACATCAGTTCGACTCCTGGTATAACAAATAAAAATTCGCAAAAGACTGTCAATAGCAATTTCACGTTAAAATTGCTAACGCCAGTCGACTGGTAATAGCCGATTTACGTAAGAATCGCTACAACCAGTCGACTGGTAATAGCGATTTTAACGTAAATCGGCTATTACCAGTCGACTGGCATTAGCGATTTTAACGTAAATCGGCTATTGCCAGTCGACTGACAATAGACCTTTCCATAAGGAAAATACCATCAGATTGGTCGTCTGCTGAATTTGCCCATTGCACATTTGCAAGTGTTAACTAGATAGGATTTATTTTCAGGACCATTTCATTCCTCCACGTGTGAATCGGTCAGGGAGAATGGTTTTCCCATATTCCACTATGCACTGTTACGAATGAAACAAAAATCTACATTTTGTGTTCGTACGCACGATACCTAATATTTATTGCGCCGGTCCCGCTGACTCAATCGGATGCGAGTCCTACTGGTGATCTGAAATTCGTGGATTCGATCCTCGTCGTGTCCGCTGACATTCTTTCGTAGAGACTGGTCATGAAATATTTTCTACGGTCATTCCGTTGATCCAAGAAGGGCAGTTGTCAGTTTCTAGCGAATGACTGATCACATGTACTGTACCGGTTAACGCTTAGAGGATTAGCCTGTTCCGGAAATGTGTGGTTAGGGAAAGTGACCGACTCGACCTGACCTTAATAGTGTTGACTGGGCCGTTAAACAACCAACTATCTAACTGCGTTTTGCTTCGTCTCCTCTCGTTTTTTTTTTTTTTTGGTCGATTGTTCACAATCGTATACTTACATCAAAACTTCCTTATAAGATTGTTGTCCACGTGGTTATCACTGACCAATGAAACCAAACCGCGCGTCAGACGGACTAACCAAATGTTCATGATATGAAACCCACAACCTGTTGTCTCCGAACCAAACTCTATCTAAAACCTGGACTGGGCTTAGTGTTGGGACATTAGTTAACAGTCCAGACCCAGATCAGACGCCACAGATCAGACTGATCAGGATCTGCACTGTCTGCTTAAATTACACGAAGTTAAGGTTAAATGAAACAGTCTTAAGTCCCTGATCAAAGCCATTTTCCCGGCCTCCACTCAGAGACAATCGATCCACCAGTGCTGTCAGTGCTTTGATTTCTCCAGAGTTCAAAGAATTCCGTTTTCAAATAAACCACATGGTTCAAATGTATTGTTTCTGCAAATAGCGTACATAATAGTGAGCGAATGGCTGGCTGGCAGGATAAATGAACGGATGGACGGCGGGCGGGCGTCCGGACGCCCGTCACGGAAAACTCCAATGGTACATCAACTTTAGGGTTTATTCCGTTAACACTGTAAGCTACCTAAATTGGCCGGTTTAGAAACTCATGATGCATGAAGCACGTAAACTTGGTTCGTTAGAACATAATAATGCCCGTTCGTCCGTCCGTCCGCCCATCCGAACCCCAACCGCCCATCCGCGACGGAAGGATGACAGATGACGGACGGAGAGATGGATGATCGAATGGATAGACGAACGGATGGACGGTCGGCGGGATTGATTGTTGGATGACGGACGGACGGATGGCTGCATGGGGGGCTGGATGACCCATGATATTCATTTCAGTAAATGGTGCACAAGTACTAACTAAGAGGACCCAATAGAAACCTCTGGACGCATAGACGTATTAACGTTGGCACTGTTTTATGTCACGAAATATTCCGCGTGCCCTTTTGTTTAGTAAATAAATATGTTATTTTTGTTTAAGGTGAATATACACAGCAGGTAGATTTTTGGTTAATTTCGCCAAGAGAGACAACTTGTGACTACCTGTTTGCTCTACTGCACACAAAAACCCTTCCGAAAAGAGGTCTACCCTAAACGAAAATAAAGCACATTCTTTCCTTTTAACATAGATACCTTTTCTGAAGGAAAGTAAAACAATTTTGACAGTTACCTCCCTTGAAATAGTGTCAATTTCCCTTAAATTAAATGATAAAAGTAATCACTAGGTAAACGTCTTCTCTGTGGTAGGTTTGTTGTGTTTAACACTCTGTCACCTATGTGCCAATTTGTCACATTTAAAGTTACGATGTTGTGAAATAAACAACGACTGGGGTGTTTGGCATGCGCTTCGCAAGCAGGGAACCAGCAGGAGAAGCGATAAATACCAGCAAGATGGACGTCAAAAGCGTCCAAGTTTTACACTTTGTCCTCATGTGTTCTATCAGCCAGTCTGATTGATTCTCAATGACATAGGCAAAATAAATTTATTTTGTAAGAAGTACCTTCTTAATTAGAGATTTTTACCAAAAATATTTCCCGTACCATATGTGGCCAGCAACATATTTTATGGTCGTGATTAGTCTAGATGCAAGGGCGTTAAAGTCAACAGAATCATAATCATGGACCACAACTACAGAAAACATACCTTCGGACATGTGCGCCCAGCGAAGATTCAGATCAGCCTGCGCATTCTCGCAGTCTGATCAGAACCTTCACTAGGCGCAGTTTGAATTCTTCATGCGGACAACGAAGACTTTGATCAGACTGCGCGGATACGTAGGTTGATTTGGTTCTTCGATGGGCACACATGTCAGAATGTACGTTTTGTTGTTGTTGTTCTTTTTTTTTTTTTTTTTTTGACGTTGCGGCTCAAATGGATTCATTATTATTATTATTATTATTATTATTATTATTATTATTATTATTATTATTATTATGCGGTTGTTATGCAATATAAAATTAAATTAGCTTCTAGAATGGCACAATACAAAATAGAAGTAGTCTAGAGACCACTTCTATTTTGTAATGTGCAATTCTAGAAGCTGGTTTAATTTTATAAATACAACTGTGCGTGCGTGCATGCGTGCGTGTGTGAAAACGAAACATGAACAGGAATTTTTAATTCAAAACCCCAGCGAGCATGCAGCGTCAAGACAACGTCTCATCAACGTCGATGCAATGTAATGACGTTGCATCGACGTTGATTCGACGTTGTCTTAACTCCGTGTGCCTGCTGGGACATTTCAAATTTGTAAAGGTATAAACTATTTAGAACATAGCAAGTGATCACACCTGACTACACACTATCTTGCAGCTCGTGCTGCATCGGTTTCACTTTACTACCATGGATCGGTGGATAAGACAACTGACTACATGCACTATATTGGAGTCACGTCGTTGTACAGTTTGTGTTGAGGTTTTACGGCCCAGTCAACCCAATTGGGTCATGTCGAGCGCGGTCAGTTTACCTAACCACACGTTTATTGGGCAGGCTTAGTCCTCTAAACGGTTAACCAGTATTGTGCACATTCTTTCGCCAGAAACTGACAACTGCCCTTCTTGAATCAGCGGAAGGGAGAGAATGACCGTAGAAAATATTTCATGATCAATCTCCACGAAAGAATGTTGCCGACCTCGGCGGGGGGTTGAACCCGCGACCTCCTGGTCTCCAGTCGGACGGGGCATCCAACTGAGCCACCGAGGCCGGCACACGTCGTTGTAACAACGTTGCTTGGACGTCATTGTGATGTTAAGTGTTTACTTGGAAGGGTCCGATTGGTGATCAGGAGGCGCGGGTTTTTATCCCCGCAGAGTCCGGCACCATTCTTTCGTGGAGATTGATCATGAAATATTTTCTAGGGTTATTCTCTCCCTTCCGCTGATTCAAGAAGGGCTGTTGTCAGTTTCTGGCGAAAGAATGTGCACAATACTGGTTAACCGCTTAGAGGACTAAGCCTGCCCAGTAAACGTGTGGTTAGGTAAACTGACCGCGCTCGACATGACCCCATTGGGTTGACTGGGCCGTAAAAACTCAACACAAACAGTACAACGACGTGACTCCCATATAGTGCATGTTGTCAGTTGTCTTATCCACTGATCCATGGTAGTAAAGTGAAACCGATGCACAAAGAATGTGCACAATACTGGTTAACCGCTTAGAGGACTAAGCCTGCCCAGTAAAAGTGTGGTAGGTAAATTGACCGGCTCGACATTACCTTAACAGTGTTAAACTCCAACCCAACCAACTGCCTTGGAAGGCAACAAACTATAGGTAATTCGAAGTTGAAGTGGACTCCAACCCACCAACTTACTTGGAAGGCGACAAACTATGAAAGATACCCGTAAGATTGCATCATACAGGGCACACAAAACCCTTGTCACAGACGTGTTATCTACGATATCACTCCGAAAAAACGTTTTTAGCTTGACGTTTTATTTTAAATGAAAATATTTTGTTCTGATTGACCATATCATAAACCATTTGTCTTTTCTGTGTTTTGTTCTCAAATATTTAGCCTATTTACCCTAAAATAAAATTTACGGCGAAAAAAATGGTCTGACCAATGAAATTTCTACAGTAAAGGAATATTTTTGATGTTTTATCGAAGAAATATGGTTTTGTTTATTTCTTTTTCTTTTTCTTCTTCTTCTTTTTCTTTTTCTTCTTCTTCTTCTTCTTCTGCTTTTTCTTCTTCTTATTCTTCTTCTTCTTATTATTATTATTATTATTATTATTATTATTATTATTATTATTATTGTTGTTATTATTATTATTATTATTCTTATTATTATTATTATTATTATGTGAGATTTAATTATTAATGTTTTAAGACAACATTGTGAAAATTTCAGATACATTGTAATTTTAACAAGAGGAATTTGTAGAAAACCTGCCTCAAGCATCTCAAGCTACCCGTTTCTACATACTCCCCAGGCATATATACTATGCAAAAAATAAATAAATAAATAAATAAAAATAAAGAAGAAAGGAAAAAAAAGAATAGAAAATATTCCAATGGCTAAATCAAGACCTTTTTGTGTATAGGTAGTTACGACAAATAGTTTTACATTTAATAATGACAAAAGTTTGCACATTTACTTCTACTGTGTAAAGCACCAGGCAAAAAAAGGCTTTCCAAAAGATTTTCAAAGGAGAGTATCGTATTTACCGCATGTATTCGGACAGACAGACAGGCCTGAGCAAACAGTGTATACCCAGATGAGACGCCACAGAACGTGGCGTCTCATCAGGGTCTACACTGTTTGCCATTTATCCTGCAATGTCGGGGTAGAAAATTGTACTTGTTCAAATTTTAGAATAAGGGTGGTAAGGAGTTGAGGTGTCCGAATATTTAGGGTAAACATGGTACTATATGATAATAAGGTTTTTAAAACACATCACAGAAAGATGTAGCCCTGAGAGGGGCAACCACCACACACAAAAAAGAACCGAGATTCACGCTGTTGTTGACAGAGGGAGGTTCGGACGAAGTAAAGGGTCTGATTCCTTGGAGTTCAGTCAGATGAACTTTCTGATCCCCCCCCCCAAAATGTACATAATATCTCCGTTATCAATAGCAACACTTTGCACGCTGTTGGCAGATTCAGCAGACGACAAATTGATAAGACTGATAAGAATACTATTTCAAAATGTCGTCTGCTGAAATTTTTACCCATCGTGCTTAGTGTTAAATAGTGTAGCCCCAGACGAGACATCATTTGAAATCTGGACTTACACTGCTTAACTTTTTTGTTCCCAGTATTTGTCAAGCATCCCGAATTACACAGAATGGCTTTAGAGAAGCGAATATTTCTTACAAGTAGAGACGAGGAGGCTAATTTCTTTTCCATAGGCTTCCATTATAGCATTTGGCTGTTCTGTCCTTCATAATATTCCTTGACTTCCAAATTTTGTTTCGATTTAAAGGCTAGCCTTAGACTGACAAAATACATTACAAAACAAAGAAGGAGTCTATCAGCAAGTTTTGGCACTTTTCTGTCCTTGAAAATCAGTACTCTCATTTGGTGGGAAATAAATAAAAGAACAAAAAAGACGTTTACCAGGTCTGATTGTTTTTTCAACAATAGCACATTAAAGTGCCGTCGACAAATTTAGATTTGGTCTGCAAATAAATGCAACATATTTTTGCGTATCAGTTCATCTTTTGTCGTCCAATCAGTCAAGCTTTTTATTAAATATAGCCCTTGGCTTCCGTATACTTTTTTACTGGTTCCAGTCCCTAATTGGTACCCTGTTCCCTGTAGTATTAAAAAATAAAATGCTACGAAAATCAAAGGTATATGCCGTGTGGTGAAATTTTCACTGAATGTCAAAACCATTTACCAAGATCTGTTTTCTGCGTCAGAGATTTCTATTTCCCATCTGTTATTAACATCAAAGATTCTTTAAAACCTGCAGCATTTTGAGCATATTAACCAATTACATTGTTCTTCCCACTTTTGTCTTTTTTACCACTTCAACAATGTATTCCTCCGCAGGTATCCTTTCATAAAAAGCATTTACAAATAAGCCGGAAACCAGAAACAAGGTACTTTATCACATGCGTGAAAATCGCAAAAATTCAGACCAGTCTGCAATGATTCATAATTTACGCTCTTTCGCCCATATTTTCTACTGTATGTCTATTTTTGTATGCTAACAGCGAAGACCCAGACCAGCCTGTGTAGATGCACATGCTGGTCTTGGTCTCCGCTTCTCGCACATGTCCGAAGGGACGTTTTAGTTCGTTCCCGTCCGAAAATTAAGTCTACCATTTTTGAATCATTATTTTCCACTAACCTGTCAGTACCGATGAAGAGTACAGGTTCCCAGATAAGCGTTTTCAATTTGGGAACCATTTTGTCCTGCTGCTTGCTGACATGTTAAACCGAAGCAGAGGCGGGTGTTCACGTTAAACGCTGCGATTTTCGACTCTTTAGGCTGCAAGTTAAATTGTGTTTAAATCAAGAAATATAAAACAGATATTAGATGGTGATAGATTTTACTCACTCTAAAACCAGAGCGTCGCCAAATAAATTTACTTTAAATCGGGCGATTTTGTGTTTTATAACTGATTCTAATGCACATGCGTATGTAACGCGACGTCTGATTGGATAACGTCAAACATTTTCGACGGTATATTTTGCGATATACTGTCGGAAATCCGATGTCATCACGTAACGTCGCTTCTCATTGGCTGGCATTTGGTTTTACGCAGCTCACAGCCCGTGTCGCTTTGTTTGCAAAGGTATATGTATTGGTCTGCAAAGCTAGCCTTTTTAATAATTTCCTTGTAGTAGTTTGTACAAAACCGCCAGAACATGAGATTTCAGAGATATCTCCAAGAACGGTTTACTTGTTAAAGTCATGGAAACTGGAACAATGCTGTGAAAAGAAACCATCCTGGTAAATCACAATTTAAAATTGTAAGATTAAAAAGAGAAAGATTAAAGAAGAAGAAAACCAAAACAAATAAGAAAATATCATTAACAGATGAGTTTGAAACACATTTTAGTCCATGCACTACAACTGAGCATTCTAAATTATCAACTTCTTTCCTCACCTCATCAAAAAGTAAACAATTAAATTCTGTGACTTTGGTCAACTAAAAACTCCGGTTTAAGTTCTGGATAAAATTAGATCTAGATATTCTCGAACGTCTCGTTTTTCAACCTAAAATTTTTGTGTCGCTAGTTTACAATCGAGCCATAGTATACAGACTCCAAAGTTTTGTTGTCCATGTGATTATCATTGAGCAATGAAATAAAACCGCGCGGTTTGTACGAAATCCAGGTAACGGTTATTCATGTCTATTTGTGTGCTATTCTTTCACTGTGACGTTTGAGTACCGTTTAAAATGGGTTATCTGTAGAACCTGGACTGGGACATTGGCAAACAGAACGCGGCGTCTGATCTGGATGTGCTCTGTTTGCTTAAATTACAGGAAGTCTTTGTTTGTGTTGCGGTTTTATGGCCCAGTCAATCCAATGTCGAGCGCGGTCAGTTTACTTAATCACACGTTTACTGGGCAGTCTTGGTCCTCTAAGCGGTTGTCAGTTTCTGGCGAAAGAATGTGTACAATACTGGTTAGTATTGTGCACATTCTTTCACCAAAAACTGCCATCTGCCCTTCTTTAATACAGGAAGTTATTGGTTAAATGAAACAGTCTTATGTTCCCGTTCAAGACCATTTTCCCGGCCTATACTCAGAGACGATCGACCCACCAGTGCTGTCAGTACTTTGATTCTATACTTTATACCATCTTCACAAAACACTGATTGCAACACGTGGTTGTTGCAGCACCGAAGGCAACAATGCACCAATCTGAATACACACACATTCTCGGTATAGTAAAACGTCAATGACTCGAACACCGATGGTTTGTTTTGCCGTGGTTGATTCGAACTCCAGTTTGAGTCCCTAGGAAATTTTTCCTTGGAAATTAAAGAAAACAAATAGTTTGGGATATTTTTGGGAAATGTCCTTATTTTATCATGAAAATCTATGTTGTGTGGACTCGACGCATTTTTTTTTTTTTTTTTTTTTTTTTTTTCATTACAAGCCCTACCAAGGAAATCTTTCTCTTGCAGATTTGTTTCTCTCGCAGCATAAAACACAAGCCAATGCTATCAATCCAGTAAGCATTCTACATAAATCTCTAGCGGGCTGTTATCGGCCCGTCAGCTACCCTGACGGGCCGATAACGGCCCGCTGTAGATTTATGTAGAATGCTAGCTGGGAAGGCATTTAATTCAACTGCTAGGTATTTAGACAACTTGCTTAATGTTGATAATGTATGTAATCAGTGATGCGATTCTAATAAATATCCAAAAACATATGTTTTTTGAAGTATTAAATCCAATGTTCTTGCTTATTTTTTTTTATTAACGGTCACCTCTGGAGCGAAAGTTTCGTGCCAGTCAAATTATCATTATAACGATTTTGTCGTTGTATCGAATGTCGGTATAAAGAGGGTTGACTGTATATTGTTTAAATATGTTTGCGACAGGTTAATTCGCAGTTTGCTAATGTTTGGATTTTGTTTTTGGTGCACCCAGTCTTAACTTTGATGCAGATGGCCGATGTTGCTGCCAATACTGCCGATTTTCTTACTTTTGGTGCTATTGTCTATGGTACAATTTTGTTACCGAGAGCATTAAGTTTTGCCTTTTGGTACATGTTTTGCCTTTGGTGCTGTAACAACGGACAACAGCATTTTTCACAGGGTTGTACATCACGAAAACATGCCTATGTAATTTTGACCCCCTTAAACCCAACTTTTATATAGTAAAACTGGGGTTTACAGGGGTATATATTATTTTTCTTATTTCTGCTCAAAAACATAGATTGTGGGTACTCGTTAGAACCGCCTCATCGAGGCGGTTCTAACGAGTGCCCACAATCTATGTTTTGAGAAGAAATATGAAAAATATCAGAGTTTTTTATCTGAAAATTTTCAGTTTTTGGTTGTAAAATTTTCAATATATTTGAATAGGCGTGTTTTCGTAATGTATGCGCCCAGCTAAGAGTCAGATAAGCCTGCGCATCCACACAGTGTGATCAGAGTCTACGCTGTCCGCCTGAAGAAGCTGTGGGTTTAAATAAATAAAAATACGCAAATTCAGAGGTTATATCACGTTATGCCTATAGACAAACAGACGGACGGACAGACGCCAGACTGATTGCTTTCTTCGGTCGGGAGATGAAAAGTTTCAACCTTCATTTCTTTATGACAGCAAGCTGCAAGCTGCTCTGCCTTTATCTGTCCATATATATGTAATTTATTACGTAAATGAGATACAAAACATTCAAAAACTTCGCGAAGATAATGATATGACAATGAAAGAAAATAATGGATATGTACATTAACAGCTCATCTTTCTCACTGTCAGATGATTCTGAACTGTCTAATGAAGTACGGCTAGACATTCGAATGTCGACTGTCTAATGTCGTGCGACTAGACATTCGAATGTCGAATGTGTAATGTCGTGCGGGTAGACATTCGAATATAGAATGTCGAATATCTAGCAGGTAGAAATTCGAATGTCGAATGTTAAGCTGCTTGAAAATCAAATATCGAAAGTCAAATCTCCAGCAGCTAGACAAGCGAATCTTGAATGTCTAGTAGCTATAGACATTCGAATGTCAAACGTCTAATATCGTGAGGCTATACATACATTCGATGATTTGAATGTGCAATGTCTAATGTCTAACAGCTATACATTCTGTTGTCAAATGTCTAATATCGTGCGGCTAGACATTCGAATGTCGAATGCTGAATGTCTAGTTGCTAGACATTTGAATGTCGAATATCAAATGTCTAGCTGCTAGAAACACTAGCTGCTAGACATTCGATTGTCGAATGTCTCATGTCTAGTAGCTAGACATTCGAATGCCAAATGTCTAATATCGTGTGGCTAGACATTCGAATGTCGAATGTCGAATGTCTCACGTCGTGCGGCTAGACATTCGAATGTTGAATGTCTTATTTCGTACGGCTTCGACTGTCGAATGTCTAATGTCTAGTGGCTAAGCGTTCAAATGTAAAATGTCGAATGTCGTGCAGCTACACATTCGAATGTCGAATGTCTATCAGCTAGACATTCGAATGTCAAAGATCTAGTTGCCAGCCATTTGAATGTCGAACGTCTAGCTGCTAATCATTCGAATGTGGATTGTCTAATGTCTAGTGGCTAGACATTCGAATGTCGAATGTCCAGCTGCTAAATAGTCGGCTGTCGAATGTCTAAACATGGCTGCTAGACATTCAAATGTCGAATGTCCAATGTCTATTGGCTAGACATTCGAATGTTGAATGTCAATGAATGTCGAATGTCTATTGTCTTGCGGCTAGACATTCGAATATCAAATGTCCAATGTCTACCAGCTAGACATTTGAATGTTCAATAACAAATGTCTAGCTGCTATAAATACTAGCTGCTAAACATTCGAATGTCGAAAGTCGTATGTCTAGTGGCTAGACATTCGAATGTCGAATATTTAATGTCGTGCAGCTAGACATTTGAATGCCGAATGTCTAATGTCGTGCGGCTAGACATTCTAATTTGAATGTGAAATGTCGTGCGGCTAGACGTTCAAATGTCGAATGTCGAATATCTAGCAGCTAGACATTCGAATGTCAAATGTTTAGCTGCTGGAATTCGAGTTTCGAATGTCAAATGTCTAGCTGAGACATTCGAATGTCGAATGTCTAATGTCTAGTGGCAAGACATTCAAATACTAAACATTCAAATGTCGTTTATCTAGTGGCTAGACATTTGAAAGGCGAATGTATAACGGCGTGCAGCTAGAGATTAGAATGTCGATTGTCGAATGTCTAGATGCAAGACTTTCGAATGTGGAATGTCGAATGTCTAGCAGCTAAACATTCGAATGTCAAATGTCCAGATGCTACACATTTAAATGTTGAATGTCTGATGTCTAGTGGCTTGATATTCGAATGTCGAATGTCTATTGTCTAGCAGCTAGACATTCGGTTGTCCAATGACTAATGTCGTGCGGCTGGACATTATATGTCGAATGATGAATTTCATGTGTCTTCTATTAAAGATAAACGCGCATACCATTGGAAGCCATTTAAATGAGTCCATCAAATCTTCAACTACAGAAATATTATTTTTTCCGATCAGGTCTTTAAATTTTTCTTCAGTCTGATTGTTGTCCGTTTCCAGAACAACGCAAAGCCGTGATCGCTTTTTGACCTGTTCTCCATTATATTTCACACGTGACTTGTAAATCTCCTCGCTAAACTGCCAGTTGTTTTTGACAGTAAAACAAGAATGGCCTCTTTCTTGTCGAATGTCATCTGTAAATATCCACGTACAGCAGGAGTCAAAGATAACACGCGGGTTAACATATCTGAGATTTTGTCTAAGCTCTCTTATCCATAGCTTTACAGAATCTGTATCGTCATGCACTATGGTAATATTCATTGTAAGATATAATTATTAAACAAAGCAAATCCAGTCCTTTTTTTCAAACGTGTTTAAAAAACACTAGTCTTTGACAGATAAGAATGGTTTCGCCATATCCGAGTTCTTTAACCCACATAATCTTCATGTGCTAGAATAGACCCCTGTTTAAACAGGAAAGCAAACAGGAAGTCAAGTAAGTTGTCTGCCTTGTTAAAATTTGCATCATGTCCCCTTGAACTCTGAATCTTTTAACCTCCGAAGGTTCCAAATTATAGACGGATTTCCTGCGAAAATTATTACTTCTGAATAAATTGCGTTAACAACCCTGTGTGCCTCAATATAACTAACTCCCATCAGCTTTAGTAATCGCAATCATTATTAATGGGCCGCGCCATGCGAAAACGTGTCTTCGAGCATATGCGGACAGCGAATGCCCAGTTCAGCCTGCGCATACGCGCAGTCTGATCAGGCCATTCGCTGTCCGCTAACATAATCACTGGATATTACAGAACGTGTAAATGGAGAACAAAGGCCCGGATGATGTAAAAGTGCGCACATTTTGTGCATGTTCGACGGTACTTTTTCGCTTGAAGAGGCCCATTTAGCGAATATTTGTATGAATCTTTGTGTAACCCTTAATACACTGTCAACAGAATAAGCAGGAAGTAAATAAGTAATCCTAATTTACTCTCTGCTAATTATGTTGACAGTAATTCTTATTTTTCCCCCCTCCCCTCCCCACTCCACCCCACCCCTACACTCTCCCCCACTCTACCCCGTTCCACCGTCTCCCCTGTCCATGTTTTATGCATGAAACCTCAAACCCTATTTTTCTGGGGATAATTACTAAGGAATGTCGTTTTTTTTATATTCAGCAAGGCCAAAGTTTGTAATTGTATATACATCTACCAAATCTAAAAAAATATTCTTCACCAATATGAATAGACTTCTTTTTGAATCAATAAGACGTCAAATATTAAGTTCTGAATTACACTTAAGGGGAACTGATACACTTTCAAGGGGAGGTAACTCTTTCAACATTATTTTGCTCCCTTCTGGAAAGGAATCTACTCTAAAAAGAAAGAATCTGGGGGCAAATTCCTTCCTTTTAGAGTAAACCTCTTTTCAGAACCGGCTTCGTGTGCAGGAGAGCATACAGGAAGTCCCAAAAGTTGCCTCTCTTTTAAAATACGGATATACCAAGGATATTCATGGCACTGTGAGTGTCAAGCATACGAATACGTAGCAGATGTGATACATATGCGAACATTTGTACGTATACGTAACAGTTACATGTGTGTATGAGTGTCTCATGTTGAATTTAACACGTGTGCAAACAATACGAAACCTTCACATCTTATAAAATTGCAAAGAAAAAATGATTGATTGTGTTGGGGTTTGACGATACGTCAACCCTTGTGAGTCATTTTGTGTCGTCTCCCAGGGAAAGGGAGAAGAGAGATAGAAGAGATAGTAGAGGAGATGAAAGAGAGTGACAGGTAAGAAACAGAAACTGGAATGAAAGTGAAGAAACAGAAGAAATATAAACATTTCCCCTCTACCCTTACCTGCTACAATGATAGCAGGCCTTGCCCAACTGTAACCCAATATCCGTTGGAAGCACCGGCGACGTAAGATGCACGACACCTTCGCCACACCCGACCACGCCCAAAGAAAAATTGAAACATTTGGATTGTGTAGACTGTCCGTGGCGACTGATCAGGATCTACATTAATTGCCACTCATTTCTCCGATATCATTGTGAATGGTGTAAAGCCTGATTATTGTTTGTTTGTTTGTTTGTTTTTGTGTGTATGTGTGTGTATGTTTTTTTTGTTTTGTTTTGTTTTTTTTTTTGTTTTTTTTTTTGTTTTGTTTTGTTTTGTTTTTTTGTATTTTTTGTTTGTTTGTTTTTTTGTTTTTTTTTTTTTGTTTGTTTGTTTGTATGTATGTTTTTTATGTTGTTTTTTTTTTGTTTTGTTTTGTTTTTTCGTGACACTGCTCATTTACGAGCGTATGTACGCATATAGCAGATTTCCATTGTCAGAATAAATGATAATATCGGTTTAAGTATACTAGTTACAACATTTACACCCATCATGACACTGATCCTTAAATGCTTCAGTTGCAATTCGCATGAGGGTCCTATTATATCCTTGCAAGGGAGTAAAAAGACTATTACCACACTTTAAAAATGACTTTTGCAAGTAGAAGTTACAATTATAGGCTATTAGCAACATAGATGCTTTTACCTAGGAAACCATGCATATCAAGTGGTTGCAATATCTTTGCACACATACTGAATATATATCAATACACTGTAAAGAAAATCTCGTAGATTTTACAGTACAATACTGGCAACTGGCTGCCTGCGCATTTACCGTCAAATTTACGGGCGCCTGTAGAACTTTTGCAGGAATCAGCTCGTAGAATGTGGTAAGGATGGGTAAGCTTAATATATGGTGCGGTAGCTCACATCCCTACTATAAGTCCAACATTACCTACCTTGCCCTACAACCTGCCCTGCTACGCGTGATTATTCCGGTAAATAATCTACAGGCGCCCGTAAAATTTACTGTAAATGCACTGGCAGCCAGTTGGTAGTAAATACCTTAAAATCTATGGGATTTTTATAGTGTAACAATGCCTAATATACAGATACATATGTAACAAACACGAAAAATTAGAAGTCTTTTTTTATAATAATACACGTAACATATTCCATTGAACATAAAAGTTTGTTCCACAGATATAGATGCCAAAACATTTATTTTGTAAGTAGGGCCGTGTGTCAAATAAAATGCATGCATACTAAGAAACAAATCGGTCAGAGTAATCGTTCCCGAAATAGTGATCTCTACTTTATGTAATGAAAAGGTGTTACATATGTGTATGGTTCGTACATATCATACGAACGCTTCATACTAACTATACATTTGTACACAAACGTAACACATTAACGTTGCCATGTGTTACATATGCGTAGAATTTGTTGCGTATGCGTGCAGTTGTACGCATATGTAACACATTTGTTACGTATTCGTATGTATGGCATATGCGCACTCACAGGGCACAGAGAACCAGTTGTCTCAGGACTCGGGGTGGTTAAGTGAAGCAAAGGTGTCGTGTATCTTGCATCACCGGGGCGTCCAACTGATATTGGCTTACATTTGGGCAAGGCCTGCTATCCTTGCAGCAGGTAAGGGTAGAGGGGGAATATATGTATTTCTTCTGTTTCTTCACTTTCATTCGTTTTCCTCTCTCTCCCTTATCCCTTTCTTTCATCTCCTCTACTATATCTTCTATCTCTCTTCTCCCTTTCTCTGGGAGACAGCACAAAATGACCCACAAGGTTAACGTGTCGTTAAACTCCAGCACAATCAAAGTCTCAGGACTGCTGATCGGTGCAAAAAAGTGCAGGGAAGCCCGGGGTAGTTATTTTGTGTAAGACGACCTGTGATTGTTCAGTAATAAAGATAAATTAAGATATGTTATTCTGATTTAAAGAAAAAAAAAACGTTTGTGTGTAATTTCATGATTGTTTCAAAACAATAAATACTGGAGCCAAAAGTAGAAATGGTGAAATTTCAAAGTTTTAATTTTTGATACCTGCCAATTGAGGGGTTGCTACATTCAGCCTTCAAAATGTCCAAGGAAGTGTTTTGGTGACTGTGATGTTTTTTTCCTTATTGGTTTTGCTGTGCTAAGCCTGGTCTTTGAATTAAACCCTGGAATGACCCCTTAACCACCAAAACGGGTGGAATTACTATGGGGCTCTACGGGAAACATAATTAGTTCCTTTACCCTACACTGGTAGTAGAATGGGAGAAGCAAGTAAATAAACTTGTCACAGCTACTAGTCTTTTACTGTTTTTTTTTTAAATCCCCTGAAGGGAAATAAGCAAATATGAGTCAATAAACAAGGATTCTGGGGTCTGTTTGTAAAATTTACTTTGAAATGGGGATCAGCTGAAGTAGATATTTATGTAGGAGGTATGTACAAATGTATTCACCATAAACAAGATTTTTTTTATGTTTGTTTTTTGTTTTCTTTCTTTCTTTTTTTTTTTTTTTTTTTTTTTTTTTTTTTTTTTTTTCACATCTTCATCTTCTGTCGGTCATGCATTGTTGACAGATTTCAATAAATGTCTAGCTGATTATGTTTTCAAACAAAAAAGGTAAATATGAATAAAAAATAATGGGGAAAATTCTCAAAAACTTTATGCGCCTCACGCGCAGTTACATCCGAGGGGTAAAGTGACCAATTCGAGCCCGCGCAGGTTTATTGAGTTTTACCAGCGCTTTATTAGAACTTGCGACATTGCGCACTGAAACCGAACAAGGCAAATGAAAGTGCTTACTTCAGTGATCTTGAAATGACCTTGACCTCTGAACTTTTTATCTTTGATTTTCATGGATTGAAAGCCTACACAGGAAATACAGTAAAGTAATGCTTTTGCATGGAAAATGAACTACTTCTGTGACCTTGACCTTCAGACATAACGGTTATATGCCTTAAATCAAACATCAGGTTAGATTATTTTCTTTATTTTGTTTTACATATATATTTTAATGAAATATATGTAGTAATATACAGGTAAATATATAATGATGGTGATATGCATCACTTGGAAAGTGGCATATTGCATAGTTTCCCATAATGGCATAAACTATAAGTGCTTTTTTTTTAGAATGCACGCTACCAGGTAATGTAACTGGATCCGTCAAACAAACAGCTTCTGTTTTTAACAGTTACGTTACCTTTACCTTGACCATAATGACCCTTCTACTAAAAATTCAACAAGCATGCCTAGAAACATGCAACAGAACTGGATTTTCTATGCTTTTCACTATTTAAGTGATCTTGACCTTTACCTTCTGTGACCTTGACCTTGACCTTGTGTAACTTTGACTTTTGTTCTTATCCATCAAGATCATTTTTATCTCTTCTTATTTGCTATTCTTCAGAAAGAACAAATATAGGTTTACTGTTGGTCGCTTTAAACAAACATTCGAATCACACCGTGCCTTTGACATGTCAACCCGCTCTAGTTTATACTTTCTGCCTATAATCTGACATTTTTATAATGTTTCTATAATATTTTAGTCATAAAAAAATACATTTCAGGCACAAAAAACTGACATTATGGTGTTATATTAAAGCCAAGCTATTTAGCCCATGCTAGAGGGGATGTTGGGGTAAAATAAGATAAGACAATAATTTGGGAATATACCTGCAGTCTCTAAGTACTTGATTTGTATTTTAAGATAAGTAAGTTTAAGTAAGTAAGTTTTTATTTCAAAATTCCAAAAGGCTATAAAGCCAATGAGGATACAACAAATACAAATATATGCATGACGACGGCAGACAGGCGTTACAAAGTGCATTATATATATATATATATATATATATATATATATATATATATATATATATATATATATATATATATATATATATATATATATATATATATATATACACACACACACATACACACATATACATATACATAAATACAACTACAATGTAGCACTTAACAAGACATTGACAAGTAATTTTAACAGTACATTGCAATTAATATGAAACAGTAGTGCAAAATGTCATGACAGTATTACATCGCAGGGTAAGTATGACACACGCAGAGCAGAGAGCATGTGGCGTATCCAATGTACAGATACCAGGCTCTCTGCTCCCGAAATATGTCCTCTAGCAATGTATCACAAACATGATCCAACGCAGCTCGTTATGACGTTATCGGCAGAGAAGGTGTGTAATAGGTAGCATATCGCACACTGTAACGTCTTGATAGTATATAAAGGATAGTAACTCTTTTGCTGTGAACACCATAAATATCCCCGCAATGAAAGCATCAGTACCTTCACGAGTGCGAAACACGTTAAAATTTGAATGCCCCCACTACACAAGATGAAAACCATCATGGTATTCACTGAAAAAGAGTATTTTTATTAATATTAATATTATTATTATTATTATTATTATTATTATTATTATTTAATTGTTTACACGCCAATGTGCGCTTCTAACGTCACAAATAATGTCACCAAGCAAAACATGAATGCCATGGCGTCGATGTTCAGTGCTTATCATTTCAAGCCCTGCATCGACAAAAAAAATGGCAAATTATAATTATAATATTCTTGTTACCAAAATATTCCTTACATTCTAACTAAGCAAAAAATGCATACCAACACTTGACAGTTTTGCTTACAAACAGAACCCTTAGGGAAATTCATAATACTAATGTGGGATCGGCATCTGTTAGGGAAACAGTGAAGACAACCGAAACAATCCGAAACAAATAGTGAAAATAACGTCGACTTATTTTATTTTATTTTTTTTTTTTTTTTTTTTTTTTTTTTTTTTTTTTTTTTTTTTTTTCATTAGTGAAAATATCATATTCTTTCACTAGTGAAAATATTTCTACTCATTTCGGATATACTCTGATTTCATTGCTAAGTATAAAATAAAATGTTATAAACGTATTACGAGACCCTCGTATATACGTCAGTTATGACAAGATTTCAGTTGACGGTTACGATCTTCTACCTAGAAGAACGCCTCCGAACAATGCATATAGAGTATGTTTTACGACAAACTGATGTCCAGAACCCAGCCTTAACGAAAACGAAATGAGTAAAAGGACAGGGTTCCTGACAAGCAATGAAAAAATGTATAATATGAGCTATCAGATTCTTTTGGGAACAAAATGTATTGCTACATGTTTTTGATTTTTGTATCAGTTTTACAATTAGTTTGAAAAAAGAAAAAGAAAATCAAAGAGTTTGGTCATTTTTATATCTCTGTTATCTATATTGTATTTTTACTTGGGGGTAGGCACACAAATAATGTTCCTATCAGCAAACTTAGCAAATAAAGAAAAACAAAGAACATGAGTTTGTTTTAATCAGTTTATTCTATTGCTATTAAGTGTTTTTGGTGCTTTATTGGGGGAAAATGTTGCTCTATATATAGGGCACAGAGAACAAATTGTCTCAAGACTGCTGATTGGTGCTAAAAAGAGCTGTGAAGCCCGAGGTAGTTATTTTGTGTAAGGCGACGTGTGATTGGTTAATAATAAAGATGAATTAAGAGGCCTTCCCGTGAGGGGTGTGGGGCCTGTTTCCTTGTTCCAATGAAAAAAAAATCGACATTTTCTCTTCTTCCCCAAAATCAAAATATTGATTTTCTATGTTCCCTGTTACCCCAAATTGCTTTTGTTCCCCTGTTCCCTTGTTCCCCTGAAATAAATGGGCTTATTCCCCTGTTCCCCAAAACCCCCGGGAGGGCCTCAATTAAAACTTATTATTCTAATTTGAAGAAAAAATATTTGTGTGTAATTTCCTGATCGTTTAAAAAATGCATGTTTCTGTTTATGTTTGCTTGAGCCAAAAGTAGAAGTGGTGAAATTCCAAAGTTTTAATTTTTGATACCTGCCAAATGAGGGGTTGCTACACTCAGCCTTCAAAAACTCCCAGAAAGTGCTGGTGACAGTGGTGTTTTCCCTTGTTTATTTTGCTGTGCTCAGCCTAGTCTTTGCATTAAACCCTGGAATGAACGCTTAACCACCAAAAAGGTGGTATTACTATGGAGCTCTATGGGGAAAATGATTAGTTCCCTGTACCCTATATTCTCCTTAAGGAAATTTGAAATCTGCAGTAGATTGCATTATGTAAACACATTTATGTGAAATGTATGATTTCAAGTATTAGCTTTATTTCTAAAACCTTGGTCAACGGTTAGCACAAAAGATGTGCTTTTGTTTGTTTGTGTTGAGGTTTTACGTCCCAGTCAACCCAATGGGGTCATGTCGAGCGCGGTCAGTTTACCTAACCACACGTTTACTGGGCAGGCTGTCCTCTAAGCGGTTAACCAGTATCGTGCACATTCTTTCGCCATAAACTCTTGAATCAGCGGAAGGGAGAGAATGACTGTAGAAATATTCCATAATCAATCTCCACGAAAGAATGTTGCCGACCTCGGCGGGGTTGAACCCGCGACCTCCTGGTCTCCAGTCGGACGGCGCATCCAACTGAGTCACCAAGGCCGACACAAGGTATGCTACCATATGGGCCACGCCATTCGAAAGCGTGTTTTCTGGCATACGGGGACAGCGAAGGCCATCACGAAAACATGTCTATATAATTTTGACCCCCTTATACCCCACTTTTATATAGTAAAACTGGGGTTTCGAGGGGTATACATTATTTTTCAAATTTCTGCTCAAAACATAGATTGTGGGTATTCGTTAGAACCGCCTCGCCGAGGCGGTTCTAACGAGTACCCACAATCTATGTTTAGAGCAGAAATATGAAAAATATCAGGGTTTTTTATCTGAAAATTTTCAGTTTTTGGAGGTGAAATTTTCTATATATTTGAATAGGCGTGTTTTCGTAATGCCCAGATCAGGGTCGTACCGTTTGCCAATGTTTCAGCACTAAGCCCAGTCCAGGTTTTCAGATAACCCTCTTTACACAGCACTCTGACGTCACATTGACAAAAATAGTGCGACTATAATTAACCGCTACCTGGATTTCATTGGTCAATGATAATCACGTTGACAATAACCGTAAGGAAATTTTGGTGTATGTATACTTTGGATCGATTGTAAAAACAGCATCCATTTACAATCGATCCAATAATCAAAACAGTAAATAAAGATTGCAATCTCAGGGGCGAATTTATGTGAGACAAGTTTCTTTTGTTTCAATGTAGCAGAAATCTTTATCCGTTAGGTCCTTTGTGTCAAGTTTATTTTTCTTCTTTCTTTGAGCTCAGATTTTATACTCAGATTTTTAAGAGTTAATGCATGTATGTTACTCGAAAGACGGACAGTCATCCATTTGGAGACAAATTTTAATGTCAAAAAGAAAATTTTAGTCACTTCATTCTTTTGTTTTCCGATTTTAGGCAGACAACACATGGAGGATAAAATAACAAAGTTTTCATGGCCACATAAACCTTTAATCGCTTCGGTTATTTGTTGTAAGTTACAGGAAACAACCTCATTTAACACTGATTTTATACATATTATATATACAGAGGACTTATTAAGGAGGAGTTAGTGATAATTCTGGGATAATTTTCTCCAGTTCTCCACAAAAAAAACAGACGCTGTGCCTACTCATTTGAAGCGGCTCTTCGGGGCGCTTCAGATGAGTACTCACAACATATGTTTTTCTGGAGAAATAAGGAAAATTATCCTAGAATTATTGCCAAATACTCCTCCTTGAAAATCTTCTGTATATACTTTATACCATTCTTTATAGCAGCAAATTTATTTCAATAGCAACATCTTTTGGAACAAATGTCGTTGTGATGAGGGTTCACTATATTGCAGTATCTGATGATTTACTGATGATTCCAGAGACAACAGGGGATGTGTTCTTATTAGGTATGTGCGATTATTAGATCTATTATGGTAATATGTACACACTGATCATACTATAATAGAGTGAACTCCCAATATAACTACAGTACTTGTTCCTAAAGATGTTGCCATTAAAATGAATTTTCTGTTGTAAAGAATCCTTAATGAGCAGGATGGTGTAAACGAGTAAGAAAGGCTTTCTTTCATTCTTTTCATCATAGAACGTATGTTTTGGTATTTCGCTTGTGCCTTCTATAGCCTCCAGGCTATCCAAAGAGGGATAAACGAGAACCCTTCCCATATTGGGTCGATGTACAGGCTGATCTGAGTCTTGGCTCGTCACACAAGTCTTATTGTAGATTGTGTCGTGCGCTGGATCATTATATCATATAACACGATCAGATTTGCCAAAATTAAACGTGCAGAATCCAAAGCATCGCTAACAAGACTCTAAAATCTAGACAGGACCCCTACGCCAACAAGTCTATTTAATGCGTACCAGATCAGATTCAGATCAGATTTTTAACGCTACCAGGTAACTGGGTCACATAGAGGCAGCGCCTTAATGCGTACCTTGATTTTGCTCATGATATAAAACAGGTTATGCAGGGGTCTACGTCATTATGCGGATTTTCAGAATTCAGTTTCTAAACTAGCTTTTTAATGTGATTTTACTCCCAACAATCATACCTGCATAAAACTGTCTAAATTGGCTTAACAACCAGGGCCCAGTTGTTCAAAACTAACGATGTCATTAGTTAACGTATTGTTAAAACTTTGATCATTAAATATGGCATATATACTTATATTTTTCCTGAAAAATGTGAGTAGCTTTTACAAAAGCTACTCACATTTTTTCAGCAAAAATACCTGTGAATTAGATATTGTACTTGCTAGAACAGGTAACATTTTGACCATTAACGAGCTCGTTAAGCTGACAATGCTTTGAACAACTGGGCCCAGGGCTCATCATTGTACATTGCATGGTGTAAAGGCCATGGCGTACATAGCTCTAGCTAAGAGGGCTATCAAAATAGTTTTTAAAGGGAAATACACGGTTGGCGAAGGATGTGTCTGATATGAAAGGTCTTGACAAATGGTGCATTTTGGCGTAAATTTGAACAAGATCGAAAAACAGCTAAGGAAGTTTTAGACGTTTTAAGGCGTCAATCCACTAGCGAAGGCGCCGCCATTTTGAATATTTATTAAGGTTCTACACATTTTCAAAATTTTAAAATAAAACCATCTTTTCTGATAGAAATGAATGTGATTTTCAAGCATAATCCATAAATGCCCAGACGAGAAACTATATAAACAAATATATAAGTTGAATAGTGTTACATATCTTACTTATTTAGGTTTGCATATTCACATTAAGGCTTTTTGACGTCATCAAGCCTCATTAATTATTCAAAATTGCTGCGCCCATAAAAGCAATATTGATATCTTCAGACCTTGATAACATACTAATTTTTCGTCCGATTTTGATCAAATTTTCATCACAACGCATGATTTGTCAAGAGCTTGCATTTCAGATTTCAGAGACATTATTTATCAACATTACAACTCCCTTTAATTTCTCCACAATAACATATGATGATTAGGGTACTCATTAGAAGCGCCTCACACAGGCGCTTCTAATGAGTAACCACAACATATATTTTCATGGAGAAATTTGAAAAAAAAAAAATATTGATACATTTGGTTATACCTGTCTTATAGACAGGGATGGCTAATAAAGATACCATTACTTATTAGGTGTGTTGACATAATGTAAAATTACATAAAGTTTAGTTGACATAATTACGAGACTGGAGCAATTGAGCAAGTTTCGTTTTGCTGCGTCAACTTATACAAGCAAACAATTTATCTGTATACGTATATAATTTCAACAGTTGTATGTAATTAACGCTTAGCACTCTGGGTAAAATTTTCAGCAGACGACATTTTGAAATATTTTTCTTATTTTTCCCAGAAAACAGGATTTGACATTTCATGCAAATTGTCTCCTTAGGAGACAATTTGCATGAAATGTCAAATCCTGTTTTCTGGGAAAAATAAGAAAAATAACATCATTTTGTCGTCTGCTGAAAATGCCCAGAGAGTGGTAAAGGTTAAGGTGTTAAATACACGGTTTTCTGTCACTTTGAAGTGTATTTGCGTACCCCCGGGGAAGTGGGCGGGGTCCCCACGCAGGTGTTAGGGATATTATACCACTCGCCTCAATAGCTCTTTTGTAATAGACATAGGAAGAAATAAATTGATTGAATAGAAAATGTATTTTGTCAACCTTAGCATGCTGTGTAAAACATTCAGCAGACGACATTTTGAAATATTTTGTCTTACTTTTCCCAGAAAAGAGTTTTTGGTATTTCATGTAAATTGTCTCTAAGCACACAATTTGCATAAAATGTCATAGCCTTTTTTTCTGGGAAAAGTAAGAAAACTATCATCTATGTGTCGTCTGCTGAATGTGCCCAGAGAATGGGGAAGGTTAATGTTGCTGTACCCTTTGTATAATGATGGGTTGTAATTGGAAGGCTGTGTCCGACCTTTGACCTACTTGATTTAAATTTCAGCAGACGACATTTTAAAGTAGCTTTGTTTCATTTTTTACCCCCAAAACTGTCTTTCACGCATGTCGTCCCCAAAGCCATACAGCTCGCAAGAAACGTCATTTTTCTTTTTTTTTTTTTCAGAAAGTACACTTTAGTTGTTATTTGCCATCAGCGCAGTAAAGGTTAAATACAGCCCAGAATTCATTACAACAGAATTAAATGAGCATCTATGTTGTTTATTGAATTCAAATGAGCCGTAACGTCAAATAACGTACTTTCGTATATGTGGCGTACAAATGCGAAGGTACGTTTTTTCATACGCACAGCCTGGTCGGAATCGTCACTGGGCGTATTATGGATGGCCCAGGATGCAAAGTTTCATCACCCTCTTCATCATACGGAAGACTGATCAGATTGGGCGAAGGCGCACATGTCAGAAGGTACATCTTCTCACGTTGCGTCTGAAATGTTTTGAGTATGCTTGTAGGCAGGACAGACATAGAAACATGGTACTTTTAAGCCGTGAACAGAGAAAATAAATGAATATCAATGTATTGTACAAGACATCTTAATTAGCAGTAAACATTCCAATCGCCTAGACTTTGTATGAGATATGGGGTTTTCAGACACACGCGCGCAGTCACACACACACACACACACACACACACACACACACACACACACACACACACAGATGGCAAAGAGAGAGAGAGAGACAGACAGACTGACAAAACGAGACAGACAGGCAGTCAGAGGTAAAGAAAGAGAGAGAGAGAGAGAGAGAGAGAGACGGGTTTAGTGAGTGCTAAAATAAGCTACGTACTCGCCCACCGAGCCCTGCAGATGAAGCGAATTGAGCCTGAGTCATATTGCAAAGCCAACAAACTAACAGCGAAGATTCAGATCAGCCTGGGAATCCGGCCAGTCTGATCAAAGTTTTCGCTTCATGCGCTAAATGGGTATCTTAGGATCCACGGTTTCTTCACGCGTTCGGCGAAGACTGGTCAGACTGGGAGATTGCCCAGGCTGATCTGAGTCGGCTTAGCATGGCACACAGTAATTTGGTTAGTTTTTGTTATGTATTGGCTCAAATGTTGATAGTTTTCACCGTCTGCTAATATAAACAGTTGAACTTGTGACGAATAAACCAAAGCGTTTTCGTTTATCCATTTTTTCAAGCGATATAACCCAAAGGCGGGCTGCAGCTAGGGCTCACCGACAGGAACTAGCTCGTGAATGACAACATATGTGACCAGCAGAGGCTTGGACAAACCTGCGCACGCACACAGCCGCACCGTTCGAATACAGAGAAAGCATGCCAAACAATAATAATGGTCACCATTAACAGGCAATTCTGTAAATGCAGGACGGGGGATAATGCATCTACATGCAATCACTGGGAGTCAGAAACAAAATTCTGCAAATTTTGAGGTAAACTTTCGGCTGGCACTATAAAATTATGAACTAAAGGGATACGGAAATTGTTCGGCCTCGACATTCTCTTGTTTTGAAATCTGGGTGTATTGGGGCCAAATGTTGTTTCCAGATAAAGAGCTGCACTTATCTACAAGGGTAAGACACTGCCAGGCGCTTATTAAAAAGTACTTAAAATCTTGAGATTTCCATCAATGATCTTTTCCTTTCGAATGTGTGATCGTATCTAAATATTTCATTTATCCAGAGAAAACCATATTTCAAATAAATGCTGAAAATTTCATTGAAAAATCTGTTTAATCTGTTTATTAGTTTTTAAGATATGGCGATATAATTTTTTACCAAAATGCATAGGATAATATATGTATGGGGAATTTTCTGTGTTTCCACCCAGTGCGTAAAGCGCCTGGATGATCAAGAGCAATACTGGACAGGAAGTTACGTGACAATTTTTAACAGAAGCCACCGGATTCATGCTTTCTCAGTTATAACATAATAACATATTTAACCCTTTTTTCTCCTTAAATTAGCCACTTCATGGCAAAAATAATATAATGATCTGTGTTCCCAGGGAACGACTCGGATCAACCTGCGCAATTCCGGTCTGATCAGAGTCTTTGCTGTCCACAGAAACATTGCGTGTTTGTTAATCCAATGAGCCATCAGCGAAGACCCTGGTCAGACTGGGTGGAGTGTAATGTTGGTAACGCGTGTCACTGTGTTGATTTTTACATGGTGAGTCTCAATTTGCTTGCATGCCTAAAACACTGAGGGCCAGATGGAATACTGGCTTCATAAATAATGTGTTACCGTCTAGAAATAATGTGTAAAGTTCTGATTTTCCCAAATATTCATGTTTAGTGGTTAGTATATGTAACAGATGAAAAAATACAAATTATATTTTTCCCCGATCAGGGATCGAACCCGGTCTGCTGAACTGGAAGTCCCGAACTCAACCGTGTCGCTTTAAAAGCCGGCTTGTACCGCAAGGTAGTACAGGTGTGTTAAGAGTATATACCTATACCCAGTGACATATACATTGTAAGATAGTTTATTATGTTTGTTTGTGTTGAGGTTTTATGGCCCAGTCAACTCTATTGGGTCATGTCGAGCGGGGTCAGTTTACCTAACCACACTTTTACTGGGCAGGCTTAGTCCTCTAAGCGATTAACCAGTATTGTGCACATTCTTACGCCAGAAACCGACAACTGCCCTTCTTGAATCAGCGGAAGGGAGAGAATGACCGTAGAAAGTATTTCATGATCAATCCATTACGAAAACACGCCTATGCAAATATATAGAAAATTTCACCACCAGAAACAGTAAGTTTTCAGATAAAAAAAATCTGATATTTTTCATATTTCTGCTCAAAACATAGATTGTGGGTATTCGTTAGAACCGCCTCGGCGAGGCGGTTCTAACGAGTACCCACAATCTATGTTTTTGAGCAGAAATAAGAAAAATAATGTATACCCCTGTAAACCCCAGTTTTACTATATAAAAGTGGGGTTTAAGGGGGTCAAAATTATATAGGTATGTTTTCGTGATGTCTATGTTGCCGACCCAATTTATTGAAAATCGAAGCTATGGTTATCGCCAGTACAGTTAGGGTATGTTTCAAAACATTCCCAGCTAAAAAGAATTTGAACACATGCACTGACATGCTTTTCGACACAAATGCTTCTTAATGCGATGTTCTGTTATTTTGTTCAGGCTCTTTATGGATAGACCAACATCATTGGAAATTGATATTCAAATCTGAATTCATAATAATCTTCCAGTTAGGCTCTGATAAGATGAATTTCAAAATCTGTGTGGGCAAAAAATTTAAGTTAATATGGTTGAGGAACCTTCAAACATATGGTGATTTCAAATTCGCGCATTAACTTCCAAATGTTGCCTTTTGTGAACAAAACAGACTCGGTGCACTACATTTCGTCGACTACGATCTTTTGTCGAATACGACGTTTGGTTGAAAAACCTTTATTTTATTATTATTATTATTATTATTATTGAAAAGTTCAATATTTCGCCGAAATGTTTCTCGTTTTTTTTGTTGTTTGTTGTTTTTTTGTTGTTGTTGTTTTTTTTTTGTTGTTTTTTTTTGTTTATTTATTTATTTTTGTTTGTTTGTTTTTGTTGTTGTTGTTTTTTAAGTATGACGTTTGGTCGAAATTGCTGTCCTAAAATTTGAATTATTGAGATGAGTTATGGTCACGATTTTCAGTAATAAAATTTGAATTGTTCTGTTCTATTCTATTCTCATTCCGGGCACTCGTTATACCTCGTTTCATTCAGCTAAGTAAGTTCATCTGTCATTACTGACAATGACCATTCAGCTAAGTAAGTTCGTCTGTCATTACTGACAATGACCATTCAGCTAAGTAAGTTCGTCTGTCATTACTGACAATGACCATTCAGCTAAGTAAGTTCGTCTGTCATTACTGACAATGACCATTCAGCTAAGTAAGTTCGTCTGTCATCACTGACAATGACCATTCAGCTGTGTAAGTTCGTCTGTCATTACTGACAATGACCATTCAGCTAAGTAAGTTCGTCTGTCATTACTGACAATAACCATTCAGCTAAGTAAGTTCGTCTGTCATTACTGACAATGACCATTCAGCTAAGTAAGTTCGTCTGTCATTACTGACAATGACCATTCAGCTAAGTAAGTTCGTCTGTCATTACTGACAATGACCAATCCTAATCAACTGTGTGATGTGTTATTATTTGTGTGTTCTAAGATGGCTGATGAGACCAATCTTAGCTCTAAACTGCCTGTTGCAGATAGAACAAGAGAGGTCTGAGGAAGAAAGCTCTATTGGTGATGCCTTAGCTCTGGCTTTCCGCTGTGCACGTTTCTGCTCGGCTTCGCTGATTCTTTTTGCTTCAAATTCACCAGCTCCCCTTTTTATGAGGCCTCGCCACTTTGTACGATCTTGTGCAATCTGTTCCCATGACTCTGTTGGTATGTTGAAGTCTTTAAGGGAGGCTTTGAGGGTGTCCTTGTATCGCTTCTTCAGACCACCATGGGAGCGTTTTCCTACTTGAAGTTCTCCATAGAGGATTGTCAATAAAACCACAAGACAGTCACTTTGAAAAAAAGTTACCTTCGTTTAGTTTTTCGACCAAAATTCGACGTAACTTCGACTAACTGTCTGTCGAATGAATTTAGACCAAAAGTAGTCGATGGAAAAAATTTTATTTGACAGAACATGACGTTTCACAGGTCCTGGTGAATGAATGTCATTTGACGTGTCGCCAGTAACAGTTCTGATTCTGATTCTGATTCTTACGAAATGGTTTTCGACGAAACGTCATAGATAGCATATAGCATAACAATATATATCTAGCGCTTTTACTGTCAAAACAGGTGAATTGGAACGAAGAACCGAGGATAGGACAGAAAATATAGACATGTTGGATGTCAGCTTCTCACTTTTTTTTTTCTTTTTTTTTTCAATACGAAACCCGGTTTTTTTTTTTTTTTTTGTTTTTTGTTTTTGTTTTTTTACATCAAATCCGTCCAAAATATCTTTATATTTCTATACAAAGCTTTCCAAATCAGGGCCCAGTTGTTCAAAGCGTCGTTAGCTTAACGAGCTCGTTAAGGGTCATTTCGTTAACTGTTTTAGCAGATTCAATATACAATATTATGATATTTTTTTGCTGAAAAAATGTGAGTAGCTTTTGCAATGCAAAAGCTACTCACATTTTTTCAGCAAAAAATTTCAGCATATACGCGTATCACTTGATCTAAATTTTAACGAATCGTTAACTAACGACATCATTAGCTTTGAACAACTGGGCCCTGCTTTTTATTAACGATTCAAAGTTTCAGCAGACGACATTTTGAAATAGTTTTTTTTACTTTTCCCAGAAAGTATGCTTTGGCATTTCATTCAAACATTACGAAAACACGCCTATTCAAATATATTGAAAATTTTACAACCAAAAACTGGCAAATTTTCAGATAAAAAATTCAAATATTTTTCTTATTTCTGCTCAAAACATAGATTGTGGGTACTCTTTAGAACCGCCTCGGCGAGGCGGTTCTAACGAGTACCCACAATCTATGTTTTGAGCAGAAATAAGAAAAATAATATATACCCCTGTAAACCCCAGTTTTACTATATAAAAGTGGGGTTTAAGGGGGTCAAAATTATATAGGTATGTTTTCGTGATGAAGTATTCTTAGGAGACAATTTGCATGACATGTCAAAGCCTTTTTTCCTTTTTTTTTTTCAATAGCAAATTAAGAAAAAGAATATCATCAGTTTGTCGTCTGCTGAATTAATCTAGAGTGGTAATGGTTAAATGCAATTTTTACACAACAGACCAGATTTGCTTTCTTAAACGTTTAATTGAATTGGACAATCGTTTTTGAATAGGATTAAACTTCACCGCGTCATGTGAAAACGTGTCTTCGAGCATATGCGGACAGTGAAGGCCCAGATCAGCCTGCGCATCCTCACAGTCTGGTTAGGGCCTTCACTGTCTGCTAACAGAATCACTGGATACTACAGAATGTATGAATGGAGAGCAAAGGCCCGGATGATACTTTACGCATGCGCAGGGTGATCTGAATCTGCACGTGTTCGAAGGCACTTTTTCGCTTGACGCTGCCCACCTTATCTTGGGGCTATCAGCTATGCTTTTAGAGATTCGTCATCTTGAAGAAAACCGAACATTTGGCGCTTTCCAAGTTGTTTGCTTTATGTTATTAGATTACGCGGCCTACATCAAAGGGACGGTTTCTGTTTCTTTAAATGTGGTATTTCTGTCTGATAATGATTAATTGCAGTTTCGATTCCCCACATTGATAAAGTTACATCAAGATGTGTCCACTTTTTTTTTTTCAAAGGATAGAACACCGCGTAGGGTATAGTCGTTTTGTGTATTATATATAGCGAAATTATATAGTCATTTGAAAAAAAAAACGTTACTTTCTCAAAAAAACATACAGATCAATCCATTTATCGCCTAGCGTCCCATAAAAGGGACACTGGCAAACAGAACGCGGCGTCTAATCAGGGTCTACACTGTTGCATTAAATAAAGATATTTCTATAAAACATAATGATAATAATTAACCAGATACCCCTTCTACTTGAAAAGGACCTGTCCAAAGAGTCCAGGTAGCAGAGTCCACTCGACATAAAAGGGTTAAATATAGATATACCCAGGAAATACCATAATCACAGAATCCCTAGGCATCGAATACTGGCTTAACCCATTTAGGTCGGATAGACTCTTCTACCACTTCTTTGGACCGGTCTATTTCCAAAAGCAGGGTGTCTGGTTACTTTTTATTACTACTATATGTTTTTTTAGAATTCCTGCATTTAATGCAAACAGTGTAGACCCTGATCAGACGCCGCGTTCTGCGGCGTCTGATCTGGGTCTGCATTGTTTGCCAATTACCATTTTTGGGGTTTATAGACTAAAATGGGTTTATGACCGTTTTGTCTGCGAAAATAAAAATCAGAATTTCAAGTTACAGATTACGAAGGTCCAGATTACACGATCCGTTTCATGTACTTGCTAAGCTTTAGCACTCTGTAACAAAAATACCAGATTGAATTTTTTTTTTTTTTTTTTTTTCTTATTTTTCGCAGACAATAATACGATATTTCATTCACAGAGCGTCAGAATTTGAATAAAATATCAGGTCGTATTTTCTGTGGGAAAAAAAAAAAAAAAAAAAAAGCAAATATTCTGTCTGCTTTTATTTGTAGTTATTTATAGGGTTTTAAACATAACCATAAACGAAAAGCTTTTTTTTTTTTTTTTTTTGATTTGGGTTTTACGGCTCTTTCAAGAATATTTCACTTATATCGAGCCGATCGTTCATCGAAGGTGGGCGAAAACCGGAGAACCCGGAGAAAAACCACCTGACCATCCGTAAGCAGAACTTGGCTTTCCCACATATGACCCGAGCGAGGCTCGAACCACAGCGGTGAGAAACCTAATGGATTAAGAGTCAACTCTCTTATCCACTAGGCTACGGAGGCCCGTCTTTATTGATTTAGATACACCACTTTGTACGTAAAAAAGGTGTTGGAAGAAATTATTAGGAATTTCACTTGGTTATGTTTTCGCAAAACACATCTTGTAGTACTCTCTGGAATTCTCCTGGGGAGGGGATTTCTGGAATCATATTGTCATGTACCAACAATTACAACAATATATTTGTTTGATGCAAAACGTAAAGATATATCCCAAATTATCATCCCAGTTATAACTTTAATCTGGAACTAGTCACACTTCAACGGCTCGAACATCATTGGAAATTTGTTCTAAACTTGGATAGTTCGAACCACTGAGACCGGCGGACTGGGATAATTTAGGGATGTTTTTCGATCTTCTAAAATATAATGGTATGTTTAGTCTCAAAGCGGCGATTCTAATGAGAAAGCCACAACATGCATTTTCATGATAAAATAAGAAAAATAAAATGTCCTAAAACATGCCTAAATATTTGTTTTCTTGAGCTATCGGAAGAAATTCCTAGGAACTCAAAAAGGAGTTCGAATTGACTAAGATAAACGAGCCCTCGGTGTTCGAACAGAGACAGTTTCGAGTCATTGGAGTTTTACTATATATAGCTTGCCAATCCAGCTGGAAACGGGTTAAGTTACATAAGAAAGAAAATCCAAATTGATATTACATATTACGGGCCTATAGGCCCGTAATATGTAATATCAATTTGGATTTTCTTTTCTTAGCAGTTTCTCCCGTTTTACTAGCCAAAATTGTGCTTTTGTCCCACTTTTTTTTATCAACAAACACACCGCTGACATTTCATAAAGCAAGGACAGAGCCTCTCAGACAGTTTAACAATCTAGAAATTGATTGATTGGAAAATTAGCCACCATAAAATGGCTGCAATCAACATATAAATTCCACTGGCCAATATAAAACCAGTTTATGAGTTTCCAATATCTCAAATAAAGCTATGGTTCGCAACAAAAGCCACGTTTCGCCATTAATATTCAGTGCGGGGCGTATTTATTTGCCGCGGATCTGTGATTTACGGTACAATGAGGATATTTATGCGCCGAAAAATAGTCCGTTCTTCCCACTTTTTTATTGAACTCTTTACCCAGAATCGTTGTTTTAATACTTTTTGATGGTTTGGTAATTGTTTGTCATTTTTTTTAAAACACTGGTTTATTGTTAGTACACGCTATGATTTATGTAGAGAAAGGCTGCCCGTGAAATGTTCAAGAAAAAAAAATGTAATTTGTGTTTTTGTTTGTACAAACTAGTAATAGAATTAACCCTTAAAAACTACAGCAGACGACACTTTGAAATATTTAGTTTTATTTTGTTTTCAGAGAAATTAAGATATGTCATATTAATAGTCTGCTAGAAAATATGCTTGACATTTCATATGAATCGTCCGCCCATTCATATGAAATGTTAAGTCTTATTTTCTCAAAAAAATAAAATCAAATAAAGAATGCCGTCTATAATGAATTTGCTCACCACTTTTAAGGGTATTAGTTTCATTATATGACGCTGCTGAAGCCAAAACGGGGAATTCTGAATCCGGAATCTCCTAGGTATCCCAAACACCTCAAATAGAGTATTACTTACTTGGATGGAAATGCCGCATCAGAAGTACTCAAAAAAAAAAAAAAAAAAAGAAAAGAAATTGACCCATATCCGAATAAAAAAGGCTTATACTGGACAGGCATTTGCAAGCTGGGCCCAGTTGTTCAAAGCGTCGTTAGCTTAACGAGCTTGTTAAGGGTCATTTCGTTAACTGTTTTAGCGGATTCAATATACAATATTCTGAAATTTTTTGCTGAAAAAATGTGAGTAGCTTTTGCATTGCAAAAGCTACTCACATTTTTTCAGCAAAAAATTTCAGCATATTTGCGTATCACTTGATTTAAATTTTAACGATTCGTTAACTAACGACATCGTTAGCTTTGAACAACTGGGCCCTGATCATTAGTGGCGGATCCAGGATTCTTTAATAGTGGGGTTCAAAATTTCTGAGGGTGGTTCAATTTGATCAAATTTTTGTACTTACCCTAAGTATTTGGGCAGACATGTCTAAGCAAGCAACGTAGACCAAGATCAGATAACACAGAATGCGGCGTCTGATCAAGGTCTACATAGTTTGTCACTCATCCAGCAATTTCAAACACATTCCCAGGTAGAAACATGGACTTGTGAATTTTATTAAAAGTACACAGTAAAGAGATAGGTGTGCGACTATTCTGGGTAAATACAGAATCCAAACTTTATCGTCCAAAATTTCCCATGAAAAAGAAATTTTAGTCAAAGAGGGGTTCGACTGAACCACTCGACAACAACAACACCCCCCGCCCCCACCCCCACCCCACCCACTCCGCTAGATCCGACCTTGCAAACTGTATGAAATGTCACAGCGTTTTTTTTTTGTTTTTTTTTTTGAAAAAAAAATCTAAATAAGAAAAATATCGTCATTTTGTTCAAAGGTTGTTTTTTTTTTTTTTTTTTTTTTATTAACTGACGTGAAGTACAGAATTGCTTTACACTTTACCATGATATGAAGTTACACACACATATGGTACATCGTCGAATACATTTCTTCGTTGGTATTTATTATAGTCTATCTTGCAGTCTGTCCGATATATTGTGACCTGGACTCCTCCTGCATCTTTCATCGGGTGGTTTTGACTTTTTAACCAAGCTAGCTTCACTATAGCTGGTGTTAGTCTACCGCTATGCGGCCTTAAAACGTCTCCCCTTACTTCACTTCAGTGTATTTTATATTTTCTGGCCCATCCTGAAAACAGGGCTTCCACCCATGACTTTCTGAATTGGACACTTTCATCGTTGAATTTCGAAGAGTCCATTATCTCAGAAAGGAATGTCGCGTAGAAAAAATCGAAAACAAAAAGCCAAACTGTATAGTGACAGAATCGAAAAGACCAAGTTTCCACTTCGAGATAAGCGGTTATTCGAGATAAGCGAGGTCGAGATAGCGAGAGTCAACTGTAGTCTGATCAGGATCTTTGCTATACTTCGTTATGTTCTACTCTATCCAATGATTCTATAAACGGACAGTGATGGTCCTGATCAGACTGCGCGGATGAGCAGTCTAATCTGGGCCTTGGCTGTACGCATACGCCCGAAGACACGTTTTCGAATGGCGCGACCCTTATTGTCTAACAATGTCTCATGCCATTGAAATATGACCAGCTCATGAAAAACCTACAAAATGGCATGTGCGCCCAACGAAGACTCAGATCAGTGTGGGCATCCACCCAGTCTGATCAGAATCTTCGCTATCGGCATGAAGAATGCTTGGGTCCTTTGCTACCAACTGAGCGCACAGCGAAGACTCTGGTCAGACTGGCCGAATGCCCTGGCTGATCTGAGTCTTCGCTGGGCGCACATGCCATTTTTCATGCGCTGGCTTATATTCTATTCTATATGTCGGATTAGTTTAGCCCTCCCAATGTTGGGTGACATTGAACTGCTATGGCCGTTAATTTGTTTGCTAGTCTGATGAACCTGAAAGACAAATGCGATGGGACGGACCTTTACTACATGCACAGAAAATAAAGCCCCATGTTGGTAAAGGGATAATCCAAAATGGTACAGACTGCATAGTGTTAACAATGTGTAACACTTTTCTCGATGATATACAACTGACTCTTGTTATCTCAAACACTGATAACTCAAACTGCTGCTTAAGTCACATCAAATACAGACAATATCGGTTAAGTTTGCTATATATTCTTTATATTTCAACACATTTTATTTCAAATTAATGTTATTTCAAACAAAAAATTCTAGTCCCTTGGAGTTTGGGATACTGAGTGTTGATTGTATAGTGAAAACAAGGGTCTAAAATATTAGGCGGATATTTGCTTATTTAGCCCTTTTTAAATCCGCTGTTCAGTTTGTTTATTTCTTCTTACAATTTTTTCATTGCACAAATTAGTCCGAATTTGCGTAATATAAACCAACATCTTCCTCATTCTTCATATTATATGGTGAAAATGACAAGGCTTACATAACTCTAGATAAGAGCCTATCAAAATAGATATGCTTCTGATTTCTCCACAAAAAAAAAAAAAAAAAAAAAAAAAAAACATGTTGTGAGTGCAGATTAGAAGCGCCTCTTTGAGGTCAAAGAGGCGCTTCTAATGAGTACCCACAACGTAAGTTTTGTGGAGAAATGAAGAAAAAAATCAATAGTTTTTGTTAAAAAAGTTCATCTAGAGATATGGCTAGGAAGTATATATTTAACATAGATGTATTAACTTAATGATACATTGCCAGTTCAACTTTAACCAGAAATTGGAATTTTAACGTGCTTTCCCAAGAATCCATAACAACAGATAGCAACAGCACTTTGGCATACGACGTCATATGTCTCGTGATCATAAGTAGTCTTCTTTCCTTAATATTAATATAATTTTCGATTTTGAGAAGTTTGTTTTGCAGAGAGAGAGAGAGAGAGAGAGAGAGAGAGAGATCTTGTATTTTTACCTATTCTTGTATGTATACGATTCCGCGACATTATAATGATAACATATTATTATTATTATTATTATTATTATTATTATTATTATTTTCAAGATAAAACTGGTATGTTTTAAGCATTGATACCCTAAACAAGCAGACTTAACGCATATCCATGCACTACATGCTCAGATCGGCCATCGCATTCACAGTCTGACCCGGACTCTCTCTCTCTCTCTCTCTCTCTCTCTCTCTCTCTCTCTCTCTCTCTCTCTCTCTCTCTCTCTCTCTCTCTCTCCGATACTTTGTGTACTGTGAAATTTGCTAGCGAAAAGCAACGGTCCGAAATAAACTGCAAGTGCAGTCTGGTCTGGACCTTCGTTTTTCGCCTATGGGTTAAACCACCTCTTTGCGTGACAAGGCATTTATTTATAATATGTTACGTCAAATGCTGACACTTTAAAAAAAATAATGAAACAATGTATGAAAGAGGGTTTCATGTTCACAAGACATTTATTTATTGCAGAAAGAGTTCACGTGATCTGTGATTCTCATTCATCTCACAGTAGGGACCATCGAGATACTTGAACCAAAGTTTAGAATGCATTACAACCAGGCTGTAAACCCCATGACATAATATATAGGTAATGTTATAAACGTCAAGTGTACGTATACTAAGTCTGTTTGTGCCTGGGTCAGTCGGTTGAATGATTAGTTAGCTGGTTGTTTGGTTGGCTAGTTGGTTGGTTGAATAGGTGAATTGCTGTTTGGTTGCTAGATATTAAGTTAGTTGGTTTGTTGGCTGCCTGGCTGGTAGGTAGGTTCGCTGGTCGATTAGCCAGTCAGTCAGTCAAACAGTCAGTTAGTTAGTTAGTTAGTTTGTTTGTTTGTTTGTTTGTTAGTTAGGTAGTTAGTTAGTCAGTTAATTAGTTAGTTAGTTAAGTGAGTGAGTGAGGCGAGTGAGTGAGGCGAGTGAGTGAGTGAGTTCAACTGTTTGTATTGTAAGAGACTATTCAATTTCTTTGTTTCAGATTTTGTCCGTGTATCTAGAGTTAGAAATCTAACTCATAGATGTTTTGTCCGTCCCAATTTCATTTTTCTCTAAGAATTGGGACAAATAGGTCTGAGCAAACAGTGCAGCCCCAGATCAGACGCCTTAGAATGTGGCGTCTGATCAGGTTCTACACTGTTTTTTACTAATGCAGCAATTTTTGACACATGATCAGATAGTAAAATGGACTTGTTCAAATCTAAGGACATGTACGGTAAGAAGTTAAGATGTCCTGTGACTTAGTGTTAACACGATAATATCATAACTTGGGCTCAGTTGTTCTAAGCGTCGTTAGCTTAACGAGCTCGTTAAGGGTCATTTCGTTAATTGTTTTAGCGGATTCAATATACAATATTCTGATATTTTTTGCTGAAAAACTACTCACATTTTTTCAGCAAAAACTTTCAGCATATTTGCGTATCACTCGATGTAATTTTTAATGAATCGTTAACTAACGATGTCGTAAGCTTTGAACAACTGGGCCCAGGTTTCCTCCAACACAGGTGAGCGTTTGGTGGTCATTGAGGCTCTCGTTGGATTGTCCTTTATGATAATCTGCCAGTCAATGTGAGTGACATGTAAGCTTCCGACAGATTAGCTGAGCGAGGGTGATAAAATATTAATGTTTGTTTTCTCCAATAAAACAAATAAGGAGGTCCCATTAGCCTTTGACACTCTCTAGGCAAATTCAGCATACGTCAAATTAATATTTTTCCCAGAGAATGAGGTTTGGCGTTCCACGTAAATTGTATTAGTTGTATGCAATGCCTATTTTTATTTTTTTTTTTTTTTTATTTTTTTTTTTTTTTATTTTTTTTTATTTTTCTAATCTGTTCCAGATTGTCTGCGGATACTTGTCGTTAAACTCCCACTAACTGCAATCTTGGTTTGCGATTGCCCCTGTGTCGACAAAAGAATATGCCAGTCATTCAGTTTAGGTCAGATATTGTTTGGGGGCTTCTTGTAGGAGCAGTTTGATCTGGGTCTACACGCAGACTCGTTCCTCTGAATATTTTGGGTAAATTCTATATTGATTTCTTTACTTACTTTTGTAGTTGTTGTTTACTTTAAACAGTGTCACAGAACAGTTAAACAATGACTCAGCTTTACAAACCATTGCGTTTTGAAAAGAAACAAAAATAGCTTTATTTAATTACTGACGATTTTATTCACAGATATACAGTAATTGTTAACGTTTTATTACATGGGTGAATCTTTATAACATTGTGTTCCTGTGCCTTATTTTATTAGAACGTATCTGATTTAATGAAACTGCGGAAAACACTTAGCCTAAAGACTTATTGTTACTTTTACATTATTTTGTATAATTAGCTGTCTTCAACACGCATTGTCGTAGGAAAAACGACACCGTTTTCAATGGCGTTTCCCGTCTCGAGTTCCTCTGAGCAATAAAACATCATCGTATGGTTTTGACACAAAATCTCAAAATATTTCTCCGCCACGCTTTTAGTTATAGCATCTTGCTGTGAGAGTAAAATAGATAGGGCTATTGTCGATAGACTTTGCAACTGTTCAAACTGTTTTCTTGGGGTGAGGGCGAGAAGATGTATAGTCCCATCTCCAGGAGGGGTCGGGGAATGATTTATATAAATAAAGTTCTCGAAAGTATTTGTTATTTAGTTTGTTTCTTGTCTCTGAGCTGCATGTATGTGCATGCGAAGTGTTTATTTATTTATATTTCAAATGGATTTTTTGTTTGATTCTATTAGATGTGTTCCATATATTCTGAATATTAGAAAATTAAAAATATATTTAGACTGAAATTCTGCTTGTTTTGGAGATATCACAAAGTTCTGCGCCTGATTTATGTATATAAATGTACACGAAATCGTGAATATCGCGAAGTGCTGTGCATGATTTCTATACAAAGTGTACACCAAATCGTGTGTGTTTCTTAGTACAGGATACATTCGCATTTTGGATTAAGGATTAATACATAGGTCTCCAGTTTCGAGTCAGTCTGATGAAAAGGGAACTTGTAGATCTGTTAGATGTTAATGGACAACAAAAGCCTGAATGAGCCTGTATAGCCACACAGTTGGATCAGGACTTACTTTAAGCCTGGTCCTGCTGAACCCGGATTTTGCTAACAGTGTAGATTCAGATCAGTTGGCTTCTGAAGAATTTATATGAATTTATATCAACAATCTGGATCAAGTAATCTGATTGGCTGAAAACTAGAAATGGGCGTGGCAGCTTAATTGATTCAGCAGGACAAGGGTTAAAGGGACTGGAAATACTTGGTAGAATTCTCTCTGTTTTTTACAAGGGGGGCAACTTTTGTGACTTTCCGTTTGCTTTCCTGCGCCTAATCCCTTCTGAAAGGGGAGCATTTTTTCTTCTTTTTAGAGTAGACCTCTTTTCAGAAGGGAGCGAAACAGTTTTGACAGAGTTGTCTGTCTTGAAAGCGTTTGAACCATGTGATCCAGTCGAATACAACAGCTACCTGATTAGACTGCATGGATGCGCATGCTCGGTTTAGCTGTGCCGATAACTGCTTGTATCTACTACTACTGGGACTCGTTTCCCTTTACAGGGCCCAGTCAGGAAAAAACTAAACTGTGCCGCGGGAGTAAGAACAGTTTCTAGTTGGCAGTCGGCAATTACCCTGACTGTATTGCGCATGCGCATTCTGGAACTTTGCTGTTCGCCACCTTGTATATTGCTTGTAGCTGGTAACGATTATATCTTAACCTGGCTGCTCAGTTACGCAGTCCACTTGGATCTTCGCTCTTTGGTAGCAAGAAAATGAAAAAATATTACTTTCTTATTTCTTCTTTAACTTGTTTGTGACAATTGGAGGGGTAAAGAGAGGAAATAAAACAAGAGTGTGATAAAATTGTATTTCATTTGTTTTCTATTATGTAATACTGTTGGATAGTTTGTTGATTAGCAAGTCACATAGAATTGAGATGGTACAAAGTAAACTTGTAGATGTATACTGTCATGTTTTCCCATACTGTATAGTGAAAACATGGTATGTAAGGATCAATATTATTTTGAGAAGTTTCAGAATTTGGCAGTTTTTAAAGCCAGTTTTTCAGTTTGTTTTTAATTACTTCTAACAAACGATTTTATTGCATAAATCTGTCTCAGTGTGTTTTCTGCTTAGTAATCCAAACCTTCTTCATTACTCATATTATATTATTATATAGTGAAAATATCATGGCCTACAACGCTCTATAAAGCGATATCAAGAGATCTTTTCTTTTCTTTTCTTTTTTTTTTTTTTTTTTTTTTTTTTTTTTTTTTTTTGGTTTCTCCACAACCACCAATGGTGTGGGTACTCATTAGTAGCTCTTCTGCAAGGCACTTTTAATAGGTACACATAACACATATTTTTTTGTTGAGAAATGAGTAAACATGTCAATATTTTTGGTGAAGAATGGCTTATATAGAGCTATTTCATAAGAAATATACATTTTGCATAGGTTTGTTAACCTGATGTGTCTGCTTTGAAGAGCCAGACCAGGCTGATCAGGGAATTAGCTGTACAGTCGAACTTCAATGTCTCGAACATCTTTGAGGCCATAGAAAGTTGTTCTAGGCATGGGTAGTTCGAGTCACTGAGAGTTAATCATAGCGTCAGGTCAGGAGGCAATCGGGGATAATTAGAGCATGTCTTTTCGATCTTCTTTAAAATAATAGTATGTTGAGTGTACTCATTAGAAATAATAGTATGTTGAGTGTACTCATTAGAAATAATAGTATGTTGAGTGTACTCATTAGAAATAATAGTATGTTGAGTGTACTCATTAGAAATAATAGTATGTTGAGTGTACTCATTAGAAATAATAGTATGTTGAGTGTACTCATTAGAATCGCCTTGATAAGGCGATTCTAATGAGTACACTCAACATACATTTTCATGATAAAATAAGATAATGTTCCTGAAATATCCCTAAATATTTGTTTTCTTAATCTAGCAGAAGAATTTCCCAGGGACTCAAAAAGGAGTTCGAATAAGCCACGGTAAACATGTCATCGGTGTTCGAGTAATTGAAGCTTTACTGTACTGGTCCCTTTATAGAATTGTGACCATTCGCAGCTTCCCAAAGGGATAACAACAAACAGTGCAGAACCAGATCAGACGCCGCAGAATGCAGCGTCAGATCAGGATCCATCCTGTTTGCCATGGGATTAATTAGTTTGAGTCACAGAAGCATGGTATATGATAGGAGATATCAATGGGTTAACCGTTTCCACCCTGAGTTTATGAAATGGACGTTTCCACCATTGACTTTGGTCATGTCCATTATTACAAATAGGGAGGTCAGTCAAAAATCGAACCAGAATGGCAAACAGTGTAGATCCTGATGAGACGGCTCATGATGAGACGTCTCACCAGGATCTATACTGTTTGCACAGGTATCTGGCTTGGTCTGCAGGGCTGAAAGGGTTAAATACGAGGAGACAGTGTCATGGCCACGCTTCGCAGAAACACATCACGTGATTTCTAATCCATACTTCTTTTTACTAGATAAAATGGTAAATTATGTGTGTGTGTGGGGGGGGGGGGGGGGGGGTTGGGGGGTGAGGGGGAGGGGGAAGGGGGAGGGCAGGTCTGAATTCTTCTAAATAAATGAAGCATTTCTTATTGTGGTTGTGTTTAAAATATCAGAAATAAATTATTTAACCCTATTATTTATATTATTTTTTATATTAAGTGGTAAATAATGGGGTTTGCCTGATTTCTGAATAAATGAAGCATTTCTTTGAATGGTAACGGGCCCCCGTAGCCTAGTGGATAAGAGAGTTGACTCTTGATCCATTAGGTTTCTCATCGCTGTGGTTCGAGCCTGGCTCGGGTCATATGTGGGAAAGCCAAGTTCTGCTTACGGATGGTCAGGTGGTTTTTCTCCGGGTTCTCCGGTTTTCGCCCACCTTCGATGAACGATCGGCTCGATATAAGTGAAATATTCTTGAAAGGGCCGTAAAACCCAAATCAAAAAAAAAAAAAAAAAAAAATCTTTGAATGGTTGTGTTTAAAACCTCAGAAATAATTTACAGAAACTTTGTTGTTTATTTAACCGCCCACTGAAAAGGAACAGAGCTTAAATTTGCGAAAGCACATTAGGGAGATTCCGAAGTTAAAAGCTTAATTCTTAATTAACTAATTAACTAATTAAAGCATATAAACTTTTTTTTTTCTTTTTCTTTTTTTTTTTTTCATAGAAAATAAGACGACATTACATTCAGATTATGAATGAAACATCAAGACTTACTTTCTGTAAAAAAATGATTAAAAAAAAATACTGATATTCAACTGGTGACAGAAAGCTAGAGCTTAAAATGTATATGGGACGGACAAGCATGTAATGTAAGTACTATTCTTAGGCTCTGCGTAATCGCTATTCACATTTTGTGGTATTTTGTACTACAACAGAAAAGAATTAATTCCCCAGGCATATGAATTTCTTCTCAAATATGACCACTTATAAAGAAAAGAATTCATTCCCCATGGGCCATTTTTTTCCCTTTAACTCCGCTAGTGGCGACTTTTGTCGTCTGCTGATAACCTTTGTAAACAGTTTGGACCAAGATCAGATTTTATCGGGCCTGATCTGGATTCAAACTGTTTGATACTCTCTGATGGTATTCCTGAAAGATATATATTTTTAAAGTTAATTTAAATACTATAAAATACTTTTTCCAAATAAAATAAGCTTCCCCTGGTTTTTGTACGAAAATGCTTCTGAGGACTATGCAATAAAGTAAGTGGTTTTCTAACTAGGCTACGTAACCAAGTTAGGTTAAGGGAGGTAAAAATGTTATCAATAAAATAGTGATTATAATCTAATTACTTTAAAAGTTGTTTGTTTTTTTTTTTTTTTTTTTTTTGGTATATTTGTATTTTTGTGTATTTTATAATAAGCATGTATATTTCTTTCACAATGAGTGCGCAGATTCTTCAGAAACTGAAAGACAGCATAAATTATTTTCGTGAAACTTGGAGTGAAACTTGTATCACAACACCTATTCTAATTAATTTTACGGACAATATAATTATCAAAACAACAGTATGAGAAAATCAGTTTGAAACAAAAGTGAAGCTCCTGGGAATTTCGTTACACCTGAAGTATCTCCGGATCAACCTTTAAGTGTAGCCATATTTGATAAGGGAGGGGGGTGGTCGAGGGCGATGCAAATAGTTTCATGTCAGAATGATCTCTCTTGAAGACGATATTTTCATCTTAAGTCACCTGAGTGACTTCACGCGAAAAAGAGAATGACAAAACCTGATTGGAGTGACGTTCTATTTTGTCTCTAGTTTATTTGTTTTATTTTTCATTCGAGCTGCAACGTGGGAAAACGTACCTTCTGACATGTGCATCCAATGATTACTCAAATCAGCCTGCGCGTACGAGCGGTCTGATCAAAGACTTCGCTGTACACGTGAAGAAACTTTACACCCGGCGGCTACCTAAAATGCACCTTGTGAAGATTCTGACCTGACTGCGCAAATGCGCAGGCTGATCTAAATCTTCGTTGGGCGCACATGTCCAAACAAAGTTTTCTGTCTCATTCATTAGTGTTAACCATATTATATTTCTGCACTGAAGTGTTGCGGTTCCAACAAAGCCAAGATGTGGACAAGGTTCATTCTAAGTCCCTTAAACAAAATCATCAAATAAGCAACATAGCAATATATGGTGAAAATGGGAGTGTGCCTTTTGGAGACGTAAACACGCGTGATAGATTTTCCGCCATGTGGTACAAGGGAGACAACCTTTGCCACTTCCTGTTTGCTGTCCTGTCGACGAAATCACAGGGAGCATTTTTCTCCATTAGAGTGGACCCATTTTCAGAAGAGCGCCTTGACAGTTTTGAAAGAATTACCGCCTTGAAAGTATATTGATTGATTGAGATGAGGTTTTACGACACAGTCAACTCGTTAGGGTCATGTCGAGCGCGGTCAGTTTACCTAACCACACTTTTCCTGGACAGGCTTAATCCTCTAAGCGGTTGACCAGTATTTGTGCACATTCTTTCACCCGAAACTGACAACTGTCCTTCTTGAATCAGCGGAAGGGAGAGAATGACCTTAGAAAATATTTCATGATTTCCTTTGAAAGCATATCCATTTGCCGTAAATGTATTAAGTAAAGTTATAATTTTAAAATATCGGTTTAATTCATTCGGCGCCAGATTTCAGACTACATTTGTCGTCTTCTTTGTTTTTTACTAACTATTGATTGGAAAGAAGTTTACATGTAAAGCTGAAAGATTGAATGTCAAACAGCGTAGATCCTGATGAGACGGCTCATTATGTATCATCTGGATCTACGCTGTTTGAAAAAGCCTATTATCGCCTATGGCAGTGAAAGAGTTAAGATTTTGTCGTCTCTACAAATTATATTATGTAACAAAAATACTCTCAACAGGTTCTTGCTGCAAATAATAATTTAAATGAAAACAACTGGGTTGCAAATCTTTAATGCTTATTAAATGATTTAAGATTTGCATATCTATGGAATAACCAGTCGGTTACTCAGCTGCAACTCAGTATGGTAATTCAGAGAGTTTATGACACTTTTCTTCAAGAATGGTATGCCGAATTAAACTCTTCAGGGAAATTAGATACATATGCATTATTGAACAAAACAGTTCATCCTGAAAAATATATTAGTTGTGTTTCTAATGAAATCACAGTAATTGTTTTAAGCCGATTCAGATGTTCGGCGCATACGATAACGACTGAGGGTACCGGGAAATAGATAGAAATTTAAAAGTATGTCAGATTTGTAACAGCAATGCTATCGAAGACGAATATCATTTTCTTTTGATTTGTTCAACTTATGGAAGGGGTGAAGAAATATTCTACCTCGTTTTTACTGTAGTTGGCAACAAAACATAAGCTCATGAGTCTTATAAATGAAAACTAAACTAGCATGATTAAACAAAAAGTTGGCAAAATTTCTCTTCGCTGCAAATGGAACATGAATGACTTTATTTAAAGGCACGTCCATAACTAAGACTGGCTAATCAGAGCTGAAAAGATAATCGATTATCAGTCAAGTCACTGAGATCGATAATCGATTAGTAATCATTGAAAATTTTACCTGTCTACCAGAGCATGATTCTTACAATATGTTATACTTTACTGTATGTATTTGGTCAGACGAGCCTGAGCAAACAGTGTAGACCCAGATGAGACGTCTCTTCTGGGTCCACACTGTTTGCCAGACAGAACATTTGGTATTAAATTGTACTTATTCAAATTTTAGATAAAGTATGGTAAGGAGTTGAGGTGTTTGAATATAAGGGGTAAATTCGCTAAAGTAACAGACACAGAAATAAAATGATCGATTATCAGCAAATCTGTAACGATAATCGTTTTTGAAGTATTTATCGATCAATTAATCGATTGTCCGATTAATCGTACTAGCATTATCCATAACCAACTAACTTTTATGAGCCCCTACGTCAGAAAACGTACATTCTGACATGTTCTTTAAACGAAGATTCAAATCAGGCTGCGCATCCGTGCAGTCAGATCGGAATCTTTGTTGTCCACATGAAGAAACTTTGTTTTTCTATGGTTTGTGGCTTGTATACTGTCAGTCAGGGTTTGTTTGTTTGTTCAAAATCTGGAATACGGATGCTAAAGAGTTAAGAGTAAATACGGTAATGTACGAATGTTATTTTTAACCCATATTTACACCAACTGTCTTGGCAAACAGTATAGACCCAAAACCTACCCTTACCGAAGAGAACACTGTTTACATTTCCGTCCCATAATGTTAGATACGAGTAGCTCATCAGGCAGTCGAACGGACTTGTTCAAATGTTAGGGTAGGTATGGTTAGGAGCATCCTTGATACCCAAGGGTCGCTAAAAATAATTAACACAAATATTAAGTAAGTAAGTAATAAAGTAAGTAAGTCAGTCAGTCAGGTGCAGACAGAGGTGCTAGACGAGTTCTTCTTTGCTGATGATATGGCAAAGGGTGCTTCAACAGAAGATGCAAAAATGTGTGGATCAAGTATCTGATTCATGTGACAGCTATGATCTCACAATCAGCATCAAAAAGACTGAGGTAGTATATCAGCCAGCACCTGGAAAGCCTTACAATGAGCCTACCATCACAGTGAAAGGTCAACTATTGCAAGTGGTGGACAAGTTCACTTACCTTGGATGCACATTGTCTAGAGTTGTGCACATTGATGATGAAGTCAATGCTAGAATTGCCAAAGCTAGTGCAGCATTTGGCCGGCTACGTGGAAGTATTTGGGTCCGAAGTGGAATCAGACTTGACACAAAGCTGAAAGTATATAGATCGGTAGTGCTGCAAACACTATTATACGCATGCGAAATTTGGACAGTTTACCAACGACATGCCAAAGACTGAACCTCTTCCATACAAGTGTCTTAGAAAACTTCTAAAGATTAAGTGGCAAGACAGGATTCCAGACCCAGACGTCCTGAAAAGGACTGGGGTGCAGGTGTACATACTCTTCTGAAATTGGTACAGTTAAGATGGACAGGCCATGATACCGAAATGCCTGATGAACGTTTGCCAAAGAAAATCCTCTATGGAGAACTACAAGTGAGAAAACGCTCCCATGGTGGTCAGAAGAAGCGATACAAGGACACCCTCAAAGCCTCCCTTAAGGACTTCAACATACCAACAGTCGTGGGAGCAGATTGCACAGGATCAAGCAAAGTTGCTAGGTCTCATAAGAGGTGGTGCCGGTGAATACGAAGCAAAATGAATCAGCGAAGCCAAGCAGAAACGTGCTCAGAGGAAAGCCAGAGCGAAGGCATCACCAACAGAGCTTTCTTCCTCAGACCTCTCTTGTTCTATCTGCAACTGGCAGTTAAGAGCTAAGATTGGTCTCATCAGCCATCTAAAGACACACACACAGTAGCACTTCACATGTTTGATTAAGATTGGTCATTGTCAGTTATGACAGACGAACTATTTTTTCTTTATTTAGATAGACGGACAACATTTTAATAAACTGATAACTATTTAGATAGATAGATAGATAGATAGATAGATAGATAGATAGATAGATAGATAGATAGATAGATAGATAGATAGATAGATAGATAGATAGATAGATAGATAGATAGACAGACAGACAGACAGACAGACAGACAGACAGATAGATAGATAGATAGATAGATAGATAGATAGATATTAACTGTCATATCATAAGGATTTCCATATACAGCTTACACATACATGGCAGTAGATAAAAGCACGCTGTTTACATAATGAAAACATGTCTATTCAAATATATAGAAAATTTCACCTCCAAAACACTGAACATTTTCAGATAAAAACCTCTGATATTTTCATATTTCTGCTCAAAACATACATTGTGGGTACTCGTTAGATCGAGGCGGTTCTAACGGGTACCCACAATGTATGTTTTGAGCAGAACTAAGAAAAATAATGTGTACCCCTGTAAACCCGAGTTTTACTATATAAAAGTGGGGATTAAGGGGGTCAAAATTATAAGGCGTGTTTTCGTGATGAATAATAATTACATGTCCATCAAAACTGTAGGAAACCCATATGTTTCTGACGGATATCCAGTTTGTGTCACAAAACGTACCTTCTGATATGTGCGCTCAACGAAGACTCGTCAGCCTGCGCATCCGCGAGTCTGATCAGAGTCTTCGTTGTCCGCATGAAGAATCCAAAATGCATCCAGTGAAGATTCTGATCAGACTGCGCGAATGCGCAGGCTGATCTGAATCGTCGCTGGGGGCACAAGCCTGAAGGAACGTTTTTTGACGTGGGGGCTCTTTTATTTATTTTTTTTTATTTTTTTTATTTATTTTTTTTTTATTTTTTATTTTTTATTTTTTATTTTTTGATAAGTTAGACTTTACCAATATGAAAAGTGGCTGCGGCGAAAAAAGCTGAGTAAAAATATGCTTCTTGAAGAATAGCGTTTCTTTCATGTTGTCCGATTTCTTACAGCATAACTGGTCAGGCAAATATAGCCCAGACATACGCTGTGCGTTGTACATCGCAGTAACCTCTGGGCTAATTTAGCAGATGACAAATTCGTGGCATGTCTTTCTTATTTTTCTCACAAAGTAAGGGTCTGATATTCCATACAAATAGTCTCCTTGGAAGATAGTTTGCAGAAATGTCAAACCCTATTTTCTGGGAAAGCAAAATAAAATATTTCAAATTGTCGTCTGCTGAAAACTTTATCCAACATGCCAGGTATTAAAGCCAAAGCCCCTCTTCTTTCCATCTAATGCTGCAACAAATGTTTTTGTATACCATCTTTTTTTTTTGTTGTTGTTGTTAATGCGCTTTGCGACAGATTGGCCGAATGCTTGTTCATTTATTTATTTATTTATTATAGTAAATAATTAAATTAAATATTATTTAGTGAGTAACATTGTAGTTAGTTAGTTACTTACTTACTTACTTACTTACTTACTTACTTACTTACTTAAATAGTTAGGTAGTAAGTTAGTTTAGTTAGTAAGTCAGTTAGTTATTTAGTTAGTTAAGTTAGTCTGTAGTTAGTTAGTTAGTTAGTTAGTCAGTTTAGTTAGTAGATACATTGTAGTTCGTTCGTTCATTCGTTAGTTAGTTAGTTAGTTAGTCGTAAGATGTTAACGCAGCCATCGTACTTAGTGAAAATCGGATACACACTGTTACAATTATGTGCAGCGTCTTCGGGGCCCGGCGGTTAGCGCTACCATCTTCAGATCACGAGGTATCATGTTCGACTCCCACTTAAAGGCTCCATATTCCTCAAAAATACACATTTTATTATCCAAGAAAGGATTGATTTATTGATATATGGTATTAATATATCATAAAAAGTGGCACCGGACAGCCTGTAAAATTTCAGTTAGTCTCTCGTTCTTGAAAGGAAATGATTTTTTATCGTGTCTGTGAATTAATGTTGCCAACATTAATTCAGAGATAGGATAAATAGTTGCGGTCATGGTACCTAAGCCGTAATAAAAAATATTATTTCATGTTTGATCTAGTTCAAACACGAGAGACTAACTGAAACTTTACAGGCTGTCAGGTGCCACATTTTATGATCGTATTAATACTATATATCAATTTATTAAATCTTTCTTGGATAAAGTAAAAAGTCTATTTGTGAGGAATATGGAGCCTTTAAGACGGTATTCAGTTCATAACTGTAAGGTGATTATTACATCAGAGCCTTGCATTATCACCTTTCAATTGTTCTGATATGACTGAAATGCTGGTGAAAATGATGTAAAGTCATCTTAATTGCAATACAATTGTGTATTCCAGGGTGCGTTAGGACATAATCACCAAGCACCCTGTAAGGCTCTTGAACCAAGCAGTCCCCAGTTATCGTCAGCATCGTGAATGATGGAAGGGCCACTGGGTACACTTAGTAGATTCTCCGCCATTTACGCGAAGGGGACACCTTTTGTGACTTCCGGTTTGTTTTACTGCACACAAAGCCCTTTCTGAAAAGTGGTCGACTCTAAAAGGAAAGAATTTGCTCCCAGCGGGAGCAAATTCTTTCCTTTTAGAGCAGACAACTTATGTAGACCAATTTTGAAAAGAGAAGAGAGGCAAACCCATCTTGACAGGGTCGTGCCCTCTGAAAGTGTGTCCATTCACCTTAAAGGGGTATCATGTACAAACTGTCCCCAATAACAGGTTCTATCACTAAAATTGGTAATGTATCAGAGTAGAACGCAATGCGACGTCTGAACAGGGTCAGGAATCCAGTGTTTTGTACCTCAGTACGAGAAACAGACAGCCAGGAGAACAGAGAACAGCGCGGGCCAGGGTTCTGTCAGTTTGCCACTGATGACGCTGGTTGTATCACTGACCGTGGCAGACATACTGTCACTATCATATGAACTTCCTCATAATTTTCCATTCCCGTAATTCCCTTTTTTACTATATAAAGTAGAGAATTAGACTTGAGGGGAAGAGTATACCTGAATCTTGATTATTTAACCCCAAGAAAAAGTTTGGTCAGACTTTGCGAATGTGTTGTTCTTCTCTTACCTTTTTGGCTTATGCTATTTATAATGTTTATAATAATATTAATAATAATAATAATAATAATAATAATAATAATCGTTTCAAAATATCCTTGTATCAAACTCTAAAATTGAAAATGTATTTATTAACGTTGACTGCTCTATGAGTAAATTCAGCAGACGATCCATTGATATTTTTTTTTTTACTTTTCCCAGAAAACAGGATTTGACATTTCATGCAAATTGTTTCCTTCTTTTGGAGACATTTTACATGAAATATCAAATCCTGTTTTGCGGGGAATAATAAGAAAAATATTTGAAAATGTCTGCAGATTTTTTCCCCCAGAGCGCTAAGCGTTAACATTACGTGTACTAATTGATTATGAATTCAATATTTGAATAAAGATAAATACAGTATTGTCTATCAGTGTCCCTTATCAGATACAGAACAAAAACGACATGTGCATACCTGTATAGTTATTATCAGATCTTATGGGTTTGTTTTGTTATCCACAACTGATATGGGTATGGAGTACAATTGTAGACAGGACAATTAATGAGAGAGGTGTACTAACACTGAAAAAAGAAAAAAAACTATACTAGTAATGCGATAGCATGCATGCATTTAATTTTCTATATCATGAGTAGGTCCATCAGCGATGCTATAGAGTAGCTCATGCATATTAATGAGGCAGCTCTTCAAACTGCTTCACCATTTTATATCTTTGGAATTAATAACCATAATTTGATGAAGTTGCTTACGTCAGAGAGCGCTCTTACCTGACACACGTTAGTAGTGGGGTATTCTGTTTTCACTCTTGATGGCAATCCGACCGTCTGTCCGTCCGTCCAAATGTACCTACGTCCGTTATTATTTCAGTTCCGTGCCATAACTTTTATTCTGTTGAAATTTATGTGAACATTGGTATTGTGAAAAGCTCTAATGAAATTGTTAATAGGCAAGTTTCAATAATTATTTACAGCGTTATGATCCTTGATAACTTAAAAATGGTTTCCTTTCCATAACTCGCTTGCTTGCCATCCGATTCTAACGAAATACATGTGAAAGCTTAATTTACCAGCAGATACATCTATATCGAAAATGGCATGGGTGCGTTAATTCTGATATGAATTATGGCCCTTGTTAATATTGTTAAAAAATGTTTCCTTATAATAATCAGTTTTTCTCATTGCATCCAAATCAAATGAGATTCAAAGAGTGACTTGCATTAAATGTATTATATGTATTATTTACGGATACAGTCGACTCTCGTTATCCCGACATCTCTTATCTCTAATAACCGCTTATCTCGAAGTGAAAATCTGGTCTCTGTTTTAACATGGAAGTTTAACATCAAGTGACAAAACATTGTGGAAAAGAGGAGAAATTACTCCCAAGGAGCAATTTCTCCTCTTTTCCACAATATTTTAAATGTGTCTCTAACTTCAGGAGTCAAGTTTTACATAATCATTTGTGAAATGTGGTTGTTTGATTTATTTTTTCCTCAATTCTGCAAATCTGATATGTCGAGGTACGGATATCTCGAAGTATTTCAGAGAATCCCTTGGCCTTCGAGATAACGAGAGTCAACTTCATTTCTCCTTAGGCGTAGGTTTATCATGGCATGGTATCGTTCTGTGCTTTGCTTTTATTTACAAAAATTACGTTGTTGAACATTTTGATCTAGTAATGTTTATATCAGTGTTGTTGTTACCTCACCTGAGCCGAAGGCTCAAGGTGAGCTATTGTGATCACTCACCTCCGTCGTCGTCCGTCTGTCTGTCTGTCCGTCCGTCCACAATCTTTAAACAACATCTCCTAAACCACTATTTTCTATATAGAAAAAATTTTAAAAAATCTTTTTATCAGAAACCACTGGACCGATTTCAATATAACTTGGCAGAAACGTTTCCTTGGTGACCTTCTACGAAGAATGTTCAAGCCGTCATGATACGTCAAAAAACATGGCCGCTTGGGGGCGGAGCTTATTTTCCCTATTTTATATCCATAAAAAACTTTAAAAATCTTCTTGTCATAAACCAAAGGACCGATTTCACTAAACTTGGCAGGACTGTTTCTTCGGTGCCCCTCGACCAAGATTGTTCAAGCCGTTATGATTCGTCAAAAAACATGGCTGCTAGAGGGTGGGACTTATTTTCCCCTATATATGTATATATAAAATTTTAAAAATATTTTTATCAGAAACCCTTGGACTGATTTCAATATAACTTGGCAGAAATGTTTCTTTGGTGACCCTCTACCAGGAATGTTCAAGCCGTTATGATACGTCAAGAAACAGGGCCGCTATGGGACAGAGCTTATTTTCCCATATATCTATATAGAAAACTTTAAAAATCTTCTTGTCGGAAACCACTGGGCTGATTTCAATATAACGGCAGGAATGCTCCTTCGGTAACCCTCTACCAAGTTTGTTCAAGCTGTCATGATTTGTCAAAAACATGGCCGCTAGGTGCGGGGCTTATTTTCTCTATATATCTATATAAAAGTTTAAAAATCTTCTTGTCAGAAACCATCGGACCGATTTCAATATAACTTGGCAGAAATGTTCCCTTGGTAACACTCTATCAAGATTCAGTTCAAACTGTCATTATGCATTAAAAACATGGCCGCTAGGGAGCAGGGCTATAAAATTTATGTAAAAATCTAAAGCAGTGAACTTTGTTGAAACTTCAATAGCAAGTATGCAAATCTGTTTGCTCAGGTGAGCGATATAGGACCATCATGGTCCTCTTGTTATTATATTAGTATTGATTGAACTTGGAATACAACCGCCAAAATCTGTTCTTAACAAGTCTAAGTTATCTTCCCATATTCGCCATGATACATAGTGAAAACAAAGATATGTAGAGGTCTCTATTCAAAAGAAAATTTACAGACTTTTGTGATTTTAAACCAGCTTTTCAGTTTCGTTAGTACTTCTAGTAATCTTTTGTATTGCCTAACCGTCTTCATGTCCTTAATAACCAAAATCTTCATTTCAGATATTTTATGGTTAAAATGGCCTGGACTTTGACTTACTTCTGACCATCTTATTCAAGTTTCTGTTTAGTGCACCTAATTGTATTTGTTTTATATGTACAGTTTATTGCATAAAATACTGTTGACATCAAATGTCATATGGCTTATACCCAGTCAGCATTCTACGTAAATCTATATCGGGCCGTCATCGGCCCGTCAGGGTAGCTGACGGGCCGATGACGGCCCGATGTAGATTTACGTAGAATGCTAGCTGGGTATATAGTTCTAGATAAGAGGGTTATCAAATTATTTTTTCTTATTGCTTCACAAAATCGTAGGTTGTGAATACACATTAGATGCACCTCTGCGAGGCGCTTCTAATGGATACCTACAACGTACGTTTCTGCGATGAAACGAGAAAAATATCTTTTTTAGAGCTATGACGTAGGTGCAGGGTAGTTGTTAGCCAAATTTTCTGTATGAATTTGGGTCTATAATTTTGCCAGCATGCTTTTCTCAAATCTAAGAAAGAAACTAAACTGTAAAATTTCTTTTTCTTTTGCTGTATATTCATATACATATTCAATTAGACATTAATGCATCAATATGTAAATAGACCACTTCATTTTAAAACCTGTCTCCGGACACATGCAAACTGCGCATGCCCAGAATAGAACGAATCTACAAAAGTTTTACTTAAAAACTTACATATCTACCAAAAATATTCGGACGACTTACCTGCTTACCTTACTTGTCCTAAAATTTAAACAAGTCCATCTGACTATATGAGTGACAAACAGTGTAGACCCTGAAAGACGCCGCAGAAGACGGCGTCTGATATGGGTCTACCCTGTTTACCCAGTCCTTATCGTACTTACCCTAAATATCATTTAGACACCATAACTATTTACTGTGTACAGTCGACTCTCGTTATCTCGAAGGTCAAGGGACTCTCTGAAATACTTCGAGATATCCGTACCTCGACATATCAGATTTGCAGAACTGAGAAAAAAAAAAATAAATCAACAACCACATTTCACATATGACTATGTAACTTGACTCCTGAAGTTAGAGACATATTTAAAATATTGTGGAAAAGAGTAGAAATTGCTCCTTGGGAGCAATTTCTCCTCTTTTCTACAATGTTTTATCACTTGATGTTAAACTTCCACGTTAAAACAGGGACAAGATTTTCACTTCGAGATAAGCGGTTATTCGAGATAAGAGATGTCGAGATAACGAGAGTCTACTGTATGTCCAAAAATTGGCATAAGCCCATTTTACTACCTATTGTTGCATCTAAGATCTGCTGTTTGAGTGGCAAACGGTATAGACCATGATAAGGTATTCTGTGGTATCCGATCTGGGTATACACTGTTTGTTCAGGTGTCATTACATTTACCCTAAATATTCGAGCACTTTATTTCCGTACTAGACATGTCCTAAGATTGAAACGAATCCAATTTATTACCTGTTGATGAGTCTAAACTGAGTGATTGCCGGATGGGTGACAAACAGTGTAGACCCTGATCAGACGCCGCGTTTTGCGGCGTCTGATCTGGGTCTACACTGTTTGCTCAGACCCACCTGTTCGAATACTTAGAGTAAATATGATATATGCATTTTCGTTTTTTTTTTTTCTTTCTTTTATCTACAATGTTAATTAATACTTTAAGACTATCCATGATGGGTTTTATTCATTTTTTATTATTTTAATTTAAGTTTATTTTCAAAAAATCATACACATGTTATATATGTACTTATAAATAACTTTACATTGCAGACTGCTTCAGTCTATGCCAAAATTTGTAACCACAGAAATTCTAGGAATCACATTACACATAAACAAAATACTGATTCAAGGTAGGTTTCATGCCTACTCATTTCATATAGATTTCGCCATGATGACAAGTTCTTTCATGTCGTAGTCCCAGGAAGTATTTACATGAAATAATACCTCTAAAATAGGGTCAATTTGTTTTCTTTTTTCTATTTTTTCTTTTTTTTTAAAGAGCGGTTTCCAGGGTTTAGAGCGGCGCTTGTTGGCCCAGACATATTTTTATATAAAACAGCATTACATTGTTGCAGGTCACGTGCTTATTACATGTTAAGTCTTCTACGCATTTCCAGCTTAAGCGCTCTGTAGACTCAATCATCTGATGAAATTTTGTGACAGTTTTGATACTTTTCGCTAAAAATAGAACTTGAAATTTCATTCAAATAGTCTCCTTAGAAGACACTCTAAACGAATTTATTTTCATTAAAAATTAAGAAGAAATGTTTTAAATGTTGTCTGCTATTATTTAAAGTCAGCAGGTTAAAGTTTAAGCTTTCAACTTCGGAACCTCTCTAATGTATTTGCGTAAAGTTAGTCTTCGTCCCTTTTCAGTGGGTGAATCAATAAACCAGAAGGTTTCATAAATTATTTCTGATTTTTTTTTTTTTTTTTTTTTTTTTTTTTTTTTTTTTGAGAAAAATGAAAAACGTTTTAAGAAGTATTTGATTTATTTGGAATTCATGTAAACCTCGAACCCCATTCCCAAATCACAATTTTGTTTATTAAAAAATTGGGAATCAGGGCTTCAGAAATTATGAGAAGGTTCGTGTAATGCACTGAAAAGCAAAGTGTTTTGTAACAATATTAATAACTATGATTTTCTCAATTTTTAGCAAAAGCAAGGAGGCAACGCAGTGCCAAAAACTAGTGTTTCTATCTGCAGTGCAGAAATTAATAGAAACACTAGTTTTTGTTTGGCACTGCACTTTGCTTTTGCTTAAAAATTGAGAAAATCATAGTTATTAATATTATTACAAAACAAAGTTTATAACTAAAATTGTAAACAAAAATGAAAATGTTTTCCTTAAAAATATTTCTAAGCAATTATTTTACGATATATTTCAAGAATTTTTTTTACAGCACGATTTTTTTGTATTAGTCAGACAAAATTCAAGTCATAATTTAACTTTTATGGTAAATATATGGAAATAGGGCATAGAAATAAAAAAGGCGAAAGAATGTTGCAATTCGGAATAAGGAGCAAAAAAAAACAAAAAAAAAACAAAAAAAAACAACAAAACAACAGCAACAAAAAACAATAAAAACAACAACATAGAAACAGACAAAAAAATGCATATAAAAGATGTTTTTGAAAGTGATAACGACAATGTTCTATTTCTGTTTCATTTTTATTATTTTATTATTATTGTTTTATTTTTATGCTTTTTTATTATTTTATTTATCTTTTTTGCGACTTGAAATTCAGGTTCGCATATCAATCGATACCTTTTTGCCGTTTCCCCTAAGTCCTGTCATGAAAAGCATTTATCATGATTATATTTGGGATTGTGGAGGGCGAGCAGGGGTGTGGGGGAGGAGAGTGGGGAGGGGGAGTAGGGTGAAACAAAAAAGATTGATAACTTCGTTGATTCATATCCTACTAACTGCAAATTTCGAACATCATAATCACCGTATTTGTCCCGAGTCTCGGACAGTTAGGCCTGAGCAAACAGTGTAGACCCAGATCAGAGGCGCGTTCTGTGACGTCTGATCTGAATCTACATTGTTTGCCACTCACCCACCAGTTTTCAGACACATAAACAGGCTGTAAAAATGGGCTTGTTCAAATTATAGAAGTATGGTAAGGAGTAAACAGTGGCGGATCCAGGATGATTTCTGAGGGGGGGGGGGGGGGCGGAGGTGGGGTTGACTTGATCAAGTTTCCGTCCTCACTCTATGTATTCGAACAAACATGCCTGAGCGAACGGCGTAGACCCAGATCAGACGCCGCAGAACGCGGCGTCTGATGTCTGATCAGGGTCTACATTGTTTGCCCCTCACTCTAATTAGCAATTTTGCACACATTCACAGGTATCAAAATGGACTTGTTGAAAAAAAACTGTAAGGTAAAAACTAAGGGGTGTTAATATTTAGGGTAAATACGATATCCCAAATTTATCAGACATCCGAAATCTTCCATGAAAATGAAATTTAGAGTCTAATGGGGTTTCGACTAAACCCCCTCTGAATCCGCCCCTGAGTTAACGTCCAAATATTTAGGATGAATCTGATGTACAGCTTTCGGTTGTTGTCAAAGTGTCTGATATTTCAGTATGGCAGCACTCTAAAAGTGAGCATTGAGCTCCCTGCCACATCCAGACATCGTCGCGAAACGACTGAAAGATTGTTGAAATCGACGTCAAGCCCAAATCAAACAAACAAATAGCTTTCGGTTGTTGGTTGCAGATTGTCTGAGAGAGCACTTTTACTTTTAGAGAAGCGGTAAAAGTGATTAATATTAATGACTTAAGAAATAGATATATTCAATATAAAATAGTCCTAATGATATTTAACGGTGATTTTCTATCGATGATTAAATTTACGATGACCATAATCTAAAATTTCCAGATAAATATTTATAGATCTAACAGTCTAAACACATCAACGGGAGATACACAATCAAATCATCATCATTTTTCATCCGGTGTAAATTAACTTGGACGCTGAGACATAAGTGTTTAAAGAGGGTTTCAGCGATCCATCAGAGTGCTATCTCTTCTGTCAGTTCATCAAACACAGCATTATCGTCTTACCTGATAAACAAATAAACACCTGATAAAACATGTCAATGTAAATATACATCTGATTGTGTGAATTTCCGCTACCGCTGCAAACAGCAGCTTTGTTTTATGTCATTATGTGTTTCGTTTCATATACATTTAAACAAAGTTGTAAAATTATCAAATTTAATTATTTGTCCACGCCGTGGACAAGTAAATGGTCAAAATCCACTTGTCCACCCAAGATTTACTTGCCCCATTACGAAAACACAACTATTCAAATTTATTGAAAATTTCATCACCAAAAACTGAAAGTTTTCAGATAAAAATTCTGATATTTTTTCATATTTCTGCTAAAAACATAGATTGTGGGTACTCGTTAGAACCGCCTCGGCATGGCGGTTCTAACGAGTACCCATAATCTATGTTTTTTTTTTTTGTTTTTTTTTTTTTTTTTTTGTTTTTTTTTTGTTTTTTTGCAAAATAAGAAAAATAATGTATACCCCTGTAAACCCCAGTTTTACTATATAAAAATGGAGTTTAAGGGGGTCAAAATTATATAGGCGTGTTTTCGTGATGCGAAAATTAACATTTTTCTTATTTCTCGAAGAAAACGTGTTCTGGGTACTCGTTAGAAGCGCCTCGGGTAGAAAGCGTATGTTGTGGATACTCATTAGAATTGCCTCGGTGATGTGCTTCTAATTAGTACCCACAACATGTTTCCTCGAGAAATAAGAAAAATATATCTCCTAGTCTCTGGAACTATGAAGTCCTTGTCCCAGGAAAAGTAAATTGAAATGTCTTACATTTACAGTCCGATTTAAAGCTTACGCTGTCTGTATGCTAATTATACGGTGAAGATTAGAGATATTTTTTTAATGTCCAAAGAACACAAGACTTGACATCTTATTCATATCGTTTCCAACAAAACAAGACGACATTTTCGTTCAAATTGCCTCCAATAATTTGAATTTTAGCACCCTATATGCTAAATTGTAAGATGAAAATATGGAATGCCACGACTGTCACATGATGTTAAAAATTATTATGCGCGGTAGTAACATTATTGTGTGCAGTAGTAACATTTTTATGTTCAGTGGTTACATTATTATGTGCAGTACTAACATTAATATATATGTTCAGTACTTAACATTATTATGTTCAGTAGTAACATAAATATGTGCAGTAGTAACATTATTATGTGCAGTAGTAACATAAATATGTGCAGTAGTAACATTATTATGTGCAGTAGTAACATAAATATGTGCAGTAGTAACATTATTATGAGCAGTAGTAAGAATATTATGGTCTGTAGTAACAATATTAAACAAACATAAATATGTGCAGTAGTAACATTATTATGTTCAGTAATAACTTTATTCATTATGGTTATTTTATTATTATTATTATTATTCTTATATATTTCCAAATAAGCAGTCACCTATGCACCGGTCAAAGAAAAGCCGGAAATTAAAGTGTTATTTGCCGGTATCAAAGGTTCGGAAGAAATCATGGTAGAATTCATAATCGACATTGCTATATCTGATGGAATATAGCGATGCAGGAGGATTGTCTTCCGAATGCACATTAAAGTATCGGGTTCCCTTTTTACTTCTAGAATGTATTTTATCGAGGTTCTATGTTCTGCTAAACACACCCCGGGGCACAAGTGGTCACTAGTATTGAAAAATGTTTTGGTTTCTCTACTTTCACAACAGACCCGGAAACAGAGGAGGGCATTCAGATTCGCGCCATCCCCTATATCTGAAAATAAATGGGCCCCATGAGGCTTTTTGCCGGCCCCCACCCCCCAACAACTTCTGGATCCGTGCATGTCAGTTGGTGTTTTCCAATCCTTGGAATTACATTGCCTTTCCTCCACAACTGAATTTGTAAAATAAATTTTAATTTCTTTTCTAAGAAACACACTTCTACTAACAAGACACTGATTACTTGAATTGAATGGCTACAAAATGCTAGATTTTTTTTCTATTTATACCAAATCACCATCATTTCTGAATATGATGCACGTACCGGGTCGTTTCGCCCGTGGGTCGAATCGCCCGTGGGTCGTTTCGCCGTGGGTCGTTTCGCACTGGGTTATGTCGCCCGTGGGTCGTTTCACCCCTATTTGGTGGGTTGGTTCGCCCTTTTTTCATTCAAGCATTGACTTGTGCCAGGACATGTTTGGACATATATACGATTATCTGGACTTTCCTTCGATAATTTTGGTTGAGTGCCGCTGAGTGTGTTGGGGACGGGGATGCATAGGTGACTGCTTATTTAGAAAAAATAACCACCGCGAATAAAATAACTACTGAACATAATAATGTTACTACTGCACATAATGCTACTACTGAACATAATGATGCTACTACTGAACATAATAGTATTACTACTGCACATATTAGTGTTACTACTGAGCATGATAATGTTACCACTGCACATAATAATGCTTCTACTGCACACAATAATGTTACTACTGAACGTAATAATGTTAATACTGCACATAATAATGTTACTACTGCACATAATAATGATACTACTGCACATAATAATTTTACTGCTGAACATATTTATGTTACTACTGCACATAATATTGTTACTACCGCGCATAATAATGTTACTACTGCACATAATATTGTTACTACCGCGCATAATAATGTTACTACGGAAGATAATAATGTTTCTACTGCACATAATGCTACTATTGAACATAATAATGTTACTACCGCGCATAATAATGTTACTACTGCCCATAATAATTATACTACTGAACATATCAATATTACTACTGCACATAATAATGTTACTACCAAGCATAATAATGTTACTACTGAAGATAATAATGTTACTACTGTACACAATGCTACTATCGAACATAATACTGTTACTACTGCACATAATAATGTCACTACCGCACATGATAATGTTACTACTGCACATAATAATGTCACTACCGCGCATGATAATGTTACTACTGCACAAAATAATGTTACAACTGCACTTAATATTGTTACTACCGCGCATATTAATGTTACTATTTAACATAATAATGTAACCACTGAACATAATAATGTTACTACTGCACACAATAAGGTTACTACAGCGCATAATAATTTTCAACATCATGTGACAGTCGTAGCGTTCCATATGAAAATATTTATTTTCTTATTTTTAACAGCAAAACAAAATTGAATTTCATTCAAACTATTTCCAAAAAAAATCAGACTTGAAATTACAGGCCTGTCCAACATTTAGAATGAAATGTCAAGTCTTATTTGGAGACAATGCCAGCTTCGGAGCCTCCTTTATATGTGCGTGCGCAAAGTTAGGCTCCACCGCTTTTTAGAGGGGAGTTTAATATACCGAGGGAGCGAGAGACAAAGACAGAGACAGGCAGACAGACAGAGAGAGTGATAGAGAGAGGGTGCTTTGCAATTCGTTGTTTTTAGATCTGTACTCTCATTCTCTTGATGTCATTGGTTCCGATGATAGTGTGTGATCGTAGCACTTTCTGGACATCTTCATGAAGATTTTTCATAAATTATTTCTGAGATTTTTAACATAAAACCATAAAAAGAAATTCTTGATTTATTCAAAATTCATGTCAGTCCGCCTCCCACACCCACCCCATTTTCAACAGTTTATATAGTGAAAAGGGAATCAGGTGAGGTGGGGATGGGATGGGGTTCGGGGTCAGAATTTGTTAGGAAATTCACGTGATGGCAATGCTTTTGCTCCGTAATGTATGTTGTACACTGTAGTCCATCAACAGGTGGATTTGGGGAGCAACAGTCCATCAACATATATGTCAAAAATACCGTATTTTCCTTTAAATATCAGGACGGACAGGCCATGGAAAAAAAGTAGACCCAGATCAGACGCCACAGAACGCGGCGTCTGATCGAGGCCTACATGTTTGCCACTCATCCAACAACTTTAATATAGGTCCACAAATACTCAAATGGACTTGTTCCAAGTTCACAGGACAAGTATGGTGAGAAGTAAGGCGTCCGAATACTTCAGGTAAACATGGTACAACCAACATTGTGCTAATGATATTTTGTGAAGAAGAGACATGTTTTGAAAGAAATCTGGAATTCCTATTATTTATTTTTGCACTTTGAACATGAATATGTTTTCCAGGTCCGAAACCATTTTATATATTCATGCTTACTCTTACAGTTTCACGTAATTCTACCTTCTTCTACAGATCATTTGAGTCGCGCCGTGAGAGAAAGGCTCTTCGGAATTTCCATCTAGCCAATATTTTAGTTCTCATGCCCGGTCCCCCTAAGCGATGCTATAAGTCCGTCTGTTTTTGTTTTTGACTGACGTTTTCGCTTGACCTACCGGTTACGTGAACGAACAGCATAGGTTCTGTCGATACTGCGCGGTTCTGTCGAGACTGTCACTACGAAAACACGCCTATTTAAATATATATAGAAAATTAAACCTCCAAAAACTGAAAATTTTCTGCTCAAAACATACATTGTGGGTACTCGTTAGAACCGCCTCGAGGCGGTTCTAACGAGTGCCTACAATCTATGTATTGAGCAGAAATAAGAGAAATAATGTGTACCCCTCTAAACTCCAGGTTTACTATATGAAAGTATGATTTAAGGGGGTCAGCATTATAAAGATACGTTTTCGTAATGGCGGATCTGTGTGTTGAACCCCTGCCGTTCACAAATACTCTAATGGCTCTTTTCCCTGGACGAGGCTCATTGGGTCCCTAGAGACTCATAATTAATTATTACTCATCACTTAAAGCATTTATCCTAAATATTCGGACATGCAGACATGAGCAACCAGTGTAGACCAGCTCAAACTGCGTAAAAGATCCGTTTGATCAAAATCTAACTGTTCGCCGTTCTGTCATTGCATTTTAGATACATCATCACGTAGTCAAATGTTATGATGATATGTTATAAGGTGTCCAAATACTTAGGGTAAAGACTTTGTTTTGTGGGGAATTTATTTGTAAGTTTACTGGTTTATAATTGTTGCAAATAATTGGTTTTGTGGGGAATTTATTTGTAAGCTTACTGGTTTATAATAGTAGATTCGACTTGTTTTTGTGGGGAATTTGTTTGTAAACTTACTGGTTTATAATAGTGGCACATAATTTGTTCTGTGGAAATTTTTTGCAAGCTTTCTGGTTTATAATAGTGTTACATAACTTGTTTTGTGAGAATCTATTTGTAAGCTTACTGGTTTATAATAGTGGTATCCGACTTGTTTTGTGGGAAATTTATTTGCAAGCTTACTGGTTTATAATAGTGGTAAATAACTTGTTCTGTGGAAATTTATTTGCAAGCTTTCTGGTTTATAATAGTGTTACATAACTTATTTTGTGAGAATTTATTTGTAAGCTTACTGGTTTATAATAGTGGTATCCGACTTGTTCTGTGGGGAATTTATTTGTAAGCTTACTGGTTTATAATAGTTGTAAATAACTTGTTCTGCGGAAATTTATTTGCAAGCTTTCTGCTTTATAATAGTGTTACATAACTTGTTTTGTGAGTATTTATTTGTAAGCGTACTGGTTTATATTAGTGGTAAATAACTTTTGTGGGAATTAATTTGCAAGCTTACTGGTTTATAATAGTGGTGCATAACTTGTTTTGTGGAAATTTATTTGCAAGCTTTCTGATTTATAATAGTGTTACATAACTTGTTTTGTGGGAAATTTATTTGTAAGCTTACTGGTTTATAATAGTGTTATTACATAACTTGTTTTGTGGGGAATTTATTTGTAAGCTTACTGGTTTATAATAGTGTTACATAAAATGTTCTGTGAAAATTCATTTGCAAGCTTTCTGGTTTATAACAGTGCGACATAACTTGTTTTGTGAGAATTTATTTGTAAGCTTACTGGTTTATAATAGTGGTAAATAACTTATTTTGTGGGAATTAATTTTCAAGCTTACTTGTTTTTAATAATAATAATGACAATAATAGTAATAAAAAAAAAATAATATTAATAATAATAATAATAATAATAATAATCATCATCATCATCATCTTATCAATCAATGTTTTATTTACACAAACTCAATTCAGAATAAGGCATATTAGGTAAAACTTGTATACTCATCGAAAACGCATTGTTTGCTCGAGCAATGCCATTTGCTTCCAGATTGTCGCCATAATAAACAAAAGCAAAATTGTCTTACAGTTAATAAGACATAAATAAAAATAACTTAAAGTAAGTATTAACATTTAAAACTGTGGTTTCTGTAAATTATACAAGAGAAATTCATGCTCAAACACTTCCATCTCAGTGTCCACGGCTATTTTCTAGGACTACTAGGAAATATGAAAAAATGCATGCCATATTTACGCTTACTGTTCGGACAGGCAGACCTGAGCAAACAGTGTAGACCCAGATCAGGCGGCGTCTGATCTGGGTCTACACCGTTTGACACTCATCCAGCAGTTTTTAGACATTTCAGCAGGCAGTAAAAAGGACTTTCAACTTTAGGATAGAAATGGTAGGGGGTGATAAATACGGTAATCACAAAAAGTAGTGGGATGCAGATATAACGCTATTGTGCACCAATGGGCACATGGAAGCAACGCTTTATTTCGTAAAATTGTTAACTTTCAATTTGAATATTTTTTCTTTTAAATAGTCTAATGTTAAATATGCTTTATTATCATATTTTATTGCATTGCAAACCAAGGGACAATTTTGAAATTCATGTAGAACTCACTCATTATTATTATTATTATTATTATTATTACTATTACTCTTATTACTACTACTACTTCTACTACTACTATTTGTTCTTTTTGTCTAATTACGGAAATGTTAAATTGCCTGTTTAAAATATACAAGTACATATATCAACAGAAACATTTCTCTATAAATTTCATTTGTTAGAATTTAAAAATATGAAACTGAGAAACAATCTGTGGCAGTATAAAAGTATAAGAAGACAAAAAGAATATGACAAAAAAAAAAAAAAAAAAAAAAAAAAAAAAAAAAATATCATAGAAAATACCATGAATCGTAACAATTTCTTTATCTCTTTTTTTTCTCTCAAGAAAACTCTGAGCTGACTTGAAAGAAGAAATTCGCTGTTTTATTATTATTAATAATAATAATAATATTATTATTATTATTATTATTATTATCATCATCATCATCATCATCATCATCATCATCATCATCATCATCATCATCATCATCATCATCATCATCATTATTCTGTTTTGGGTTTTCAAGGGTGGATACCTGCAATCATTTGGTTAGAACTTATGTATTTGCTGAGAAAACAATACTTTCTACATATTGATTAAATAACGGTGTCTTCCCATGTCGCATTATCGTCGATGCAATGCCATGACGTTGCATCGAGGTTAATGTGACGTTGTATAAACGTCATGTGCCCAGTGGGTTGTTTCTTCGAAGATTGACTGCATCATTTGCATATATACATGACGAAAAAGTATATAAACTATGTCTCCACATGTAGCCCTCATGAAGTTCTCCTTGGATCTTTCTTATACGGTGAATACGTTACCCACGTTTCCAAGCAACTTTGAAAAAAAAAAAAAAATTAACTAAGCACATAGTGCATTTATTAGGTTGACTACGGTATATTTTACATATACTATCATAAGCAATCCTTCCTTTTATCATTTATCATCACAAGTTGTTTATATCCTTCATAAGTCCAGACATATTGCTTCAGTCAGAAAATATTCTTGATATACCACCAGTTTAATCTTATTTTCTATGTTTAAGGGGAAATAATACACTTCCAAGGGCGATAACCCAATAGAATTGTTTTTGCTCCCTTCTGAAAAGTGGTCTTCTCTGTAAGGAAAGAAATTCGCGTGAAAATTCTTTCCTAACAGAGAAGATCCCTTTTTAAAGTGATTTGTGTTCAGGAAATCAAACAGGAAGTCGCAAAAGTTGTTTTCCTTGTCAGAAATGGCGGATAAGTCACCATGCTTATCTAATCACCTTAATACCTTACACACTGAATAAGTTCATTTATTGTTTCAATCGTAAAATAGGCAGTTTATTATAATCATAATTTTCTCCATCATATCTAATTTTCTTATCTCTACGTAAATCGGTATATGAATATTTTTCTCGCTGCTTTCATATTTCAAAACTGCGATAAGTCGTACAAATATCGTGTTTTAGACGGATTTTGTGTTAGATATCAGCGGGATCCCTCTGGTACTATCAACCCGGCGCCTAGCTTATTTGAATCTCAACGTCAGAAAACGTACCGTCTGACATGTGCGCCAAACGAAGACTCAAATCAGCCTGCGCATCCGCGCAGTCTGATAAGAGTCTTCGTTGTCCGCAAGTAAGAACTTTCCAAAATGCGCACAGTAAAGATTCTGACCAGAGTGCGCATTTGCGCAGTCTGATCTGATTCTTTGCCGGGCGCACACATCTGAAGGTACGTTTTCAGACGTTGAGGCTCATTTTATAAAGTAAATGCGTTTTTTAAGGGTTTAGGAACCAAGATTAAGCTTAAATGACAATTTCTGTTTTACAGCCTTGCCCCAAGAATGAAAGAAAATTTGATATTTGTGGGACGAAAATAAATAATAATAAGACAAAGGCAGATTGAACAACGTAAAACCTACACCATGAATGAAGAGATAACGAAGATTTCTGAGCATTTTCACATTTTACATATTTTATTATTTCTTTTAATTTATTATGCATTTCATTTTACTTCAATTTTTATGGTTCATATAGGGCTCGGTTACGTAATGAGACATGTTAGAAGATTGTGTGTCGTTGAAATGGCTGCCACATTGTTTAGCAGATCTCCGTTGGTGCAACGACAATTTGTCACCGGATGACTTCTGGTTTCACTTTCAAAGCAACCTGTTTTATGTCGGATCACATTCTCTTTCTTTCCTGTCGTACACATGTTACTCAACGAGCGTGTTTTGTTACTATCTATAGACATATAGCTACTGCATAAAGAATGACTACTTGAACATATTTGGAGGAAGGATTCTCGTTATGTTGATAAGTCTTTACTATAGAATAGAAGAGAATATAATTTATTGGAAAACCTACATATACGGAAGGTGTTCTCCATTCACATGAAATATATAATATAAACAGGAAAAACATGAAAAAACAAATCATATATTTACTACCTTAATTCTAATGCCTCTTGAATAACTTTACAAGTAAGTTTTGTATCCACAGCATTACTGGGTTTCATCAATTCATAAATATAAAAACATTCACTAGTGTTGGGTTTCAGAACTGGTATTTATAAATGTAGTTTATTAAACAATGTAATACGCAAATTTGTATATTTTCTACAAAATAGGAAACAATGTTCTTCATCTTCCACCTGATTGCACTGCACACAAATTCATTGCTCACGTGGAATTCTTGGTCTGAAGCAGCGGCCACGTTCAATTAATAAATTATGAGCACTAATTCTAATTTTAGTTTTGTTTGTTTGTGTTGAGGTTTTACGGCCCAGTCAACCCAATGGAGTCATGTCGAGCGCGGTCAGTTTACCTAACCACACGTTTACTGGGCAGATTTAGTCCTCTAAGCGGTAAACCAGTATTGTGCACATTCTTTCGCTAAGAACTGACAAATGCCCTTCTTGTATCAGCGGAAGGGAGAGAATGACTGTAGAAAATATTTCATGATCAATCTCGACGAAAGAATGTTGTCAACCTCGGCGGGGGTTGAACTCGCGACCTCCTGGTCTCCAGTCGGACAGCGCATCCAACTGAGCCACCGAGGCCGACATCTAATTTTAGTAAGTTCTTTACAATGTCTACCCCCTCGTTCCCCTAAAATATATATTGAAGTGGACACTATTCCCATCATTGAATTTGGACATGTCCAATGAGGAGTTTCAGTCTTAAATCAAACACAGAACGGCAAACAGTGTGGATCTACACTGTTTGCACAGGTATCTGTTTTGGTCTGCCTGGCTGAAAGGGTTAAATTTTAGTTTGTTATTTCTGTCAAATTTATACTGAATATATGTATAGCTGTCTTACGTGCTGTAGAACTAAATGTTCCTCATTTTCCCTGTATTTTTTAGAAAATGGTATGACTTTCACAGTTCTAGATGATGCATTGATTGACTTGGAAGCCTCTACAAAAACCGAACAATTCTTTATGTGATTTGAATTATGCCTGAACCTAAGTGAAATTTTGGATTGTGTGAAAAATGGTTTAATCTCTCCCATCCCTACCTCATGGTGGATTTTTTAAAGTGTTTACCGTTCTATGGTGATGACTCTTATATCGTTTGCTCTTTGTATTAGTTTGTGGCCTCTGACAGCGGAATTGTTTTTATTCCATTCTGGTTGGTGCCTTGTTCTTGTACTTGTTCTGTATTGTTTAGCTTTGTGGTCATCTCACTTAAGGAAAGAGCTAGTCGATTGGCTAGTTGTTTAGGTGTATTTTAGTTATTTTGGTTCCATTCCGCTTGATGCTTCGTTCGTGTGTTTGTTCTGGCCTATCATGATTTGTGAGGTGCTTAGGGAAGAGAAAGCTGGCCGATTGGCTAGTTGTTCAGTTATATGTTCTGGCTGCGGGGTGTCTGTTCGTTCGCACTGCCTCTCGGTGTCGGGGGTAGACTGAATTCTATTATTGTGAAATTTCCTGAACAGCTTCACTTTTTTGGCAGTGCCATGCGAAAACATGTCTTCGGGCATATGCGGACAGCCAAGACCCAGATCAACCTGCGCATCTGCGCGGTCAGACCAGGCCCTTCGCTGTATCAATCCTTGGACACTATAGAATGTATCAATGGAGAGCAAATGTCCTGATTACACTTTGCGCATGCGTGGGATGAATCTGAATATATATATATATATATATATATATATATATATATATATATATATATATATATATATATATATATATATATATATATATATATGTGTGTGTGTGTGTGTGTGTGTGTGTGTGTGTGTGTGTGTGTGTGTGTGTGTGTGTGTGTGTGTGTGTGTGTGTGTGTGTGTGTGTATAAGGAGAAGGAGCATAACATCTTACAAAAAACAATCTTTTTGGTAGCATTGCATTCAGGATGAATCTGAATATATATGTGTGTGTGTGTGTGTGTGTGTGTGTGTGTGTGTGTGTGTGTGTGTGTGTGTGTGTGGAGAAGGAGCATAGCATCTTACAAAAAACAATCTTTTTGGTAGCACTGCATCCAGACAGGCTGCTGAAATGATAGGGTTTACATCTTTTTGTAAATATACAATAGTGAGCCTCTGAAGAAAGCGACAGCCGAAAGGCCTCAAGTGAACAAATTATTTGCATTCTTAATGATTAACATAACATCTCACAAATTTATGTAGCACTGGATCCAGAGGATGCTGAAATGATAGGGGTTAAACTACATACGGAATATATATATATATATATATATATATATATATATATATATATATATATATATATATATATATATATATATATATATATATATATATATATCCCTTCGGTGTAATGTTTATAGCGCATTGTAGTAGTGCTGATTAGAAAATTAAGCTTTTCCCTTTTTGAACGATGTGTTTATGTTTTATGTTGATAAGACAGTTAAGTTTTTTTTTCTTTTGTACGCTGTGTTTATCACGCACTGTATGTATTTCATATATTCCCAATCACGCTCAGTTATCAAGTCGCAGCGAGCTAGATAGCAAGTGCCAGAATAGGGCATAGTCTGTTTTGCAACTATTTCAAGTCGCATAACTTTTGTTTGTTAATTTTACTATTTCATTCCTTTTTTTTAAATATATCGCTTTGTAAATATACAATAGTAAACCTCTGAAGAAAGCGAAAGCCGAAAGGCCTCAAGTAAACAAATTATTTGCACTGTTAATGATTTACTCTCAATATATATATATATATATATGTGTGTGTGTGTGTGTATGTGTGTGTGTGTGTGTGCGCGCGCGCGCACGGGTACAGTACAAGCCTATGGATCCCAGCAGAGGTTGCGGTATATTAGTTTTTTTGGTGTGTGACCAGATGTTGTTGGATCTTTTGATGCCCGCGTGTCAACGTTTGGTTCCTTAGAATGCTTGTACTTATGCTTGCGGCCTATCTTTAGTCGTTTCGGTTCTCTTTCAAGTTTCTGTTCACAGAAACCAAAGATAAAGATGTTGGCCCTGTGCCTCTTTCTTATACAAGTGTTTAAACATCTGTCATAAATTGTGAGATTATTTAATTTTTCGGTGACAGTGCATTTAGGAATTACAAGCACTCATAGAATGTGTTTAGTTTCGGTGAAATGTAGACCAGGGGAAATATGTAGCTGAAATATGAATTAATGCAAGTATTAATATGCAAGTCATATCCTAAACCCTTACAAAAACTTATCATGTCATAGTAGTGTGAAGATACATTCAATTTTCACCTCATACGGAGCATCAAAATGTGATATTATATATAATTCAAAATTCAAATTAAATCAAATGACTCCCTTAGCTTTTACAAGTAGAGGATGGCTTTAGTCAGCACGATATAATAATAATTCATCTTATCTCTTTAAGATCAGATTCATTTCAATTTATTCATCTTTAAATCCAATCACATAATATAATTCACTGAAAAAACTATAATCCCCAATGCCTAACCAAGCGTGGAAAGCTTGTAAATTGACAAATAAACAACATCTTAAAATCCGCGACTCCAAGGCGTCAAATTTAAGAGAAATCGTCTGTAATGGTGCGAAATTTATACAGAAATGAACCGCAACGTGAGAAAACGTACCTTCTGATCGGAGTGTCCAACGAAGACGCAACTCAGCCTGAGCACTCGTGCAGTCTGATCAGAGTATTCGATGTCCGCGTAAAGAAACGTTGCATCCTTGGCTATCCAAAAAGTGCCCTCTGAAGATTCTGATCAGACTGCGCGAATGCGCAGGCTGATCTGAATCTTCGCTGGGCGCATATATGCGAAGGTATGATTTCAGACGTGGCGGTTCAAATAATGCAGAGCGAAGCCTATTATTGTCATGTAATATGCGGAAAGACATTGGATAAGTCAAAACACATCAATCTTACTGGAAAGTATTAGAGTTACTAAATATACAAAGTATTTCTATTCAAAATGATTTCAATTTCGCTGGCTTTTCCTCGTGTTTGCATTAAACCCCAAATCATGCCCCATTAGGCTCCATCAATGAAATCTCATTGAAGCCAGAGTAACGCGAGATTTACTTGAACGTCACGCGCTGCGATGGCTGATCATGCGTAACAACGAACACTTGCATTGCCAAACCGGAAATGGGTGTTCATTTCGTCTTGCTACTGGTCTGGGTGATGGATTGCTTAGGCACAAATTAAATTGTACAATTAAAATTGACTATTGATTAATTGGCAAGTAGACTAGGAAACTAATAATTTACGATTTCTGTCATTCAACGCACGGCGTTACGTTTAACGCCTTATTATTGAAAACAGGATCATAGAATTGTCAGACAAATAGTGCGTGGCGGAATTTTTGAAATGGTAGAAGGAATGTACTTTTAGAATGTTGATGATTAACTTGGTTAGATTTTTTCCACATTTTAACTTGCTGATATCAAATATTGGCAGCCGATAAATTAAGATGACTGGATATCTCTCCAAGGGAGATCATTCTAACCCAAAAGCATTTGCTTCCCTTCTCAAAGTTGGCTTCTTTAAAAGTGAATGATATGGCGCTCATGGGAGGAAATTCATTTTTGTCCTTACTTTTTCTTTTCCCCGTTTGCCTATATATATATATATATATATATATATATATATATATATATATATATATATATATATATATATATATATATATATATATATATATATATATATATATATATATCGTTCCTGTAAATAATAATAAACAATAAATACCAGTACAAATAACATAGACAGATAATCATGCATTTACCCTAAGTATTCGGACAGACGACCCTGAGCTCACAATGAAGACTCTACAGAATGCGTCATCTGGTCAGGGTCTAAATTGTTTGCCACTCATTCAACATTTTCAGTCACTTCAAGAGGTAGTAAAATTGACTAATTTTAGGACAAGAAAGTGTCCAAATATTTAGTGTAAATATGATACTCAAACATATATAAGAACATATTTTCTGTAACAATTAGCCGGCATAAAATGACGTATTTTTTCCTTTTTCTTTGTCTGAAGGCCTGGCGGAAATTATTGACACAATGATTGTAGTCTTTAGTAGTTAGATCATTCATTACGAAAACACGCATATTCAAATATATTGAAAATTTTACAACCTAAAAAGGATTTTTTTTCATATTTCTGCTTAATAGATTGTGGGTACTCGTTAGAACCGCCTCGGCGATGCGGTTCTAACGAGTACCCACAATCTATGTTTATGAGCAGAAATAAGAAAACTAATGTATACTCCTTTAAACCCCAGTTTTACTATATAAAAAATGGGGTTTAAGGGGGTCAAAATTATATAGGTATGTTTTCGTGATGGTCAGTTTAACTTATTAAGAACTATAGTGCAACCTCATTGGCTCGAACCCGGATGGCTCGTTTACCGTGGATGATTCGAACTCTTTTTTCAATCCCTACAAAATCCTTCCAATAGCTCAAGAAAACAAATATTTAGGGATGTTTTCTTATTTTTTCATGGAATTGTATGTTGTGTGTACTCATTAGAATCGCCTCATCGAGGCGATTCTAATGAGTACACTCAACATACAATCATTGTGTAGAAAATCGAAAAGATTACCCTAAATTATCGCTATTTGCTTCCTGAACTGGTGCCATGATTAACCCTCAGTGGCTCGAACTACCCATGTCTCGAAGGAATTTCCATGGTCCCAAAGATGTTCGAGCCATTGAGGTTCGACTGTATTTCGTTTTGTTGTTGTTGTTCATCGTTGCTTGCAACTGATTCAATAAAAATGACCACGGTCAAATCTAAAGGTTGCTGTCCTTATGCTGTACAAATCTGCACCCCATGAAAAGGAAGGGTCGAAAATTATCCTTTTACCCCTCTGACGTGGACTCGTCTTTGAATTTGTACATTTCATGTGATACAAATATGGGCGTCAATAAAATTCAAAGCGGGATTCTGAATCTACGCTGTTTTGCAAGTGTATCTATTTTGGTCTGAAGGACTGTCAAGGTAAACCGGAGCTAAAAACATTTGTGGTTCCTCTGTACAGTTCGTTTTTGTTCGTGCATTATGGAAGCCCTGGAGGGCAATTTTGACTTAAAACTAAAGACTTATATGGAGGGCAATTTTGACTTGCAACAAAAGACTAATGACTTTTTGTTTTTTTGAGTTATGAGTTGTGACTTTTGAGTTATGACTTGTGACTTTTTAGTTATGACTTGTATAATCTTGATGATAAGAAAAAGTGCTTAAGTGTCATCACTTCCTTTATATTTTCAGCAGACGACATATTGATACTTACCGTTTTATTTCCAAGGGGATAGGGGGATAGGTTTTGACATGTCGTGCAAATTGCATAGGTGAAGTAAAATCAAAATCAACACAGCAGTATTACTGTAGCATATTTCGGATATGTTCATTCTTCAGACAGTATACATAATAACAACATGAAAAGGAAATGGTGTTAAAGCGCCAAATGACATTGACGTCGGCAGGAAGTGATGTTAAAAGCGCCAAAACGACGTTGACGTTATTGGACGTTATATGCTTTAAAATGCTAATTGAAACACTGTAACTGGATCAAAAATACCTGAATGGTAAATGATACAAATGTTTCCATAAATAATAGGTCCTATAGTAGTGCGTAACATGGAAACAACAGTTGTGTCTCACATCACGAAAACACGCCTATATAATTTTGACCCCCGTAAACCCCACTTTTATATAGTAAAACTGGGGTTTGCTGGGGTATACATTATTTTTCTTATTTCTGTTCAAAACATAGATTGTGGTACTCGTTAGAACCGCCTCGTCGAGGCGGTTCTAACGAGTATCCTTAATCTATATTTTGAGCAGAAATAAGAAAAATATCAGATTTTTTTATCTGAAAATTCTCATTTTTTTGGTGGTAAAATTTTCTATATATTTGAATAGGCGTGTTTTCCTAATGAAAATTAAATTGTAAAAATCAACTGAGCCTGTGTGCACCAATTTCCACAAGACACATTTAGTAATCTCCCCCCGCCCCTCCCCACTCCCCCCAAGACACATTTAGTAACTTCCCCCCGCCCCTCCCCACTCCCCCCTCCCCCCCCCCCCCCCCAAAAAAAAAAAAAAAAAAAAAAAAACCTGCACACCAGCACAGTCTGATAAGTCCTATTAACTTGGATTAAATATAGTCCATTAATTATGAACAGCGAGGACCCCTGTCGGACTGCGCAGCTGCGCAGGCTGATTGGAGTCCTCGCTGAGGGCACACATTTACCTATAGAAACTTCCGCACCCCAGCTCAATTAAAATTTGTAGAGCACTTTTGCATTTAGTCCTTTAGGATATAAAGTATCCAACTTGTGGATCCAGTATGTCTCTTTAAGCAGTCTTTGCATATTATCAGAAACTTGATCAGTAGGCATAAATCTAAAATCTTTCACTGAATGTTCATCAGAATTGAAGTGAATCGCAACATTTGTTGAAAAGTTGGGATCATCCATATTTCTAATGTTAAATTTATGACTGTTCATACGCATAGACAGTAACTGATGTGTTTGACCAACATACTGCATTTTACATTTTTACAAGTAATAAGGTAAATCACATCATTGGATGCACACGTACCACTGAAACGTAGTTCAAATGTCTCGTTGGTGTTAGTACTGGTAAAATTAGTACCTTCTATGATAGACTTATAATATGAACATCGACGTCTATTGCATTATGTAGTTTCACTCCTTTCCTTTGGAATGCTCAATGCTGAGTTTGTTAAACAGTCTTGAAGAGTTTTAGCTCTTTTATACGCTACAACTGGTTTATGTTTATGAAGAAAGTTTAAACTTTCCTTATTTGATAGATTAAACAAATCCCAGCATTTGTTTATCGCCAAGCCTAAGTTTGATAGCGAAGTGTTGTATGGTACAACAAAAGGAATAATGTTCTTTTGCTTGTTTTTCCCACTGGAACTCACCAAGGCTTCTTCTTGGGTCATTGTAGATACCTTTTGAAAAGCCGATTTGATGACGTTGTCTGGGTAATGTCTATTTTGAAAGTATTTGCCAAGTTCCGTAAGTGATCCATGGAAGCTGTCATCATTAGATATGATTCTTCTGTACCGCTTTGCCTGGCTGTGTGGTATACCTTCTTTGCATTTTCTCGGGTGACACAAAGAAAAATGCAAATACTGATGCACATCGATTGGTTTGATATGTATGTCCGTAGATAGGGAATTGTCTTCATTTTTTGTCACATTCACATCTAGATAAAACATATTTGTGTCTGATACCGTGTAAGTGAATTTTATGGTTTGATGAAAACTATTTAAACGGGTCACAAAATACTCGAGTTCAGCCAGTGAATGGTCCCAGATCATGAAGATATCGTTCAGAAACCGAAGCCACACATTAGGTTTTAAAGTACACTGTTCTAGAAAATAAGTTTTCCCATAAAGAGTGATGCATAGGTTGGAGCCATTGAACTTCCCATAGCCGTCCCGAGTTTCTGAATATAATTTTTCCCGTTGAAATGAAAATGATTATTTTAAAGGGCCAGTTTGATCAGGTTACATATTTCTTCTGGCGATAAGCTCCTGACACTCTTTTCTTGGTTCAAGTAGTAAGTAGTTACAGGCTTTTATACCATCTTCATGGGGAATGTTCGTATATAAGGAGGTAACTTCCAGTGTTACGAGCAATGAATTTTTTTTTTTTCATGTACGGTTGCAAAATGTAATCAAGGTACTTTGAAATGTTTTCTGTATAACTATTGCAGGCCGAGACAATTGGGAGACCTGGATAGCCAACTGGTAGGGTGTCCTGATACTGTTTATGTATTTTTGGTAATACATAAAATTGTGGAGTGCGAACTTCACATGAAATGGGATCAAATTCATGCTCAACAGCACTGTTTATTTCACTGATTTTGTTGATACAGTTTATAATGTAATGTTCAACTCTTTTTGAAGAATTTTCATCCAATCGTGTATGGTATTTTTCATCACTTAACTGGCGTTCAACTTCCTTTAAATAGATCTAGTCTGTTTTGTTCATAATTACAATCATATTGGATTTGTCAGCTTTTTTGATTACAATTGAATCATCCTGACTGAGAGAACGTAATGATTCCATTTCCTCTTTTGAAATATTGCTGTACAGTTTTCGTTTTGGACTAGCTTGGTATTTCTTGTGTTACAGCTTCAATGTAAAGTCTATATAAGTATCACGGCCATTTGGAGGAACAAATGTTGATTGTTTTTTATTAAAGAATGGCAACTGTAATTATCTGACTCCTGCATAGACTCATCTTTTTCACTGTTATTTTCATAGAAATATTCCTGAAGTCTAAGTCTACGAGTATAATTGAATGTTTCTTGCGCGAGTTTGATTTTATTGTGTGATTTTGGTTTTGGACAAAATTTCAAACCCTTGCCGAGGAGAATGTAATCATTATCAGACAATTTGCTGTTTGATAAGTTCTTTACAGTTTGTTTCCCTATTTGATTTTTTTGTTTCCTTTCTTTTTTTTTTCTTCCATTGGTTCTGGTTGGTTTTACGATGAATCTCCTGTTTCTCCCTCTGTGTTTATTTTGCTCTCTAGTAGGGTCTTCACAGTTGATAGAAGGGTGACCAAGGTCTCCTGCACATTTACTTCCGCCCCCTTTGCTGTGGCCTCTGCGTATGTCTTCTTTGTGCCGGGGTTTGGGAGTTTTTTGGCTGATTGGAGTTTTGTTTGGTCGATGGTTTTGGAGGGGTTGGGTTTTCATCGCAATCCTTCTGAACTTCAGATGGTTTATTTCCGGGCTTATTTGGGTCTGATTTCTTCATTTTATTTTGTTTGTCAGTGCTTCGACTGTTTTGGTTTCTGTTTTTTTCTGTTTCTTCTTTTGTTTCGGTCCGGTTTCAAAAGCATTATTTTCTGGAGTATGTGTTGATGGGGTTTTGAGTTTGTTCTGCAGAGATTTAAGTTTCTTCTTCTGTTTATTCAGAACAGAGTTCGTTTTTGTCTCTGTTTTCTCAAATACAGTCAGGTCAAATGCAAATTGCATGAAATTCCAAAATCTATTTTCAAGAAAAAAAAACAAAGAACAATATTTTAAAATGTCGCCTGCTGAAAATTTACCCACCATGCTCATTGTTTAAAGAATTTGATAAAATAAATATTTTTTACAAAAGCATTGTGTAGTTTTTTTCTCGTCTTTCATTAGGCCTTACGCCGAACCTTAAAGCGCTAAGCAGATTTGTAGCAGACGATATTCTAAAATTGATTTTACTATTTTTAGAGTAAAGAAAACATGACATTTTTGTTAGGCAGAGTTTCTCTGAAAAATAAAATAAAATGAAAAAATAAAAACTAAAAATATTTTAAAGTGTGGTCTAAATTTGTGGTATGATTTTTGAGTTATGACTTGTGACTTTTGAGTTATGACTTGACTTTTGCGTTATGACTTGCAAGTACCTTCGGTGTAATATTTATCAACATCTATGGAAGCCGATGGGTGACATTTTGACTTGCGAATAAAGGCTTATGACTTATGAGTTTTGAGCTATGACTTGTGACTTTTGAGTTATGAGTTGTATTATCTTGATTATAAGAAAAAGTGCCTAAGTGTCACCACTTCCTTTGTATATTCAGCAGACGAAAGCTTGATATTTATCGTTTTATTTCCAAGGAAAACGGTTTGACATTTTATGCAAATTGCATGAAATCCCAAAACCTATTTTCCAGGAAAAAAGGAACAATATTTTAAAGTGTCACTTGCTGAAAATTTACCCAACATGCATTGTGTTGTTGTTTTGTTTTTTTTTCCTGTCTTTCATTAGCGCTTTAACCAAACCTTAAAGCGCTGAGCAGATTTGTAGCAGACGACATTCTAAAATTTATTTTTTTATTTTCAGAGTAAACAAGACATGACAGTTTTGCTGGGCAGATTTTTTCCGAAAAAAAAAATAAAATAAAAAAGAAATAAAGTGTGGTCTAAAGACTTGTGACTTATGAGTTCTGAGTTATGACTTGTGACTTTTGAGTTATGACTTACAAGTACCTTTGGTGTAATATTTTTAACCAACGTCAGCCATCTTCTACGTGCGTTCTCCAAATGCGCGCCAATATTACACCGAAGGTACAAGTCATAACTCAAGTCACAAGTCATAAGTAAAAACTCATAAGTCATAAGTCTATTTTCATTATTATTATTATTATTATTATTATTATTATTATTATTATTATTATTATTATTGGAGAAAATCTGCCAAGATGTCAAGTCTTGTTTTCTCTGAAAATAACAGAATCAATTTTAGAATGTCGTCTGCTACAAATCAGCTTAGCGCTTTAGGGTTTAGTTAAAGCCCTAATGAAAGACAAGAACAAAAAACACAATGCATTTGTAAAAATATTTATTTTTTCAAACTCTTTAAACTATTAGCGTGCTGGGTAAATTTTCAGCAGGTGACATTTTAAAATATTGTTTTTTTGTTTGTTTGTTTTTGTTTTTTGTTGTTGTTTTTTTTTTTTTTTTTTTGTTTTTTGTCTTTTTTTTTTTTTTTTTTTTTTTTTTTTTTTTTTTCCTGGATATTGGTTTTGGATTTCATGCAATTTGTATAAAATGTCAAAACCTTTTTCCTTGGAAATAAAACGATAAATATCAATCTGTCGTTATATAAAGGAAACGATGACATTTAAACACTTTATCTTATCATCAAGATTATACAAGTTATAACTCAAAAGTCACAAGTCATATCTCAACAAAAGTCAGAAGTCATATTTCAAAACTCATAAGTCACAAGTCTTTAGTCGCAAGTCAAAATGTCCCCCATCGGCTTCCATAAACATCAGCCATCTTCTACATGCGTTCTCCAAATGCGCGCCATATGACACAGAAGGTATAAAAAATATTACACCGAAGGTACTTGTAAGTTATAACTCAAAAGTCACAATTTGCATGAAATGTCAAAACCTATTTCCTTGGAAATAAAACGATAAATATACATCTGTCGTCTGCTGCCTATATAAAGGAAGTGGTGACACTTAAGCACTTTTTTCTCATCATCAAGATTATACAAGTCATAACATTTCAATGTCGCCATGTTTCTTTGTTATTGTCATGGGCGTAGACAACATTCGGTTTGGTTGGGACACGGAAGTGAATCACTTGTTGACCCACAATGCGCCATTGACCTTATGCGTGTTGTCTACAAGTAAAAGCGAGACTAGATATAGCACTGATAAATAGAATATGAACTTAATAGGTACTACCTATATCCGTGCGTCCAAATTATCATTACATGCTTCATAGGTGGGTTGGCCAGATCTAACTGAATTTGATTTCAGACCACGCTTGACTTCTAATCCACTGCATGAATTGCAACATAACGGGCAAATCAACAATATTTCAGTAGTTCAGAGTCCAAATTTGTGGGACTTTTACCCGACCCGATCACATGAATTTGGGTCCTGCTTAGTTACTAGCAACTCTGCCATGGAGGCTTTAGGCAGCCCATCAACAGAGCATCACGGGCCCCGATGGGCGAGGGAAATGCTTTCCGAATACCGAAAACTAGTGTATGCCGATGACAGGTACAACAACAATATACTAGCGTTCGCTTACCTGTGTCGAAGTTTTTTTAAGATTATCACATGAAAAGAGCGTAAAGTCTATGTGTTATCTAAAAATCTACATCAAAGTGCACCTTATGCACAAAACGAATCATGCTTAGCTTGTAAATAGACGGAGAACGAATAGAAATAAAATTTGAAGTGGAGACAAAATTCAAAATGGCCGCGATCGCAAATTTTGTAGGCTTACGTCATAAGTCTCGTGATTCAACCCCTTGCAATTGGAATATTTGGCGTTATTAGTTGTTTTGTTGCAATTATTGGCACGGCCGCCGTGTCAATAGTCTCTGCCAAATCACGGAACGCTTATTGTTTTTCAGGATAAGCACCGAACCACCCAAGCGTTTGTTGGACCATCACTTTTTTGGTCACACACATCACAGGTCACATTGGTAGTCTATAGTAGTGCGTCTGCACGCTGAACCGCTCCGCGCTGCTTCGCAGTTCCCGTTAGACGCACTTATAATAGAATAATATTTTATTGGAACACCTTCATATACAGACGGTGTTCCCCATTCACATGCATTGTTTCGGCACACCACAGTTATATAGATATTCTAAAAGGTTACTATTGCAGCACTTTATTAAAGGTTATGTGATATACATTAATTTTGACAATTTCGCCTTTAAAGTTGGTAGATGCATTGGTACTGTTAAGCGCAATTAATAGCGTTCCCGTTACAGCATGACAAAATGTGATATTTTTATCACTACTTGATTTAGTTTTGATGAGGTAAGCCTAAAAAGCGATGTGAAATTAGCTGTAATTTTTTTTTAGTGTGAGGGTCATTTTCATTTAGACGAGATCTCATTTAAACCCCTCCAATTCATATGAAATCAACTTTTAACATTTATTGTGTGAGAAGCGTAGACCAAGCTTTTTGTAAAAGCTTATACTTGTGATGCCATTACATTAACACACCCATGTAAACTGTATACTTGTCAGCCATAACTCCAGATAAACCATTTTAAAACAAAAAAAATCATATTTTTGTGTCTATACAAAAACATATATTGTGGGTACTCATTAGTAGCGTCCCTTAGAGGCAGATCACGAAAACACGCCAATATAATTTTGACCCCATTAAACCCCACTTTTAAACAGTAAATCTTGGGTTAACAGGGGTATACTTTATTTTTCTTAGTTTGCTAAAAACATAGATTGTGGGTACTCGTTAGAACCGCCTCACCGAGGCGGTTCTAACGAGTACCCACAATCTATGTTTTGAGCATGAATATGAAAAAAATCAGAATTTTTTATCTGTAAATTTTCCTTTTTTGGTTGTAAAATTTTCAATATATTTGAATAGGCGTGTTTTCGTAATGTATGTTTTTCTGAGACTTCTCTTATCTAGAGCTATGTGTGCTATAGCATTTGAACCATATTATATGTGCCAAGCAATGAGAAAACGCAGCTTCAGGCATATGCGGACAGCGATGGCTCAGATCAGCCTGCTCATCCGCGAAGTCTCATCAGGACATTCACTGTCCATAACAGAATCATTGGATATTACAGAATGTATGAATAGAGAAAGAAGGCCCGGGTGGTACTTTTTGCATGCGCAGGATGGTCTGAATCTGCGCACTTTGCGAGTGTTCGTAGGCACTCTTTCGCTTGACACGGTCCATATGGGAAATAATTTTTTTTTTTTTTTTTTTTTTGCTATAAGGCATATTATTTTAAAGACAGATTTATGCAGTTTAAAGATTGCTAGAAGTGATAAAGAAATTGTAAAGCTGGTTTGAAAACTGCAAATTCGGAGACCACGGCTAATACTGTAGATTCTTACATACCTGTGATTTCACCATACTAGTATAATGGGGAAACATGGAATACACCTTACATAGACTTGTTAATAAGTGTATCCCATGTTTCCCCAATATAGTAGTATTTCTATTAAAATCGTCTCACAGACACGATTCTCAAGAGATACCATAGTATACATTTACTTAGGACACTACTGCCTCAGTAAATAATCTAGACTCAGATCAAACTGCTACTAAATGAGCTTCACGGTTTAGAAACTCCACACATCACTCGGTAGTCAGGTTCATTCTGCAGTTTTAGACTGTGTACGGTAGGGAATTAAGGTGTCTTAATATTTAGAGTAATACGGTAAATATATTTACCATAAATATTGTCGCACAACTCCTTTCTATACATATGTTTTCTGTTTTTTTGTTGTTTTTTTTTTTGTTTTTTTTTTTGGGGGGGGGGGGGCGGGGGGGTTTGTTTGTTTTTTGTTGTTGTTGTTTTGGGTTTGTTTGTTTTTTTTTTGTTTGTTTGTTTTTTAATTTAAAGGTACCAGTTTATGTGATTAGTATATTCTCTTAATATTTACTAATGCAAACCTGAGATTAGCTTGTAACTTGTAAATTTTAATACCTGTTGATGTGTTAAAAACTGTTGTATAACTGACAAACAGTGTCCTGTGCCGTCTGATGTGTCCTGTGCCGTCTGATCGGGGTCTATACTATTTGCTTGTGCCAGGTCTGTCCCAATTCTTAGGGTAAGTACGTCATGATCCTTACCACTATGGTTCGGATTTGTATTGTCTCTGTTCTGTTACGGTGGTAACTATTAATGAATATTCAAACAATGAAAGAATAATCAGTCGTACTCAGCATCTTTCAAAAACATTTTAACCCTTAGCATGCTGAGGCCAAAACTGCAGCGGGCAAATCAGTGCTGTTATTTCTTATTTTGCCTCTTAAGATAGGACTTGACATTTCATCGAAATCGTCCCCTAGGGACGATTTCGATGACATTTCAAGTCCTATTTTCTAGAAAATTGAAAAAAAAAATATGTTTAACAATGTCGTCTGGTAAAGTTCAACTGAGCAAGTTAAAAATTAATAAACTCATTTTGTGAAGCCTTAAATCTTTGTGATTTCACGTCATTTAGAAATAATAAAGGAGAAAATTGCCATTGTATTGTTTTTATTGCTTTGCAGCGTAATTTAGCTATCCCGGTGTCTTTTCCTTCGTGCGAAATGAGGCGAAAATAATGAAAACTAGCATCTACCCTATGGAGTTGCTCGTATTTCAGTCTCTATTAGTTTTATTAACAATTTCAGCGCTGAATTGTCCATTAGAGCTGATTTTTATAGGAAACGCAACTAGGATTTGTCGGAAATAGGGACATTACTAGGATGGTTTCTAATGCATCTTTATTACGGCCATGTGACATGTATATGATTTCAAAGGAAAATATTCTTGGCATGTGGACAGTTGGAGCCGTGTTCCATAATCGTATTTAAAAAAAAAAAAAAAAAAAAGGACAAAGCACAAACAACAGAAACTTGCATTATTTATTGATTTTACAATTTTATTAAACGCTTATACCGGGTAAAATTTCAGCAGACGACTTTTTGAATTATTTTCTTATATTTCCCGGAAAACAGGATTTGACAAATTTCATGCAAATTGTCTCCTTCCCTAGGAGACAATTTGCATGAAATGTCAAATGCTATATTCCGGGAAAACCAATAAAAATATCAATTATCTGAAAGGCAGAGGTTTGCAATTATTTACCACAGCAAAAGGAAACAAGAACAAACCCTTACAGGGCACAGTGAACCAATTGTGACAGGACTGCTGATTGGTGCAAAAAAGTGTAGGGAAGCCCGGGGTAGTTATTTTGTGTAAGGCGACCTGTGATTGGTTAATAATAAAGATGAATTAAAACTCATCGGTCTAATTTGAAGAAAAAAATGTCTGTTTGTAATTTTCTGATTGTTTCAAAGAAATAAATGTTTCTGTGTGTGTTTGCTGGAGCCCAAAGAAGAAGTGGTGAAATTGCAAAGTTTCAATTTTTGATACCTGCCAATTGAGGAGTTGCTACATTCAGCCTCCAAAAAGTCCCAGAAAGCGCTGGTGATTGTGGTATTTTTCCTTGTTTATTTTGCTATGCTAAGCCTGGTCTTTAAATTAAAACAAAATTTAGAAGCACAGCAATACCCTGAAATGAACCCTTAACCACCAAAAAGGGTGGAATTACTTTTGAGCTCTATGGGAAAAATAATTCGTTCATTGTACCCTACACTGGCAGTAGACTGGAAGAAGCAAATAAATAAACTTGCAAATTACTGATTTTTCACTGCTTTCTTAAATCCCATGAAGGGAAATAAGCAAATATGAGTCTCTAAACAAGGATTCTAGGGTCAGTTTGTAAAATTTACTTTGACATGGGGGTCAGCTGAAGTAGGCATTTATGTAGGTAGTCTGTATATTAGTATTCACCATAAGCACATTTGTTTTCACAACTTCATCTTCTGTCTGCCCTGTGTTGTTGATAGATGTCATCAAATGTGTAGCTGACTATGTTTTCAAACAAAAAAAGTAAATATGAATAATAAATAATAGGGAAAATTCTCAAAAACTTTACGCGACTCACACGCAGTTACATTCGAGCGGTAAAGCGACACATTTTGAGTCCGCGCAGGTTTGTTGAGTTTACCAGCGCCTTATTAGAACTTTGGACATTGCGCACTGACACCGAACAAGGCAAATGAAAGTGCTTACTTCGGTGACTTTGAAATGACCTTGACCTCTAAACTTTTGACCTCTGATGACCTCTGACTTCCATGACTTGGAAGCCTACACAGGTAATAGAGAAAGTAAAGTAATGCCGTTGCAAGGAAAATTGACAATTTCTGTGACCTTGACCTTCAGACATGACTGTTTTATGCCTTGAATTAAACATCAGATTAGATTATTTTCTTTTATACACATTTTTAATGAAATATATGCAGTAATATATAGGTAAATATAAAATGATAGTGATATGTATCACTTGGAAAGTGGCATATTGCATGGTGTCTTATAATGGCATGAACTATAAGTGCCCTTTTCTTAGAATGCATACCACCAAGTACTGAAACTGGATCAGTCAAACAAAGTGTTTCTATTTTTAACAGTCACATGACCTTGACCTTGACCTTAGTGACCTTTCTTCTAAAAAATCTACAAGCAGGCCTAGAAGCATGTGAGAGAATTGGATTTTCATGTTTCTGTAATACATTAGTCATTAAGATACACTTCAGGCACAAACAACTGAGATAATGGTGTTATATTAAAGCCAAGCTATTTAGCCCATGTTATAGGGGGTGGGTGGGGTAAAATCAAGATAAGACAATAGTTGTAATACACATGCTGTCTCTAAATACTTGATTTGTATTTTAATGTAAGTATAGCTGTATGGTTTGATTTCTGTATCATTCTGACAATAAATTAGAAAGAAAAAGAGAATCAAAGTTATTGGTCACTTTTTTATCTCTGTTATTTATATTGGAGACTTTTGCTGTATTTTTACTGGGGGGTAGGCACACAAAAAGTGTCCCTATCAGCAAAATTAAGCAAATAAGTGAAAACAAAGGACATTATTTAGTTATAATTAGTTTATTTTATTGATATAAAGTGTTTTTTGGTGCTTTACTGGGGGAAAATGTTGCTCTACAGATACGCTTTTCAAATCTCAACTTTTGTATAACCTTGATTTTAGAAATTTATCTAAAACCATATTATTCGAATACATTGTAATCAAATGCTGTGGGATGTAATGGACACATCGAATATCTTTGTCCAATTGCGTAGATGTGAAGGCTGATCTGGGTTTACACTGTTCGCACATGACCTTCAATTCATGTTACAGGGCATTCACAGCTATTTTGGGTCGTTAAGGGGACAGGATACACCTAGTATATTTTACCATTTTTACAAGGGATACATTTTTCGTGACTTCCAGTTTGCTTTCCTGTACATCATGTCCCTTCTGAAAAGGGTCTAATTTAAAGGGAGTAAATTCTTTCGTTTTCGAGTTGAGCTATTTTCATAAGGGAGGCAAAACAATTTAGACAGAGATACCTCCATTGAAAGCGAAGCCATTTCTACTTATATAAGATCCACAACGGGCTAAAATATACCTAGTGTGCGAAAATATACCTTATGATATATGCATCAAACAAAGAGTCAGATCGGTGTGGGAGAAATTTAGGATAAATTTCAATAATTTGGGATACCGTATTTACACTAAATATTCAATTCCCTCACTCTTTACCTTATACTTTTTTTTAAACAAGTCCATTTTACTACTTGTTAAGGTGTGTAAAATTGCTGGAGGAGTGACGAACAGTTCTGCGGCGTCTGACCTGGGTCTACATTGTTTGCGCAGGCCTTTCTGTCCGAATACGTGTCCGAATACGTGGAATACGGTAATTTGATCAAATCGCTCTCCCGGCTCCCCAACCATACTCTCCCCACCCAGATATCAGCTTGGACCAGCCCCTGCTGCTCATTCACACGAGAACATTTCCATTGGATAGCGAATGATCCAAGGCTTCTTGTATGGAAAGTCTCTGATTAAACTGCGAGACTTCGAAGTTTACTTAGACTGGCTCCAGTCTCCAGTGACTAAATATGTTTTTCTTAAAATCCTGTCTAATAATCCACTAAACTGAAACCAAAAATAATAATATCATGAGTATAGAGGCTAGTCACTATAGCAACCTGTATAGTCACGATATTACAGTCGACTCTCGTTATCTCGAACTCCAAGGGACTCTCTGAAATACTTCGAGATATCCGTAGTTCGACATATCAGGTTTGCAGAATTGAGGAAAAAATAATTTGATTAACCACATTTAACAAACTGATAGGTAATTGGACTTTTGAAGTTAGAGATATATTGAAAATATTGTGGAAAAGAGGAGAAATTGCTCCTTAGGAGCAATTTCTCCTCTTTTCTACAATATTTTCCATCTGTTGTTAGGTTTTCATGTATAGGCAGGGACCAGATTTTCACTTCGAGATAAGCGGTTATTCGAGATAAGCGAGGTCGAGATAACGAGAGTCAACTGTATTTTGGTTTTATTTTAATGGATTATAAAACAGGATTATGAGAAAAATATTTAGTCACTGGAGGCTGGAGCCAGTCTAAAGTTTATTGCGCGACAAGTCATTAGATACATTTTCTCACAATGGGATTCATTATGTATGACAGTAGATATGTTTGCTTGTAATTACCATTGTTGACTAGCTCATCACCTGACCAAATGCCAAGAAAACCTAAGGAATGCTCACAAAATGAACACTGCAATAAGATCTGGACAATTTTGACATAGAACTGTCGAAAGCTTTTTCAAATTTTGAAAAGCTGTCAAGCAATAAAAATAAAAAGCAGCAAAACATGGATTCTACTTTCAATTCCACTTTAAGCAGATGAATGCATTTTCACTGGAAGTAGATAAACGCATTTTATTCCACTTGAAGCAGATGAACGCAAACCCCCTTCCCCTTCCCGCACCCCCTTCACCCAATACAGACCAATGCAAACAAAGAACCGTGGTTTGAAGCAATCCTTTAAAATTTTTGCACATGTTTTTCAAGGGCTAAGGTGCTTCCATTTAGTATTTAAACCCATTGCTCCAAGACACTAAACCACGCGGCTTCGCACAGCCTACGCACAGTTCCCTACCGTACGACAATATATTTCACGGAATCTAGTGATCTGGTTAGGGGGTGAAGAACTGTGCAAACTGATGAGGTAGGTCGCTGTTTGGACGCTATGCCATGACGTCAACGAAATGGAAACCGTCAAGCTAAAAGGTGTCTTTCAGCATGTGCGAATCCGGATCACCCTGCGCATTCACACAATCTCTGAAGCGCCTTTGCACTCAGGTAATACATTCTGCACTATCCAAAGATTCTATGAGCGGACAGCGTAGGCTATGATCAGACTGCTCGTATGTGCAGTCTGATCAGAGCCTTCGCTGTTCGCATACACCAAAGACACATTTTCGCATGGCGCGGCCCGTATATAATTGGTGGTAAAATATTAAATTCCTCGCGAATCTAGTTTTATGGTTTAATTTACAAGTTTTTTTACCTCTTTGACCAGCACAGCATATATTCAGATAAGAGAGTCTCATTTTCACCCCTTTCAAGCTTTCCTGTGTTTGGAAACACGGCGTTCTCACCGGGATTTTCGCACTTAACCGCGAAAAACACGAATCTCTCGCGGATTCTCACTGTGTTTAAACGCTATCATGACGTCTACACTTGATTGAATCAGCGTGACGCTGCGAGCAGGAAAATGAAATCATTTTATTTTGGATTTATGCTAAATTTCCTCATATAAAACAAAGGCGTGGACGAAACATGATTTTATACCAACTAGGTAGGATAATTTATTTGACAACAACCAGTAATTGTAATTAAGAATGAGAACGCTGATTAGTTATTTTCCACAATTAAGCAATTCCTGCTAACCAGTTCCCCGATGTAATGACTCCATTGAATGAGTATTCATTCAATGCGTATATAGGAATCAGGAGCATCACTTTACTTTTCCAAAGGCTTCCATTACATCATTCGGCTAAATTCTCACCCTCACAATAAGCCATCACTTTACAAATTTGGTCCCAAAATGAAAGTCAGCCTTAGACTGAAAATATGCATCACAAAAAGAAGGGTCTATCAGCATGTTTTAGCACTTTTCTGCCCTTGTATATATGTACCCTCATTTCGGTGGAAAATAAACAAAAGAAGAAAAAAGTTTACCAGGTCTGATTTTCAACCATAGCACACTAAGATATCATTGACAAATTCAGATTTCGTCCGCGATTAAATGAAATATATTTTTGTGTAAAACTGAAATGATTTTAAACAGGCTCATCTATTATTGTCCACTCAGAGTCGAGGTTTTTATAAAGTATAGTCCAGACCTCACCACACTAATTGGTACCCAGTTCCAAAAGTCATAACTTTTTTTTTTTTTTTTTTTTTTTTTTTATTCAAATTCAGATAGTTTAACACCAGCATGTGCACGTGCACTAACGCAGCCTCTTATCATATCTATTTTTTGTATGACGCAGTAGACAGCTCAAAATTTCACCGTGTCATTGTTTAAATTTATTTAGAATTTGATAACATTATATCTGACACGAGTTTCTCCTTCAACAAGATGTTGTTATCAGGACAGAAGGACAATTTGCTAGTTAACTTAGAACTTGGAGATAATATGCGGGTGTTAGTTGGGAGGAGATGGCTGCACGTGCATGTCTGTTAAACTACGTTTGAAAGAATGAGGAAATAAGCCGCACCATGCGAAAAATGTGCCTTCGGGTCATATGTGGACAATATGCAGTCTGATCAGTGCCTTCGCTATCCGCTTACAAATCAATGGATATTATAGAGTGCATCGATATTTAGCACAAACCTTGATCAGATTTCGCGATTTCTCTTAGTAGTGAATCTTAAGTGTTCGCTTAACCCTTGTCATGCTGAACACGGATGTATCCTGCCATTGCAAATAGTGTAGATCCAGATCAGCTAGCTTCTGAAGAAGCCCTGATCTGGATCTGCACTGTTTGCCATTAAGTATGTGAGTTTATAGCAACAATCCGGATCAAGCGATCTGATTGGCTGAAAATTAGAAGTGGGCGTGACATGTTAATTTATTCAGCATGACAAGGGTTAATATGTTTCCAACTCTAAGGAAAAACATGGCATATTCGACCAGTGTAGGCCCAAATCAGTCTGAAAAGCCATGAAGTCTAGTCAGAGTCAATGCTGGTCAGTGGATACACACTGTTCGGTGTTAGCGGCAAGAAGGGATATCCTCGTCTTATGTTTGAAGAAGAACTGAACAAAAAGTAACAAAACAAAACTGACTACGTGTTCATGGTGCATGTGTTCGCGATACCACAATTATTCTAAATATTCGTGCACCCTAATTGCTTGCTGTATTTATCCTAAAAGGATCCACTGAATAACCTGTTGTTGTTGTTGTCGTTTCGTCTAAAATTTCTGGTTGAATGGCAATCAGTGCTTATCCTGATGAAATTGTTCCTAAAAGCACAGTTTGATCTGGATCTTTAGTGGATTAGATTTATTTTCCGGGAGGGTTCCTCTGTCAAAATTATTTCATCTCCCTTCTGAAACAGTGGTCTTCTCTAAAAGAAAAGAATTTGCTCCCTTAGTGGGTAAAGTATTTCCTTCTATAGCAGACCCTAAGTACGCTCACAACCGAACAAGCAAGCAACAAATGATTGGTATTTCTCTTATTTTCCCTGAAATAGGACTTGGCATTACAAAAGACGATTCGCATTAAACTTTCATCCTATTTTTGGAAAAAAAAATAGAAGAAAAATAATCTGAATCACGGGCAATCGGTATTTTTTTTTTTTTTTTTAATTTACCATATAGTGTGTTAAATGTAAAAAGTAGAGAACAAGAATATCGCTTTACTAACTGTTATAAAGTCTTATTATCGTTCCTTACAAATAAACATTTTCATGACACAAGATACCAGAATTTGAATTTGGTGCATGTACTTAGAAAATAAATCATGAATGCGTTCGTATCATTTCGTTGGTGTAACGCCTTCATCCCCGAATTTCCTAAGTGGTCTCTTCCATCTTTGAATTTGGGCATTATCATTGTTGAAACTAGAGGTTTCAGTCTATTATCAAAGACATAATGGTAAACAGTGCTGATCCTGTTCATCTGGATCAACATTGTTTGCCAAGATAACTGTTTTAGTCTGCAGGGCTCAAAAAGAGGGAGTAAAACAACTGTACAAGGTCTTATATACATGTATCTTGCGTTGATTCTCACAAGCGAGGACGTCTCTTTAATTTCCTCAAAATACCATGAACCGAGTTCTGTTAGTTTGTTTGTGTTGAGGTTTTACGGCCCAGTCAATCCAATGGGGTCAATTCGAGCGCGGTCAGTTTACCTAACCACACGTTTATTGGGCAGGCTTAGTCCTCTAAGCGGTTAACCAGTATTGTGCACATTCTTTCGCCAGAAACTGACAACTGCCCTTCTTGAGAGTTCTATTAGTAAGAAACAAATCAGTGAGGTCAAAATCTTTTAATTAATAAAAACAAACCTTGTTTACGATAAACATGTCATGTATTTGCTCCCTAGCCGTGTTTCCCAACTGCTTCTTTTCACCGGACCATTATTATGGAAGAAAGGGGAACCAAACTTAGATAGCGAATCATTCGGAATCATTCAGAATTAACTGTAATCATGGTAATGAAAATTTTCTATGTTTATTTTAGGATTGATTTTCAAGATATTTCGTGAAACGGTAAATTTATATCGGTTTGTATTTATCTTCACACGATGTCAGGCACGTGAGTGGTTAATTAAGTTAAAACAATTTCACCTTTACCAATCTATGGGCGAATTCAGCAGACTACAAAACGATGATTTTTTTTTTCTGATTTTTTTCCCAGAAAAAAAGTTATCGATATTTCATGCAAATTTTCTCTTAAAAAAAGAGACAGTTTGCATGAAACGTCAGTGGCTGTTTTCTGGAGGGAAAAAAAAGGAGAAGAAAACATTTCAAAATGTCGTCTGCTGATATTTTTACCCATTATGCTAAGAGTTAAGTTAAAAAACAATTTAAGGTAATCGAAATTTGAGCGATTAAAATAGGTTATTCAGAGAATGGATAGTAATTTGAATGAAAGTGCATGTATTTTGTTCCAATAACACGCACTTAGTCGTGCAATGATAAATTTACCATGACCAGATAGTAAAACAAAACTAGCTACGTAACAGTAAGTGAATGACATCTTAATCCATTAAGACTGAATAAATCGTCCATCTTCGACTTCAATTATGTCAGACTATATGATGTATATAATTATTCCTGAAGAAAAATGGTTGAACTGTTTGCAAACAGTGGAGACCCTGATCAGATGCAGCATTCTGATCTGGGTCTGCACTGTTTGCCAGTTACCCGTTTAGGGGTCTCCAGTCTTCAATGGGTTAAGTAAAGAAAAAATGCACATCAACTAATAAACAGATTACAAAATATAGAGCCTATCACACTAAGCAATTTGGCGAAAAATCTAAGATCGGTTTAGAAAAAAAAGAAAGTTTCTGAAGTTTGAATATCTTAAAATAATGTCATGGAAGTCGCTGTTTTTGTAAGTGACGTCATAACCAACTAATTGATTATGCAAAAATTAAATACATCACATCTCCAACAATAGTTTATTACTTTATACCTACAGATGTATTCATTTGCATATCAGTTAGCTCATATAAACAGCCTATTTCTGTCAACAGGCAACTTTTAGTTGTGTCTTAAAAATAAAATTCTAATTATTAGATTTAAAATGGTGGTGCCCATGCTCACAATGACAAAATCTTAAAACGTCAATATTTATTTATTTTCTAACGATTTTGGTCAAATTTGCACCAAACCGTTTATTTCCTGAAGCCGAATAATTTAAGGCATACTTCACAGTGGACCTTTCCCTTTAATCATATCTTTGTGTCTTCTTATTAAAATCACAACCCTTAAAGTGTGAGATGGTACGCCAGTGGTGTTCCGTTACAAAACAGTGTAGCCAAGTTCCGTTAGACAATTTGACCTGCAATTTGACTGGAACGAAAAGCTTGGAGATGTTCTGTGTTCGTTTATTTCACCATTATATTTTATAGAAGATATGAAAGAATGTCATATACTGAGGTAATTATCAAAGATCTGTCAGAGAAAATATCTGGAGAAAAGGCGATCTAGTGTTCTCGATTTCCATTGAAATGGTCGCGGACGAGGTATTTTCACATTGTTGAAGGTAAAGGTTACACTTTACATATTTTCGTCGGTTTTGCCTGTAGTAACCAGTCGTTATCAATAGATTTGGACGAATAAAGATATCACTTTATTGCTACAGAAAATTCTAACTTTCCGACAGAGCGATCAAACTTTACGTGGCGTTCCATTTGACGAAGCTTTGGACAAATATTTCTTTTTGTCTCTACAACATTACACTTCAGTACGAAATCATTCTATATTTGGCTCCTATAAGCAAAATCTAAGCTGGTAAAGAATCATTACTATTTATTTTCATTAATCAAATATTCCACACCTTCATCAAATCAACCACCGCATACTATTGGGTCATTCTCCAGCAATTTCAGAATGATCTGTACCAACTCAATGATATATTCCCACTGCTGATTACTAGCAAAATAATGAGAAAAATAAGGCAAGTGTGATTGTTTCCTTCAACAATGTGAAAATCCCTCCACCCGTGACGCTTCAAATAAAAAACTTGAGAAGCAATCCTAAGTGAACTGCAACGTGAGAAAACGTATCTTCTGACATGTGCGCTATCAAATACTCAAATCAGCCTGCGTATCTGAACAGTCTGATCAGTTGGGTTTTTTTTTTTTTTTTTTTTTTTTTTTTTTTTTTTTGTTTGTTTGTTTTTTCACGTTGCGGCACAAATCAGTTATTCTCCAGGGCGCAGTTGTTCAAAGCGTCGTTAGCTTAACGAGCTCGTTAAGGGTCGTTTCGTTAACTGATTTAGCGGATTCAATATACAGTCTTCTGATATTTTTTGCTGAAAAAAAGTGAGTAGCTTTTGCACTGCAAAAGCTACTCACATTTTTTCAGCAAAAAATTTCAGCATATTTGCGTATCACTTGATGTAAATTTTATTGAATCGTTAACTAACGACGTCGTTAGCTTTGAACAACTGGGCCCAGATATTTACTGTGAAAGATATTTGAGACAGCGCATGACAAAACCTACAAAATGGTATGTGCGCCCAGCGAAGACTCAGATAAGCCTGAGCATCCGCCTAGTCTGATCAGAGACTTCGCTGTCCGCTTATTGGGTAGCTGCGGACCCAAGCTTTCATCATATGGACAGCGAAGACTCTGATCGGTCTGGGCGGATTCCCAGGCTGACCTGTCTTCGCTGGGAACACATGCCATTCTGTAGGTTTTGTCATACGCAGGCTTATTTGATAATGATCTCGGACAATGATCTTCTCTGATTTTTTAACGAAAATAATAAAATAAATAGGACGAAGAGTTTCAAGCCCTTGTTTTTATCCAAACTTCACAGGTAAAATTATGAATATATAATTATATAAAAGATGTCATATTGAATTACGTCACGAACATGAAAGAGAAGACCACGATAATCACAGACGGCAATTGATTAGTCAAACAACAAGAACAATAATACATTCAGGTGCTTTCTGACTGCCATGCTTAACCCTTGTCCTGCTGAACCCGGATGTACCCTGCCTTTGCAAACAGTGTAGATCCAGATCAGTTGGCTTCTGAAGAAGCCAACTGATCTGGATCTGCACTGTTTGCCATTAAGTATGTGAATTTATATAAAAAATCTGGATCAAGTAATCTGATTGGCTGAAAACTAGAAATGGGTGTGGCATCTTAATTTATTCAGCAGGACAAGGCTTAAATGGTACAGTGAACGTCTCCTAATGAATAGTTAAAGGAAAAAGTAAGACTGGGAAAGAATGCATCTAAAATGAAAGATCTTTTCAAACCATGCATTTTGATGTAAATTTGATCAAAATGGGATAATAATTATGAATTTAAGCTTAAGACATTTAAAGATTTCAGATATTTTGTTGCGGGCGTCACCATTTCGAATATTCAGTTAGGTTCTAGACATTGCCAACTATTGAATAAAACCTTCTTTCTGACAGAAAACTTGCCGTTTTCAACTAAAACCAAACTATAACTAAAGAAGAGGCTCTATACACAAATATAGAGGTAAACTATCGTTGTAAATATTATTTGTTTAGATTTTGTACATTCAATTAAGGCTTCTTGACGAAATAAATCCTCATTAAAAATTCAAAATGTTTGCACACATAAAAGCAATTGTGAAATCGTCAAATTTCGATAACTTCCTTTTTTTCATTCGATTTTGATCAAATTTGCATTAAACTATATGGTTTGTCACGATATTTTATTTCACATGCGTTCGATCCGACCTTGCGTTTCCCTAAGGGTCAACGCTACACGTCTATATTTGGTTAGTCGTTACCTCGATTTATTCTGTATTAACCAATGATCCTGTAAGCGAGCGACTGCCTAGGTGTCCCTAAGTCATCTTTACCATGACACGGCTCACGACACCCTCTCGGTTATCTGTATATTTAAGGAAAAAGTCTGGTATTTGACAAAATATGATATGCTATCATTTCAGGTGTTGATTTAAGTAGGAGAAGTCTTGTTGCCTCTTCATCAAACTTCTGTAAGAACAAAGTCTACATGCAGATGTTCACATTTGTAGCATCATTTGTGAGATGCAGACAGCGAAGACCCAGATCAGACTGCGCATCTGCGCAGTCTGATCGGGGCATTCGCTGTCCGCATACAGAATTAACGGGTGTTGTAAAATGTAAAAACGGAGCGAAATGCCATGATCAGACTGTTCTGATGCACAGGATGACCTGAGTCAGCGAATTTTGTATACGTTTGAAGACATTTTTGTTGTCAATCGCATCTTATATGTTCTCAAAAAGAGGATACGCAGATCGTATTAACACTATTCGAACATACAGGCCTGAGCAAACAGTGTAAATCCAGACTGAACTCTGCAAACCGCGGCGTCTGATCAGGGACTAAATTGACTGACAGGCAAATCGACAGTAAAATAACGATGTTCAAATTTTAGGGTATTGTAATGAGTTTAGGTGTCAGAATAAAACAGAGTATAACGTCATGTCCATATATTCACTATGGCCCCGCCATGGCATAACTTAAACCCTTAAAGCGCTAATCACAATTGCAGCTGTTTTTTTTTTTTTTGTTTTTTTTTTTGTTATTGTTGTTGTTTGTATTTTGGTGATTTTTTTAGAGAAAATAAGACTTGCTATTTCATGTGAATCGTCTGCCATGAAACGTCAGGACTATTTTTTCTCTGAAAAATAACAAAAGAAATTTTGAAATGTCGTCTGCTACAAATTTGCTTAGCGTTTTAAGGGTTAAGAGATAACTACGCCTGCCTTGCAGAAAGTGTGTATACTCTGTCAAGTCTGGGAATACATATTATTCTCAATTTCAAATTTGCATTTTTAAAATTTGTCTATGCCAATCACGCATGTACAAACCTGACTGCGCATATGCGATACTTCTCCAGGTTAGCGATAGTAAGTCACGAATGCATCCGAATGATCCCATCATCACAATGAAGTTTGCAGCCAAGATTTATCTACCGCACCTAATGGAAAAAAAAAAATAAAAAATAAAAAACAGCATATAACACTGAGACCACAGCATATAATAAAAATACTACAGCGTATAACCATTACAACACAGAATATAACGAAGCATGTACTACATATATCGGATTAGCCACCCATATAATGCTTAGACCATAGCATATTATAGAAAAGCACAGCATATATCACTGGGAACACAGCATATAATAAAAAATACTACATCTTAGAACCATTTCACCACAGAATATAACAAAGTTTCTGCTACATATATAGGATTAACCACTCCGTATAATGCTTAGACCACAGCATATAATTGGAAAGCAACCAAAACAAGAAATCCGCACCATGCAAAGTTACAAAGTCATTGAACCGTGAAATATAGGTCGAACTCAAATATGGATACTGCTGTTTGAGTTGTCATCCCTAAGTGCAAACTAATACCAAGAATTATCACTGTAGCCTTTATAGTTCTTGGGAAAGGAACTTAAACGGATGAACGGATGGACGGATGGATGAACGAACGGACGGACGGAAAACCGGATCCCTACATCACACCATGCTAAAAGCATGCGCGACAATAATCAATTTCATGCTAGTAAGACAGTTATGGCGTTCCATACAGATGCGATGCACAGTTGCTGGATGACAGCAATTCAATGTTTAGTTAGTTACCACCCATGAAAGTATATCCATTCCCTTTGTCTATCATACTTGCCCTAAAATTTTGAACCATTCCATGTGACCGTCTTTTGTCATGTTTAGAAACTGCTTGACTAATGGCAAACAGTGAAGATCCGGATCAGACGCCAGATTTTGTGGAGTCTGACCCGGGCCTACACTCTTTGCTTAAGCTTTTCTGTCTGAATCATGGCCATGATTCAGACAGAAAAGCTTAAGCAAAGAGTACGATAAATTGTGCTTATGCGCAAAACAGTATGTGTCTACTCGTAACCAGTTTGTTTTTTTATAGATAGATCGAACACGACTTATCAGCAGTCCTGAGCGTTCATTTTTTTCACTAAATTAACTGAGTTATTGGTATTGATGTTTGTAGATTAGAGCAACCGTTTGAGACTTTCCAGAATTTGCTTAATATTTTTATTTCTTAAAACATTTTTATCAGTATTTGGATATTATGAAAAATCATCATTGTTAAAAGTTGACTTCATCCCTCAATAACTGGAACAACCCAGGGTTAGAATTAATATTTTAGATGTTTTGCTTTCAACAAATTGCCAAAATATTGTCGACATTATTTATGCAAATTTATATTAAATGCAGTTTGAAATTCAAATAATATACAAAATAGTTGTACTATGCACCTAATCACTATTATTTAATTGTTTCAAATTTTTGAGTTGTTGCTTCCTAAGTCACAGCTTATGCTCTTGTAAATGATCTTGTTCTATATTCAATTCATAATTGTTCCGGTGAATCGTCGGATAAAGACAACTGAGGAAACATTGTAAGCCTATATAGGCTGGAATCCTTTAATAAGTGACAGATATAACTGAACTGGCTGTTAACCTCTCATCCTACCCCACCCCCAGTAAAAGCAAAAACAAACCATACAAACAATTAACTAAACGGAGCACAGGGTTATTGGCCACAGTACAATACAGCCTCGTGTTTTGGACTTACAACATTGGTACTGACCTTCATCTTTTGCCTAAAATTCTTTGTCCTCTTTAATAAGTTGTTCACATGTGCATGATACCTTTGTCCCAGAAATCGGCCGCATATATGGAGGAAATTTACTCTTTTGAAGTGAATACCAGAAATATCTTCATCGAGTCTAATGAAAACATCAGTATTTTCACTAGCGCGAAGAACGAGTAAAAAGTTGAATGTTTTTATTACACGAGATTTTATTGTTTGCGTGATAAAATGTGACGTTGCCAAATAAAACATTGACGTTCAGTGCCTACCACATGAAGCGCTAGACAGTCTAAACCAACTTTCGTCAAATCAAAATAATTTTGGCACTAATCTAGTTATAACAAACTGAAACCCACATTTGATAGTTTTATTCAGAAACAGTGAATTTACAGGCGTTCAAACAAACGAAGTGGCCATTTGCATCTGTTCGGGTTACAATGAAGACTACCGAAGTATTCCGAAACGAGTAGTGAAAATAACACGGGCTTTATATTTTTCACATGTGAAGAAATATCGATATTTTTCACTTGTGAAAATATCATTTTTATTCATTTCGGATATACATTGATTTCACCGCTTGCAATAAAATAAAAACGAATATTTGGACAAGCCCAGAAGCAGTATAGCGATAACTTCGTATTTCACCTAAGTATTCGGATATTCAGGACTCAGAAAGCAGTGCAGAACTTGATCTACGCGGCGTCTGATCAAAGTCTACACTGTTTACCAGCTCTAACAGTGTTAAGATGTATCCAAACCAAGGTAGTAGAACTGAGTTGTTCGATTTTTAGGACACGTATAGTAAGGCTTATTTTGAATATGGAGTATGTTAAAGGATATTTTGGGTAAATCCAAGGGGAGCAAATTCTTTCCTTTTAGAGTAGATCCTTTTTCCAGAATGGACACAAAACTGTCTTGACAGAGTTATCTCCCTTTACGTTGTATCTATTCCCCTTTTAGATAAAGTATGATAAGAAGTTGAGGTATCTAAATACTAAGAGTAAATACCGTAAAGAAACATACACAGAAATCAAATGATCGATCATTAGCAAATCCGTAACGATAATCATTTTTTCTGGAATTTATCAATCAATTAATCGATTAATTGTGCTAGCCTTATAATCTATAAAACGAGTCGGGGTTCTTTCGTGATTCAGAGTCCGCCCTATATCTGTACTGTTCGCATTTGGTAATAAGGTTGTTTTAACTTTGTTCCTGGTTCCGGCCTAAATGGGTAGGTGCTGATGCATCTTAATTATCGGAAGACAATTTAATGAAAAAGGATGGCCTTAATCTAGAAAGATCCTCAAGCATATTCTCAGGACCCCAGCAAGGGGTCTGGGGTGATTTATTGGCCCCACTTAAATTTTTAATGACATCTGTAAGCTATTGAGAGAGTGATAACGGATGATAGTGGAATATTAATACTGACATGTAGAACAAAATGCTTGATAAGCCCTTTAAATATTCTCGAAGCACTACATAAATATTATCTTTATGAGCACGTTCTATCAACAAAGGCAGATAGAGGGGGAAAAGCGGCAAACAATTCAAACAGGAAAAAGCACAATGACTAAAGAGAAATAATATCATCTGCATATAGTAGTCTTTAAAAAAGATTTTTTTTTTAATTATTTGTTTATTTTTATTTTTTACTTTTAGTTTTTTTTTTTTCTATTGCCTTTATTCTTTCAAATATGAAAAGTATCTGCAAACTTAAAGGGAAATGGTGCACTTTTAGGGGAAGTTATTCTGTCAAAATTGTTTGACCTCCCTTCTGAAAAGACGTCTACTCTGGCTCCGATTGTAAATTCTTTCCTTTAAGACGCGTAGGCGAACAACGAAGATCCAGACCTGGATACGCAGATGCACATAATGGTCCGGGTCTTTGCTGTTCTCATGTAGAAAACGTAGACTTCTTACACTAACTGACCAATATCCGAAATATTTTAACCTTTTCATCTTTGAGTTTCTGAAAGGAATCTTTCCTGCTTACAACTTGGACATGATCATTGCTGCAAACAGGGGCGATCTATAATGTTCAGGCCGCACCATTACAAAAGGTGTCTTCGAGTATATGCGGACAGCTGAAGGCCCAGATCAGCCTGCTCATCCGCACGGTCTGATCAGGGCCTTCACTGTCCTCTAACAGATCACTGGACACTACTGAATGTATCAATGGAGAGCAAAGGCCCGAATGAGACTTTGTCCATGCGTGGGTTGAAGCTCAATCTGTGGATTTTGGAAGACACGTTTTTGCTTGGCGCGGTCCATAAATGGGATGTCCTCCAATACGTCCAGCTATCTGTATATCCAACTTCCAACATTTGGGAGACTTTGGTCTGTATATTCTCAATGCTTGTGAAATTACAATAACGTTTCAACGAAACTGAAAAATAGTATTGGTTTCGTTTTTGTCAGATTACTTTGGTTTCATCTGCTTGGTTATAAAATTTAACGATGAAAGTACAACTCTGTGGATGTATTCAATTTCTGATTCTGCGATAGCCATAAATACCCCCTGGAGAGCCTCAGAGATGATAGATGGCGCTATCAATATTTTCATCATCAAGATCTTTTAGGAGCATTTGTAAGTCTCTGATGAATCTGATAATGCCAACGTTACTTTTCCTTATCTATATAGTTTTCTATATAAGATAATGCATGGGTCATTAGTTTTTATTCACAGAGAAATGAAATAATTGTTAAAAATAAAAGCACCTCTTTCACCAACCTGTTGCTCAGCATACACTTGTATACTAATTCTGCAGCGTTTAATGTTGCCATTTCTTGAATCAAGACACCTGTCCTGCAAACACCATTTGTCGCTTGTATCATTAAGAAGTCGCTTGAATCATTAACGAACATGTGGAAATTTGTTACATTTTGTCTTTGATGTTTCTGGCACATGAAGATCAAGGTTCCGCTTCAGATGTACACGTTTCATCGCTGGCAATGCAGAAGGGCAAAAACTCGCAGATCAGATATCGTGTAAGCTATTTCGCAAACTTATCTTAAAAGTATTAAAGGGATAAAAGAATGTTTTCGGCTTTCATCATTATCTTAATACACCTTCTTGATATCGCAAAAATACTTAATTATCAAGCTTTACCATCAACATTTTTTGAAGGAAGAGATAAACAGAAATTGTGTCTTTCTTATAAAACGATAACGTATTTGATAGTAATATTTTAAAGAAACCAAGTACTAGTTGAACGTGTGTCATACAAAGAAGTCTATATAGGCATCGTACTGAAGAATGAAAGATTCGTTCTTTTATCTACTGCAGTTTTCAGGTAATAATCATTTGGTAGTGAGGAGTATGAAACTGAATTAACGTCACTTGTTGCACTTTCTGCACGCCAAATTCTTTTGAAAAGAGGTCCACTCTAAATGGAAATATACCGTATTTACCCTAAGTATTAGGGCACCTCAACTCCTTAACATACTTGTTCTAAAATTTCAACAAGTACAATTTACTCCCCTATGTTGTGTCTAAAACTTGCTGAATGAGTGGCAAACAGTGTAGACCCTGATGAGACCCCGTATTCTGCAGCGTCTAATCTGGGTCTACACTATTTGCTCAGGCCTGTCTGTCCGATTACACATGGTAAATATGGTAGTTTGCTCCCTTTGGAAACAATATGTATCTTATCCAACAAAATTATTACTTACAGGAACTATGATGATTAAGAGGCAATTACGTTTAGTTCTAATAATTATTCAAAGAAAAAAAAATCAGATTGTATATAAAAGAAGACGCGCTGTTGGCGGATTCTACAACCGAAGGCGATTCTTTCGAAAAATATTCCCAAAAAACTGCGGAAACTGTCGACATCCTGCTGTGGGGATGTCAGCTTCGTGCATTTTATTTTAAATCTTCTGAAGATACCTAGAAGGAACCGGGTGAAATATACTAGGACGAAAAAGAAACGCCGGGTAATCTTTATAGATAGCTTCAAAGTATTTAATGTAATGTTGCGTTCATTTTTTTTTTTTTTTTTTTTTTTTTTTTTTTTTTTGTATAACCTTTTATCTTTATTGAACAAGTTGATATTGAACAAGTTTCAATCGATTTTCGGTGACGAATATGAGAAAAAATACATCCTTTTGACAGTACCCTGTTTGTGTAGTGCAACACTGACTAGCACGTCAGTATCTTGTATATTTGTTATTTGTTATATGTACCCGGCGTTTCTTTTTCGTCCTAGTATATCTAAGAGCTTTAGCAATATAATGTGGTCAAAATTGAAGACCATTTTTGTTTCAGATGTAACCCAAGGCATAGTCATCGAAAGAAAAAAACGCATTAAAATACCTTCAGTTTGGTACGTTTTTTCCAGCAAGTTTTGAAATGATTTTTTGTTTGCGCACTAAACTTCAGAAATATTAAGTACATTTTGCTACTATCAATAGAGAAAATTATAATTCTCTATAATGAAGCATCATTGGGCTTCTAGCGACTCTGTCCCAAAATAAGAAAATGAATGTTTAAGTTGTTTGAAAGTTGAGACTAAGGATGCGCCCCTTGTTGTTGCTTTGTTTCTGTTTTGTTACGAGAAAGACTTGATGCTGTCCACCTCCGAGGAAAGACAAGCCAATGTTATTCAGGCTTTCAGTTCAATCTCAAGGTGTTTAGATGACTTGCTAAATAATCATACTTTGAAGATAAGGTTGGCAAAATGTGTCCTTAAAACTTAAACTAAATGAAGCAAATATGGCTCAGAAGCTCCATTTCTGGATTTAAATCTGTCAGTACCTAATGGTATTATTACAATTAATTTATGACAAACAAGGAGTGAGGAGTGTTGTTGAGCCTGATTTTCAGAACACTTTAAAAGATTAGTAAGCGACAAGAATGGATATTATATACGAGATGTTATGTGACACATAGCCTGCTTTGTGACAAACCCAAACAAGGCTGTTAGATCTGTCTATTTATTTTTCCTGTGGTAATGTGACCTTTGGCGTTGTTGAAGCAAGGGTTTGCCCTATTCTCTTCTATTTTCTAGACTTGCAGTTGTCAGTTTCTGGCGAAAGAATGTGCACAGTACTGGTTAACCGCTTAGAGGACTAAGCCTGTGGTTAGGTTAACTGACCGCGCTCGACATTACCCTACTGGGTTGACTGGGCCGTAAAACCTCAACACAAAAAACCTACTTTAGAAGAGAAAATCAATCTTCTACTGGTTAACTCGTCAACTTGAGAATATAGTTGTTACAGCATTTATAGTTTCAAGAACAAAAAGAAATTTCGCACACTCAGTATTTGAACTTTATATTACCAAACAGGAAACAGCAAAAACAGCCCTGACCCGATTGCGAGGATGTGCAGGTCTTGTCTGGTCCTTCGCTGTTCCCATTTGGTATTCTGTAGATTACTTTACCATCCAAAAAAGACATAAATACTTCTCATGTAATGAGCAGTGTAAATATGTAAATATGAATTGTTTATACTGTTTTATGTGGTAAGTGACGTCTATAAGCATGTTAATTAATCACTCTTTGAAGAAAATAAGCACTTAAGCAGGTGCAACATCCACCATTTCCCCCATTCAAGCCGGGAATCAGTCTAATGTACCTTAATGCACATGCGAATAGTGCCTATCCAGTCCAGCTTGCGCATGCGCGCATTCTGTTCCGGGTCTTTATGCAATAAAGATGTTCTGCACATTGCGTTAATGATTGCGAAAATGGACGATCCTTATCAGACTGTTTGTCTGTACCCGCTCTGTTCGCGTATGAAATCAGGTATTTTTGGCAATGTTCGACTGACTATCTCAGAAAACGATCGAGGAGCTAAAACGTGCAACACTCCGGTAGGCAAAGAGAATTCATGTCCCCTGATATAGACATCAAAGCAGGGTGTTAGATATGAGCAAGCCCGTGTATTCATCGCCTGTTCTCGCTAGCATGTTTTAAGGATCTGCTTCGAAAAATAGACCTTATTACACAATGAACGACATATGGCAAAAGGAGATCAGTGTAGTATAAAGAACGGACTCTTTTCCTGGTACAGTCGAATCTCAATAGCTCGAACACCATGGCTAATTCGAACTCGTTTTTGAGTCCCTACGAAGTTCTTCCCTCCCAAGGCACCGAATAAGGTTAGAAGGACATGGAAACCCATCACAGAGTAACACTCTAACGAAAACAGAACGAACAAAACAGAAGACGCAACAGAAATACCGTCTTGGAACGACCAACAGAATAGACTGGTTCCAATCTCCACTGACTAAATATTTTTCTAATAAATCTATTTGATAATCCGCAAAAATAAAAACAAAATAATGTCATGACTATAAAGGCTGATATTATTTTGGTTTTATTTTAGTTGATTATCAAACAGGATTATAAATATTTATTCAGTAGAGACTGGAGCCAGTCTAGTGTTCGGCCCGCGCAGGGGTTACCTAACTCATCACTAACTCAACAAAAGAATACATAAATCCCAAGGCACCGAATAAGGTTAGAAGGACATGGAAACCCATCACAGAGTAACACTCTAACGAAAACAGAACGAACAAAACAGAAGACGCAACAGAAATACCGTCTTGGAACGACCAACAGAATAGACTGGTTCCAGTCTCCACTGACTAAATATTTTTCTAATAAATCTATTTGATAATCCGCAAAAATAAAACCAAAATAATGTCATGACTATAAAGGCTGATATTATTTTGGTTTTATTTTAGTTGATTATCAAACAGGATTATAAATATTTATTCAGTAGAGACTGGAGCCAGTCTAGTGTTCGGCCCGCGCAGGGGTTACCTAACTCATCACTAACTCAACAAAAGAATACATAAATCAACTTAATGGAGCACAGATGAGGGTTCGACTATAAACTGAAAGTCAGAGCAAAAGAAAACCGGTGAGCTCATTCTCAGACAGTAAGGTCAGGCACAAGCCATATATAAAAGGTTTAGGATTGAGCCGTCATTGAAACGTGCAGTAAAAGAGGACAGCAAAACGTGAGGTAGACTAGTCCACTGGACATAAAAGGGTTACAGAGCGTGCGTAATTATATCTGTTTCAGGTATATGAAGGAGACGAGTTAGAAGCCAGTTCAATCTGTAGAGGACTACTTCAGGCGGAGTGACCCAAACCTATAATGGGGTACCTCTATATAACAACAAGAAACAACGGGACTGGTAGTGACTGAAGTCTGTTCCATGTGAAGATCTGCGAAATGACATGTTAGTGGTGAACCTTTGTTTAAATTGTAAGGATCTGCAGGAGACTGTAAATTGCTAATGTCATGGTGTACAGTGCAGACCCTGATCAGACGCCGTATTCTGATAGGGGTCTGCTCTATTTGCAAATGTCCAAGTTTGGGACGGTAAGTACTGATGAGCATGGAAAGTAAGGAGGTCTTAAATAAAATATAGAATATATACACCAGTAGGGTGCTTTCCTCATGAACCTATTAATTCTTTCCCCACTGAATTTCTGAAGCTGTCGCTTCTGTCTTGGAACTGGGAAATTAGTTAATATATTTGGTTGACATGGATGAAAGGGTTAGTTAGGATAAAATGGTCCTTAGATTCTCAGGCACTCAAACAAAAGTGAGCACCCTTTCATTCTTATTTTTTGATTGGGTACATTCTTGGACACTTTAGTTCATTTGGCAAAGCAAAATGGCGACGCGCATATAGAAAGCATTATAATTGCACATTTTCAGTCTCAAAAATATAAATAGATCGTAATTTACCGATTGGCTTTGCAAGTAAGTAAGAATATCATACATTTGTGATCTGGATTGCAATTTGGTTAGAATAATTCTCAGATAAGTGAAAAAAAATCAGCTGCCATGGATTTTTGTGGTTGGAAAATTTCCCACTGAAAAAAATGTATATGCATGATCGTTTGTATAGACGTGACGGTGCCCAGAGAATCTATTTTAAATTCTACCGGTTATTTCAGCAATGATGGCCACGATTGTTGTTTTCGCCAGTGAAAAGCAAGTAACTGCTTGTACAAAATATAGTTTTATAACACATTGCTATTATCTGTAACAAGCCGCGTAACTGTGACATTACTTGAAACAGAGCTGTTTGTAGAAATAACCGATATTGATAGGACTTGAACTTGAGAACCGTACGCGGGCCGAAATCATATTTCTAATCTTGAGCTGCTTCAGTAATAAGGGCGAGGTTTCAATCGAGTGATTTACATCCCACCCCTCTCCTCTGTAGTTGTTTCTGCTAACCTTTCCAAGGCGGTTCTTCTGTTGCAGTTTTTCCAGTTTGTATGTCGCTTATTGCCAGTGTGCCTTTGTGTTTTGTTAGGCCACAGTCACGAAGCACAGCCTTCCCTACGCACCAAAAGAAGAGATGAGAAACAATAATAACATGACACAAAGCCACAGTTGCAATGACCGACATATATACAAAAAAGAACTGCACCAGAGGAACTCCCCTAGAATCTCAGCAGAAACAACCACTGGGGGTGGGGGTGGGGAGGGGGACTTAAAATACTGTGCTTTCGACATCTTTCAGAAAGTCGTTTTTTGCTTGGCGCTTTACACGGAAGAAGTAAATTTGCAAACTTTTGTCATGGTTAAATGCAAAACTATTTGTCATGACCACCTATGCACGAAAAAAATATTCTAGTCATCGGTTTAAAAAAAATCAAATATTTTCACTTTTCCGCATAGTAAAAATGAATGCAAATTATGTAGAAATCTCTAGTGTAGGTCACTTGGAGGCAGATTTTCAACAAGTTCTGCTTGTACAATTTTTCTGAATGTTTTACAGTATTGTTGTAAAACATCAATAATTTGAATTCAAACAAAATCCCAAAAATCATTTTACTATAGAAATTGCATATGTCAGACCAATTTTTGGCCGTAAATTTTACTTTAAGGTAGTTATTTGAGAACAAAACACAGAAACAGAAAAGACAAATGGTTTCTGATAAGATATGGTCAATCAGAACAAAATATGCCCGTATTATCATTTAAAAGAAAACGCCAAGCAAAAAACGTTTTCCCAAGTGATGTCGAAAGGACAGTAGTTTTACCCGATCGAAACTTCTCCCTTACTTCTGACACAGCCTCAGACTGAAAATATGTGTTCTGTCTGCACAGGACTCTTTACCTCTTCAATATAAAGTAAAGCACAAATGATCACAAAATAGAATAGAAGATATCCAGGAAGTTACTATCATAGAACATAGCCTAGCAATGGCATCAAGAGGAAGAGCAAACAAACAAAGGCAGACAGTATACAAATCTAAGATACCCCAAAGAAAAACACAACTCTAATGAAACAAAGTAGAAGGCGCATTGGCAAAGTGAAACCGATGGGTTTTTTTTTTAATTGTTTCGAAAACCAACACTAGTCCTAAACTAATAGACAAAGTTGCCATAAAAATCGGGTTCCGATAGACCTTCCTGCAGAAGTGTTATCAAGCCAACGTTATATTTGAAAGTCCCACAAATTCAGACATCATCTGGACATGTCTAAAGATTGTTGACTTGGATTTAAACTTCAGCTCAAAATCAAGCTAAAGTCATTTCTTCACATGTGAAATTTTGCACTTATAATCATGGAAGGTACGAAAATGTTTTTATCGATTATGTTATATATAAAATATTTCTATTGATTGTGTTGTATATAAAATGATTCTATCGATTGTGTTATGCTATATTTAATTCCCCAAATCAGAATATAACCAGAGAAAACAAGCAACTGATCACCATGATCATGACAGAGCGATTGTAGTAATTGTATTTGTGTAATTATCATGGTTAAGTCTAAAACATGCAATTCCTTTGATAAAGGAGGAAAATATTTTATGTTTAATGATCTCTCTTTATTGCCAAAACTTTCCTTACGCGCACGCGCAAAGTGCATAATGAGCACTGTACCTATGTGAAGGAGGAACAACTCAGTGGGTAGCTTACTGTATTTATCTTATCCTGATATGAGGTTGGATTAAACTGATAAGACGCAAAAAGACTATCTCATTCAGTTTTTCATTTCCTTTGAGTTTCCATTGAGAAAAGAGAAAAGAATAGATTAATACAGCTAAACTAATGATGTAATTACTAGCAAGGAACATCTGTTTATTTTCTAACGCAAGCCCATGAAGTAGATTTGACAATCTGCTATAAGCAGGTTGATGTTTCTTACGCAAAACAATCACGAACGTAATTCCAGGGGTGCTCAAATTATTAAAAGAAATATTTGTAAAATAAGAAGCAGATCGCTGAGGAGACAAGAATTTTAGCTTGATTTATAACATGTTTAGTAAGGTATTAGCGAGCCTGGCGGATCACAGCGCACGCGCACTTGCTTTTTTAGCTTCTCACCAAGATCACAGCAGCATGCCACTAGGGATAGGTCGTAAAGGTATACTCGGAGAGCTATGCTGGTTCTTCTTGTTAGTAGAGAGTTTTGCCAACCCTCTATACCGTATATCAGACATTCTTTCGAAGATTTGTCGAACTGCTGCACCGTGCGAAATACATTGTAACGTTGTTTTAATCTTTACCTCCTTCTGGGCGGATTCAGCAGACGACATTTTTCTTTTGTGTCCCAGAAAAGAAGAGAATTTGATATGCCGTTATTTTCTTACTTTTCTCAGAAAAAAAGCTTTGCAAATTGTCTCCTAAGAAGACAATTTGCAAAAGCCTTTTCTTCTGAAAAAAATGAGAACATATTTCAAAATGTCGTCTGCTGAAACTTTTACCCAGCTTGCCAAGTGTTAAGCTTCATAGTAAGAGCATTTTTGTAAAGCTAATAATATCTGTGAATGTAAACGTCATTATACTGTGACAAAACTAATAAACCCATTAGTTAAGTACAGTGCCAAGGCGCTTTAGTCTAATTCAGCAGACATACATCTCAGGCTCTTTTATCAAACGTGCATTCCTCATTAAACATCGTGCCGTATAGAGAGACCAAGCAACATTTACAAATGCACAAACTTTTTTTTTTTTTTTTTTTTGCCCTCGCAGTGTGTATGTGTGTGCCTTCATACTTTCGTAGTAATAATTAACACAAAGTTCAAATTATATCATTTAGTGCATGGACGTATGTGCCCCATTTGGAGTTTCCTGAAGAAAGCAAACCGGTATTAACACAGCTATATTCAAACATATAGCAGAGGACATTCTAAAACTCTCTTTTTTTTTTTTTTTTTTTTTTCATTTTAACGAGAAAATAAGGCTTGATATTTCATGTGAATTGTCTATCAAATAAAATCTTTAAAGGTAAACACCTAACACCTAAATGAACAAAAATCTGAGTCTCGATTTCATTGGGACTCTCCATATACAAGAATGTTTGCAGGGCTACATACTCCCTCTAGTACAAGCTTTAGCGGAACTCGATTTTCCAAGAGGTCAGAATGGTCTCAATGATCCCAAAGGAAAATGAAAAATAATAGCTGCACTATGATAAAGTGCGGGGAGACACGGCACCTAACATCAGCTGCAGTGAATTCAAATAAAATGTATAAAAATAAAATATCCAGGTTATCCCTGGAAACACCGAAAACATAAAAGAACAAACATCGGAGTTTCAGTTTCATTGAGATTCTTCTGAATACAATCGAACCTCAATAGCTCGAACACCGATGGTTCCTTTACCATGGCTAATTCGAACTCGTTTTTGAGTCTCTACGAAATTGTTCCCATAGCTTAAGAAAACAAATATTTAGGGAAATTTTCTTATTTTATCATGAAATTGTATGTTGGGCGTACTCATTAGAATCGCCTCATCGAGGCCATTCTAATGAGTACACTCAACATACAATTATTGAGTAGAAAGTCGAAAAGATTTCCCTAAATTATCGTTATTTGCTTCCTGACCTGTCGCCATGACTAACCCTCAGTGGCTCGAACTACCCATATATCGAACAAATGTCCATGATCTCAAAGATGTTCGAGCTATTGACGTTCGACTGTAATAACCACAATATTAAGAATCTGGTCGGTGTTAATGTAACTGACGCTGTAAGGTTCGATAAGGGCAAGCTATTTTGAAAGTGGATCAATGTAACTTATAGACCGTATAAACGCAACAAAGATGTCTTTGTAAAAAAAAAAAAAGGTTTGCCCCTTCCCCGTGCTCCCGCATACACCCTTCTGCTGACCGTTCACAAGGCGTTTTCTCAGTTGCAGTTCTTCTTTGTTTATGTGTGGGTTATTGTAACAGTGTCGTTGTGTCTTTTCATTGTTTCTCAGCTCTTCTTTTGTTGGTGCCTCGGGAAGGTGTACTTCGTGATTGCTGCCTTCACTTGGTACTTCATTAATATTTTTGCAGGACCAAGATTACAGTCTCTCCTAACTCTCCCCTTTAGTAAGAAAAGATATGAAGATTATGGGCTGTCTTCTTTATATTCAAAACTTAATTAATTGAAAGATATGTAATTCAGCATATGTCAGTTTTAGATAATAATAATTAAACCTGCTGCTAATGGCACGTGAGAACTTGTTCTGCGCATGCGCAAAACAGTGTGAATTAAGTGTAGAGTAATTTTGGGGAATTAACTTACATTTCTAACTAAACACCTTCTAATTAAATCTATGGTAAGATCAGAGACAGTCAGAAAATCATATTTTCCGTTAATTTGGTACAAAAAGCTGGCTAATTGGTAGTTAAATAAGTTGGCATTATGTGTTTCTACGTTGATGGAGACATGGCGTTTTAATTTTTGCAGTTAATCCAAAAGAAATTATTGCGAGCCAGAAATACACAAGCAAGCCAAGCAAGATTATACTAATTGTTTACAGTTTAACGTTCTGAAATTGATATATACTTCTTAGTACAGACAACAAAATTCTGGTTAAAGTTTGGGATTGACATTGTTTATTTCTAAATGATCATTGATAAGACATTATAACCATTAGACGAGTGATATTCTGCTTGACTGTAATGGTCAAACCTTTGAAGTTAAAAATGGTGGCTGTTTTGAACTCTTAATACGCTAAATTCAAATATAAGCAAACTGTACCAATATTTCCAAGAAAATGGGACGTAAAACGTTTTCTACGATTTATCGCCGTCTTCCTGAACTAATGTCAAAATATAACATTGGTTTGAAAACAATTCTGCAAGAAGGTCTGTCGGAACCCCCTGAATTTTACGACGACTTGTGTATTGTTGCCAAAAACAAATTTTTCGTATGAAAAGAGTGTCACTCGCTACAAAACGATAAGTTAAAACATGGATATTCTGCGGCAAACTGCATGTATAGTTGTTAACCCAATTATGACTGATAACGTTTCTTCCCTCTTTAATTGAAAGACGGTAAGTTGGTCCTCAGACTAAATCACGACATCTTCATTAATCTACAGAAGATTGGCGCTTGACTATCTGTCGTGTGGTTGAACCATTCGTGGTCATGTTTGTGGCTTTCTTCTGTTCTGGCTTCAGATCGCCATAGAGCTCTTTGCTTTATTTCAACAGAGTGTTTGTGATTATATGTGTTACACTGTGATGTTTCACAGATGAGGTAGAGGAACCCTATGTGGACGGAACAAATATTTGTTATTTTGAGCTCCATCAACGGCCCAACCCTCGTCCCCACTAGTTTTTCTACTGATCATTCCAAGGCGGTCCCCTTGCTGCACCCTGTTTCGTGCATCGGCAGTTTCATACGTGACGTTTGTTTCATATGTGACGTCTCTTCTTCGTTTGGTGCCTCCAGAGGGTTATGCTTCGGGAGGGTGGCATTTCTTGGGTACCTTCACTTATATTTTGATATTTCATGCGAATCGTTACTCAGAAAATAGGATTTAAAATGTCAAGTGAATCATCTCCTAGACAAGTCCTAGCAATAATCCGTTTTCATAAAATTTTGTCCTCAACATGGTACGAGTTAAAAGAATTATCTCTGTTATAACATGGTATCAGAAGCTATGCTATCAGATCATTGAGCCAAGGGAGTTTTGTGGGGATATAAGGGAGTTTTGTGGGGATATACAATAAAGTATATACAGGTTTCAAATAAAAGGCTTTCAACTATGCAATACTATAAATGGAATTTTTTCAGCAGTCTTTATACATGTAGCTGTACCATTGTTTTATATACGTTTAATTATTTCAGAATTCAGTGCAACATCCTCTTCATCAGTTGTCGATATATCTCATATTATATATGAATTCGATTTAAACCAACCGGTAGTGTTTCCTACTGGCCGTTCTAAGCATTACAAAAACACACCTACCAACCGGTGGTGTTTCCTACTGGCCGTTCTAAGCATTACAAAAACACACCTACCAACCGGTAGTGTTTCCTACTGGCCGTTCTAAGCATTACAAAAACACACCTACCAACCGGTAGTGTTTCCTACTGGCCGTTCTAAGCATTACAAAAACACACATGTTCCTGAACATCTTCTATATTATTATGTATCATTCAATCATTTTAACTTCATCATCGTTACCTAAGAATTTAATTTACCCAGTCCAGCAGTCGGTATAATATCATCATCATTAGGTAAAGTGTAGCACTATCATTATTTTTTGCAACGTCATCAGAATTATCTATAAATTCAACAATTTCAACAGTCTATATAAATTTATCATCATTATTTATTAAATTCAAGTATGTCTGCAGTCTATGTAACGGATTAGTTATGATGCCTCTTAGCTGATCGATCGTTTACTTGTAACTGATGGTAATATGGTGGTGACGTATAATAGTAAAGAATATGTCTAGAAAGAGCCACAATCACAGAACATAGCCTACCACAAACTATCTATCTATTCAGATTTTTAACGCTACCAGGCAACTGAGTCACATAGAGGCAGCGCCAAACCACAAACTTCGACCAACATATATATATATATATATATATATATATATATATATATATATATATATATATATATATATAAACCAAAGAAAAGTCTAGCAACTGGCGCTGTCTGCGATCGCCTCGATCATAATGCCAAACAAGAAAAAAAGCCCAATAGCAGGCACCCACAAGGCCCCAGAAAGAAAGAACAACGCCAGAACCACTGCGTCAGTAGTAAAAACTACCAGCAGGCTGGCGCCAAATTTTCACCATAGGTTCAAATTTTATAGTTAATTCAAAACTGTTCGTATCGGATAGCGGCTTCCTAATCAAATTAGTGAATCATCACAGAAAACAAAAACAACAACATGTAAATTTAAATTTAAATTCTTTCCAGAATCATTGTAGTATATTAACTTAATAAAAAAAACTTATCACAAATTGTTTCGGCTACAGAGAGAGAGAGAGAGAGAGAGAGAGAGAGAGATTTATGCAGACAGTCAACATTCTAAACTGTGCGCTTTTTTATAGTTTGGTTGACAGAATCTCAGTAATAATAAAACGGCATTTTAAATTGCGTGGTTTCTGGATGGTACCTACTCTCTCTTTGTAATCAACCGACTTTGTTCAAGAGCTCCACTCGTCAGACCGGAGAATATAAATAAACTTACCCAGGAAATGCCACAATCAAGAAGAAACTTTCCCTAGGTGCAGTAAGAAGAAATAAAAAGACACAACGACACTGTTGCAATAAGAAGAATTGCAACAGAAACCCGTCTTGGAACGGTCAGCAGAAACGACTACTGTGAAGGGGGGGTGGGGGGGGGCATAAACTATTTTCTTCTCTATTGAAAGCGTCCCCAAATTCTGATGTAGCTCAGATTTACAAATGTTTGGTTGCATAGGGTCCTTTACTTCATCAGTGAAACATCACAATAAAACACAAATAATCATAAACTGCAATGAAAAATAGGGGGTAGGGGGCTCAATTTGAAGCCGGAGCAACAGAAAACCACATGTTGGACCATGATTGGTTTGACAACAGACAGCAACAGTCAGGTGCCAACCTTCTGAAACTAATTGTGGATGAGCTGTCATTCAGTCTGAGGCCCGAATCGCCGTCATTTAATTAAGAGGAAAACAAAGCTTACACCATATGTGACCAAAGCCTTTATACAACTGCTACATATCTTTGGGCTGTATATGCGAACAAGACAAAGTCATGTTGCAAGCGTGACGACTTCAATTTTTCTCTACTTAACTTCATATCATTTTTGTAGTAGTTTGTCTGCCTCATCCACGTTGGGTCTTTATTTTAATTCCTACGGCAACAGGTTGTTCAATATATCAAGACTTTATCCAGAAAACTGGCTCTCATGTTACACAGCCGCCTTATAACATTGATGTCATAAACAGACTGTATGCTAAGCTGTAGGCCCAATCACGGTTGACCACTTTGCTTACCTCTTTAATTGCACGCTGATGGTTCGGGATTCAGACTATGATGGCCCCGGCATAAAAACCATTCATTTAGATAGTCTGTACCGAAATTTTAGTCTGTTTCTCGGCCCACCGGGGTTCCAATGATGTTTGTTTGTTTTTTGTTTGTCTGTTTGTTTGTTTGTTGTTGTTGTTTTTTTGTTGTTGTTTTTTGTTTTAGTATTTATTATTTTTATTATTATTTTTTTTATTTATTTTTTTTTTTTTTTTTTTTTTTATTTTTTTTGCTTTGATTTGTTTTGTTTTGCTTTTTTTTTGTTTTGTTTTGTTTGTCTCAGCATTAAAGTGGCGTTTGGCGATCCCAAGGTATCTGCATGTGTCTCAACATGTTGTTTATATTGTCCTCATCTTTTGTTCATGGTAGGCTTTTTTTCTCTTGTTTATTTGTTACCCGTGATCCCGTGATGATTTATGGATGAGTTAGAACACCTCCACGCGGACCGAGCAAATATGTATTTTTACCACAGTGGAAGCTGAAGTGAAGGTTAGGATCCCGTAAAGCTAGCTTAAGTTCTCTCTCTCTCTCTCTCTCTCTCTCTCTCTCTCTCTCTCTTCTCGACCAACACACATATACACCAGTAATTTAATACTGACCGTTCCAAGGATGTAGTTTCATAGTGGTACTATTTGTTAAATGGTCTGTAGTGTTTAACTTACAAATGTTGTTTTTTTTTTTTGTTTTTTTTTTTTGTTTTTTTTTTTTTTTTTGTTTGGGGGGGGGGGGGGTTATAAAATTATGTAAGTTAAAGATATACTCAGTTGAATTTGGGTAACAGAGTTGCCACTCTTTTGGGAAAAAAAACTGCCAAACCTGCTTCCTATTTGTTCTTTTTGTGGCTGTTTAATCGCATGTATCCGTCTTTTCCTTTGATGACCTTTTATGTAGATCTGATTGTATCAGTTCCTGAGTTCACTTATTTACTTATTTACCCTAAGTTTCATTAGTCTCGCTCTTGTCTCTTGAAGCAGGTCCAAACGTAAACAAAAGAATACAATAGTAAATAAAAGCTCAGACGAAGAAAACAAAGAAAGCAAAGTGAACAGCAGTTGAAGAAGACAACTAGAAAGCTAGCTTCGGAACACGAAGACATGGCATTTGAATGCATAACAGTAAGTAAAAATGGTAGCCTTACAACGAGCACAATGCTTAAGTTACAAGAAAGTGGATCCGAATAGGATTTTCTGCCTTAGAACAGACACCAGTCTGAACTACTACTACCATAATAAACATGTTTCGCGCGATTCAAACTGGTTTTGAGCCCCACCTGGGAATCTTCACTTATAATTTTACAAATATATAAGTGAAGATATCCAGAAAATGCCACAGTTACAGAATACAGCCGTCCCGATGTACCAAGAGAAGGAGAGATGAGGAACAAATAATGACAAAAACAAACACCAATAAGAAAGTACAAACAAAGACGAACTGCAACAGGGGAACCGCCTTGGAACGGTCAGTAGGGAAACTACTGGTTGGGAAGCCATAAACTATTAAACTAGTATTACTCACGTAAAACCCTTAATTACGATGGAGCTCAAAATTACATATATATGTTCGGTGCGCATAGGGATCATCTACCTCATCATGTGAAACATCTGTGAAGCACCTATGAAACAAGCACTCAGTCATCGCTTTTAGTCCTGATGCAGATTCAACTACAAGTAGTAGTGGGCATGGTACCCAAGCCGTAATCCAAATTCATAAATCCGACTCAGAATGTTCAGACCAACAGACATGGACCCCAGAATAAAGGATGTAATCAGACGTCCGCGGAAAGTAAGCAATACTTGGTAAGCAATATTCGCCTACCATGCCCATAGGCCTGAACGAAGGAAATGTGGATAGAATCGTATGTCCGGTATTTTGGAAGTCTACTTATGGCTCGTCATTGGCAAAAACATCAGAAACAATTCTGGAAACTGCAACATTGTAGGGAGTGACCAGATCATGATGTCAACTTCTCAAGTGTTGCTCCTGGCTCAACAACCTTGTAGTGAGCACTTTCCTACGCTCAATGAAGTCATGGGCCCAGTTGTTCAAAGCTAACGACGTCGTTAGTTAACGATTCGTTAAAATTTACATCGAGTGATACGCAAATATTCTGAAATTTTTTGCTGAAAAAATGTGAGTAGCTTTTGCGGTGCAAAAGCTACTCACATTTTTCAGCAAAAATATCAGAATATTGTATATTGAATCCGCTAAAACAGTGAACGAAATGACCCTTAACGAGCTCGTTAAGCTAACGACGCTTTGAACAACCGGGCCCTGATAATTTGAACAGGCTCTGGCATAACGGATTAACTGTGAAACGTAAACGCCGTATGCAGTGCAGAAGGGATATTACTGCTCAGGAATGGAAAGTTAACAATGGGAAAATTGAAGTCATCCAGCAGTAAAGCCTAGTAGTAAGCTTTCCATTGTCAATGTAGAGATAACAATCTGAGGAGGAGGCTGCAGTCTCCGTTGTTTCCTTTATTTCAAGTTCACGTGGATAGATGAATTCCAAATACCCTGCAAATTTTGTGTTTTTCAGAGACAATACATCATCTATATAACTGTAGGTGAAATTGAATTGTTGTGCAAGGTGTTTCTTGCCTGCTTTTAGGTGACTTTGTACAAATTCCGCCCATTTTCCTTTAGAGAATAGGGACTAGTTTACTTTACTATGCGAGTATAAAAACAAGTCGGCAAGCAATGGTGCACAGTTAATACCCATCGGTATGCTGATTGTCTTTATGACATCTGCATCTGAGTATTTTTGTGGTGCATCAGGGTGATCCCGAACGAAGTATGTGTCTTTTTAGCCAATGACAACATACTGAGAGCGACGGTTACCATTCTTATGGAAGAAACTCTGGTTGATAATTTCCTTTAATTTAGATTTAAATTTATCATGTGGAATAGCTGTGTAAAGAGTAGAGAAATCGAGACTGACGGCGGTTCGGGCCTCAGACTCAATGACGGCCTCTTCGTAAAACTTTAACCAGTGGGTTGGGGCTTGACGATATGTCTTTGACTTGGCCCGCCGTGGTTCAACTATTGGTTTTCGTTTACTCTGGCATACAGTAGAATTAGCCATGAGTACTCCTCTTTGTTTATTATAGTGATTAATTTGATTTTTATGTTTTCGCTTTGATGCATTGACTGAGTTGGGAGCCTTTATGCGAACCGAATTTTTATGTATTTCTGTATTAAGAGTAGCATCGGGACCCAGGGTGAAGTTAGCTAGCTGTAAAGGTGCTCGGGGGTTTGCTCTACCGACCGTTCTAAGGCGGTGGTCCCGGTGTTAGTCTTACTCTTTGTTGCTTTGTGGTTTATTCTACGAGGCGATTTGTTGTATGTCTTTCCGTGTGTCATTTTGTTCTTGTGTTTTTCAGTCCTTTTAGTATTGCGATTACCTCGCTTGGAGAAGAGAGAGCTAATCTTAGTGCTTTTCGTACGTTTGTTCGTTTTGTGCTTGTTTAGATTTGTCGGTTTCCTCTTCCTCTTGGGATCTGGGAAGGGCTGCGGTTTGTGATTGTGGCACTCCATGGACTTTTCTCTTACCTTTTTTTATACTGTTGACGGAATGAAGAGATTGTGCCTTTAGGTTTCCTAAAAGCTCTTTGGATTTTTTTCAGGATCCACATCTGATTTACACATCTCCTGGCATATGCAGTGTCCCAAATGATTGCTTGGTTTGCCCAAATGCATCCTACAGCTTAAACACAGAAAAGTATGTACAGTCGAACCTCAATGACTCGAGCATATATTGGACCATGGAAATTTGTTCATGGGTAGTTAGAGCCACTGAGGGTTAATCATGGCGCCGGGTAAGAAAGCAAATGGCGATAATTTAGGGAAATCTTTTCTTTTTTCTACACAATAATTTTATGTTGAGTATCTTATTAAAATTGCCCCGATGAGGCGATTCTAATGAGTCACACAACATACAATTTCATGATAAAATAAGACAATTTCCCTCAATATTTGTGCTTATGCGCTATCGGAAGAATTTTGTAAGGGCTCAAAAACGAGTTCGAATTAGTCATGGTAAACGAGCCATCGATGTTCGAGCTATTGAGGTTCAGCTGTACGTACATTACTTCATCACCACGGTAATGAAACTACATGTATAATTCGACTACAAACGGAAAGTAAGAGCATAACAAAAATAATATCAAAGTCTGGCAAAAGGACTCCTCTGGACAGTAGATTGTATTGGCGAGAAGCGAAGGAAATAGCGGGCTCTCTTGTGCTGGATGATCTAATTTCCTTCAGAGAATAGGGACTTGTTCACTTTACTATAGGCTTCCCTTATAGTGCGTGCATTCCGAGTTTATTGTAGTCATTGGTACCATTGGCGACCAGAGAACCCTGAACAGCTTTTTCGGCAGCCAGTGGCACTATTAGTTTAACCAGTGGTATCATCGGTACAGCCACTGACACCATTGGCAACATTAGTAAAACCAATGGTACCATTGGTAAGCCATCGCTCCAATGGTGCTATTGCCACGGCCAGCATTTACAGAGTCACTGGTGCTGTTGGCTGATCCATTGGTTACCAATGGTAACTACAACAAAACTCGACAGCATGACCTTGCTTGCAGCAGGTTAATTAACATATCAGTCGAGTTGTTTTCAATCCCCAGAGCATTTTTAAAGACTGCCATCTTCTGGTGCTTCTTTTTTATTAAAACATGCCGGGACAATGTTCCAAAAGTAGAAAAGTACTTTGAAATGATTTTTTTTGTTGTTAACCTTCATTATTATTGAAAGTATTATTTGTTTTCCTCCAGTTTCGGCCCTGCTAAAACTCTATTGTCGCCATCATGACGTGACTGTCCCGCGCTGGCAATTACGTCCCCGCCATTTTCAATGGTGGCGTATATAGTATCACCGTTGTCCGTACGTACGTCCGTCTCGTACGTAACACTTTTGGTTTCCGTGCGATATCTTTTGAAAGGATTGGTGTAAAAGTTTGAAATTTTATACACAGGTATATAATCATAAAATGTAGGTCAAGTTCGATTTAGGGTAAAATCTACCGACTATTTTGGGAGTTATGGCCCTTTTCAACTTTGAAAAATTTTCAACTTTGAAAAATGGTTTCCGTGCGATATCTTTTGAAAGGATTGGTGTATTGGATTGAAATTTTGTACACAGGTATAAAATCATAAAATGTAGATCAAATTTGATTAAGAGGAAAATCCTTCTATTATTTTTGGAGTTATGGCCTTTTTCAACTTTGAAAAATGGTTTCCGTTCCATAACTTTTGAAAAGATTAGTGTATTGGATTCATATTTTCTACACAAGCATATATTTATAAAATATAGGTCAAGTGTGATTTAGGGTAAAATCCACCAACTATTTTGGGAGTTATGGCCCTTTGGAACTTTGAAAAATTTTCAACTTTGAAAAATGGTTTCCGTGCGATATCTTTTGAAAGGACTGGTGTATTGGATTGAAATTTTGTACACATGTATATAATCATAAAATGTAGATCAAATTTGATTAAGTGGAAAATCCTATTATTTTTGGAGTTATGGCCCTTTTTCAACTTTGAAAAATGGTTTCCGTTCCATAACTTTTGAAAAGATTAGTGTATTGGATTCATATACACAAGAATGTATTTATAAAATATAGGTCAAGTGCGATTTAGAGTAAAATCCACCAATTTTTTTGGAGTAACGGCCCTTTATCAATGTTGAAAAATAGTGGAAAAATGGTTTTCGTTCGATATCTTTTGAAAAGATTAGTGTATTGGATTCAAAATTTATACACAGGTATATAATCATAAAATGTAAAACAGGTACGATTTTGGGTAAAATCCACCGTTTATTTTTGGAGTTATGGCCCTTTTTTTCAACCTTGAAAAATGGTTTCAGTTCCATAACTTTTGAAAAGATTAGTGAATTGGATTCATATTTTATACACAAGCATATAATTATCAAATATAGGTCAAGTGTGATTTAGGGTAAAATCCACCAATTATTTTTGGAGTTACGGCCCTTTATCAATGTTGAAAAATAGTTGAAAAATGGTTTCCGTTCGATATCTTTTGAAAAGATATGTGTATTCGATTCAAATTTTATACACAGGTATATAATCATAAAATGTATGTCAAGTCGGATTTAGGGTAAAATCCACCATTTTTTTTGGAGTTACGACCCCCCTTTTTCAAAGTTGAAAAATAATTTCAGTTTGATATCTTTTGAAAACATTAATATTGACTTTATATTTAACACATAGGTATATAATCATAAAATGGAGGTCAAGTTCCAATTAGGGTAAAATCAACCCATTATTATGGGAGTTATGGCCCTTTTCACCTTCAAAAGATGTTTTCCTTGCGATATTTTTTTAAAAAAAGATTGATTTGTGTATTGGATTCATATTTTATATCCAGGTATATAATTATAAAATATGGTCAAGTTCGATTTAGGGTAAAATCTGCCAATTATTATGAGAGTTATGGCCCTTTTTTCAACTTCATTTTTTACAAAATACCTGCTTGTGGGTGAGGATGGCCCTGGGCGGGGACATCTGTGTCATACTGACACATTTCTAGTTTTGTTCACACTCTAGGCTGTCTGCAACATTGGCAGCCAATAGTCGGCAAATCGGTACCATTGGTGTCAATGGTTCTGCCAGTGGCACAAATGGAAAACCCTGTACAACACTGGTATGCCAATACCACCATTGGCAAAACCCTCAACGCACGCAGTATCTGACTCAATACTGACCTTAATAATCTCCCCGACTTCCAAATTTGGAATCAAATGGAAGGACTCCATCGACCGAATATACGACAGAAAATAGGTCTATTGACATGATTTGGCACTTTTGTTGACTAGAATGGACGTACCCTGATTTCAGTGGTATCCTGCGCCCTTAGTATAGACAATGTGCTGTAAAGCGCATGCGCTGATCTCTATATTAACGTTAATGATAGACCGCTGCGCATACGTCTCTGGTATCAATGAACAGACACATGCGCCGCGGTCTACAACTAAGAATAACAAAATAACATTACTACAATTTATGGCAAGTTTTATGTGTTTTAACCCATTTATGCCTAGTGTCCCATAAAAGGGGCATTGGCAAACAGTGTAGCCCCAGATCAAACACCACAGAATGCGGCCTCTGATCAGGGTCTACCCTGTTTGCAACTAACTGATACAGGAATTTACTATAAATATTAAAAAAAGCTAACCAGACATCCCTTCTTATTCATTTGGACCTGACCAAAGACTTGACGTAGAAGAGTCCACTCGGCATAAATGGATTAAGCGTACGGCATTTTCTTGTCTTTTAATGGCAGCTTATATCAGACCTCAAAGCAAACTTACAACTGAGTAGAAGCAATTTCAATAAAATGATTTATTGGTACAAACATTATACAATAAAACAGCTTCTTACCGAAAGAATGTAATTAAATATGAGTTATAAAATACTTTTATTTCTGTATATACTTTTGCTATCAGTAACCATCCAGGTTTTTATCTAATTCCTGCTCTTTGTGTTGATAAAACAAGGGTACCGTATTTAGCTTAAATACAATCAACTCTCATTATCTCGAACTCCAAGGGACCAGAATGTTTGGTTTGAGATAACAGTAGTTGAGATAACAGGAGATGTAATGTAAGAAGCATTAGTAAAGTAAAACAATACAGTCGACTCTCGTTATCTCGAACTCGTTTATCTCGAATAACCGCTTATCTCGAAGTGAAAATCTGGTCCCAGTTTTAATACAGAGATCTACCAACAGGCAACAAAATATTGTGGAAAAGAGGAGAAATTGCTCCTTAGGAGCAATTTCTCCTCTTTTCCACAATATTTTCAATATATCTCTAACTTAGGAGTCAAATTCCATATTCATTCTGTTAAAGGTGGTTGTTCGATTAATTGTTTTCCTCAGTTCCGCAAATCTGATATGTCGAAGTACGGATATCTCGAAGTGTTTCATAGAGTCTCTTGGAGTTCGAGATAACGAGAGTCGACTGTATATTATCAACATTGATTTAAGCAGTGGTTTGAGATCAGTGTTTGAGATAACGAGAGCCAACAATATTTCGACAAGTTAGATTCTTACCATACTTCATCTAAAATTAGAACAAGTCCATGTCAGTTCCTGTAAGAAGCTGCTGGATGAGTTGCAAATAGTGCTGACCCTGTGTTCTGCGGCGTCTGATCTGGGTTAACACTGTTTGCACAGGCCATTTGTCCTAGTTCTTAGGGTAAATATGGTATTACGCGTACTATACTGAGTCAAAATGACACAAAATAAAAAGTAATAAATTGAAATGAATAAAAGCAATGAAGATATTTCAGTATAAAAAAAATTGCTAAGTGTTTGCGGGATAGGTGGGGTGAGGCTAATGAATCTTACATGACAACAGTTCTGTTTCTAAATGAATATAGCTCACTTATAAATAATTCCAGGTGTTATTGTCTTTCATTGAGTGAGCTATTTCTTTTCTTCTTCCATATCTGATCTAGTGATGGGGGAGGAGTAAGGGATAGTAACCGTACATGAGCATTGTTTGAAAAAAATCAACACACACACACACACAAAAGACAAAATACAGAGGCCTTACCTATACATATATACGACCGAATCAAATAATAAACCGACACATATACTTGCCGTATCACATGGGCTATTTTCTATTGAGACGCCTCCAAATATAGTTTTATACACTACATCAAGAGTTGCATATTTCTTTTTCCTGGTATAGAGATTTGAGAGTTTTTATTACCTCATGCAAAGAAACTAGGTCATTTATATACGCTTGTCAGAAAAATAGGGAGTTCCTTATACCGTCATAGCCAAACTGCACCAGAATCAGAACTCTGTTTTCTGTTTAACTGAAATGGCGTCAATGATCCAAAAGGACAAGAAAATATCTTTAATGTGATGAAGTACGGGAAAACGTTTCCTGGCCGCCACACGGCGCTAGTGAAGTGGCGTAGTGAAGTAATTATGTTCTGCAAAACAGGATCCTTTGGAACATAGAACAAATCGAAGAATTGAAAATAGCAGACCCGGTTATACGCAGAACTCTGTTAGCCATATAACTGAGGTTGGCTTAACGCCATTGAACCGTTTGCTTTGTTTTAAAACAGTGTTTTTGATTATATGTGTTTCACATTGGTGTTTCATAGATGAGATAGAGGACCTTATGCGGACCGAACCTAAATTCGTAATATGGAGCAGCACCAGAATTAAGATTGGGGTTTCGCGCGAGTAAAACCGGTTTAAGCTCCTCATTTGTTTTCCTATTGACTGTTCCAAAGCGGTTCCTCTGTTGCAGTTCTTCTTGGCGTTTTTTTCTGTCACTATTTTCCTCATTTCTTCTTTTGGGAGGCTGCTCCGTGATTGTGGCATTTTCTGGGTATCTTCACTTATATTTTTCAATGGTCCCCAAAAGACCAAAAAATATAATTTGACCCGTGATGAAATACAGTGAAACATTTTATGGCCACTTTAACATCAGCCGTAGTGACGCAAAATATGTTCTGTTAACCCACTTGTGCCTAGCGTCCCATAAATGGGACATTGGCTAACAGTGTAGACCCAGATCAGACGCCGCAGAACGCGGCGTCTGATCAGGATCTACACTGTTTGCATTAACTATAGGCATTTCAATAAAACACGGTAGTAATAAAAACTGACCAAACACCCCTTAAACCGGAAATGGATTGGTCCAAATAGTTCAGGTATAAGAGTCTACTCGGCATAAATGGGTTTAAAGGAATTCTTTGGACACAAAGATACTGCGAAGAAATGGAAAAAGCAATGGGTCATACGATGCTCCACATGCACTCAAACCTCAAATATATTAGAACTCTGTTTTTCGTACAACTGAAAAAAAAGCTCAGTGGTGCCCAAGGAACAGATAGTCTACACTACGACAAGACTGCAACATTTCAAGAGTAAATGAGCCACAACGCACCTACTGATACGTGTGCCCAGAGAAGAGTCAGATTTGGTGGCAGTAAAATCGACTTAAAACCCGCCTTGTAAAAACTACAGAGGGTTTTAATCGATTTTACTGCCAACAAATCCTAGGTTCAAATGTTGTAAAAATACAAAATGATTGTTCGACTCGCAAAGAGGCTCCCAAAATTAATCAGTGAAACTCACAGAATTTACGTGTAAATCAACTTAAATCAATGTCAGTGATGAAACAAGGATAAGGGCTCGTAGCAATCACCTCAGACACTGGCAGCCAGAGCTAAAGATAACCACAAGGCCCGCACAAAGTAATTCAGTCAGGCATCAATCTTCTAATGAAATGTTTAGGTCGGTAACTTCATCATTACGAAAAGACGCCTATTCCGTATATTGAAAATTTAACCACTAAAAAAAATTTCAGATGAAAAATTCTGTTAGTTTTCAAATTTCTGCTCAAAAAAATAGATTGTGGGTACTTTTTAGACCCCCTCGGTGAGGCGGTTCTAACGAATACCCACAATCTCTCTTTTGAGCAGAAATAAGAAAATTAATGCATACCCCTGTAAACCTCAGTCAGTTTTTACTGTATAAAAGTGGGGTTTAAGGGGATAAAAACTATATAGGCGTGTTTTCGTGATGTAGAATCTGAGAGCCGAGCAAGTTATGATTAACATGATTACTTTTACACAGTTTGAGAAATGCAGTGGGTATCCTAAAATATTTATCCTGTCTGCGCATGACTAAATAAAAATATGTGAAGATACCCATGTCGCAATCATGAAGCACATGCTTTTCGATGCACCAAAACAAGAAGAGATGAGGAACAAATAATGACAAAACAAACGTCACATAAAAAGAAACAAGATGAACAAACAAAGAACTACTGCAAAAGAGGAAACACAACCGAGAGAGGATGGGGCTCAAACCAGTTTTTCACGCGCGAAACCTCGCCCATTATAAACCTGTTTTGAATATTGAGAAAACTCGGATCTTACTCTGTCGAACAAATTTAAATATTCAGACATGACAGACATAGCCGGACTATTTATGCAAAAAAAAAAAAAAGGTAAAAGTCCAGAGAGTGCCACAATCACAAACCGCAGCTCTTCCCAGACACCAAGAGAAAGAGGAAACAGACAAAACCGAACAAGCGCAAATCACACAAACGTACGAAAAGCACTAAGATGAGCTCTCTCTCTCTTCCCCAAGCGAGGTACTCGCAATGCTAAAAGGACTGAAAAACGCAAGAACCAAATAACACAAGGTAAGACATAAAACAAATCGCCTCGTAGAATAAACCACAAAGCAACAAAGAGTAAGACTAACACTGGGACCACCGCCTTAGAACGGTCAGTAGAATAAACCACAAATTATGAATATACATTATATTATGACGTAGTATTTGATCAATTAAATAGTGTCCTATATAGGTCACTAATCAGGATGTGTTTTTGTACCAATAGAATACCGCAAATATGTAAGACAAAACCAAACGTATTCGCTCATTCCAAACAGTAAACCAAAAACAAAAAAAGTCTATACAAAACCTTCCCAAGGTATCGAAAATAGAAGTAAAGAATGAAAAGCTGCGTAAACAGAAAAAAACACTACACGGACACTCATTTATGAAATGAGCATTGAAAAAAAGTAATAGTAAGTTGTAAGACTACAGGACTACAGGGATGACCTTAAACACGTTGACAGTGCCTCATCTCAAAGAGTATCAGTTGCACTTAAGTGGAAATTACACTCTTTCAGACGAGGCAACTATCAAAATCGTATCTGCTTCTCTTCGGAAAAGGTGTCTAGGAATCGGTTTGCATGCAAAGGTAGTAAATTCTTTTTTGTAGACTAGACGCTTTTTGAATTGTTGTACAGGTAGGCAAACGGGAAATTACAAAAGTTGTTTCGTTTATACAAAATGACAGAAAACCTACCAAGTGTACCAAGTCTCCTAAACATTTGGCCCGGGACATTTGGAGCCAATAAAATCGATTTAAAAATCCCACGTAGTTTTACTGCTGACAGTTCTAAAAAAGGTAAGAGAAAAGTCCAGGGAGTGCCACAATCACAACCCACAGCCCTTCCCAGACACCAAGAGGAAGAGGAAACCGACGAATCCAAACAAGCACAAATCGAACAAACGTACGAAAAGCACTAAGATGAGCTCTCTCTTCCCCAAGCGAGGTAATCGCAATGCTAAAAGGACTTAAAAACACAAGAACAAAATGACACTAGGTAAGACATAAAACAAATCGCCTCGTAGAATAAACAACAAAGCAACAAAGAGTAAGACTAACACCGGGACCACCGCCTTAGAAAGGCCAGTAGAGTAAACCACGGGCTAAGGCGGTCATTCTTGTATTATTCGTTCCTTGTGAGGCTTTGTTGCTGCTTGCTACGGGATAGTTTGCGTCTTTTGGCCTATATGTTGTAATATTGCTGAGTTTGGTTAGTTCTGTCTGTAATCACCGTGATCACTGTATTCGCCTCATTGTGAAAAAAAAATAAATAAAAACATCTTCTCGTTGGTTTGTAGGGTGTGCGCTCCGTCGTGATTGGTTTGTTCTTCCTCTTAGTGGCATTGGTAGGCTACGATATGTAACTATGACTTTTCCTGGAAGTCTTCTTTTACTATGTTATGTGCATATACCTAATTCTGACTCAATTTGCAAATTACAGCCAAGGGTTCGACACGTATAGTTACATCCCTAAGTCAGCAATGAGTCAAAGACAAATATATAAAGTTACCAAATAACTATAATGACTTGGGTGCTTGTAGAATTTCCAGTATATCTTCAGCTCTGTCTGTATTAAACCTGATCCTGCTGAACCTGGATATACCCTGCCTTTGCAAACAGTGTAGATCCAGATCAGTTGGCTTTTGAAGAAGCCATCTGATCCGGATCTGCACTGTTTGTCATTTAGTATGTGAACTTGTATCAACAAATTTGATTAAGTAATCGGATTGACTTAAAATTAAAAGTGGGCGTGGCATTTTTTCAGCAGGGCAAGAGTTAAGAAACAACTGATTTCTCATTTGTCGGATAGCAGATACACAATTTTTGTAAAACATACCACGAAATATGGAACGATGTCGCCAACACGACAGACATTTTACGTTGAAAAATCAAATATATAAATATCTAGTAATTGATTTTTCTAGGGATTTCCATCGAGATATGGGGCTATGATAGATCCCAAACAAGTTGATATAAAATATTGGAATATTTTATCACATACTTCATCTTTAATAATCTAGATTTGACATCAATTTATTGAATCAGACAAATATTCCATAAACATACATTATACCTATACTATAGAAAAAATAAAATTAATAATTCCACTACTGATGGTCATTTTAACAGTAATCATTGCTTCATAATATTAGCATGGTAGTATTTTCTTCGATTTTGAATCGTTCTGTATCAAAATGCTTTATAAAGTAAACCTTTACACTGAGCCATTTTTGTTTCATCGCAGTGTGTGTGATTATATGTTTTTCACTGTGATGTTCCACGGATAAACAATGAGCAAAAGTTTTATACTTGTTTAATCCAGTATCAAAACATTAAATGCAAAATCAAAACAGAAAGAATAGCATGTACTTTAAAAAAGCAGGAGGTTTTAGGACTGACAGTTTTGGAATATTATAAATAACGAATTTGTTTCAGAACTCAAACTGAAAGAGGAAAATGAACATAATAATTGTTTTTGTTGTTGTTGGTGGTGGTGGTGGTGGTGCTTTTTGTTTTTTTGTTTTTGTTTTGTTTTTTGGGGGATGAGGGGGGGGGCGGGGGTGGGGGATGGGAACTGCACATTAAGATATGACTGTTTTGCTGGACAAGATGAAACGCAGACACTTTGCACTTATACTGATTATTTTTATCACAAAAGTTTGCTTGCAAATTTTCTAGGCCTTTCAAACACCGGTGTTAAGCGCCGTTTGATGGCCTTAAAAACTATCGTTAACACTTTGTTTTGTAGAACATAAATGAACCCTATCACATTTTCTTTTTAATTCAGTTTTCTCATCATCAAATGTTTAGGCGTATTTCGGTTCTATGAATGACAGAAAAATATATCGTTACATTTGAACCTGGAGTGCTTAGTTATAAATCACTATTGGTATCCTTTCACATTTCTGTTGTAAGATAACGCGTTTTGACAGAATACTTTAAAGGAAACACATGCAATTTCAGGGGAGACAACTCTATCAAATAAATCTTCCCCCTTCTATAAAGCGGTCTTCTCTATAAGGAAAGAATTTGCTCCCGGAGGGAGCAAATTCTTTACTTATAGAGTAGACAACATTTCAGAAGGGGCTTGGTGTGCAGATAAGCGTACAGGAAGTCACAAAACTTGTTTCCCCAGGCGAAAATAGAAAGTCGCCTTAAAACAAAATATCCATTTCTTATGCAAATAATATCGGAAAGTAATTCCTGGGGTACTTTAATTAGTAGGAACATATTTCTTAAACAAGATGCAGATCTCTCACCAGGCAAGTGTTTTAACATGATTTATAACATTTTCAGCGAGGAAATCAGCAAGCCAGGAGAATCAGCTGCCACCATAGTTGCGCAACATGAGCACAGCAGCTTCACCCTGGTGTCGTGGTAGGCGAAACCCGCCTTGGCTTGTTAACAAGATAGCTACGCTGAGCACAGCAGCGCCACCGCGGTGCCATCATAATCGTGAAAGTTGAACCCCACCGTGACATGTTAAAAAGATAACTGCACCGAGATGTTGAAATTTCACCCGATGTCGTGTTTCAGTGCGTTAACTTGATAAATAGACTCGGTTGCAAAATGTTTCGTCTGGCATTGTGCCTTAGTTTGTTAAGGCAATAACCGCGCTGTGATGCCAAAGTTTGGTTTAGTGTAGTTATTTTATATTTTCTTTCATTTTTATATTTTGTTTTTTCTATTGCGATGATGCACTTCACAATTGGGAGACCCTTTATGGGTTATTACATTGTGCAGTTAACCCTGAGTGGCTCGAACATCTTTGGGACCAAGGACATTTATTCGAGACAGTGGTAGTTCGAGCTAATGAGGGTTGATCATGGCGCCAGTTCAGGAAGCAAATGGTGATAATTTCGGGAAGTCTTTTTATCTTCTGTACAATTATGGTATGTTGAATCTACTCATTAGAATCGCCTCGATGAGCGATTCTAATAAGTACACACAGCATACAATTTCATGATAAATTAAGAAATGTTCCTTAAATATTTGTTTTCTTTAGCCATCGGAAGAATTTCGTAGGGACTCAAAAACGTGTTCCAATTAGCCATGATAAACGAACCATCGGTGTTCGAGCTATTGAGGTTCGATTGTACTTCTATTTAAGGGTACTGGATACATTTGATTGATTTCTGTCCTTTTTACAAAAGACAACATTTGTGACTTCCTGTTTGCTTCCCTTATACCAATCTCTTTCTCAAAAGATGTCTACTCTAAAGAGAAAGGCCGCTTCCACTGGGAGCAAATTCTTTCCATTTAGGGTAGATGCCTTCAGAAAGGAACAAAAAAAACAACTTTGACAGAATTTCTCCCTTGAAAAGTGCATCAGTTCCTCTTAAAACACTATCGAATATGGGGGCGAAGTTGCACACCTGTAAAATTCCGGGCCACCAAGAGGAAAAACAACCAAACCAAGACAGACAATATACAAATGACAAGACACAATCCAAAGAAAATCATAGCAACCAACAAGCTTCCTTTTCTCCAACACGGGGATCGCAATGCTAGAGTCCTTTCAGCATCACTTGGAAAGACGTTTTTGATTGGCGGTTTATTTGAAATGAAAATATTTTGTTCTGATTGACCAATCTTATCAGAAACCATTTGTCTTTTCTGTTTTTATTGTTTGTTCTCAAATATTTACCGTTAAATTAAATAAATGGCCAAAAAAATGGTCTGGCCTATGAAATTTCTATAGTAAAGTGATTTTTTTTTTTTTTTTTTTTTTTTGGATTTTTTATCTAAGAAAATATTTTTACTTTTCTTTCCTGAATTTGAATTATTGATATTTCACAACAATATTGGAAAAAGAAAATTCAGAAAAATAAAATCTGCCTCAAAGTGATCTACCCTACAGATCTCTGCATAATTTGCATTCAGTTTTACTATGGGAAAAAGTAAAACTAGAATGCGCAGTCGATGGCGCGCCATCGCAAATACCCACGCCCGCTGCTAATGTTGCTAATAGCATGACGGACTGATGGACTTGATCTCCCACACCCTTACCATGAAGGGAGGTCATGTAGCAAGTTTCGTTAAATTCCGTCAAATGGTTGAGGAGGAGATAGCGTGACGGACAGCTGGACAGACGCCAGACGGACGAACGGAAAATTAATGTTGCTCTCGCACACCCTTACCATAAGGGGAAGTGTTGTAGCAAGTTTGGTTGAATTCCGCCGTGGTTTAGGAGGAGATAGCATAACTGACAGACGGACGGAAGACGGACGCACGGAAAAATAATATTACTCTCGCACACCCTTACCATTAGGAAAGTGATGTAGCAGGTTTGGTTGAATTCCGCCCAGTGGTTTAGGAGGAGATAACGTTACGAACGATGGACGCACGGACGGACAGACACACGGAAAAATAATGTTGCTCTCGCACACCCTAACCATGAGGGAAGTGAAGTAGCAAGTTTGGTTGAATTTCGCCCAGTGGTTTAGGAGGAGATAGTGTGACAGACAAATGGACGGACGACGGACGGACGCACAGAAAAATAATGTTACTCTCGCACACCCTTACCATGAGAGGAAGTGATGTAGCAAGTTTGGTTGAATTCCGCCCAGTAGTTTAGGAGAAGATAGCGTGATAGACAGATGGAAGGACGACGGACGCACGAAAATAATGTTGCTCTCGTATAACCTTACCATGAGGGGAAGTGATGTGGCAAGTTTGGTTGAATTCCACCCAATGGTTTAGGAGGAGATAGTGTGACAGACAAATGGACGGACGACAGACGCACGGACGGATGCACAGAAAAATAATGCTGCTCTTGCACACCCTTACCATAAGGGGAAGTCGATGTAGCATGTTTGATAGATTTCCGCGTGCATAGGTAGTTAAGACAAATGGTTTTGCACTGTTTGCAAATTTACTTCCTCTATGTAAAGCGCCAAGCAAAAAAAAGAAGAAAAAAAAACGACGTACTGAAAGCACAGTAGACAGGGTCCACTAAACAACGTAAAGCCTTATACCGTATTTACCGTAGGTATTCGGAAAGACAGGCCCGAGCAAACATTGTAGACCTTGATGAGACGCCACAAAACGTGACATCTCATCAGGGTCTGCACTGTTTGCCACTCATCCAGCAATTTTTACACACAACAACAGATAGTAAATTGTACTTCTTCAAACTTTAGAACAAGTATGTTTAGGAGTTGAGGTATCCGAATACTTAGAGTAAACATGATAGAAGGCTTGTGTCTGACTTCACTCGTCTGTAGTCGGGCTCAACGCGGTTCTAATAGTGATTAGTTGCCACTACATAAAGCCCTTTCTTTTAGAAATGAACCTTATCAGTAGAGAAGCTGAAACTATTGAAATAGTGATTCTGGTGTTGTTTATTCTTTTTTCGTGCTGCCTTGTGGCTGCCCGCCGCAGGGATTTTTTCGTATTTTGTCATGTTCGCTGTCTTATTGTTGTATTTGATGGATCCTATATGACACTGTGGTTACCTTGTTGGGGAAATTGTTTTCTTTGCTTTTCTTTGGTTTCTGACTTGTCAAAGGCAACCTTTTAGATTTTTATTTGTGTGCTGTCTGTCTTGGTTTGTTTGCGCTTCCTCCTGGTATCATTGGTAGGCTATGTTCTGTGATTGCACTTCCTCCTGGTATCATTGGTAGGCTATGTTCTGTGATTGCACTTCCTCCTGGTATCATTGATAGGCTATGTTCTCTGATTGCACTTCTCCTGGTATCATTGGTAGGCTATGTTCTCTGATTGCACTTCCTCCTGGTATCATTGGTAGGCTATGTTCTCTGATTGCACTTCCTCCTGGTATCATTGGTAGGCTATGTTCTGTGATTGCACTTCCTCCTGGTATCATTGGTAGGCTATGTTCTCTGATTGCACTTCTCCTGGTATCATTGGTAGGCTATGTTCTCTGATTGCACTTCCTCCTGGTATCATTGGTAGGCTATGTTCTGTGATTGCACTTCCTCCTGGTATCATTGGTAGGCTATGTTCTCTGATTGCACTTCCTCCTGGTATCATTGGTAGGCTATGTTCTCTGATTGCACTTCCTCCTGGTATCATTGGTAGGCTGTGTTCTCTGATTCTGACTCTTCCTGGACATCTTTATTATTTTACTACAACATTGTTTTTCCTGAAAGTGTATCAATTACACATAATTTCGCCCGAGCCAGCATTCTGTACCTAAACAGTGAAGACCTAGCCAGACCAGGCCACCGCTGCTCGTCTATATACTGTCCAGCTTCAAGGGCTCAAACACCTTAAAGGACGATGGACATATCGAGGGTTGAGCGCAAGACTAGCGTAACTCAGATGGTTGTTTTTCCCCAAACCTAATCTCCTCACCATGAAGGCATTATGAAGATTACAACATTTCTTTCTGTAAACAATGAAAATTTAGGTGCCATTGCTCGTATGAGCAATGGCACCTAAATTTGCATTGTTTACAAAGGGGTCCAAGTTGCCCCTAAACAAGGGTTTCAAAAATATGCTTGAGTTACGATAGTCTTGCGCTCAACCCTCGATATATTCTATATATGGGTAGTTCGAGCCACTGAGGGTTAATCCAAGCACCAAGTCAGTAGGCAAATGAGAATAATTTTGGGATGTCTTTTCGATCTTCTTGGAATAATCGTATGTTGAGTGTACTCATTAGAATCACCTCGATGCGGCGATTGGAATGAGAACATACATTTTCATGAAAATATAGGAAATTTTCCTAAAATAACCCTTAAGTATTTGTTTTCTTCTGCAATCTGCAGAGTTTTCCTCGGGACTCGAATGCTAGTTCGAATCAGGCACGTTCAAAGAGCCATCGGTATTCGAATTATTGAAGTTTTAATGTACGAGGGGTGTTTCAAAAGAATTGCTAATTGTGTCGTTGCTCGATATCCACGCGCAACTTGAAACAAATTAATGCCTGCCTGTTTTGCGCTATTAATTACCTACAAAATGATGTGTACATGTGCCCATATATCTAACTGAAGGATAGATAATTTGCCATTTGAATATACGCAGTCGGAGACTACCGTTGTAAAAATGGTTGGTAAAAGTGTTTTTAAGAAGGAGGAAATACGGGCCTACATAAAAGCTCTCTCTAAGATATGTTGTTCTTTAAAACAAGTATTTCCTCAAACGTCTGTTGTTTACGGATCTACTAATGTGTCTAATGACATGGTTCGTAAATGGAAAAAGAAATATAATTCTGGGTTAGATTCGATCGAAAATGCACCCAAATTAAGAAGGCCAAAGTCTGCATTATGTGACGAAATTGTATCTTAAGTGAAAGAAATTGTTGAAAGAGATGCTAGGTATATAGCACGTGATTTAGCACGAATGGTTGGCATTTCACTATCAAGAGTTCATTACATTCGTTTGTTGACTGATGGTCAAAAGAAGCAGAGAGTTAAAATAGCCAAACAATTCTTCAAAATATACGATGAAAAGAAATTTGCAAATGTTGTCCCTGGCGATGAAACTTGAGGTTATTATTTTGAACCTGTTAGGAAGGTTAGCAATAAAATATGGGCCACCAAAAGATCAGTAATTGCTAAACGCACGTTAAATGCAAAGGAGGTGTTGTATGCAATCTTCTCTGGTAAAGGCGTTGCAATACAGGTGCCAGTGAAAAAGGGCAAAAGCTTTACTGGAAAATACTACAAAGGTGTGGTATTGAAGAAATTGAAAACAAAATCATCAGAAACGGCGCCCAATCACGGATTTCTAATATGCCCTAGCTCATACGTTTGTCATTGTTACACATTTTATGCAAAAAGAGAAGGTAACAGTTTTACAACACCCTCCTTATTCACCAGACATGGCCTCTTGTGACCGAATGCTCGGACCCGCAATTGATGGGTCCGAGCCGAAAGCGAAAACCTTCCTCGCTGGAAGGAGATATCGGTCCAGACAGGCGCTGGGATCTGCCGTATACCAGAACCTTAACTGAATACCTAAATCAGCGTACCGTGAAATTCCGGAAATGGAGTCATCGACTGAAATTACATGTATGTATTTCTAGTCATGGGACTACTTTGAGGGCATGAAATAAAGAATTTTGTGATAACTTACATTTTGAACATTCCCGGTCCAAAATAAGCTATTCTTTTCGAACACCCCTCGTAAGTGTATACCTTGACGAATGCCTACAGTCGACCTGAGATCAGGTTGTGTGAACGCGCGCAGTGGTTTGTCTGGATATTCCTTTTGAGTATATTGGAAACCTTTTTATGTATATATGCAATGAATGAATGAAATATTATTACTTTTCCACGCGATCATATTCATACTTTCTAATTATAGTTTGCATTAGAGAATATCATTATTTTCTACTGATATCTTGGATTAGTTCGTAATTGCGAAGTATTTTCTGGGTATTAAAAGCTACAGAGGTACTCAAATTTCCCCTTTATCAATGAAAACTTTATTTCTAAAGCATCATATTCTAATACTGACTTGTATCTTTTGTTAATGCAATTTCCGTAATGTATTTAATACAGCATATCAAAACCAAGTATCCCAGTCAGCATTCTACGTAAATCTATATCGGGCCGTCATCGGCCCGTCAGGGTAGCTGACGGGCCGATGACGGCCCGATGTAGATTTACGTAGAATGCTAGATGGGATTGTACCAAAGATCTCAATTAACAAAGAAAAACCTAGAATTAAAACTTACAGAAAAATAGAAAATACGCCTTGGCACAAATATTACATTCGTGAATTAACAAACGTCACTGACGTTAAAATGCTTTAAAAGTGTGACGCTTCTCAATTTTCCATGTCTTAAACCAAACACTATAAATACATACGGCAGTTTGTGAAGGGAATTTGAGACCATTGGATTCTCCACCATTTTTATTATAAAAGGGAGACAACTTTTGAATGTTCATGTTTTCTTTCCAGCGCACCTATTCCCTTTTGAAATATGGTCTACTGTAAAAAGAAAGAATTTGCTCTCCTCAGAGGTGACCCCCTTTTCAGAAGGTTGGCAAAACCATTTTAACCCTTTGTAGGCTGGAGACCCTTAAGAGGGTAACTGGCAAACAATGCAGACCGAGATCAGACGCCGCATAACGCGGCGTCCGATCAGGGTCTCCACTGTTTGCAAATAGTTCAATCATTTTCTTCTAAGAATATCTATATCACATAGCCTATCATACCTAAAATTGAAATTAGAATCTTCAAATATATAGTGTGAGGGAGTTCATTCAGTCTACAATGGGTTAATAGATATGCCTCACCTGGAAGTGTGTCCGTTCCCTTTAAATATTATAGATTCAAACCGGTGTGCTGCTATAGAAATGACTGTTTATGCAATCAGTTAAAGTAGGTCAAAAGGCGCGGTTTTCGTCATATGTTGACTCAGTATCAGCCATTTCGAAACATTCAAAATACAATATCTACCTTAATTATGGCCTGCTTTTCAAGCATCTGATTCACAGATTTCAGGTTTACAAAGTTCATTTTTTCTGATGAATGAGTTTTACAAACTTAGACATCTTAACTCTTCAGCTGTTTTCAGTTTTGTGAGAGTGCCCTCAAGAGTCATTCCTTTTAGAATCTTATATACATGTTTATTTCGTACGAGGAGTAAAAGGCGGTTATTCTTGATAAAAAAAACAACAACAAAAAGATATGACAGTAAACTGTCACACCCTGTCACACCATTGACTCGATAAATTTGGGAATGTTTAAAAAGAAAAACGTTAAAGTGATCAAACTGTATGTTTCATACAGAAGGGAACAATCATATTTACACGATAACTTGATAGGGATTCCAAGAACTACTTGTGTAGAAATTTGTCTAAGAATTGTTATTACACAAAATACCCAAAAACAATATTAGTTATCTATCAACAGGTTAAAGAGATGCAGAGTTCAAGTCACAAAAAGGGCTGATAAGACGGCAAGCTTTTGTTTTTGAAACGCTTAAACTTGTTGAGGCTGAAACAGTCAATGTTTCCAAAAACTACTTGCGTAGAAATTTGTCTAAGAATTGTATTTACAAGAAATAGCCAAAACAAAGGTCAAACAGCTGCGGAGTTCAAGTCACAAAAAGAGCTGAAAAGATGGCAAGCTTTTTGAAAAGTTTAAACTTGTTGACATGTGTAGAAATTTGTGTTAGAAGTGACAATATACGAATTAGCAAAAAACAATACTAGTGACCTATGAACAGGTTAAAGCAATGCAGAGTTCGAGTCACAAGACGAGGAAGTGTCACAGAATTCCATCTTCCCCTGTAAAACGTAGAAGACCGCGCACGAACAAAAACCTCCACATCAAGAATATACAGCTAGGAATCAGCTTCTTTTTCTCTAACTGAGGTGATCGTAAGCTAGATAGGCCAGAACAAATACAGTTGACTCTCGTTATCTCGACCTCGCTTATCTCGAATAACCGCTTATCTCGAAGTGAAAATCTGGTCCCTGCCTATACATGAAAACCTAACAACAGATGGAAAATATTGTAGAAAAGAGGAGAAATTGCTCCTAAGGAGCAATTTCTCCTCTTTTCCACAATATTTTCAATATATCTCTAACTTCAAAAGTCCATTTACCTATCAGTTTGTTAAATGTGGTTAATCAAATTATTTTTTCCTCAATTCTACAAACCTGATATGTCGAACTACGGATATCTCGAAGTATTTCAGAGAGTCCCTTGGGATTCCAGATAACGAGAGTCGACTGTATAACAACTAGCACCAAAGAGGATGTCACAAACAACGAACAATATCAGAACCTTAGAACGGTCAGCGGTTTAAAAGTCAAAGCACTGACAGCACTGGTGCTTCGATTGTCTCCGAGTGTAGGATTGGAAAATGATCCTGAACGGAGACTTAAGACAGTTTCATTTAACTCTTAAATTCAAGTAATTTAAGCAAACAGTGCAAACCCTGATGGGTTTTGATCTGGGTCTGCACTTTTGCCAATGTTCAAAATGTGCCAGTCCAGATTTTACAGATAACCCTCTATCAACAGCACTCTGACGTCACAGCGACGCGGTTATAAATAACCATTTCTTGGATTACGTCCACATTGGTCAATGTAATCAAACGTAGACAACTGCCTTAAGGAAATTTTGGCGTTTATATACTGTGGCTCGATAGTAAACAACCCGATAAACAACGAGGCTAGAAGTGGTTGCTAGATAAACAAGTATTACAGGATCCTTATCTTCACCCTAGTTTCCGACATTGTTTGAAATACATAGAAATGTTCGGTTCGCATACAGGCTTTCTGATTCTGACATTATTTTAAATCATTCAAAAGTAAATAAACGTTGTTATATTTATGGCCTTTCTGACGCAAAATGATTCTTGCATATGCATTTACCGAATAAAGGCCCAAATCTGCAGGTGCCAACAGATCAGGGTTTCCGCAGACAAACAGCTAGAATCTTCTCATTGGAGAAATTACTCTTAGTAAGATTTAGATGTCAGTTTTAGTTTAGTCTCCATTAACTCGCAGGGTCTCTCTATAATGAACATCCCCTACCTGATGTCTGCGACTGTCTTGCTTCGCGGCTCATAGCAGTTGGTTCGGTAGGTCGCTCAACCGAGAATGCTTCATCCCGTGATGTCTGCTGCTACAGTGTTTCGCGATCATGTCATCGGATGTGTGCTCGGCGAGGAATGATTTCTACTTGTCGACTTCTGCACTTCACAATTTTTCTTTCAAATATCTGAAATTTAGTGCTGCTGATGAAGTTAAATACAGACACATGCGAGCATCCAGCGCCCTAAATTTATACGATCATGTTTTGCTTTTGCAAGCCTTCAGTATTCATTTATCGCCCCTTTTCCAAACTGCAATTTGCAAAGGTACATATTAGTCGTAACGTGGAAAAAATAAGTTCTTGGCGTCATCTGTGATTGTGGCTGTTTACTTTTTTTTATTATAAGTGCGCCCAGCGAAAAGACAGTCAGGCTGCACAGCCTAAAGTGGACAAATAGAGCCTGATCAATCTACTCATGCGCAGGCTGATCTGTCCCTTGTTGTTTCTGATCTGGGTCTTCTTTGACCGCCTATGCGATAACGGACCTTTTCCCGCACCACAAGACCCATACGTTATAAGTGGTAAGTCATACAATTCGTTGGCACTTCCGCGCTGATTGTGTTAAGATCCGTCTATTAAGCTACATTTATCAAAATCATTTTAGACTTATCTCTCACTTCATACTGAACTACAACATTTACGTAATATTTTCCAGCTTCCGTCTATTTTAGATAAGATAAGGGCAATTTTAGAATGGGGACTTGACTGAATATTGCATTTTTAACCCTTGTCATGCTGAATAAACTAAGTTGCCACGCCCACTTCTAATTTTCAGCCAATCAGATTACTTGATCTAGGTTGTTGATACAAATCCTTAATAACAAACAGTGTAGATCCAGATCAGTTGGCTTCTAAGCCAACTGATTTGGATCTACACTGTTTGCAAAGGCAGGGCATATCAGTTCAGCAGGACCAGGGTTAAGCATCTCTTTTTTATAGCATAATGTAATGTGTAATGTATGTCTATTTTATGTAACTTTTGTTAAACATTTTGGTTGAGCTGATGGAATCATTGATGAATAAAACTGGGTTGCTGCGTGTATGGGGCTGAGTCAGTGAGGAGGGTAGAAACGTATACCCAGCGAACTTTTGACACTAAGGCCAAGCAAATTTCGTCAATTTTTGACAGAGTTATCTGCCCGCGACACGTCTTTTTTTTTTCTTTTTTTTTTTTTTTTTTTTTTTTGTTTTTTTTTTTTTTTTTTTTTTTTTTTTTTTTTTTTGTTTCCGGACGATAACTTGAGTAAATATTAGTAGATTTTCACTAAACATGGTATGTACATTGATATTGTAGAGAACTGGTTTAGGATTGCAAATGGGCAAATTTCGTCAATTTTTGAGAGAGTTATCTGCCCGCGACCCATCCGCAGTTTCGTTTCAGAACATTTACTAAAGTAAACCTCAACGGATTTTCACCAAACTTGATATGTCACCCCTATTTACCACAACGGATGTGTCCGAATTCAAAGAAATTCAAAGAAACTCCGGGGTGAAAGGTTAATTTACTTTTTTTCTGTACGCTGCTGTACCTGATGGTTACTATTTTATTGACTCAATAATCAAATAACATGCATAAAAGTTAATTTGAAAAATCTGACTGAGCGATGTATTTATTTGTTTCACTGACTATCGGTACTCAAAAAAAGTTCAATACGGGTTTTGCAAGCGGAAAGTTTATAAAATGTTTTACACCGTCATATCCTTCTTTATCTAAAATATTCCTTTGGCACGTCTGATTGTAATAAGTGTTTCAGATACGAACTGTTCGAGGAGAAGAAAAGGGGATTTTAGTGCATATGTGAAGAGCTAGTGCGAAGTCTAGTCTTCGTTCCTTGACAATCTGGGTCCAGTTGTTCAAAACGTACGACGTCGTTAGTTAACGTATCGTTAAAACTTTGATCAATAAATACGGCTTATACGTTAATATTTTTGCTGAAAAAATGTGAGTAGCTTTTGCATTTGCAAAAGCTACTCACATTTTTTCAACAAAAATACCTGTGAATTAGATATTGTAATTACTAGACCAGTTAAATTTTGACCACTAACGAGCTCGTTAAGCTAACGACGCTTTGAGCAACTGGGCCCTGATCAGGACTTACCGCTTAATGCTTAGCTTACTGGGTCCAGTCAAAGGAGACCTGTTCCCATTCAATGTCTCATTGTATTAACCCTGGTAGCAGATGTCATTCTAAAATGTTTTTTATTTTTATTTTATCTATTCATTTTCTATTTATTTTTGTCTTCTTCAGAGAAAATAAATCTTTATATTTTGCATGGAATGCCAAACATATTTTCTGGGAAAAATAAGAAAAACTATCAACAATTTGACGTCTGCTGAACTACCCAAGAGAGTGGTAAATGTTAAACAATCACTGTAAAGCATAAATATGTCAGTGAACAAACAAAGCCCTGTGCGGCTGTTAATTCTGGTAAGCGTACGGCTTGTTTTAGACTGGCTCCAGTCTCCAGTGACTATTTTTTCTTATAATACTTGTTTGATAATCCACTAAAATAAAACCAAAATAATATCATGGCATGAAATAATATCATGACTGCTTTATCGTCATGATATTATTTTGGCTTTATTTTAGTGGATTATCAAAACAGGAATACAAGAAAAAATATTTAGTCACTGGAGACTGGAGACAGTCTAGGCTTGTTTTGATATTCGCTGTTCGTATATACCCCACAGTCTCTTTTTATTCTCCAGGATTGTCTCATTTATCAAAACTACTCAAGATTTGAATGTTTACTGCATCTTGTTCTCATATATTGTGATTTTATAAGATTGGCCGAGACACTGACTAGAGGACTTATAGCATCTTCTTACAGAGCAGTCCTGCATCCGTTATCAACATCGGTATTTTACATTTACAATCAACGCCATCTATTCTCTACACAGTTAACTCACTGTGTGTGCGACACGGACAGACTATCTTGTTCAAGTCGTGTAGATGACAGACTGAGCATATTTGCTCAAAGATCGCTTCACACTTAGCGCGAACAGGATAGTGTCTACTTCTATTCAATATTTTGGAATTTATTAATCTGCAAATAATTTTATGGCTTCCTGTATGCTATCTGTTTATCTGTTTTAATGCTGAACATGCTTGCGTGTAGAGAGAGAGAGAGAGAGAGAGAGATGCAAATTAACACGTTTTAATATGGTTTCATATAAAACAGAAAACAGAGAGAGAGAGAGAGAGAGAGGCAAATTAATATGTTTTAATATCGTTTTGTATTTCATGTGTTAGATTTCAGCATTTTTGTGCTTTTCATTTTGCTGTTTAGTTTTAAAAATGTAGTACACTTTTGAATATATTACGATGGGCACCATTTGGGCAAAGTTTTTGAGTAGGTGATATTTTGCTTTAAGCATGAAATACTACTTAACTCCCTTTTTGGGGGCGGTTGCCAAATGGAAATCTAAAAGGTTGCCTTTGGAAACAAAGAACGCATCGCAGATAGAAAATTGGAGTCTCGGTTTTATTGAGACTCTTCATAAGCAGTAATGAAGTTTGCAACACCGCTTACGCCCTCTAGCGTATACATGAGCAGAACTCCTTTTTTCGAAAATACCACAATGGGCTAAATGACCCAAAATATAAACTGCACTATGATGAAGTACGGGGAGGAATTTTACCGCCACACACGGTACTTAACACCAAAATGAAAATCTAGAAGGTTGCCTTTGGAAACAAAGAACGCATCACAGAAACTTGGAGTCTCGGTTTTATTGAGACTCTTCATAAGTAGTAATGGTGTTTGCAACATTGCTTATGCCCTCTGGCCGTCACCAGATTTAACATACCACATTTCGACGACCCATTTTCCTGTCACCACCACCCTAATAACTACCTAATAAATCGTTCCCTGCTAACGCTGATAACGCTAAATTCTGCATTCAAACATATTAGGCTTATGCACTCTGATGTTTATAAATAAATAAATAAAACCAAAGAAAACTTCAAACTTTTGAAGAAAAAAAAATATTTTAATCTGAATACTCTAGTAAAACGCGCCAAATCTACAGCGTTGGGTAAAAAGTGTAACCGGAGCCGCAATCCTAATAAACATCGAAACGGACCTTTTCCATCAAAAATGACCCAAAGGATGTTATCGGGTATTTATAAACATGGTACTACAAATTACATAGACTTTTGACACTGAAAAGATTTTAACACCGAAAATGGGTATCCAGTACCGAAAAAGGCTATATTAATATGAATTAATAAGAAATATTGAACAAATGTGACGTACTGGTATAAATAAAACATATTCCTAATCTCGTCCATATAAAAAGAAAGAAGTCTTTCTCGATACTCGATATCCCCATTTCGGTCCAATTCAGTATTAGAATTGACTCTTTTTTCTTTAATGTTTAAAAAAAAAGGCCAGTGGCACATGCCTGGCTTTCTGCTCTCAGATAACATTTTTTTCAGATAAATGCGTATACTGTTTCTATATGTTTGTGTGTGTGTGTGTGTGTGTGTGTGTGTGTGTGTGTGTGTGTGTGTGTGTGTGTAGAACATTTCAAGCACGTGCCCCCATCAGCACTCGCAGTGCTTTGACCTTTTCGACTTGCTTGACGTCGGCTCTGAGCCCTCTACATTGTTTCAACACGGTGTTTTGTGTTTCCTGTGTTGTATTTTAAAACTTTGTTTCCTCTGTTTTAATGCTTCTTTGTTCATGCATCGGTGATTACATATATTGCATTTACTTGTCATTGTATGTTCTTCAACTCTTCTTCTTTCGATACCTCTGGTAGGCTGTGCATCGTCACTGTGGCATTTCCTGGGTATCTTCACTTATAATTTTGTGATACTACTTACATGCTTCATTGGAATGTTTTATTAATGAGATATACCCCTACGAGGACCGAATAACTACACAACATGACACATCGAGGGTTGAGCGCAAGACTGGCGTAAGTCAGATGGTTGTTTTTCCCCAAAACTAATCTCCTCACCATGAAGGCGTCATGAAGATTACAACATTTCTTTCTGTAAACAATGAAAATTTAGGTGCCATTGCTCGTATGAGCAATGGCACCTAAATTTGCATTGTTTACAAAGGGGTCCAAGTTGCCCCTAAACAAGGGTTTCAAAAATATGTTTGAGTTACCATAGTCTTGCGCTCAACCCTCGACATGACGTTTATACAACGCATTAAAGTCGATGCAAGCTCATGACGTTGCATCGACGTAAATGCGACGTTGTATAACGTCATATGCCTGCTGGGTAGTTATTCGTCTATTGTCGGTCTCACCGTTGTTCTATACCAGTGATTTTATTTTGCTCTGACTTTCGAATTGGCTATAGCCTGGATATTATGCGGTAGAATGCTTGCCTAGTTATCAACCCAGTCATTGTTGATGGCTGTGCTTCACTCCTTAATTGAACGACGGCGGTTCGGGTTTCAGACTCAATGACGGCCTCTTCGTAAATCTTTAACGAGTAGGCTGGGGCTTGACGATATGTCTTTGGCTTAGCCCGCCGTGGTTCAACTATTGATTTTCATTTACTCTGCACACAGTAGAATTAGCCCCGGTGGTTTATTCTATTGACCGTTCTAAGGCGGTGTTCCCGGTGTCGGTCTTACTCTTTGTTGCTTTGTGGTTTATTCTACGAGGCGATTTGTTTTAAGTCTTGCCTTGTGTTATTTTGTTCTTTTGATTTTCAGTCCTTTTGGCATTGCGATTACCTCGCTTGGGGAAGAGAGAGCTAATCAAAGTGCTTTTCGTACGTTTGTTCGATTTGCGCTTGTTTGGTTTTGTCTGTTTCCTCTTCCTCTTCGTGTCTGGGAAGGGCTGCGGCTAGTGATTGTGGCACTCCCAGGACTTTTTTCTCTTACATTTTTTTCAGTTCGAAGTCGACACCTCATCTCTGTTTCATCAGAATGTTGCGAAGGTAATTTATATAATTTCAGTGTTGAGCGGACAACTAACTGTAGCTGGAACTGTGTCAGAATTAAGGGTAAGGAGTGAGCGCTCCTAACACCACTTTTAAGTTTACAATTGTTTTACTGTTAACCGTTCCAATATACATGTAGGTGATATTTCTGTTACAGCTCCTCGCCATTTATTTTCGTTAGACTAGTTTTTTATGAGGGCCTTTCATGTCTTTCAACCCTTATATGTTCCCTTGGGAGAATAATGTTCCATGATAGCGGTCTTTTTTCGGTAAAGATCAGTGTGACATATTTCATTTGTTTGTGTTCAGGTTTTATGGCCCAGTCAACCCAATGGGGTCATGTCGAGCGCGGTCAGTTTACCTAGCCACACGTTTACTGGGCAGGCTTAGTCCTCTAAGCGGTTAACCAGTATTGTGCACATTCTTTCGCTAGAAACTGACAACTGCCCTTCGAGAGTGAATGACCGTAGAAAATATTTCATGATCAATCTCCACGAAAGAATGTTGCCGACCTCGGCGGGGGTCGAACCACCGACCTCCTGGTCTCCAGTCGGACGGCGCATCCAACTGAGCCACCGAGGACATATTTCATGTTCCAGTCACTGATCATTATATTTTTGGAGTCTACTTGATGGATTAACATGTAACTTGACATTTTGATATCAATCTTCAGTCAAATGTAATATGTATTGTGTGATAAGCGGATGTCGAGCTTTATATGAAAGCTAAAACTTGTTACAATGCGTATACCGTTTTACCTTTAGACATGATCAAATTATTTTTTATATATTTGAAACCCGCAGAAATAAAAAAAAACAGAATGTACTTGTATACCTCTTACGGTAATACCGTAGATAATTTCGCCAACAGAAACAATCCACTTTACGGTATATGCATCTTTATGCGTTATCCCGACTACAGTCGAACTTCTATGGCACGAATATCTTTGGGACCATGGAAAACCTTTCGAGATATGGGTAGTTCGAGCCACTGAGGGTTAACCATGGTACCAGGTCAGGAAGCAAATGGCGATAATTAAGGGAAGTCTGTTCGATCTTCTACGCATTAATGGTTTGTTGTGTGTATTCATTAGAATCGCTTCGCTGAGGCGATTCTAATGAGTACACACAACATATAAATTCATGATAAAATAAGAAAAATTCCCTAAATATTTGTTTTCTTGAGCTATTGGAATAGTTTCATAGGAACTGAAAAACGAGTTCGAATTAGCCATGGTAAACGAGTCATCGGTGTTCGAGCTATTGAGGTTCGAATGTAGTTAAGATTAGATGAACATCCAGGTCCTGCCCAAGCTGCGCTGGCGGATTTATGCCTTTACTGTTTGCATATAACACAATAACACATTAACTGTTCTGTCCAATATAAATCTTAAGCTTTAGTCTTCAGTTGGTAAAATCAACAAATAAGTGACATTTTTTTTCTCTTATTTTCCCCTGAAAATAAGGCTTGAAATCTCAAGTCTGATTTTCTGTAAAAACTAAGAAAAACACAACAAATGTTTTTATGTTATCAGCTATTTGAAATTTTAGCTTTCAACTGCGAAACCTCTCGGCGCAAACTTAGGCTCCGCTCCTTGTCAGTGGGTGGGTCTATAAACAAAAAATCCTAAATTATTTCTGAGGTATAAAAAATAATCAAGAAAAAGAAATGCCTCATTATTCAAAATTCAGGCATACGCCATCCCCGCATTCACCAATTTTTATAGTAAAAAGTTGGGATCGTGGGGATGGGGTTCACGTTAAGAGTCACGTGGTATGTAAAGTCCTTTTTCTCGTGCATTCTCTATATTCTTTGTAACCATGTAGATGAGAGTCTGCAAAACATATCAAGCATAGCTACGTACATGAATATGAATATAATTTATATCTAAATCATAATTTAAGTGATGAGGGAAGGGATTTCGATGACGTCTCACAGCAGGAAGAGAATAAATCAGTATTATGTCGAAGAGATACATTGAAAATTTTGATAACTTCATTAAATTGTATTTTATCTGCCGCTCAGGTGATTAAAATATTCGCATCTGTTATTGATGCCCAACGTTTAAAAGGGCCCTCGTGCCATATGCGAACAGCGAAGGCCCTGATCAGACTGCGCATCCGCGCAGTCTGATCTGGGCCTTTTCTGTTCGTCAATATGTTCTACAGTATCCAATGATGCTGTAAGCGGACTACGAAGGCCCTGATCAATCTGGGCGGATGCGCAGACCTATCTGAGTCTTCAATGCCCACATATTGTATAAGGTCGAATTTGTTGCCTTCCGATCAGTTATAAATTGCGCGTAGAATAGTTGGCTTATTACAAATGTATATACTTTGTACTTATTTTTGAAAGTATTAAAATGCTACAAAAAGGCTTGCGCTTCATTGAAAATTGTGATATGACCGTATTTACCCTAGGAATTCGGACAGACAGGCCTGAGCCTCTTGTCATAAAGTTTAGGAGAAATAATTAGATTAGATGTTGTAAAAATCTAAGTCAGAATGGGTTTCCTGATAAGAAGTATTTGTCCTGTTTTTTAGTCTTCTTGGATAAATCTGATTTACCGTTTTTCAAAGCAGTCTTATTCAGTATTTGACAAACTATCAAAAAAGTCGAACTGAGTGCAACATTTCTTGTGAAAAAAAAGTACAATATAGAGTGTCCTCTGTAGAATACACAAACAAATTTGCAACTGTTGGTGCGCAATTTGGAATACCACCGTTTGTCTATGTATGTTACTGTTAAATAAAATATGAGCCTGGGAACAGCATTTCCTACAAGTTCGCATGTTTGCCCACCGAAGACTTGCTGATCAGAGTCTCGCTGTCTGCCTGAAGACGCTTTGGATCTTTGCTACCCACTAGTTCCCTGTGAAGATTCTGGTCACACTATGCGGATGTGCGGACTGATCGGATTCTTCGCTGGGCGCACAAGCAGTATTGTAGAAAATGCTGTGCCTCTGTTGATATATAATAATCATTATCAAGAAGAAAAGAAAAAGTTTTACAAGCATCACGTAAACCGTACATGGTCCTCAGAAACGAAGAGTGCATGTTTGCTATTGTTATTTCTTTGTTTAGTTATTTATTGATTGATTGATTGACTGACTGATTGATTGATTGATTGATTGATTGATTGGATGGTTGGTTGGTTGCCGGGTTGTGGTGGGTTGTCCCTTTTTTGTTTTGTTCTTATTTTATGTTTGTTTGTTGTTGTCTGTTTCTTCTTTGTTTTATTGTAAGCAAGGTACAAAGAATATTCTCTTTGGAAGGTTTTTACTAATATCATTATTATTACTATTATTATAATTATTATTATTATTATTATTATTACTATTATTTGGATGTGACAATGTGGATAAAACTGTCACTTTAACAAACTGGACGACGGAAATTGTTTAGATTTGAGTCTGCTCAAAAGATCACCGGAGTCTTTAATGAGCAAAAAGATTTTTACCAGGCATTTAACTGACACTAGCACGCCATAATACCACAAATATCCGAAAATGATTTTTTTTCTCAGTTTGTAAAGGTTTCCATAATAATTCTAACACAATCTTTCTTTATTCACATTCCTTCTTTTTAACTTCTAATTAATAAAAAAGAAATGAGCCGCAACGGTAGAAAACGTACCTTCTGACATGTGCTCCCAACGAAGACCCCAGTCAGCATTCTACGTAAATCTATATCGGGCCGTCATCGGCCCGTCAGGGTAGCTGACGGGCCGATGACGGCCCGATGTAGATTTACATAGAATGCTAGCTGGGACATATCAGCCTACCATCCACTCAGTCTGATCAGAGTTTTCGTTGTCCGCATGAAGAAATCTTGCATCGTTGGCTATTCAAAATGTGTCCAATGAAGATTCTGATCAGACTGCGCGAATGCGCAGGCTGATCTGAATCTTCGCTGGGCGCACATGTCCGAAGGTACGTTTCCTTACGTTGCGGCTCCAATACCAATCCATTGCCATTAATTGCATGTTTTTCTGAGCAAAGTACAGGGATAAAGAAATCAAAACTATAAATGTGTCGGGTCATGAGAAAAGGTATCTTGAGTATATAAGCAAACAGTGGAGATTTACATCAGCCAAGGAAACTGTCTTTGCTGTACATTCATGGACCTTTGATGTTTTCTAAAATATTCAATTAATCTGCAAGCGGACAGCGAAGGCCCAGGGCCGCTTGCGTATGCAACTTGTGGGAATGCCCCTCATCGGTTTATCAAATACAGTCTGACCTCTGCTATTCTAGTAAACATAGTAGACAAATGACATTGAGCTAATTTTCTTTTTCTCTTCAGTGTTTTTTTTTTTTTTTTTTTTTTTTTTGTTTGTTGTTTTTTTTTTGTTTTTTTTTTTTTCTTTTCATTTCATCCCTAAAGATTAAAACATGTAAATTAGCAAACACTGTCGGTCCAGACATCTGGATTTACATTGTTTGCTTCTTAGTTTTTCAGTTTTGAATGACGCCTTTCTTTTCAACAATGGACGTTGGAGGAGACTTTTCTCATAAAGTCTGATTGTGAAAGGTATTTGGGTGATGGAATGGGGGTAGGTACACTTATTAGATTTTGTGCTATGTTTCACAATGGAGGCAACCGTTCTGATTCCTTGTTTACTCTCCTGCACACAAAGTCCCTTCTGAAAAGAATACCACTCTAAAGGACAAATGGGAAGCAGTCCCCTCTAAGAGGAAATAATTTGCTCACCATCTTTTCTTTTAAAGAAGTCCCTTTCTCAGAAAGGAGGAAAAAATAAGTTTGACAGATTCGTCTTACATGAACGTGAATAGCTTTAATACTGAATTATTCAAAGATATTTATGTTAGAAAGGAATTTCTCAGAATTAACACATAATACAATTTTACGACCAGTCACGAAATAACAAGTATTCCGAAAAGAATCCTGTTTATGTGGTGTAATGAGACTGATGTATGTCACTTCAAAAGAAACTAACCCAGGGAATCGACCACAGTTCAAACTCAGGTGGCTGCAAGCCGTCTGTGAATAAAATTTCTGTCGCGCCTTGACAAAAAGGGATCCACAGGATATATTCGAACAGCTGGGCCCAAGCTCTGTATATTCCTCTGCACAGTACGATCAGGTTTTTCATTATTCGTCGAGTTATTCCACGGTAACAAATAACTCAGTAAGCATTCTACTGAAATCTACATCTGACCGTTATCGAAGTCCTGTCGGCCCTATGACGGTCCGATTTAGATTTAAGTAAAATGTTGTTTGGGGAATCTGTAAGTGAAAACGAACCAAGAAAAATCCTGACCAAAATGCGGGGATTGGCAAGATGGTTTGGTTCTTCGCTCCGCGCACATGTCTTGAAGACCTATTTTCGTATGGCGCGATAGGTTTAATTTGGAAAAACAAAACCTGGAACAGTAACTTATGCGATAACACGCTTCTGAAGCGATCAAATATTTTATAACCGTCAAATCACGTTTTATGACATTTTATTACCGTTTGCTGAAACAACATTATTGAGCTCTTTATATCGGACAATGTTGAGTTAATATCTGCAAAACCATTTAAATTAACTGTCAGTGTTTCGAAATCAGAAAGGTAGAGCGTGTATGAAACGGAATACAATACTACATCTGTATAGGTATTATTCTGAAACCACAGGTAGCTAGAGATTATCTTTTCTGAAAAGCTTTATCTTGTTATAGACTGTGACAGAATGGTTTAGATGAGTTGCTGTCTTGCGGAGAGAGGAAATTAAAACCATTCTCGTATTCTGAGCTTATGGACTGGTTCCGATTATGTCGGGAGACAAAATATATTTATTTGTTCAGCTCGCATTGCTACATTTATTATATAATCGCATTAAATTAAATTTTAATGACTTTATTTTTGTCGACATAATGCGAAGATTAAGGACAGTTTAAACTTCTATTTTGGTTTTAGGTCAAGTCCAGCTGATCGGCTTTACGCTTGAATTCGTATCTATCTATCTATCTATCTATCTATCTATCTATCTATCTATCTATCTATCTATCTATCTATCTTTTTTGCGCATTATATATCTGCAAATAGGGATATAATTTTCGAAAGTCTATTGACAAGTTTTGGTATTTCACGCAAATTGTCTCCGATGAGATAATTTGTATCAAATGTCAAAGCCTATTTTCAGAGAAAATTAAACTATTTATTTTAAATTGTTGTTTGCTGAAATTTTAGCCAGCATGCTAAACAATAATAACATTTAACTTCTGTAAATGCTGATATGTTTTATACAAATAAAATAAAGTTTAAACTATATCTAACAGAGCAAAGAAAATTCAACAACCGTATTTACGTCGAGTAGGCTCTTCTACCAAACTCTTTGACCAGGTCTATTTCCAGTAGCAGGATGTCCGGTTAGTTTTTATTATTACCATGTTTTACAGAAATTTTTTTATTTAATGCAAACAGTGTATACCCTGATCAGTCGCCGCGCTCTATTTGTCAGCATGTCAACTTCTCTTTTTTTTTATTTGTCAACTTCTCTTTTTTTTTTTTTTTTTTTTTTTTTTTTTTTTGAGGGGGGGGGTGTCGGGGGGGGGGGCCTCAAGACTAAATTGAGTTAAGCCTATTTTCTATTTGTTCGTATACTAGAGTAAACACGGTAAGTGTTTTAAACTTTATTTCAGGAAACAGAAGAGGTAAGATATTGTCACATTGCCACAAGGGCTGCAACAATAATGCAGTAAATCTTCCATGACTCGAACACCGATGGCTCTTTTAACGTGGTTGCTTCGAACTCATTTTTGAGTCCCAAGGAAGTTCTTCCGATAGCTCAAGAAAACAAATATTCATAGAGATGTTTTGGTTATTTATCATGAAAATGTTATTGTGTGTACTCATCACACTATTATTTTACAGAAGATCGAAAAGACGGTGCTCGGAAAAAAAATCACAGTAAAAAGTCACGGAAAAAGTCACAGAAAAAAAAAGGCCACAGGAAAGAAGTCACAAACCAAACAAGTAGACATCTACATTATCTATATATTTATTTATTTACACATATGCCTATTAAAGTAGGGAGTTTGTATATAGCATACTCTGTCACTTAAAGATGGTCATTTGACAATTTTCCTGATGCATATACCTGACCTAGAAATGTGAAAAATAGCGTACTCTGTCACTTAAAGATGGTGTCCTGTCAATTAGTTTGGTTTTCTTTTACATTGTAAATTGGCTTTTGTTTTCAAAATAAATATGTGAAAACACATAATTTTGTCGTTCTTTGCAAAAATTATACATTATTAAACCATTGCCTCGCATAACAGCTATGAAAAAGCAAGATTACTCGTATAACAAATTAAATATATTTTGTGCACCTTGTGATTTTTTTCAGTGACTTTTTTTCCTACCCAAATCTGTGACTTTTTCCCGTGAGTTTTTTCCTGTGATTTCTTTTCTACATTCTAAAATACATCCCCAATTGCCTACCGACCTGGTGCTTTGATTAACCCTCAGTGACTAGAACTACCCATATCTACAACAAATTACCAAGATCCCAAAGGTGTTCGAGGCATTGAAGTTCGACTGTATTGATTGGTATATTACAGTACGATCTCAGTAGCATCGCCAGTTCAGCAATCAATTTCTATTCTACTGGACATATAGTAAACACTATAGTAGACTCTTCTCTTTAGAGCAAAGACTGGACGCATCAGCCATCTACGAACATACTAAAGAACAAGCATACAACAAGCATGGCAACTACTTCTGATGGTCACGGTCAAACATTATTAATATGAATATAGGCAATGCCTATAGGCGAGCTCGCAATGCACTATGCTTTGAAAACCCATGTTTTGCAGTAACAGTACAATTGGATAATATTTAAGCCAAAAATCATCCAAAAAAATCAAAGTATAAGACCAAGCTATTGCGTTAAAATTTTGGTACCGGATTTTCCCAGTTGGTCCCGGCAAATGCAAACAGATCTGTCACATCAATTGACAACCCGACAAACTTCAAACAAAATGTTTATTTCCGGTTTGGTTTGACGGCAACGAAATGTATGTATGGTGTACCATAGAGCTTGCTCGCGCAGGCTTTCGGCCACATGCGGCAGCGAGCTCGCTAATATGAACATAGGCAATGCCTGCTATGCGACCTCGCAATGCACTATGCTTTGAAAACCCACATTTTGCAGTTACAGTACAATTGAATAATATTAAAGCCAAAAATCGTCCAAAAATCAAAGTATAAGACCCAAATTATACCGTTAAGTTTGGTACCGGATTCTGGTGCCGGATTTTCCCAGTTGGTTCCGAAAAATACAAATAGATCTGCCACATTGAGAACCCGACAAACTGCAAAAATGTTTATTTCCGTTTGGTTTGACGGCAATGAAATGTACGTATTCTGTACCATAGAGCTTGCTCGAGCAGGCCTTCTGCATGCGCCGCATGTGATCTTCGACCACATGCGGCAGCGAGCTCGCTATTAATGCGTTCATGTTTGCCATGGTGAGATTATTGTATATACTCAATATCTGCCAACAAGGACACGGATTCGATAAGCTAAAAGCTTTCGTCCAGATCTTCTTTCTGTCATTGTATGTGAACTGTATAACCTTATATTTCACAGAGAGAAATAAAGATTGTTTAAACTAAACATTATTATTATTATTATTATTATTATTATTGTTGTTGTTGTACTCATTTCCATATAGGCACAAGGGAGACAACTTTACTGACTCCCTGTTTTAATGTATTTTTCTATCATAAATGTTGTACTTAGGTAAGATTCGTAAATGGTTAACTTTCTTTACAAAACATATGATTATGAAAAGACATAAATATTTTCAACATTTTGTCGCTGTTAATGTGACAAGGGAAGCATATATTTCGGAGGGGAGGGGACAGGGTTTTACAAACACATTTTCTAGTTTTAGTGATGTTGCATAAGTTATAAAGTTGCCGTCAATGGTTATCCTGCTACAATTTTGCTATATTTACCCTAAGTAATCGGACAGACAGACCTGGACAAACAATGAAGACCCTGATCAGACGCCACAGAACACGTCATCTGATCAGAGTCTTCATTGTTTGCCTCTCATCCAGCAGTTTAGGACACACCAAGAGAAAGCCAAATGAACTTGCTATTAGGACAAGTGGTTAAGCCGTCCGAATATTTAGTGAAGATGCGGTAAAAAGCATTCGCTTGCTCATTTCATTATTAATTAATTAATTTGTTCAAATTTGCGTTCCAAATTCATTTTAATAAAGCAATTTCCACTACTAAACCATGCACAAAATCCGCAATCTACTTTAGATGGGCCGCGTCAAGCGAAAAAAATTCTTTCGCGCATGCGCAATATGCGAAGATTCAAATGATCTTGCGCATCCGCGAAGTATCATCCGTGCATTTGCTCTCCATTCATACATTCTGTAGTATCCAATGATTCTGTTAGCGGACAGTGAAGGCCCTGATCAGACTGTGCGGACGCGCAGGCCCGATGACACGTTTACGCATGGAGCGGCCCAGATACAATCGAAAACATCGTAAAGCACGTTTTCTGTGGTTTAATAAAGTTGCTAAATGTCTAACTCGATTATCTCAGAATCTCTTAATTCTAACGACTGTTATCTTTAAGTAGCCGGAAACATAACCGGCGCTACCGTGAACTATTTGATCTGCAGTTCTTAAATCCCATAAAGATAAAACTAAAAGTAATAGAAAGGTAAGGTTAATTATAGGTGCCCAATTTCTTAATGTTTCTTTTAGTGTGCTAAGCCTCCCGTGGGAAAGAGAAAAATTTTCTTATCATTTTGTCTGTCAATGTCCAAGCGCATATCATCCATATATCATTTACAATTATTAGTAGTCATTATTCTGAATCAGCGGCGGTTCTAAAGTTGAAACAGACACTATTTTTATTTCCTAGCCCGAAGTATCAAGTGGATTTTCTCCGCAGGGAATGGGGGCATTTCAGGATTTTAGCAGAATCTGTTGAAACCGCGCCAGCAGGTGGATAGGTCTTAATGTCCATCTTAATATAGTTTATTACCAGGACAACATAAAAGGCGGGGGATAAAAATATTAACATTATAGCTCTAGACATATTATATATAGATTTTATAATGTAAGAAAACCAGAAACAGGTTAGGTTAAAAGCTAAATGTTCGTATAATTACAGAAAGAATCTAAAGCATCAACAATACATCATTTCAGTGTCTAAAACACATATATCATGAAGCGCGTCTTGCGGCAAAATTCTGACATGAGTTTGTTGTTGATTTTTTTTTTTTTTTTTTTTTTTTTTTTTTCAGAATGGAAGAGTTAAAATGAAGGGAGTGGCTATTTGCTTCCAGGACAGAACATAACAGAGCAGAACTTTCTTGATGAATCACTTCTCAGGTCACGCGCATGTGGCGTAAGAGAACATAAACAAGCAGAAGTAAAAAAAAATACATACAAATAAACAAATATACAGACATATATAATGTTACGAGGGAAAAGCCTTTACTTTGAAAATGTGTTTACTATGATTAAAACAAACTCTAAATTTTTTACGTGTAACAAAATTGTTAGAGGAGACCCAGCTAGCATTCTACGTAAATCTACATCGGGCCATCATCGGCCCGTCAGCTACCCTGACGGGCCGATGACGGCCCGATATAGATTTACGTAGAATGCTGACTGGGAGAGTATCTTTCAGTTTCAACATGCTGGGTCTTATATAAGGCTTAGAAGACGTTTTCTTTCTGATTCGAAACAATAAAATAACAGCTACTAATCATTTTAGAACAAAGTTGACATTTTCTTTCATTAAATGGCACTTTTTCCTATCGACCGATCTCAATAGGTCGCCTATGGTTACCTAGTCGACTATCAATAGCGATAATACGTGAAAATGACTTTTTACAGTGGGCTGTCAACAACGATTTTAGGTCAAATCACTAATTACAGTCGTATGTCAACAGCGAATTTTAGGTTAAAGTCGTTACTTACAGCCCTATGTCACCAGCAAAAATACATTGAACTCGTTATTTACGAGCGTGTTTACATCTCCAGTGTGTATGGTGTTTTCTCGGATGTAGCTCTTTTTTGTTGCATCCAGTCTTTGCAGCCATTGTATTGTATGCTCTCTGGAGAGTTTGTATGTCACCTTGTTAAATATATAGTGTTAAAGTGATATCAAATTCACCGATATCTTTTGCGATGCAACCAAAAAAAGAAGAGAAAGAAAGAAATGAAGGAAGAAAGAAAGAAAGAAAAACAAACGATTAATATTTGATATATTGAGATAATACGAATTTAAATATCATGCTACTTAACGACTGCGTGGGCTAACCGTGGACAAAAACCATTTTGATGGAGAGACGCTAGCCGTAAAAGAATTGTAATTTTAAATGCAAATACATGGTTACCAAAATAAAGTAATATTCAATAGTTTAGTGTAACTATAAAATAAAATACATTTCTGAAATGTACAGCAAACTAAAATATCGATATATCTTCCCTCAGCATTTGTCTGTCAGCTGTCATTCATTGTCAACCTCTGGTGATTTTGAGATTTGGCATCAGATGTTTCATTTCCTTTCAATATTTGGGTCGCAATGCGCGCAAAGGCCCTTAGGCCATTGGCGAACAGCGATAATCCGGGTCAGCCTGCGTAATCCCGCTGTCGGAGCAAAGCTTTCTCTGTACTTTGATATATTTTACATTATCCAATTATTCTGGTAGCGGGCAACGAAGGTCTTGATGCGCAGGCTGATCAGGGCCGCCGTTGTCCGCATATAGCTTCAAAGTCCTTTTGACGTATTGTATTATTTCTATCATCTTCGCCTAATCAAGTTATGCTCACATGTAAACAAACTTCAAAACGAAAGGCTGAATTCGTTGAACAGCGGGCCTGACATTAGAAAAGCTGAACTCGTCAAACAGCGGGTCTGACAAACTAATGTGTGGACATGTGATACTGACATAATGTATTATGAAGTATTACTGATATAACAGTCAATATGTCAGTCGATGTCAACATGAAGGTGTCACAGGCAGGAACACATTTATATCCTTCTAAGGATCCGGTAGACTTTTATTTGCTGCACAAAATGACTGGGGACCTTTCAAATATTGATGACGGCTTTCAGTTGACATTCCTCAGACTTACATGTGATCCAGTCATCAGGGCCTTAAACTTTATATTTAATGAGTAGTGGACCAAAGTCAATGAACTGTGGCATATAGGTTCAGGTCTAATACTGCTGATGGATTTTGCTTACCCTATCTCTGAATCACCTGTGGTCCAGTCAGCGAGGCTTTCCCCTTTAATTTAATGAGAAACTGGTCGAAGTCAATGATCTGTGACATACAGGTCAAGGTCAAATATTGATGTTTTCCTGATTTGAGCTGATTTTCCCTAGATGTAACTATTATAGCTAATACAAAACTAACAAAAGCCAGTGAAGCTGAAATGTAAGTCAAAGTTAGATGATGATGTCATCGAGGTCTTGACCCGATGTTATCGTAAATAGTAAACTGGCTAAGGTCTGAGAACTACGATACTTTGGTCAAACATATAATGATAGAAGGCTGAAGCTACAACAGTCAGTCTATTCATCTTGTTTTTAACCCGTATAGTTACTGAGATACTGATTTGAACGTACAGGACAAACATTGACCAAAATCAAATGTAACCACGAAATAAGTTTTATTGGGGGGAGGGGGAGGGGTGCGTTTCAGCTTCTCTCCGAAGATCAAACTGAGGCCTACGTACCAAGTGCCTAGCCCGTATAATTACCCAGAAACTGACCTAAAAGCAAAAGGTGAGCATGAACATAACTATAAGCCAGTGAACCATGGAAGATGAACAACGTTACATAACAAAGGCGAACTTAAGCTGCTCTCCTCAGTTGTCATTTTAGTCCAAGTATCAAGTCCATGGTTCTCGTAGTTCCTAAGAAATTAACCTAAATACACGGAGTGAACAGTGTTAAAAATAATGTCACTGAAGCGTAAAAACTAGGTCATGGTCATAAGTAGATGGTGGTCTTCAGCTGCTCTTCCATAGATGAAGCTGTGCTGATAGCACCAAGAAACTTAATCCTTTCAGCCTGGCAGACCTAACCAGACACCTGTGCAAACAGTGTAGATCCAGAAGAGACAATGAGACGTCCTGACAGGATCTACACTGTTTGCCATTCTGTTTTGAATTTCGATATGGAAAAATCCAATTCATAACCTCAGGGTGGAAAGGGACAACTAATATGCAGTTAATAAAACCCCTTAAAAACTAAACGGATTAGTCAAGCTTCCAAAATCGCAGAAATTCACAAGGCATAATGGGTTTAGATACTAGATGTGAATATGCATTTGTACCCAGTTAGCTTTCCGCTTAAATCTATACCGAACCGTTATCGGCCCGATAGGAAGTACTTTGCCCTGGCTTATTTAACACTATTCTGGCGCTTTAGGTCAGATATGAATGAAGAACCGCCGACGAAGTAACGTTAAATGGCCGTAACATACAAGCTCTGTATAATTTTTTATAAAAATGAACTAGCCGCAGTTTGGTTGTGTTTAGTCCTTCGAGGTTCAGTTTCCAAGTGTTATACCTGCATCAGAAGTGTTTATCCTGTTAAAGCGTTAGAACTTTCTTCACAACTGTTTGGCGGTGCACAACAACCTCTTAATAACACTGTTGCTGGGATCCAAAGCAAAAACTGTGTTAACTAAAACAACCATGTTGTAGCCAAACAAAAATGTATAGATTATATAGAAAAATGACCATAAATGGTCATTTTTTCTATATAATCTAAACATTTTGTTTGGATACAACTTATAAACCTTCTTATAACTGAACCGTCTTATATTGACCCGTCTTATAAGGATGTTCAAGTGCATTGTTCTTTGTTTTTTAGCCTGCCAAGGTATACATAATTACTGCAAAGACTTATGGACTGCCACAGTCATGCATATTGATTGGCTTACTACTATATCGCAACTTCTACTCAGACTTGTTCTATTTTATATTTCTGAAGCGACCCGAGAAAAGGTTTCTTATCGCACAGGTGGGCGACGAAGGCCCAGATCCGCTAATGCATTCGCGCAGACTGATATGTGCTTTCCAGGCATTGCTCGCTTTCAGAATCAACTGATAAAATGTAGGACTGCGTAAGGTGATTGTGTATTAGGGTGGTAGTAAGGGCCTGTTGTACTTGTATCAGATGGGGAAAAGGGTTTATTAGTATTTCTTCTGTTTCTGCACTGTCATTAGCTTTTTCCTTCATCCCTTTCTACTCCTTTTCTAGCTCTTCTATCCCTTTTCTCCCCTTTTCTTGGGAGATGACATAAAATGACCCACAAAAGTTGACATATCGTTAACGACAGCTCAAACCAACAAACTATAATGAATATACATTGGAACTTCCACGAACGGCCACCCTATGACAGCCACTTTTCAGATTTCCAACATTACCGTTTCACTATATACTTCACTTCTCTACTGTTGCTACCGGCCTACAACAGCTACCGGCCTAAAATAGCCAGGTTTGTAACCAAGGGGTAGCTGTTATAGGGTTGCACTGTATAGGCGATCAGAAATGATATCATGCGAGGATATGAAACTGATTTTGGTAGTCCTTTTTGGGGGTGGTTGGGTGTGGCGTAGGTGTCATGTATCTTACATCACCGGGGCGTCCAACTGATATTGGCTTACAGTTGGGCAAGGCTTGCTCTCCTTGTAGCAGGTAAGGGTAGAGGGGAATGTTTTTAGTTTTTTTCTGTTTCTTCCCTTTCATTCCTGCTCGTCTTTCTTTCCTGTCGCTCTCTTTCATCTCCTCTACTATCTCTTCTATCTCTTTTCTCCCTTTCTCCGGGAGACGACACAAAATGATCGACAAGGGTTGACGTGTCGTTAAACCCCAACACAATCAATTTTTCGCATATATGTGAAAAAGGTTTTTCTCTAACGATACATATCATAATATGAGCCACTACGTCAGGAAAAGTACCTTAGGGTATGCACACCCAACGAATATTCAGATCAGCCTGTGCATTCGCGCAGTCTGATCAGAATCTTCACTGTGCGTATTTTGAATAGCCAAGGATGCAAAGCTTCTTCATGGGGTCAACAAAATCTCTGATCAAACTGCACGGATGCGCAGGCTGATTTGAGTCTTCGCTGGACACAAATGTCAGAACAGGTACGTTTTCTCATGTTGCTGCTCATGTGTCAACTGTATGAAATGTTATCCATTTCAGTACATCTTTTTCAATCAATTTGCTCTCCCCATAAAAAGATTTGAAATTCACGTTACATACTATTATTAGAATCATTCAATGCCACCATAAACCATAAGAGATAGGATTTAATTAAAGAAGTTGTTTATAAAATAAAAATGTACTTTTTCAATGAGACGTTTCCAAAGCCCATCCATTTCTCATTTCCACAAATAAATTGGTATGACTTGCCTTTTTTAAATATATTAATACGACTATATGCGTGTCGTGGTAAGGTTATAATTGTACGGAAGCGACCATATTAAACTACGCGACAAGTGAAAAAGTCCATTCGATGCATATGGGAATAGCGAAGGCCCTGATCAGACTGCGCATCGCGCAGTCTGATTAGGGCCTTCGCTATCCGCTTACAGACACACCGAATACTGTACAATGAGCAAAGAACAGCAATGGAACTAATGAGATTGTGCGCATGCGCAGGATGATTAGACACTGTACAGTATGCATATGGTCAAAGGCACGTTTTCACTTTACATGGCCCATAAGAAATAAGAAGCCATGTTCCCTTGATCAGGATCGCAGTCATCCAGTGTAGTAATTGTAATAATACAACGAGGGATACGAAATAAAATGGTGACTAGTTATAGATTGAACATGCGAATTGCGACTTTAGCTCGGAAGATTTTTTGGCCACATTACATACGAGATTAGAGATTTCAACAGGTTTGCGGATACATGTACGTATATATCTGACTGAAGATGCTTTGATTCATTTATTTGCTATTAACAGAGCGTGCAGCTAAGGCTAATCAGCGGACATGCAGGCTGATCTAAATCTTGGCTGGGCCAAGGTATAAGATATATTTCTCACTTTGCAGTCCAACTTTGAGCAGAGGATGTTTTAAAGGATTTTGAAACTCGTTTTCTTATTTATCCCCAGGAATTTTGTTCTGGTATATTCTGAATTTACTAACCCTTAGAGAAACCATAGCCTCCCTTTCGAAACAGGGAGCTAAAAAGACATTGGAAGAAACAATTGCATAAGTACTCTGAAAAAATATATTGGGACAAATTTCGTTCTTTTCTTTTTGAATATGAAATCTTTCCGACAATGTCTTATTCATTTATCGAGATTTGTAGATATTAGTACAAGGAAATTTGCTGCTTAGGCAAATTACCATCATGAATGTTGTTTGCAAGTTTGTATCGTTTTTGGTGAATTTAGTAGCTCAGAGGTTATAAAAGTTGTTTCTGTACAGCTGGCCGCTGTTGCTGGCGTCGGTTCGAAACCGCGCTCTGATCATTAGTATTTTATATTTATTTCTGTATATAAATTGTTCCCACATGCTACCTGGGAGTAGCCTGAGATATGCATCTGATATATTGTTGAAATTGTTCGTTCAAAGTTTCTGTGAATTTAAAGGTATTTTAATGAATTCCTGGACAACTTATTTCATCCGCTAGGTGCGATAAGAATATTCTATCAATAAAATAATATCAATTTTTGACAGAAATATGACAAAGAAAAATGGTAAGTGTGTATTTTTCTTTTTTAAGACAATTCATGAATAAAGGCCAAGAAAGCTATTCGATTGTTAAATAATATAATTGTAAAGACATCAATATAAATAGTCAGGATTAATCAATTTATCCAATCAATATATTTAGGTTAGAGAGACATCAAAGCGCTACTCGAAAGGTGCAACGTGCTATCATCTAAATTGCTTACAATATTCAATAACATCCTTAGAAGAAAAAAAAAGGTTCGTATGGCATATGCGGACTGCGAAGGTCCTGATCAGACTGCGCACTTGCGCAGTCTGATCAGGGCCTTCGCTGTCCGTTTGCGGAATCACTGGATACTGTAACATATGTTCAACGAACAGGAAAGATCATGATTAGACGTAATGGATGCACAGGCTGATCTGAGCTTTCGCTGTTCACATTTGATATAATGACCCGTTTATTCAAAACTGATGTCGTTTGGAATTGAAATTTTCTATTGCAGAGGTTCATTTAATTAAGCTTAAGCATACTCCCGCTAAATAAGCAGATACCAAAGGAGTGATATGATTTCTTATCATTCTTCTGGAAATACTGTCTCAGGACTGAGACGAGTTCTATGAATATGAAGCTTCGTTTCAAGTTTAGTTTCTTGGCTAATTCAGCAGACGACAAATTGGCGATACTTATCTTATATTTCCCAGAACATAGGAATTGACATTTCATGCAAATCGTCTCCAACTCGAATGGAAACAACTTGCATGAAATGCCAAATCCAGTTTTCTGGGAAAAATAAGAAAAATATTTCAATATGTCGTCTGCTGAAAATTTTACCCAGAGTGCGAAGCGTTAAATCCCAGGATTCAAATTCAGCTGGTTAATGGTTAGAAGGCTAACGTAAGATCCATGCAAAGCTTGAAAGTTTTAAACATAAAAAGAAAGGGCGCGTGTTCCATATTTGCAATGGGCACGATGTTACGTTTATATCCCTTCCCGCCAAATCTCCTGACAGACAACATGTCAAATCCATCCGCAATCAAGCTAAAATAAATGTGAAATTAACCACAAAATCGTCTAATTAAATCACCCGATTAGTTATAAATACTGATTTGTTGGCTTTATTTCTCGCTGTGGAAAGATGGCCACATGATGCTTATTAAATATTGGTACGTTAATTGGTGTAAATTGTTACCATCTTGAAACTGACAAGCTTAGCCTCTTTATGATATTTTTGTCAGCACTTATGAATGACAGTTTTGTTTAAGCTGTGACGGACACTTAGACATGTGACAGCGGGTGTGGCAGATTAATTTGCTTCGTATTACCACGGGTCAGACTTATTTATATAAACTATCCAGGCTAATGGAAAATCCAAATGTGCTCTAATTCAGTAAGTTCATTTTCATTTTTATTGCAGTTTGTTATGTAATACTTCAGACCGATTAAAACTCTTCCATGGGCCTGATTTCATAATTTTATAATGCCATGAGTGAGCAAAATTATTTGGGAAACAAAACTATTTCAATTCTAAGAGACACTAATTTTGAATAAACGGGTCATTATGTCAATATTGTGTTTGTAGTTTCAGTTACATTTGCCATTCTGTTGTCGGAATAAAATGTGAACAGTTTCACAATGCTTTCCTATTTGTCAGAGGCTCATCCAATGAGTACCCGTGACGTATGTATTTACCTCAAAAACATAAGTATGTTGTTGTGAGTACTCATTAGAAGCACCTCGCGGAGGCGCTACTAACGTGCACCCACAACGTAAGTTTTTTATGGAGAATTGGAGAACATTATCCTAGAATTATCATCAAATACAACTCCTCTCCCTATTGGGAGCAAATCAGGGCCCAGTTGTTCAAAATTAACGATATGGTTAGTTAACGTATCGTTAAAACTTTGATCATTAAATATGGCATTTATGCTAATATTTTTGCTAATAAAATTTGAGTAGCTTTTGCATTTACCTGTGAACTAGATATTGTACTTACTAGAACAGTTAACACGTTGACCACTAACGACATCGTTAAGCTAACGATGCTTTGAACAACTAGGCCCTGTTCTTTTAGAGAAGATCGCGTCAAAAAGACATGTTCAAGAAAGCAAACACGAAGTCATATCGGTTGTCTCTCTTGTTTATAAATCTAGTTTCCCTGACAAGTTTACTGGCTAAGAAAAAAATCAAAGGTATCAAGATGTTAGACAATAATCTAGCAGTAGTAATCTAGCAGTATTTTTTCCAACATCTGATTTCATTCTAGTGAATTCCTTTCATCTTATTACAGTATTCATATTTTCGATTGAGTAAAAGCGTAGATATTAGAGAAACCCATCATTAATCATTCTAACTTGTTCTAAATGGCACAAAGGGTTGGCCGTTTGACTTTGTTGTTGTAAGTAAAGCATTAAGAAGCATTTTTGTCTGGTAGTAATTTCGTCGTTCATCCTCTGTTGCTTATCAACACACGTTGAAATCTCAATATAAACGTCTTATCTTCATTAGATACAAATAAAAGCGGTATGATATTTGGTTATGTCAAAATACCAGGCAATGACCATAATGTACGAAGATTTCCAACTGAGATTGAGAAGAATACGACTGCCGTAAAGCAACAAGACGCTATGCTACCTTAACGTTAATGACAGAAGGAATCCGACTGTGGGAGTGATCGATTTACGACATCATTAGCAAAATAGAAATGGAGACAGCCGAGAAAGATCACAGTCACAGAATACAGAAGGTCCCTTTGAAGACTATAATTTCGCCAGTTCTTACCATTTATCTAAATCCAAATTTATTCTGTGACAGTTATGTATTTATTTATAAAACGTCCATTACATCTTCTGCTAAACGATACAGAGAGTTTGAAATTGGGGTGGGGTGTGGGTAGGATTTATGAGGGCTGTTGCAGTTTTTAAATATCCCTCATGAACCGACTCATTCAAACTGAATCAGATACGGTCGAACCTCGTTATCTCAAATTCGCTTATTTCGAATTACCGCTTATCTCGAAGTGAAAATCTGGTCCCTGTTTTAACATGAAACTATGACTATAGGTAACAAAATAATGTGGAAAAGAGGAGAAATTGCTCCCAAGGAGCAATTTCTCCTATTTTCCACAATATTTTTTAGGAGTCAAATTACATTTTCATTTGTTAAATGTGGTTGTTTGATTTATTGTTTTTTCCTCAATTCTGCAAATCAGATATGTCGAGATACGGATATCTCGAAGTATTTCAGGAAGTCCCTTGGACTTCGAGATAACGAGAGTCGACTATATTTTCTATCGTTTGTTCTGTTCTAAATTTCCACGGATCCTTCCTTCGGATTATTTCTGGGCACTATTCAGCAACTTAATGATGATGTTCATCACTTGAGCCGCCACATGAGAAAATGTACCTTCTACCATGCGCGCCCAACGAAGATTCAAATCAGCCTGACTAGAGTCTTTTTTGACTACTTGAAGCAACTCTGCGTCCTTGGGTATTCAACACGAGCCTAGTAAAGAGTCTGATCAGACTGTGCGAATGCGCAGACTGATCTGAATTTTCGCTAGGCGCACATGTACGAAGGTACATTATCTGACGTTGCGGCTGATTTGTTTCTGACCATCGCCTTCTCAGTCATGTATAGAGATTGTGCTGCTTTACAATGACTGCTATAGGCTTAGCTAGTTTTGGCGGGCCTCGGCTGCTCAGTCGGATGCGCGTCCGACTGATGATCAGGAGGTCGCGGGTTCCATCCCCGTCGGGTCCGACAACATTCTTCCGTGGAGACTGATCATGAAATATTTTCTACGGTCAGTTCTACGGTCCCTTCCGCTGATTCCAGAAAGGCATTTGTCAGTTTCTGGCGAAGAAATGTGCACAAGTACTGCTCAGAGAACTAAGCCTGCCCAAGAAAAGTGGGGTTAGGTAAACTGACCGGCTCGACATGACCATAACGGGTTGAATGGCCCGTAAAACCTAAACTCAAACTCAAAGCTAGTTTAAGAGTATTTAAACTTTATGGTGGGTCTCATCGTGGTCCTGTCTGTGATTTTCTTGTGTTCTGGCTTCAGATCACCTGATGATTGAGCCCTTTGCTTTGGTTTCATCACAGTGTTTATGATTGTGGTGTTTCACACATGAGGTAGAGAGCCCTATGCGGACCAAACATATATTTGTAATTTGGAGTTGCATCAGAATTAAGGATTAGGCTTCACGCAATTAAAACTAGTTGAAGCGTAGCCTTCCCGATGCACCAAATGGAGTACATTGATGAACAAATAATGCAAACCAAAGCAAAGCAAACATGCCCCTCTTACCTAAAAAGTGGTCATAACAATGAACAGTACTTATTATGAAAACAAACCCGCAGAGAGCAGCTATAAAGCCTAACAAAAAAGCAAACACTACCAGAACCATCAGCTTAGAATGGTCAGTAGTAAAACCTACGAGGAGATTTAAATCAAGTTTACTGGTACCAAATCTTCACCCTAGGTTCAATTGTTGTAAAAAAGTAAACAATGATTGTTCGGCTGGCCTAGAGGCTCCCTAACCCAAGCAGTGAAATACCACAGAAAATCAAATCACTGTGATGAAACAAGACTAAGGGCTCGTGGCAGTCACCTTAGACACTCAGACACTGACAGCCGGAGCTAAAGGAAACCAATGGTTGAAGTACGAAGGGCCCAAACAAAAACATTACAAGCGCCAATCATCTTATGAAAGGTAGGTCATTATCATCACGAAAACATGCCTTAAACATGTTGACCCCCTTAAACCCCACTTTTACATAGTAAAACTGGGGTTTACAGGGATATACATTATTTTTCTTATTTTTGCTCAAAACAGTTTGTCGGTACCCGTTAGAACCGCCTCGCCGAGGCGGTTCTAACGAGGACCCACAATCTATGTTTTGAACAGAAATATGAAAAATATCAGAGATTTTTATCTGAAAATTTTCAGTTTCTTGAGGTGAAATTTTCTATATATTTGAATAGGCGTGTTTTCTTAATATATAGTCTGAGACTCGACCCACCGTCATGCAACTAAAGAGGAAAGTAAAGCTATCAAGCATCCTTGGGTTAAAAACTAAGCATGCAGTCTGTCGCATAATATTCAAGTTATATCCAGCCCTTTTATAACGGGTAATAATTTTTTTTCGTGCTTCAAGATTGTGACCTTTTCTGGGTAATTTCATTTATACTTATATTGATGACAATGCATTAGTGAGAACGTGCGTCCGTAACCTTAATACTCTGATTTTGCTTTTTCTCAACTCGAAACTCGCTTTTCTCTATCGAAACTCACTTTTTTCAACTCGAAACGCACTTTTATCATGACCTTATAACTCTAAATTTTCTCAACTCAAAACTCGCTTTTTTCAACTCAAAACTCGATTTTTTCAACTCGAAACTCGCTTTTTGTCAACTCGAAACTCGCCTTTATCAACTCGAAACTCGCTTCTTGCAACTCGAAACTCGCTTTTTGCAACTCGAACTCGTTTTAAACTCGAAAATCACTTGTGTCAACTCGAAACTCGCTTTTTGCAGCTCGAAACTCGTTTTATGCAACTCGAAACTTACCAGAAGCGAATCTCAAATAAGCAAACGTCAAGTTGGCTTGACTAAGAGAGTGTTGCGGATGGTTGTATAGAAAAGATAACCCAGTCAACCAATTTTGCCTACATGATGTCTGCAGCCATCTTCTTTCGCGGGTTTGATCCGCTGATCAGCGTAAGTTGCTTTTTACCACCTCTTGCACAAGCATTTCTTATCTGATATCTACGCTGCTGTTTTTTCACGGGTTATGGTATTTGGTGAGTTTTCGGTGGGGGATGTGCATTGTTGCCTAATAGCCTCACTTCAATATTTTTCTTTCAAATTGTGTGGTTTAGTGCCACTGACAGATAAATTCAGAAATATGCTATTCTGGCACATTCAGTTTTATAACGGTAACGTTTATGTTTGGGACAGGACAGAACAGTTAAAGATGGAATTTTAGCAATGGCCGCGTCAAGTGAAAAAAAAACTGAGCAGATTCAGATCATCCTGTGCATGCTCAATATATAATCCAGGTCTTCACTCTCCATCCATACCTTTTGCAGTATCCAATGATTCTATTAGCGGACATTGAAGGCCCTGATCAGACGGTGTGGATGCGCAGGATGATCTGGGCCTTTGCTGTCCGCATATGCCCGAAGACACGTTTTCGCAAGGTGCGGCCGAAACTGAAGCAGCGTCCATTGACCTGAATTCTTTGAAAGCTGCACGCGCATCCATTTTGTAAATCTTGTTCTCTGATTCAAGAGAGCAGGGTATCAATTAGGTAGCGAGGTCTGGAACCAGCAAAAAGTATGACAATGGCTATCTTTCAAGGACAGATTTACCAATTTACTCCACCTTTGTAACATAAGTTTGTACGAATATGCAATATCTGTGTAACAGATGAGTTTCGACTGATTTTCTTGAACGGCTCTTAGACTCGCTACTACACAACGCCATGCAGGCTGTATTGTTAAAGCAAAACTTGATTGTTTACTATATGATTTGCGTAAATGATGGAAGGACAGTTCATACCAGGTGATCTTTTTTTTTTTTTTTTTTTTTTTTGATCTTGTGGCTGGTGTGCGGTCGCAAAACTTCACGAACGTAACCATAGTGCAAATTATATTTTCATTTTCTTTGGGATTATTGAGTCCATTCTGGTTACTTTGAAAATCGAATACTGCGGTGCTAGAGGTGTATGCAACCTCGCACACTACATTGCTGCATATGAAGAGACTTGATAAAACCGAGTCTTCGATTTTCGTTCTTTTGTGTGTTCTTTGTTTCCAAAGGCAGCCTTTTAGATTTTTATTTTCCATGAGATAGATGAATGTCTTGTCTGATACTCAAGCCTACATTTTGAGAAAGCACATTTTATATGTCGCAACGCGATATCGCATTTGTGCAGCCGGGGCAGGGCATTCGTTCCTCTGTTATATAATCAATGGGTAGTACGGAATATATGGACCGATGAAGGTCCTGAGCATACTGTTTCGATGCGCAGGCTGATCAGGACTTTCGCTGTTCGCATGTGAGTAGTATTGGGTGTCGACACCCAATACTACTCATGTGGCATTAGATTCATTTTCTCACCTGAAGGCGCGCATGTATTCACATGCATAATGTTATTTGCCTTCATTATTTTATGATTTAATATACAACAGGGAAATTAAATGTGCGTAAATTTGCTCTTTATCTTTCAAGAAAAATATACTGGTTTACATATTTGTTTAAATAATTTCCAACGGAATGCCTGCGTGTCTGGTAAAACATATTCAAAAGAATTATTCTACTTAATTGGCATTCTTCCTTAATGGCATTTATATTTTATATTCATAAGCATTCTAGAGAATCTACCCTAAAATTCTTAAATGTCAAAACAAAATGTATATAAGGCAGGCTACATTTTCTTGACAAATAGCTATTAGAACGCAACAATGAGAGGTATTCTGCCATTGACGCCCCAGTCAGCATTTTACGTAAATCTATATCGGGCCGTCATCGGCCCGTCAGCTACCCTGACGGGCTGATGACGGCCCGATGTAGATTTACGTAGAATGCTAGCTGGGGCTTAGCATACTCGGTAAAAAATATCAGCAGACGAAAATTTAAAACATTTTTTTCTTATTTTTCCCAGAAAATTGGCTTTGACATTTTATGCAAATTGTCTCCTCAGGAGACATTTTGCATAGAATGTCAAAGTTTATTTTCTGGGAAAAATAAACAATATTATCAATTTGTTGTCTGCTGAATTTGCCCAGAGAGTTGCAAAGGTTAAATCTAATATGTAAGACTGCGTTTTGATTTATGAAGTCAAAGGAGACATTCGCTTTATTCCAGTAGACCATAATGCCTTGCGCGCAACGTGACATCCGGTTGAAACGAAAGTAGAAAAACCAATACTAATAGTGTTATGATGACCGCTTTTTTGTTTGACTAAAGATGAATTATTTTCAAGATTTTACATTAAAATCAACAATGGGAATTCTTTTAAGCAAATAGTTTAAATGAGAATAAAATAATACCGACCAGTGGGTTTATTTTCTTACTTTTATCCTTGGTATAATCACCAGGAGCTCCGGGAGAAACAAGTGCAAGGTTATTGTTATTGATGACTAATTCCCGACATCACTCAATTTATACCCAAGTTTTTATATTTTCACTCTATGAGATATTAAAATAAATATTTAAATCTCCGCTATAAGTTTCAGTAAACTTTGCCCTTTATAAACAGGCGTTCATATATTACAGAGTTAATACATGTCAGGGAAATGTCAGGGAAATTTATTTTTTTCAAGGTCAGGGAATTGTCAGGGAATTTTGTGATGTGTCAGGGAAAAAAGAAATTTTGCAAAATTGTCAGGGAAATGTCAGGGAATTTTACATTTCAGTCTGATGAAGCTAGAATCTTTGGTCCCGATATATTTTTCTTGCTAAATTCATAAAATTTCTGGCTCTGATATTGTCATGGAAATTAGAATTTACGTCATGGAAAAGTCAGGGAAATGTCAGGGAATTTTGGTCAATTCTAAATATATGAACCCTGTATTAAGCAGAGAATTACACTATAAGCCAGTGACTGGCATCAACAAAAACAGCAGTTGAAAATTTAAAAATAAACACACAATTTAACAAGGTATTAGAGAACTTCATATCATTGATTGATTGATTGAGTGAGTGAGTGAGTGATTGAGTGATTGATTGATTGATATGCGACCACGATGTGCATCATAAAAAAGTACATTATGTTCTACTCAATGTGACAGGGTCAACATTGATGGTTTGTTGATAGTTGACAGTTATAAATATACCTGAATAAGTAACAAAGTATACAAAGACCTGTCAGCTATGCTGTTACCCGGTGTATCAGTCAGTAACCCGGGGTATAGTGGTCTGTCACATGGAGAGTATACCGGAATATTGGTCAGCGACAGAGTAAACCAACACCTGTAAGCTACACTGTACACCGGTGTATCCGTGAGTAACCCAGGGTATAGCGGCCTGTCACCTAAAGTGTATACCGGAATAGCAGTCGGAGACAAAGTATACAAACACCTGTCAGCTACACTGTACCCCAAAGTACCAGTCTGTAACTTAGATAGCAGCCTCTCACCTGGACCAAAATATCGGTCAACGATAAAGTATAATAAGATCTGTAAGCTACATTGTACCCGGGTATAGCCGCCTGTCACCTGCAGTACATACCCGAATACCGGTTAACGACAAAGTATACGAATACCTGTCAGCTACACTGTTACCCATTATATTAGTCTATAACCTGGTGAAAAGTGGCCTGTCACCTGGAGTGTATACTGGAATATCGACCAGCGACAAGGTATATGAAGACCTGTAAGCTACACCGCTCCCCGGTATATCAGTCAGTAACCCGGTGTGAATATCGATCAGCGACATAGTATATTAAAACTTATTAGATAAACTGTACCCACAAAGTATGTCTGTAACCCAGGATATAGCGGCCTGACACTTAGAGTGTATACTAGAATATCAGTCAGCGACAGCGTATACTAAGACCTGTAAGCTACACTGTTACCCTGTGTATCAGTCAGTAACCTGGGGTATAGCCCCCTGACACTTGGAGTGTATACCGGAATATCAGTCAGCGACAAAGTATATGAAAACCTGTCAGCAGTGTCAGTCAGTAACGCGGGGTATAGCGGCCTGTCAGCTGGATTGTATACCGGGATATCTGTCAGCGACAAAGTATACGAAGACCAGTATCAGATACACTGTTACCCGGTATATCAATAAGTCAGTAATCCAGGGTATAGCGCCCTGTCACTTGAAGTGTACACCCGAATATCAGTCAGCGACAAAGTATATGAAGACCTGCCAGCTACATTGTACCCTGATGTATCAGTCAGTAACCTGGGGTATACACTTCGAATGTACAGATCTACCGGAATATCGGTCAGCGACAAAGTATACGAAGACCTGTCGGCTACACTGTTACCCGGTGTATCAGTCAGTAACCCGGGATATAACGGCCTGTCACCCGGAATGTTTCTGGAATACCGGTCAGCGACAAATTTATATGAAAACCTGTCAGATATTGTGTACCCCGGAGTGTATCAGTCAATGATGCAGGGTATGGAAGGTCTGGAGTTTATGCTAGAGTATCAACATATTTATAAGTATGGCCTGAAACATTGCTATTTGTGGAAAGTTATGTTTAGTGATGGTTGTTTAAAAACATAAATGTGTGTGTTAATTAAGAGTACTTGGATTGAATAAGATCATCATAAAAGGTCTACTCAGTCAATGTTGAATCTGACAGCTGGAATGCACCTCACCACCCCCGTCCCCCCCCCCCCTCCCCTCCCCATCCACCCACACACACGCACACACAAGAAAAGCTTGTTCTTGTTCAAATCAAATTTATTATTTCAATGTTGAAGACAGTTTTGTTCATTTCCAAAATGGATAAAGAGGAATGGTAAGCTTTACACCTGAAATAAGTAAATTAACCACTATTTACACTTTCCACGCACAAAGGAACAACAGCACTTACTACCCCAGCCATCAATAATGTGTCAGTTCATCTGTTCAGTTACTGTCAAGACTTTTTTTTTTATTTTTTTGATATCTGTTTATAATTCAGTCAGGTTACATTTAGATTTTACAAATTATAATGTATGGATGGCCGATTATATCATTAATTTGTGGAATCTTTATCGAATGTTTTGGATTTCAAATATAATTCCCTGCTTTCGGTTAAACCGGATGTCACGTTCGCGCAAGGCATTATGGTCTTCTGGAATATCACGAATGTTCACATTCAATTTCTCATAGTATTAACTCTTAAACCACTAAGCAAAATCTGTAGCAGACGACATTCTAAAATGTTTATTATTATTATTATTATTATTATTCAGTGACAATAAGTCTTGACAATTCACATGAAATGTCTAGACTTGTTTTCTCTTAAAAATATATAAAAAAAAATTCTGCTGCAGTTGTAGGTTAATTATTTCGGTTCCAAAGACGATAACAACAGGCTTTTGCAAACAGTTTAGATGTAGATAAGAATGATCATCATGGGGCAGTCCCAGGAGGTTCCTTCGCTGTTTGACAGTCTGAACTTTAGGTTTAAAATTAGTTACAGTAGATAGTGTGTTAGAAATTTGCGTTCGAAATTTAAGAGGTAGAGGACCCCTATGCGGACCAAACATATGTTGTAATTAGAAGCTGCATTAGAATTAAGGGTGACGTTTCACGGGAGTAAAACGGGTTTAAGCTCCCCCCACCCCCCAACACGAGTAGTTTTCCCACTGGCCGCTCAAAGGCTCAGTTGTTTCTGCTCCTTATCAACAATATAACTGAAACTCAGACTGTTCGCAGATGACATGAAAATATAAATAAGGAGATACCCAGGAAACAGGGTGGGAAACGTTAGCATCTAGCAGAATGAAACATACATTTCTCTTAGTCTTTAGGATGATATTCGAAGTTTCTTCTGCTTATCTATCACCACTTTTATCGTATACTGTAATTGCTTCCTTCTGTCTATTATTTGAAGTTGGAAGAAATAGGTGACTGATCAAAACCCTCTCTACAGGTGCGGAGCAACTGAAGAAACTTAACACCTCCTTCTTGGAAGCAATATTTTTAACAATATAAGGCATGGCATTTCTCGTTTTGTATTTGTTTGTTTGTGTTGATGTTAAACGGTCCAGTCAACCCACTGGGGTCATGTCGAGCGCGGTCAGTTTACCTAACCACACTTTTTCCTGGGCAGGCTTAGTCCTCTAAGCGGTTAACCAGTACTTGTGCACATTCTTCTGCCAGAATCTGACAACTGCCGTCCTTGAATGACCGTAGAAGATATTTCATGATCAATCTCCACGACAGAATGTTGCCTGACCCGGAGGGGACCGAACCCGCGACCTCCTGATCTCCAGTCGGACGTGCATCCGACCAAGCCACCAGGGCCGGCTTGTCTTGTATCCACTGGGATAGATGTTCTTCTGTATGGATGTTCAAACCTTTCGAATGAAACAAACATTGCAAAATGTATTGCTTAGGCTTCTTAACTGAAAGAAAAATAAAAACTTCTGGGCCCAGTTGTTCAAAGCGTCGTTAGCTTAACGAGCTCGTTAAGGGTCATTTCGTTAACTGTTTTAGCGGATTCAATATACATTATTTTGATATTTTTTGCTGAAAAAAATGTGAGTAGCTTTTGCAGTGCAAAAGCTACTCACATTTTTTCAGCAAAAAATTTCAGCATATTTGCGTATCACTCAATTAAAATTTTAACGAATCGTTAACTAACGACATCGTTAGTTTTGAACAACTGGGCCCTGAATGCTTGTCAATGTACTAACAACTAAACCTGTGTGTTAACACACTAATGTTGCCTCTCCCACACTCGCACCCAGCCTAAGTGCCACCTTTAACGAACTGTTTGAATAGAGTTTTTTTTATATAATGCTTAAAAGGATGAATGGATGAATTTACCAAGGGACCGGAGCAGAGCTCATTCATTTCTCTAGGAAATAATACAAACAATGGAATAGCGCCTAAGAAATAACATAAACCAGAGATCTAACATTAAACTACTGGACTGCGAGCATGTATGTAACAGTTACCTCATTCTCAAATTATTCTTAAAACACTGACAACTGATGATGTCTCTGTGCCACTAGAACTATAAATGTCACCATTACACCCCACCAATTAAATTGACAAGCGGGGAGACAATTTAAGGGAATTATCAAGGGAGCTAACTCTGTCAAAACGGATTTAGCGTCCTTTCTTAAAAGAAGTCTAGTCTAAAAGGTTTCCCTTGGCAGCACATTCATTCCTTATAGAGTATACCCATTTTGTCACAAGGGCTGTGTACATGAAAGCAAACAGGAAGTGACGGAAGTTGTCTCCGTTGTGAACAAGGTAGACAATGTACCAAGAGTATTCATTCCCCTTAAACTGGAATAAGCAAGCAGTGTACCTGTGAGCATTTCTGTCGTGCAAAACTGCATAACAGAGTTATGTCACTCATTCTAAAATTTCCTCATGAGACAAAAATGTGCTTCACGTTTAACAAAAGTTAGCATTGAAAATGCATGTTTGGACAAGCTCTTAAGTTTGAATGAAGTCTGAAGTAAAAAGTCGAAAGCTAAAAGTTGGAGGCAAAAGTTAGAAGAAGAATGTAAAACAAGTTAGAAGTAGGAAGTAAGAAGTAGGTATATATTAAGTTAGAAGTGAGAAGTCTTGAAGTTGGAAGTTGGGCTTTTAGAGGTTCGAAATCACCTTCCCCCCCCCTCCCACCCCACCCCCACCCCTACCCCGCCCCACTCCCAACCACACACACATTGAAATTTTGGTACCATTGTTTTGACTTCATTGAAGTGGCGTCAAATGTCCCAAATTATTTTACAAGGCGGGTAACCTACGTCAGAGAATAGAACGAAAAAGGCTATAAGTTGTGGTGAAACGCACCCTTTCAAATCGGTAAGTTGCTGTCGTTTTAACATTTTGTTGTTCAGACAAAAACCAGGACAAGCTCAGAGAATGCAGCAATAAACAAGGCTTTTATATTGGCAAACTTCATGCATAACCGCATTGTCATTGTTGAAAATACTCGCGTATAAAAACTTATAGGGTTATCATAATATTATATTTGAGTGTTCTCGACGATGGCAATACGGCAGCGCAACATCAAATCTGCAAATATAAGTATTTTCAGCCTTGGTACATACTCTGAGCGTGTGCTGATTTTCATCAAAAAGAAAGAACAGAATAATAATAACGTTTAACATACTTGAACGGGCCCTTTTCCCAAAAATATAGCCATTTTCACTCTTTTGTATCACGTAGGTTTCCCCGCCCCCCCCCCCCCCTCCCCCCCCACTCCCCCCGCCTTTTTTTTTTTTTTTTTTGCTAGATTGTCAGGTATTAACAAAAGGTCGACTTTATCAGGTACCATTCATTCAGTGCCTTATTTTTTAATTTTTGACAGGCAAATGAAAGTCATTTTTTTCCAAGCATTTTATGAACTTTTATGAAGTTTGATAAACAAAATCGCATGTGCGGGTGTGCGGGCAACGAAACCAAAATCAGTTATGGTAAATGTCATTAAACACTGGTAGCATATGTGGTATATACTGATGTTTTTTCCTTGTATCATTCTACTGGCGTTAACTGGCTGGTTCTTTTCATGTTTTCAATAAAACCTCAGCGGAACAAAGAAAATAATCTGTCATGAGGCACTTAGATGTTGTAGTTCCATTCCACAAATGTTACTTTTATTCATTTTGTTTCAACATCTATTAACCAAATCTTTCTAAATCAACCCCTGCCGAGAAGGCAAATCTCTGCACATTAAACGGAAGAAATACAACGTTTCTCTAATCGCTGCAGTAACTGGAAGATATTTCTCTGTAATAACGCGCATTAGTACACCAAAATTAATTTTCATCCTGGTGGGTTGCCCGCTGATAGTTCGACAACTTACCCCAGGAGCTGAAATTTTCCCCCGGAATCAGGTCTCTCTTAATGAGATATTAACGCCAAACATTGCCATATACCACCCAACCCACAGCTTGCAGAGGCAATTTTATTTCGTGGAACTATTTTTATTGATATATGTTTTTTTGTTGTTATCTATAAGATTGCGAAATGGGGGTTGTTTAAGGTCGGTGGTAAGAATCATTTCTCTGTAGTTCACACGGTGAAATCAACGAAACGGTGATTTTCCTACAATTTATGAATTTATTGTTGCTTCATAGACTATCGCGAACTATATCTTCTTGCGTAGGGATATCCTGGAGATCTCGTTATTACAAAGTCGGTAGTTCTCAAACCTACAACGTCGTGTAAAGTGCATAAGTCTCTGAGGACTAAGTTAACCTTAAACACCCTCTGGGCTAATTCAGCTGTCAACAATTTGACAATATTGTTTTTCTTAGTTTTCTCCCAAAAAAATAGGCTTTGATATTTACTGCAAATTGTTCGAAGGCATAAAATGCCAATGCCTATTTTCTTGGAATCCTAAGAAAAATAAAATAAAATTTCTTCCGCTGAAAATTTTACGCAGAATGCAGATTGTTAACAGTAAAACCTAGATGACTCGAACACCGATGGCTCGTTTACCCTGGATGATTCGAGCTCGTTTTTGAGTCCCTACGAAATTCTTCCGATCGCTCAAGAAAACACGGACAAATCTTCGAATGAGGGTTCTTTTTTTCTGCGGAGTTTTTTTTTTTTTTCTCGTGTTTTGCTGTCCAGGGCCCAGTTGTTCAAAGCTATCGATGTCGTTAGTTAATGATTCGTTAAAATTTACATTGAGTGATACGCAAATATGCTGAAATTTTTTGCTGAAAAAATGTGAGTAGCTTTTGCAGTGCAAAAGCTACTCTATTATTTTTTCAGCAAAAAGTATCATAATATTGTGTATTGAATCCGCTAAAACCGTTAACGAAATGACCCTTAACGAGCTCGTTAAGCTAACGACGCTTTGAACAACTGGGCCCTGTTTGTTGTCTTATTGTTGTTGTTGGCGCTAGCACTGCGGTCACCTCGATGTGAAAGAGGGAGCTGGTTGTTTAGCTTTTCGTTGGTTTGTAACATGTGTACTAGCCACCGTTGGCTGTTCACTGGTCCTCATGGCACTTCCTTGGCATCTTTACTATTTTGCATGCTGCTCTCTGACATGCTGATTTTTGTATGTTCCCACTGTTTACATATTCCATTATATAAGTTTTGCTTATATACCAGAGGACTTCTCAAGGAGGAGTATTTGTTGATAATTCCGAGATATTTTCTCTTATTTCTCCATAAAAAATGTATGTTGTGGTTACTCATACACCTTAAATGAGTACCTACAAGATGTTTTTATGGAGAACTGCAGAAAATGATCCCAGAATAATCACTAATATTGTTCCTGAACTAGTCTCCTACATACTGGCAATTATACATCGTTTCGTTTTAACTGCTTATAAAGTATGTAAATCGCAAAGGATACCTGTAGACCCATAATAAATAGTTCCAAAGATGTTGCCCCTTTCTGTGATCTTTTTACGTTTTAATTCTAGAATTTGTTAACCTGTAATTCAAGCAATTTTGCAATAGCTATGAGAAAAAAAAAGTTTATGCCTTGAGTAGTTACTTTGAAATGTGAAACTAGAAAGTCATCTCGAAAACAACTTGCCTTTATACCGTTTAGAAGTACAAAGTGAACGTTTTTGTCCTGGATACCTCTACCTAATGATGGGCGCCAATAGGAGCAGGAATCCAGAACAAAAAAATTCGCGAGTAACTTGCACTTCTGAACGCAGTCGTGGTAAACAATGTGTGTTGGACATTTCAATGACAAATAAGCTCCATACATGTCACATGTCTCGTTTTAGAGTTCAGAGGGGTTACTGTAAGTGCTGCATAGTAGTCACAATTTGAACATAAAACATTAATCTCTGGGCTTCAGAACATTTTCAAAACTGTAAATAATAGATAAGGAAAATGAATGGTAGTCTTTCTTTTAAGAAGAATGGATAAACTTCCAAGGAAGGCAAATCTTTCAAAATTGTTTTGGTTCCCGTCTGAAAGGTTCACTGCAAAAGGATCAAGTTTCAGAAAGAAGCTGGTGTACGGGAAAGCAAACAGGAGGTCACCAAAGTGTCACTAATTACAAACACAGAAAAAACTTACTTACTCAAAACACGATGTCAGATAAGATAGGCTTTCGTGTAAGGATGTTTTGAGTTCTGTGTTTGTACCTTATGACTTCCGTGTTTTGCTTTTGAGTTTTATGTTTTGAGTTTTTTGTTTGTTTGCTTGTTTTTTTGTATGTGTTTTTTTTTTTTTTTTTTTTTTTTTTTTTGGTTTGTTTTTTGTTTGTGTTTGTTTGTTTTTTTTTTTTTTTTTTTTTTTTTGTTTTTTGTTTGTTTTTTGTGTTTTAGTTACGTTTTTTGTTGTTGTTTTTTTTTTTTACATGCGAGTTTTGGGTGCGATAAAGGACATAAAAGAAAATAAGGTGAAATAGGAAAAAGTGTCTATTATTTGTTTGTTTGTTTTTTGTTTGGTTTTTTGTTGTTTTTTTTTTTTTTGTTTTTTTTGTTTTTTTTTTGTTGTTTTTTTTTTTTTTTTTTGTTGTTTTTTTTTTTTTTTTTTTTTTTTTGCAGCTTTTTACATGCTGCACTGTAAGAAATAACTGTAGCTTTTACGTAAAGGTCACTGACCACATGTTGCAAGTGCGTTGGTTATTACTTTTAAAAGTCAAAACACGGAAGTCACAAGCTACAAACATTCTTTTATAAAACACAATGTCACAGATATAGGCTCCATATATTAAGATAGTATTTCCTGGTCGCCTGAGTAACGTAGATTGGAGCGTTTCCACCTGTAGATTTAGATGAGGTAACACGAACTGCCCAAATTATTGTGCGTCAAAACACCCAAAGACATCATTGGCAACCTATAATAACAAAGACTTCATTCCGATTATTCATGGTAAATAGAGATGGATGGCAAGAAGTGTACTTTTATTTCCGGTCTTTGAAATCACATAAATTTAATAGCGCCAGAACAGGACTTTCAAAGCTTTTAAGAAAGCTTACCTTGTATCCAAACTAGAGTCTTCTATCGGATTGCTTTTCGAGAAGGGATAAGTGATAAAAATCACAAACTGAACGGCAAATAGTGTAGAAACTTATAAGGCAACACGCCTTGTCTGGATCTGTGTTCAAGATCGGTAAATGTCTTCTTAACACTTGTCACGCTGAATAAATTAGGATGCTACGCCCACTTCTAATTTTCAGCCAATCAGATTATTTTATCCAGGTGGTTGATATAAATTCAAATACTGAATAGCAAACAGTGCAGATCCAGATCAGTTGGCTTCTAACTGATCTGGATCTACATTGTTTGCAAAGGCAGGGTATATCCGGGTTCAGCAGGACAATGGTTAAGGCCAGTATGCAGAAAAGAATGTGAGAAAATTTGAGCAAATCCATTTTACCACCTGCTGGATGGTTCGCAAATAGTGTAAATCCTGATCATCCGCCGCTCTGTGGTGTCTGATCTGGGTCTAAACTGTTTGTTCAGGTCTGTCTGTCCGCATACTTAGGGTAAATACGAAATATTCGGACGGCTTAATTTCTTTACCATCATTGTCCGAAATTTTGAACAAGTGCATTTTACCACCTATCGATGAATCTAAAACTGTTAGGTGAGGGACAAATAGTGTAGATCCTGATCCTGATCAGACCGTGTCTACATTGTTTGCTCACACAGGTCTGTCCGAATACTTAAAGTAACTTCGGGGCACAAACTATTCAGACACCTTAACTCTTTGCCGTCCTTGTCCGAAATTTTGAACGAGTCCATTTACCTGCTATTGATGCGTCTAGTACTGCCAGATGACTGTCAAAAGGTGTAAATCCTACTCAGACGCCGCTACAATGTTTGCTCAGACCTGCCTGCCCGAATATTCAGAGAAATTACGGTATAAACAGAGATGTTAGTAAATGTTCGGTTAATGTGCCTATTTTATGGATTAAATGTACTTTTGCCACGTGTTTAAGGGGAAAATATATTTTCTTAAGCTTTCTTGTAATAAGACATGGCTTTAAACCGTCAGGCATGTGTTAAAGGCTTAGGGGATAATCTGAGACAAAATAAAAAGATATATTATTTGCCCGTAGAGACTCAGTTTTGCATTTTTATTGATAAATATATGGTTTACAAAATTAGAAGCACGATGTTATTAATTACATTGGTCCTAGAAAAGTCTTAACGACAATTAATATATGTTTTATATTTATCACTAATGTAACTATATGTGAGTTCCTCTAATTCTCAACATTTGGAGTCGTGCTACAAAAGATTATCCTCAAAGACAAGTTTAAAAGGTACCTTATCTTTGCTGAAAAAAAAACAGTGCAAAAATGATAATTTAACCCTTTCCACTGTCTGGGCAGATTCAGCAGACCACAAACTGATGATATTTTTCTTATTTTTTTCTTCAGAAAATAGGGTTTGCCGTTTAATGCAATGTTGTCGCCTTAAGATTAAGAGATAATTTGCATGAAATGCCAAACCCCGTTTTCTGGGAAAAATAAAATATTTCATAATGTCTGCTGAATCTTTTACCCAACATCCTAAGAGTTAAGGTGATGAAGCACACAAAGTGAACGTTTTTGCCTCCCGTTCAAAAGGATACCATCCTAACAGAAAATCAATTGCCTACTGCTATGAAACTGGCTTCTCAAATGGGGCTATCAACCTCCACCGAATAATTACTCCAAGAGCTAAAGATTGTCTTCCATGAAATACAGACAACCCTCTTTATATCGACTCTCGATACAACGACAAAATTCGTTATAATGACAATTTGACGTCACGAAATCTTCGCTTAAGAGGTAACAATTAGTCACTGATATGCAAGCATATGGTATTTAATACTTTAAAGAAACATATATTTTGGATATTTGTTAGAATCGCCTCAGTGAGACGATTCTAACAAATATCCAAAACATGTGTTCTAGGAGGAAATAAGAACAAAAGAAAACCTTTCTTACATATCTGCTCTTTAAGTATTCTGTACAACAGCAAATTCATTTTAATGGCTACGTCTTTTATTTCTTGTCTGGGCACGGTTGACCGCGAAAAGATGTCTTTGTGACATATGTGTAAGAACAGTTAGGATCCAAATCAGCCAGCAAAGCTGCACAAATATACGAGTAGTTACTAAGAAAGGTCATGATCGCGAAACACATCCTTCCGGAGGCACCGAATGGGAAAGAGATGAGGAAGAACCAAAGAAAAGACACAATGACACAGTTGTAATAACTCACATAGAAAGACAGAAGAACTGTAACAGAGCTAGTTTTGCCCGATCGAAATCTCCCCCTTAATCCTTTCAGCCCGTAGACCAAGACAGATACTTTGGCAAATAGTGTAGATCCTAATGAGACGGCTCATCATGAGCCGTCTCATCAGGATCTACACTGTTTGCCATTCTGTTCTCGATTTACAATTGTTATCCTTTTAGCAGCAATGGATGTGTCCAAATGCAGGGAAAATATCAAACATAGTCGATATAGTCCACAGTATCCAATATAGTCTATTTAGCCCACAGTATCCAATAAAGTCGATTTAGTCAACAGTCGATTTAGTTCACAGTATTATAATCGATTTAGACCATAGCAGCCAATATAGTCAATTTTATCAACAGTATCCAATATAGTCGATATAGTTCACAGTATCCAATATAGTCGATTTACTCCACTCTATCCAATATAGTCGATTTAGTCCATTGTATCCAATATAGTCGATTTAGTCCACAGTATCCAATGTAGTCGATTTAATCTATAGTATTCAATATAGTTGATTTAGTCAACAGTATCCTATATAGTCGATTTAGTCTATAGTATTCAATATAGTCGATTTAGTCCTAAGTATCCAATATGTCGATTAAGTCCACAGTATCCAATATAATCGATTTAGTCAACAGTATCAAATAAGTCCATTAAGTCCACAGTATCCAATATAGTGGATTTAGTTCACAGTATCCAATATAGTCGATTGAGTTCACATTCAATATAGTCGATTTAGTTCATAGTATTCAATATAGTCGATTTAGTCCGCAGTATCCAATGTAGTACATTTAGTCCACAGTATCTAATCATTCTGTAGAATGTAGCTGTGTCTTCATTTTATATATCTGAAGACAATTAACCCTTCCATCCCTGAGTTTCTGAAGTGGACTCTTCTATATTTGAATCTGGTCAAAACCATTGTTCCAAATGGGGGTCTCAGTCAAAAATTAAAATAGAATTGCAAACAGTGTGGATCCGGACGAGCCATTTCATCAGGATCTACACTGTTGGCATATGTATCTGTACCGGTCTACAGGGCTGAAAGAGTTAACGCATAGCGCTGCTCAGTTTTGGTGCTTTAGTACGCAAAACTAGAATATCTGGTTATGTTAACCAACAACTGTAGTTTTAGAAGCTGACTCAGAGAATATAAGACAGTGCCGTAGTTCATATCGTCACTAAAGCACGTGTTTCTTGAAAGTTGATACCCGAGCTCCCTGGGATACAGCACAACTTTTTGTCTGAAAGTACTATTTCCAAATGAAATTCAGCTAACCCTAGTTTGGTGCAAAATACTGCTGAAGACTGGAAAGTATAGGTGACGGGGGGTGGGGGGATGGGGGAGGGGATATTGTCTAAATATGCAGTTTGCACTAGGCTATGTAGCCAAGTTAGGTCAAGAAAGACAATTATGTTTTCAATTGCATAGCGATTATAATCGAGAGGCTTTAAAAACTTTGTGGTAAGCTTATGTGTCTTTTTATATATTTTTAAGATACTATGAGGCATTTATATTTCTGTCACAATGAGTGCAATTCTTCGGAACCTCTTTGAGAGCAAAAATTCTTTTCTTGAAGCTTTGAGTATCAGGACACTTAGTCTAATTAATTGATTTAACGCAGACTATGCTTATCAGAAAAACGGGCTGGAATGCTGGGGAATCAATTTGGAACAAAGTGAATGAAGCTCTTGTGATTTTTATTACATGGAAAGTAATCCACATCATCGACTTTTAACTTTTTTGTCCGGTGTACTTCCGCCGCTTGCTTTACTGTGGCTGTATTTCAGTTGTACAAAAAAGGGAGAGAATATGACGAATACTGCAATGGATTTGAATACATTATTTAAATACTTTTGCCAACAGCAACTACCCCATTTGTAAAGTTGCAATCATTTTATCAATTTATTTGTTCCTTATTTTTTGAGAACTTTCTAATTTCGCTTCATTTTGATTCAATTAATTGTATGGGCCTCGTCAAGAGAAAAGGTGCCTTCGAACATACGCAAAATGCGCAGATTCAGATCCTCCTGCGCATGCGCAAAGTATTATCCGGGCCTTCCCCTCTCCATTTATACATTCTGTAGTATCCACTGATTTTGTAAGCGGACAGCGAAGGCCCAGATCAGACTGCACATCCTCGCAGTCTGATCAGGGCCTTCGCTGTCCTCGATGCCAGAAGACACGTTTTCGCATGGCACGGCCCAGTTATTGTTCGTATTATGAAAACACAGTTTAGCCCAGAGTAAAAGTCAACCATTAAATGTAACTTTATAGTGGCATTAAATCAGTTTAACTTTTTGCATTAATATATTCCCACTGAACGTGGGGGCATCAAAAGGAAAACTGAACAGATCAAACGAAAACAACAACAAAATACATTGCCATTGTTATTTTAGATCACTAAAATGCCTCTAGCTTATTGAGCAACTACTGCAATGTTTAAATGAATAGAATGGTTTACGAAACTAATAAATTACACTGACAGAAAGCAGCGTCTGTAGTTGTTTGGTTCAAAGACGGAGACACAATTCGTACAGGTAAACTGGTCCTAAGATGTAGGGAAGCTTTACTATGCCAAAGAACACTAATAAAATGAAACTGGACTAGAGAAAATTGCACCTGATCTTGTAACATTCTTATGTCTATATAGGCCTTCTTTAAGTAGCATGCTGGATAAAAAAAAAAACAGACAACAGTGAAATATTTTTCTTATTTTCCTTCCAAAAAGGTTTGACATTTCATACAAATGGCCTTTGAGACAAATGGCATAAAACGTCAATCATGTTTTCCGGGAAAAATCTTGGGAAAAAATCATCTATTTGTTGGCTACTGAACATGCCCAGAGAGTGTCAGAAGTTGAGTTCTACAAGGTATGAGTGACAAACGTAGCCATACTTTTCCTAAACTTGCATTTTGAAGCGCGCCGACAATATCTACAACAAACCAACGCATGATTTTTGTATTTATGCGGCGCGGATATTTGGAAGACCCAATCCCTGTATCTTTAAGGGGACTGGATACACATGGTAGATTTTTATATCATTTCTGCAAAAGGACATACCTTTTTTTACTTCCCTGTTTGCAACCAAGTTACTTCTGAAAATTGGTCTACCCTCTAAAGAAAGAATTTGCTCCCTCCGGCAGCAATTTTTTTCCTTATAGAATATACCCTTTTCAGAAGGGAACACAAACAATATTGACAGTTGTCTTCCCCTGAAAGTGTACTAGTTACCCATTTAGGGGTCTTCAGTCTTCAATGGGCAAACAGAGCAGACCCAGATCAGACGCCGCAGAACGCGGCGTCTGATCAGGGTCTCCACTGTTTGCAAATAGTTCAACCATTTTACTTTAGGAATATTTATATCATATAGCCTTACATACCTAAAACCGAATATGGACTCTTCCAGTTTGTATAGTGTGGGAGAGTTTATTCAGTCTTTCATGAACCGAAAATGGACTCTTCCAGTTTGTATAGTGTGGGAGAGTTTATTCAGTCTTTCATGGGTTAAACAAGAGAATGTTTTGTAGATACTATTGATACTGTATGTACCGTGTGTACCCTATCAATTCAACATTGAAATTCCTGAGCAAACACTGTAGATCCAGATCAAACTGTAGTTTAATCAATGTCTACACGGCTTGCCATTCCGTCACAAAACTTTAGACACATTATCAAACAATGAAACTGACTTCAAAATTTAGGAAAATATGGTAAGGACTTAAGGTGTCAATCCTTTAAGGTAAAAGAAATAAACAAAAAAAAAATAATATACAGAAGAAATGTATTTCCCTGTAACCTCTGGAAAGGAAGGTAAAAAATGCTTTCTTTTGCATCTTTTCTGAAATTTGAAAGACCAAAGTTAACTAGAAATTCCACCATACCTCCTGGCGATTGCACTGTATTCCAAGCTAAGATTATTTTTCTGTATAATCTAAATTAGATGACAGAAAAATTAAAACAGGTGGTTCAGAAGAAATTTTATGCAATTAAATTTATGAGTTTTGAAGTGAAAACCGGGCACCTGATTGGTGGAAAAAACAGCTGACTCTCATTATCTCAAACATTGAAAACTCAAAGTATCGCTTAAGTCAAACTAAATATAGGGCAGCATTGTTTAACTTTGCTGTATCTTCCTTATATTTCAACTCATTTTATCTCAAACTACATGTATTGTCATCATTTAAAACCAAAAACTCTTGTCCCTGGGAGTTTGAGAGAACGAGAGTCGACTATATATGATGAACTATAAGCTAACTTATTTATTGGTTGGTGAAATAAGAAAAATATTATGTGGATACCCCCAATTATCTGGAGCTATGCGTAACTGTAAGTAAGTTAAGTGTTCAAGTCATCTAGGAAAATTAAATAATATAATTTTGCACTCCCTTCGGTCTCTTAAATTATATTTATTTACTTTCTCAATATATACTATAACTAAGCAGAAAGGTCAACCTAAAGAATATTGGAAATTCCTAAACAGTCTGAAAAATAAGAAAACTTCAGAAACACCGTCCCTATCAGTTTTTTATGATTACTTTAAGGACACTTACTCTGGTGATACAGATAATGAATTTGATGGGACTGGAAGCAGCAATTCTTATGAACCTGAATCTGATATAAATAATGAATGTCTTAATCGACCATTTACCTGCGACGAAATAGAACGATGTATAAAAAAGTTAAAAAATTCAAAAGCCCCAGGGGGTGATGAAATTTTAAACGAATACTTAAAAATCACTAAAGACTGCATGTTACCGATATATGCATCCCTGTTCAACCTTATTTTGGACACAGGACACATCCCAGATCAATGGTTGGAAGGGAAAATACAGCCTATTTACAAAAACAAGGGAGATTCTCTTGACCCCAATAACTATCGCCCCATTACCCTGTTAAGTTGTCTTGGGAAGTTATTTACAGCCACTTTAAATGAACGATTAAGCAATTTCCTTGAAGAAAACGATCTACTAAGAGAAAATCAGGCGGGGTTCAGAAAACATTATTCTACTGTAGATCATATTTTCAGCCTATACTCGCTTATAGAAATTTTGAAGAACGAGAAGAAAAAACTGTTTTGCTGCTTTGTGGATTTTTCGAAAGCATTCGACTCGGTGTGGCGTTTTGGACTTTGGAGAAAACTTCTAAACACGTCTGTAAACGGAAAGTTTTTAAAAGTACTGCAAAATATGTACGCTGAAGTTAAATCTTATGTTACTCTTAAGGGAGAAAATTCTCCTTTCTTCGTAAGTAACAGAGGAGTAAGGCAGGGAGATAACCTATCTCCTGTTTTGTTCTGCATATTTTTGAATGATTTAGAAGATCATTTACGTGCTGAAGAAAATTGAAGGTATCTCATTTGAACATCACAATGGCACGACTCTTGATCTCATTAAATTGTTTGTCTTGCTCTATGCAGATGACACGGTGATATTAGGAGAAACTGCTGAAGATCTTCAGAAAAGCATTGACTCATTCCTTAAATATTGTGCACTCTGGAAGCTCAAAGTTAACGAAAGTAAAACGAAAGTAGTAATTTTTGGAGCACGGAAAACAGACTCCTTTTCTTTCCATCTTAGAAATACTCCCCTAGAAGTTGTTGATAACTATAGATATTTAGGCACTTATTTTTCTAAAACTAGAAGCTTTCTAAAAGCAAGGAAATATATTGCCGAACAAGCAAAGAAAGCTATGCATTTACTGCAAGTTAGAATTAAGAATTTATTTCTTCCAGTTGATCTTCAACTTAAGTTATTTGACCAAACAATATTACCTATTTTGACATACTCGTGTGAAGTTCTTGGATTTGAAAACTGTGGACTTTTTGAGTCGATTCATACACAGTTTCTAAGGTCTGTCATTCATGCGCGTAAAAGCACTCCACTTTACATGCTTTACGGGGAGCTCGGCAGATACCCAATTGAATTCATTATTAAGTGTAGAATGGTTAACTATTGGACTAAGTTAATCAGCGGAAAACAACATAAATTAGCTTCTCTTCTATATCAAAAACTCCGCGCCAATAACATTCAATCGAAATGGGCTGCAAGTATTCAAAAAAATTTTGAAGACTGCGGCAGACCGGATATTTGGATAAATCAGTCGGCAAATCCCCATTGTAGCTCGCTGATTAAACATATTTTACAAAGTTAGTTCTTGCAAAATTGGAGCGCCAAATTAGATAATTCTTCCAAAGGTTTAAACTACAGACTTTTTAAGGATACAATAAAAATAGAACCTTATCTCTTGAAAGTGCCACCAAGGTTTTATTTACATTTTGCTAAACTCCGGACAGGTAACCACAGATTTCCATGCGAACGGGTCGCTGGCTCGGACTCGAAATAAATGACAGAGAATGCAATTTATGTGACTTACACGAAGTAGGGGATGTATTTCATTATGTATTAATCTGTCCATTTTTTAAGAATGAAAGACAAAAATACATAAACAAGTTTTATTACACATCTACCAACGTGTTAAAATTCAAAGAATTGTTGAACAGCGAAAATGAACTCGAACTGCGTAATATTTGCATTTTTGCGAAAATGCTTATTAAAAGAGTCCAGTGATCTTTTACTCTAAAAGTAAACTTTATGCTTTTCCAAAACAAATTTACATTGTCACTGTATTGTTTCATCATTATCATGTTTCTCTTTTCTTTTTCTTCTTTTCACTCATATGTCATGTGCATGACCTGAGTTTGTCTTAATAAAGAATATTGTATTGTATTGTATATAATACTTAAGTAATCGTCTCTATTAATAAAACTGCAAGCCATGCACCATGCCCCGCCACACAGGGACATATTCCCTATGCACTTCTGTAGTATAAGGGCTGAACACAATCTAAGTTAAACACGAAGAGAAGCAATAAACAGTTATTTCATAACTCAAAAAAAAAAAAAAAAAAAAAAAGTCTAAGTTAAAAATGCAATAAAAGTGATAAAAAATAATTTCAGGATTCTGACAAAAAACAATATGCATATCTTCAGACCATCCTAAAAGCGTGTGTAAAGTTTCAAATGGATCGGCCTGAAAATGTAGAAGGAGTTGCGCGTACAAGGTACATACTCCCTATACATTTCTGTAGTATTAGGGCTCGAAAAAAGTCTAAGTTAAAAATGCAAAAAATGTAATAATAAATAATTTCAGGATTCTGAAAAAAACAATAAGCATATTTTCAGACCATCCTAAAAGCGCCTGTAAAGTTTCAAAAGGATTAGCCTAAAACTGTAGGAGGAGTTGCGGGCAGAAGGTACATACTCCCTATACATTTCTGTAGTATTAGGGCTCGAAAAAAGTCTAAGTTAAAAATGAAAAAAAAATGTGATAAAAAATAATTTCAGGATTCTGAAAATACAATATGCATATCTTCAGACCATCCTAAAAGCGCCTGTAAAGTTTGAAAAGGATTGATCTAAAACTGTAGGAGGAGTTGCGGGCAGACGAATGGTGGGGGCGCTGACGGAGGAGTTGCGCGTACAAGGTACATATTCCCTATACATTTCTGTAGTATTAGGGCTCGAAAAAAGTCTGTTAAAAATGCAAAAAATGTAATAATAAATAATTTCAGGATTCTGAAAATACAATATGCATATCTTCAGACCATCCTAAAAGCGCCTGTAAAGTTTCAAAAGGATTAGCCTAAAACTGTAGGAGGAGTTGCGGGCAGAAGGTACATACTCCCTATACATTTCTGTAGTATTAGGGCTCGAAAAAAGTCTAAGTTAAAAATGAAAAAAAATGTAATAAAAAATAATTTCAGGATTCTGAAAAAAACAATATGCATATCTTCAGACCATCTTAAAAGCGCCTGTAAAGTTTGAAAAGGATTGGCCTAAAACTGCAGGAGGAGTTGCGGGCAGAAGGTACATACTCCCTATACATTTCTGTAGTATTAGGGCTCGAAAAAAGTCTAAGTTAAAAATGCAAAAAATGTAATAAAAAATAATTTCAGGATTCTGAAAAAACAATATGCATATCTTCAGACCATCCTAAAAGCGCCTGTAAAGTTTCAAAAGGATTAGCCTAAAACTGTATGAGATGTTGCGGGCAGAAGGTACATACCCCTTATACATTTCTGTAGTATTAGGGCTCGAAAAAAGTCTAAGTTAAAAATGAAAAAAATGTGATAAAAAATAAAATCCTAAAACGCCTGTAAAGTTTGAAAAGGATTGGCCTAAAACTGTAGGAGGAGTTGCGGGCAGACGAATAGTGGGGGCGCTGACGGACGGACGCACAGACGGACGCACAGACGGACGGAAGGACGGACGGACACTCAAAATTTCAGAGGGTATAACATAATACCCCGCCACTTTTTTGGTGGCGGGGCATAAAAAGGCCAATTTCTAAATCCCTTTTGGACAATTATGGAAGAAATTTACATTTCTAAACAAGCAACTATCTTAGCAATCTTGATGTTTCTGTTAATACAAGTTTCAAATTTTGAAACACATGACGTTAAAGTTGACGTATATCAGGCACAAAGAGCCCAAGACGGCAATCCACTGGCAAAACCTGTCCTCCATACACGCAGTTTACTTTTACGGTGGCACAGCAGGTGTTACTGCACTGCCTGAAGCAAGACAGTTGTCTTTCAATTTGTCGACAAATTACTGCTGTACAGAACTATTATTCAGCCCTTGAAAGAATAACAACAATAAAAGAGTATACTTGGGAAACAACTTAACCACACATTATGCTAACAATTCTATTGAGAGTTTAAGATCATTTAGAGAGTGTTAGAGGAAATATCAATAGGTCTAAAGTGATTCTCAATTGACAGGCTTAAATTTTATTGACTGCTGTACATTTCAATACTTCCGTTTTATGTTCTTTATCTGCAAGTTGAACTGTCGTTTCTTAACCTATGAGTGTCTAATAAACCCTAGAAAGTGAACTTTGGCAAACAGTGTAGACCCAGATCAGACGCCGCAGAACGCGGCGTCTGATCTGGGTCTGCACTGTTTGTCATTAAAATGCATGGAAAAATGCACAACGCACCTTAAATGCTGAATAGATTTGACCAGTTTCCAAGATGGAAAACTCCTTTAGGCACAAAGTGGATAACAGATTTTAATAGGAAGAGCGTATATTCGAATATCATCAAAAATGTACGTGATCTGATATTTTCTGATCAAACAAAACATCAATTAAATATATATTTCAGACCCTTTGGGAAGGAATCATGTTTTGCCTACCATTGTTGTTGAGATAAGCGCAAGAAATGCCCACTAAATGCTATGTATGCCTTAAAATATTCAGCTTTCGAAAACAAACATCTTGGCGAAGTTTGATCAAATCCGTTAAGAAATAAGAGATATATTGTGTTTTAATTAGATATTTAATTTTTAAGACGTAAATAAAAGGAACAGCTGTTTATGTGTATTAGTTGATACTCCTAGTACGTATATGCAGATGTGTATTAGTTGATATTCCTAGTACGTATATGCAGATGTGTATTAGTTGATACTCCTAGTACGTATATGCAGATGTGTATTAGTTGATACTCCTAGTACGTATATGCAGATGTGTATTAGTTGATACTCCTAGTACGTATATGCAGATGTGTATTAGTTGATACTCCTAGTACGTATATGCAGATGTGTATTAGTTGATATTCCTAGTACGTATATGCAGATGTGTATTAGTTGATACTCCTAGTACGTATATGCAGATGTGTATTAGTTGATACTCCTAGTACGTATATGCAGATGTGTATTAGTTGATACTCCTAGTACGTATATGCAGATGTGTATTAGTTGATATTCCTAGTACGTATATGCAGATGTGTATTAGTTGATATTCCTAGTACGTATATGCAGATGTGTATTAGTTGATACTCCTAGTACGTATATGCAGATGTGTATTAGTTGATATTCCTAGTACGTATATGCAGATGTGTATTAGTTGATATTCCTAGTACGTATATGCAGATGTGTATTAGTTGATACTCCTAGTACGTATATGCAGATGTGTATTAGTTGATATTCCTAGTACGTATATGCAGATGTGTATTAGTTGATACTCCTAGTACGTATATGCAGATGTGTATTAGTTGATACTCCTAGTACGTATATGCAGATGTGTATTAGTTGATATTCCTAGTACGTATTGCAGATGTGTATTAGTTGATATTCCTAGTACGTATATGCAGATGTGTATTAGTTGATACTCCTAGTACGTATATGCAGATGTGTATTAGTTGATATTCCTAGTACGTATATGCAGATGTGTATTAGTTGATACTCCAAGTACGTATATGCAGATGTGTATTAGTTGATATTCCTAGTACGTATATGCAGATGTGTATTAGTTGATACTCCTAGTACGTATATGCAGATGTGTATTAGTTGATCTTCCTAGTACGTATATGCAGATGTGTATTAGTTGATACTCCTAGTACGTATATGCAGATGTGTATTAGTTGATACTCCTAGTACGTATATGCAGATGTGTATTAGTTGATACTCCTAGTACGTATATGCAGATGTGTATTAGTTGATACTCCTAGTACGTATATGCAGATGTGTATTAGTTGATACTCCTAGTACGTATATGCAGATGTGTATTAGTTGATACTCCTAGTACGTATATGCAGATGTGTATTAGTTGATACTCCTAGTACGTATATGCAGATGTGTATTAGTTGATACTCCTAGTACGTATATGCAGATGACCACATTTACAGGTATATGGCAACAAGATATTGTTTCAGTAGTGCGTTATTAAATTTTTGCACATTTAATGTTTTGTTGTTGTTGTTTTTGTTTTGTTTTGTTTTTTTGTTTTTTTTGTTTTTGTTGTTTTTTTTTTTGTTTTTTTGGGTTTTTTTTGTTGTTTTTATTTTTTTTTTTGCATATTTACAGTTGAGCATGAATGGCTCGAACATCTTTGTGATCATGGAAATTTGTTCCAGATAGGGGTAGTTCAAGTTAATCATGACGCCAGGTCAGGAAGCAAATAGCGATAATTTAGGGATTTTTTCCGATCTATAAGACAATAATGGTATGTTGAGTGTACTCATAAGAATCACCTCAATGAGGCGATTCTAATGAGCACAAACAACATATAATTTCTTGAAAAAAAATAAGAACATTTCATTAAACTTTTGTTTTATTTATCCATCTGAAGAATTTCGTAGAGACTCAAAAACGAGTTCGAATTAGCCACGGTAAACGAGCCATCGGTGTTCGAGCTACTGAGGTTCGACTGGAGTTGGGTGGTTATGACTTCGCTTACAGAAGACAGCATTTTCGAGATATTTCTCAATTAATTTTAATAAGACTTTCGCCAAACTGCTTGCCTTCATATGCTATTTATTTTCTAATATAAAATGATTTTTCTTCTGTGCTAGATAATGTGTTAGTACAAAAGAGCATTGTTCACCTAGTAACAAAGTTAAACCTTTTATTAGATTCTGTAACCCTTAAAGCTTCATGCAAAATTGTAGCAGACTACATTCTCATATATAGTTTGTTTGCTTTTAGAGAAAATAAGGCTTGACATTTCTTTGCTCTGAAAGATAAAAAAAAAAAAGATAAATCCGAATGCCTCGACATTTTATATAAAGCGTCCGCTTAGAAGACGAGTCGCATGAACTGTCAGTCAATTTTTCCTCTGAAAAAAAATTAGAATGTCCTCTACCACAATTTTACAGGGTACTTTAAAGGTTAATGGAAATCCTACGATGTAGCCCCTTTTTGCTTTTATTCTGGTAGTCATATTCCCCACTGATGTCGCCTTCCCTCCCTAACATAAGCGATCCTTTTCCATTTAAAAGTTATATAATGTTATTGGGTATTTTTTGTGCGTTTTTTTATTATTTTTATTTATTTATTTATTTATTTTTTTATCTTTTTTAATAACATTTTTCCTATCAGTACATCTCTACAGGCCCTTTGGCCATTACCGACTAAAAAAAACACCAGTAAATGTATGTCAAGATAAAATGCTTTGAATCTTAAAATGCATTGTCCCACAATGATTGACCAAACATTAACTGGGCTTGCGAGTTTTTCCTACCAAAAATTCCAAGGCGAATCCTCTGTTACAGTTTTCTGTTTGTGCGTCGGTGGTTTCATATGTTGCATTTGTTTTGTCATTATTTGTTCCTCATCTCTTATTTTATTGCCGCGGGAAGGTTGTCGTTCGTTATTGTGCATTCCCAGGGTATTTTCACATATCTTTGTGATTAGTATTACTTTCTGCTATGGTACCAAGAGGTTGAATCCATTTAACTCTTTCGGTGCCAAATTTCAGACGACACGTGTCGTCTGCTTTTTTATTTTAACATACTATCGTTTGGAAAGATATTTATATGTAAAGTTGAAAGACTGAATGTCAAACAGCATAGATCCAGATGGAGCCATCTCATCTGGATCTATGCTGTTTGCAAAAGCCTATTGGCAGTGAAAGAGTTTAAGAAAATTATCGGTTGGTTGCAGTTGCATCTGAAATTAACTATCTTTGCACATCGTACGTTTTGCCACAAATGTCATCAAACTTGGATGAAAAATAAGAAAGTTACTTGTATTTAAAAGTTCAAACTGTTGTCATGGGTGCAAATGTTTTGAATAATTAATGAGATTCCAAACATTTCAAAATACGAACACTTAGCAAACTGGATAAACATTTCAGCAGACGCCATTTTGTAATAGTTTTCATATTTTTGCCAGGAAATAGGCTTTGACATTTCATACAAATTGTCTCCTTATATTCAGTTTGTCGTCTGCTGAATTTGCCTCAGTACAGAGTTGAATTGAAACATCTTCTGACAGAAACAATGCAGTCGTAAAACAAACTACAGTGTAAGTTAGATCTGTAAATAAGCAAATATAAAGCTACAATATTGTTGTAAATATTACTTAAATCATTGGTTACTTTTTGACGGCATAATAACTCATGAAATATTCAAAATGACGAGGTACAGGATTAAAATTTTGAAATATTTAAACGTCTACTGTCATTTAAATTTTGTGATTTGTTTTACGATGGTCAATATTCTAACAAAAAAAAAAAAAAAAAAAAAAAAAAAAAAACATGAACAAAAAGTCATGTTACCAAGGAAAGACCACAATCGTGAAGTACAGCCTTTACAATGCACAGAGTAAAAGACACAAGAATGAAAAAAATAACTGCACAAAACAGCTACACAAAACAACCACAAGCGATGAATGCCAGCCACAAGAACTATCATTTGCTAATCCGATTAAATCGGATTAGCAAATGATAGTTCTTGTGGCTAATATAGAAATACGCGCTCCATGTCTCATTGTACATTATATTTATGAACAGAATATAAGGTTCCAGTTCGATATGTACATTGTATTTATACATAGAAAATTTTCCAATTTTCTTTGTACATTGTATTTATGAAAAGAAATGAGAGTTCCAATTAATATTGTATATTGTGTTTACTTTCTGCTGTATTCATTCAAAACTTCTGCTTTATTTCACAACGGTTATCATGATTATTTTTTTTTTTTTTTTCGTTTAAACTCAAACTGTAGGCGAAATAAGCAGAAACCTATGAGAGAAAAAGATGACAGAGATGTTTTCCTGCTAAAATAGGGAGATTTACTTTTGAACTGTCACCAATTCATGAGGAGTCCATTTGAAAGAAATGCCAAAATATTACACGAGGTTTATAAATGTGCAAATTTAGAAGGCTAGAGGTTAATGTTCCGAATATTGTTCTGATCACCAAAGGCAAAAATAATTACAGGCTATATTTTTGGATTTTAGGTACTAGCGTCACGCCAGTACCCTAAAATCCAAAAATATAACTTGAACTGGCATCAAGTTCTGTCTTCTCATTCATATCCTTGTGTTATTACACGTTGTTAGTATCCGACAGTGTTGTTTTGTGTCACATACAAAAACCTTCGTTATATGTATGACATTTAGACAATTTTGAAATTAGCATGATACGCAAATAGATGCATCAGGATTGGATTGAGAAACAATTCAGGTAGGAATAATCTCTAGAACATTTGCACGCACGGTTTTAGTCAACAAAAGCAGGGAATAATGTCAATTTCTGTAATGAGTAAATTCCCAAATGTCACATCTATCTTCCTCACTAGATGGCGTTATTGTATTCCTCACCAGGGGGCGTCGTGATTGAAAGTCGCGACTGCGCACCTAGGGCGCGTGTTCGTTTGAAGCAGAGTTTTAATGTTCTGCGACATAATGTACATTTCACATATTGTCAATCAATCAACTTATATTTCTATACCTGTCAAACTTCCACTGATTTGAAAATAAAATATATATGGAATGGTTTAGTAATAAAAGGAGAAATGATATATTGGCGGGTTGGTGATTCTGGTGGAAAATTGGAAAAAAGAACATGTCTGATTGGCGCCCCGCGATCGCAATAAAAGATTGTTGCAGACTTGATTTAGCGTTAGATTTATTTTACATTAATTTACATTAAGCCACTTTCATTTTTTTCTTTCTGTTTTGAATACATCGCCCATAATCGCTATATTTAATAAATAAATTAGCATTAATTCTGTATTAATTCCAAATAACGATAATATTTCACCATCCTTTAAAACGAATACACGGACACATAAATTTAAACTTTGGGAGGCATGCTTATTTTATATTTTTATATTTTTCTATAGACTGAATCAGACCTGAATTTATAATACAAGATGCATCTCATCACGAAAACACGCCTATATAATTTTGACCCCCTCAAACCCCACTTTTATATAGTAAAACTGGGGATTACAGGGGTATATATTATTTTTCTTATTTCTGCTCAAAAACATAAATTGTGGGTACTCGTTAGAACCGCCTCGTCGAGGCGGTTCTAACGAGTACCCACAATCTATGTTTTGAGCAGAAATAGGAAAAATATCAGAGTTTTTCATCTGAAAATTTTCAGTTTTTGGAGATGAAATTTTCTATATATTTGAATAGGCGTGTTTTCGTAATGTCTTTGAAACAAAATGCTTGAATGCATTGCGAACGTGAGCTGATCCGGTGCTTTTCGGGTAACTTCGGCGAGTGCTCTGTTATTTCGCTGTCTGTCTGTCCGTGGGTTCATCAATTATCGACAGATATATCTGGTGGGCGTGTTAGTTTTAGACCATTAGCGGACCGAATACACATTTGTAATTTTGAGCTGCGTCAGAATTAAGGGCTAGGTTTCGATCGAGTAAATAGTTTAAGCCCCCGCCCAAGGTGATACTATTGTCCGTTTCAAGGCAGATACTCTGATATGGATCGAAGTTACTGTAAATCCAGCATTGTATTGTGGTCGCCCGCTGTACAGCTACCCATTATGTTCATGTTTTGTAGTCTTGTGTTATATTTTCTTGTGGTCATGCTAATACTGTGGTCAGGTTCTTCAATGGCTGCCCACTTTTTCTTCAGATTTCTATCTGTTATACAGTAAAACCTCTTTATACCGACATTCGATTCAATTGCAAAATTTGTTATAATGATATCTTGACTGGCACGAAACCTTCGCTCAAGAGTTAATCAGAAATTATGCAAGAACATTAATACTTCAAGAAATATATGCTTTAGATATTTGTTAGAATCGCCTCAGCGAGGCGATTCTAAAAAATACCCAAAACATATGTTCTATGAAGAAATAAGAATATAACAAGGCATTTCTTACAAATAATTCTGCTCATTAAGGATTCTTTACAAGAGCAGACTCATCTTAATGACATAATCTTTGGGAACAAATGCTGTCATTGTAGCGAGGATTCACTGTTCTTTGATTAGCTTTGTATTCTTGTGTTAATGTATGGGGGTGCGTCAGGAGATAAGGGTGAGGTTTCGGTCGAGTAAAACTAGTTTAATTCCCACCCACAGCCCCTATTACTTGTTCTTGTTTTCCGTTCCAGTGTAGTTCTTCTGCAGAAGTAGTTCTTTCTTGTTTGTATGTTGGTGATTGCAACTGTGTCTTATCATTGTTTAGTCTTCATCTCTTCTTCCTTTGGTGCCTTGCGAAGGCGTTTTTGTGAGTGTGCCTTGCGAAGGCGTTTTTGTGAGTGTGGCCTTTTCGTTTTTACTACATTTGTACTTTTTTTTTTTGTGGTGGGAGTGAAAATTTTATTTTATTTAATCCTTGTCCTGCTGAACCCGGATATGCCCTACCATTGCAAACAGTGAAGATCCAGATCAGTTGGCTTCTGAGGAAGCCAACTGATCTGGATCTGCACTGTTTGTCATTAAGTATGTGAATTTGTATCGACAGCCTGGATCAAGTAATCTGATTGGCTGAAAATTAGAAGTGGGCATGGCATCTTAATTTATTCAGCATGATGAGGGTTAAAATTTATGTAGTGGTACCCATAAAATAAATGACACCTCCGACTTCTTCGCACGCCCGTCCACCCCACCCGCCGTAACCCACTTATTCTTCTTTCTGACGTACCTGTCCGTCTCGAGAACATCTTGACTAGAATCAGTCTTTACTTATCTCCCCTTCTTTTGGTGCCTCGGAAAGGCTGTGTTTCGTGATTGTGGCATTTCCTGGGTATTTACTTATAGTTTTACTGCATCGAATGTAAGTATCATTGGTTAAGCTCCAAGCCTAAAAGAAAAGACGAACAAAGCAAGATTAAGATAAATGTTATTGTGCTTAAATGGGCAGTGAAGCCACAAATCAGCTTGCGCGTTTGCGTATTCTTATCAGGACCTTCACAGTCTGCTTTCAGAATCATTGGTTATAAAAGTATGTATCGGCGAATAGGAAAGGTCTTGACCAGACTGTGCGGATGTGCAGGCTGATTTGGACCTGAGCTGTTCGCATATGGCATGAGGAGCAATATAGTTGATATGCACATTCACAAGCTTAGAATATTGAGTAAAAAAATCAGCAGATGGCAGTTTTCTTATTTTCCCCTGAAAAATGCTTAGGAGACAATTTGCATGAAATGTCAAAGTCTATTTTCAGAGAAAAATATCTGAAAATAGGCTTTAACATTTCATGCAAATTGTCTCCAACGGAGATCTGTTGCATGAAATGTCAAAGCCTATTTTCTAGAAAAAGTAAGAAAAATTATTATCAATTTATCGTCTGCTGAGTTAGCCCAGAGAGTGGTAAAGGTTATTTATTATTATTATTTTTCAGGTAGACGTGGCGATCTGAAATATTGCAAGAAGATGGGGTTAGTAGGAAAAGAGAAAACTCATAGGGACCAACATTTTCTTACAACACAGCTACAGACCATCTATGAAACCGCGCAGGCTGTCAAGGCTCTTTGCTGAACCAATTCTCGGTGGCATATATTGTAATGAAGAACGGCGAATACCGGGTTTTCTGTAGTTACGTGCGGTTAGTTTTCTCCGGTTTCTGTCTGTTGTCTTGTGCAACTGCAAGAAGCAGAACATTTATGAATCCGCACAGGCTGTCAAGTGTTTTTGCTGAACCAATTGTAGGTGTCACTGTCTGTTGTCTTGTGCAACTGCAAGTAGCAGAGCATTTATGAATCCGCACAGGCTGTCAAGTGTTTTTGCTGAACCAATTGTAGGTGTCATATACAGTAAAACTTCAATGACTCGAACATCGATGGCTCGTTTACCGTGGCTGGTTCGAACTCGTTTTTGAGTACTAGGAAATTCTTCCAATTGCTCAAGGGATATTTTAGGAAAGTTTTCTCTTTTTTTTATCACGAAAATGTACGTTGTGTGTACTCACTAGAATCGCCTTATCTAATGAGTACACTCAACCAGGGATGGAATTAATGTTATTCAATCCCTGATGCAACATGTCATTATTCTATAGAAGATCGAAAAGACATCCCTAAAATATCCCCATTTGCCTTCTGACCTAGCGTTATGATTAACCCTCAATGGCTCGAACTACCCATGTCTAGAATAAATGTCCGTGGTCCCAAAGATGTTCGACACATTGAAGTTTAACTTTATTGTAATAAAGAATGGCGAAAACCGGGTTTTCTATTGTTGCGAGATATTGGTTTTCCCCGGTTCCCGTTCATTGTCTTGCGAAAATGCAAGAAGCTACCACTGAGAAATCCGCTTTCCAGCCGGCTTCGAGGTCGTTAATCTACGATTTAAATCTAATAACTGAGAAAAAATATTTTGTTCCAAGCCTTTCTTCGAAGAGTTTAGAAGTTTTCAAATGCCTTGTTGGTCTTTGATGTTAAGTACAAAAGCTTGTTCGAATATAGAAGAAAACCGTACAGCCAGGATCATAACTAATATCAGGATTATATTTTTCTTTTACAGTCAAACAGCTTTAGGACCATGGAAATTTGTTCTAGACATGCGTAGTTTGAGCTGCCTGAGGGTTAATCGTAGCGCCAGGTCAGGAGGCCCATGAGGATAATTTAGGGGCGTCTTTTCTATCGTCTATAACATAACGGTATGTTCAGTGAACTCATTAGAATCGCATCTATTATGCAATTCTAATGTGCAGACACATTTTCATGATAAAGTAATATTTTTTTCTAAAAAGTTCATGGATGCAATAACTTTTAATTTAATATTATCAGCTTATGTTTAGTCTGATATTTCCAGTTCGTGTTTGCAAGTTAATTTAGTCTTGTATTTCTAGTTCATTTCTGATCAGGGTCTGTACTGTTTCCCACTAATTCAGCAGTATATACACATCAACAGTAATACGACCTTGTTGATATTTTAGGACAAGGATGACAAGGAGTTAAGGTGTCCAAATATCTAGTGGAAATACAGTACAGGTTTGGTATAAAATCAAAAATTTACGTCATCCCAGCTAGCATTCTACGTAAATCTACATCGGGTCGTCATCGGCCCGTCAGCTACCCTGACGGGCCGATGACGGCCCGATATAGATTTACGTAGAATGCTGACTGGGATCTAGGCTACAGGTCTGTGTATTCATACAAGAGAAACACCTTATGCTTCAGAATTGCATATACACGATACAAGATAATCATCCAACAACGCATTCCGCATATATCACTTATACGATTCAACCAATTTTAGACTGAATACCCAGTCAGCATTCTACGTAAATCTTTATCGGGCCGTCATCGGCCTGTCAGGGTAGCTGACGGGCCGATGACGGCCCGATATAGATTTACGTAGAATGCTAGCTGGGTAAACTCATTCCACACTATATATTAGGAGAGTTTAATTGCAATTTTAGGTATGCCAGGCTATGTGATTTTGATATTTCTACAGAAAAAAAGGCTAACTATTTGCAAACAGTGGAGACCATGATCAGACGCCGCATTCTGCAACATCTGATCTGGGTCTGCACTGTTTGCCAGTTTAACCTTTTTTAGGGTCTCCAAAATGAAATAGATTAAGGGGATTTCAGTGGAAGTAACTCTGTCAGAATTGTTTTGCATACCTTCTGATAAAAAGGGGTCTCCTCTAAAAGGCAAGATTTTGCTCCCCTATCCCTTTTTGCGCCAGATAACAAAAAATGTCAGCAAACTGATCACGTGCGCGTCTTTTTTCGAATGGTGCGCATATGCAAAAAATCTATCAGTCATAAAACAAACTGCGCCTGAAAAAAGACTTTGTTAACCACTAACCGTATACGTTGAGTAGATTCTTCAACAACAACTCTTTAGACTGGTCTATTTCCAATAGCAGGGTGTCTGGCTAGTTTTTATTATTACTATGTTTTATAGAATTTCCTGTATTTAACGCAAACAATGTAGACCCAGATCAGACGCCACAGAACGCGGAATCTGAGTCTTATTGGGGTCTACACTGTTTGCATTAAACAATGAAATGTGCCTAAAAGGAGGTGAGGTTTCACGCGAATAAAACTGGAACAGAGGGACCGTCTGATTCGGCCAGTTAATAAAACTACTACCTCGCGGCAGCAGCTTTTTATATTTGCAGACCGTATATACCAGGTGGTTCCTAAAAGCCCCTGCCCAATCTCGCAGTATTTTTATTTATTTACGTATTTTTTTTTTTTTTTTTTTTTAATTCGCTGACCATACGAGGAGGTTATTTATTTATTGTATTTTGTTCGTAAGTAGATTGTTGTAAATATGCATTTTGTTTTGCCATTGTTTGTTCCCCGTCTTCTTCGATGCCTCATAAAAGTTGTGCTTCGTGAGTGTGGCCTTTCGTGTGTAACCTCATTTTATATAAATTAAGTCACCTACAAAATGGCATGTGCGCCCAGCGAAGACTCAGATCAGCCTGGGCATCCGCCCAGGCTGATCAGAGTCTTCGCTGTCCACATGAAGAAAGCTTGGTTCCTAAGCTACCTATTGAGCGCACAGCGGATCAGACTGGGCGAATGCCCAGGCTGATCTGAGTCTTCGCTGGATGCATATGACACTTTGTAGGTTTTGTCATGCGCTGGCTCAATTTAAAGTCAACCTGTGCAAATAGTCTGGTACATGTTGATGGGTCCACTGGACGTAAATTGGTTAACGATATGCAGCCTGCGCATGCCTTCACCAGAATTCATTATGCTTACGAGATCTACAATATCCTAATATTGTCTGAGTTAATGCTCTTTTTGACATCACTAGGAAACACCCGTTTTGCTTGCCGTTTTATTCTAAATGTGAAGATCCGTTTGTAATTGACAATATCAAAAAGATTGGGTCTTTCCATTTCTTTGCTTTGCCCTCAAATATTTCACTGTAAAATTAAATTTCCGAGCAAATCGTATATAGCAAACAGATATTCGGAGATTTTTTGTAAGAAATATTTTAACTTTTCTCTCCAGATTTTGAATTACTCATGTTTCATAACATTATTAAGATATTTTTGGAAAAATTTTAACAAACGAAATTTGCTGAAAACCAGCCTCCAAACTACCTATCAATTAGTTTGAAATTTGCAGGCATTTCTACTATAATTTTCTTGCATTGTGTGTGTGCGTGCGTGCGTGCGTTTTAACCAATGAATAAAACACAAATATCTGTGTGGTTAAGACAAAAGCTTTTACATTAAATCATGACAGAACTTTGACAGAAACAAGTTTCTGGAGGTATATCGAAAGCAGAGTATCTTTGCTTATCGGGCATTGTACATTGTGGCACTGAACGTGCAAATCGTGTGCATATTTGATTCCCTAACCCACCTCCTGGATGCCGCTAATTGTCTACGCCCATATCTAATTTTAAAGTTTGTCATTACACCGGAAGCACTTTATGAAAGGTCATGGACTGATTCCAATACTATTTTCTATGGACTGCTCAACGTTATAATAAACAAGTAGGAACTTTCACAAAAAAAGCTTGGTCTACGCTTAGCACACAATGCGTGCTAAGCGTAGACCAGCTTTTTGTGAAAACTAATACTTGCAAGGGCTGAGGAATGCGACAATATCGACCGCCAGTCGTGCGTTTCACACAGGGGGTCCGCATTCCCCATCTTTGGAGCGTTGTCAATCAGTGCATTGATGTAAAGCCATGAAATTTTATACTTAACACAACTTAATCTTCTTTAAACATAAACAAAGCAGTAAACTGTCTAATTGAACGATTTATTAAACGAGTTTATTCTGATTTATATTGCTTATAAGTCATTTATCTGACTAGTTTGTAGTTCTATCGTACACAGAAAAACATCGTTCAAAAGCCACCTCCATTCAACAACTTATATATCTTAGCTAGATTTCAGGGCACAGTGAACCAATTGTGACAGGACTGTTCATTGGTGCAAAACAGTTTAGGGAAGCCCGGGGTAGTTATTTTGCGTAAGGCGACCTGTGATCGAGTAATCTTGAAGATGAATTAAAACCCATCATTCTAATTTGAATAAAATGTTTGCGTGTAATTTCTTGATTATTTCTAAGAAATAAATGTTTCTGTTTGTGTTTGCTGGAGCCAAAAGAAAAAGTGGTGAAATTGCAAAGTTTCAATTTTTGATACCTGCCAATTGAGGGGTTGCTACATTCAGCCTTCAAAAAGTCTCAGAAAGTGCTGGTGACAGTGGTGTTTTTCTTCATTTATTTTTCTGTGCTAAGCCTGGTCTTTGAATTAAAACAAAATTTGGATAGCCATACCCTGAAATGAACTCTTAAAGGCTCCATATCCCTCAAAAATAGGCATTTTTATCCAAGAAAGATTTAATAAATTGATATATAGTATCAATATGATCATAAAATGCAGCATCTGACAGCCTGTAAAATTTCAGTTAGTCTCTCGTTTTTGAACTGAATCAAAAATGAAATGATTTTTTATCATATATTTGAATTAATGTTGGCAACATTAATTCAGAGATACGATAAAAAATCATTTCATTTCAAGAACGAGAGACTAACGGAAATTTTACAGGCTGTCAGGTGCCACATTTTATGATTGTATTAATACCATGTATCAATTTATTAAACCTTTCTTGGACAATAAAATGTCTATTTTTGAGGGATATGGTGCCTTTAACCACCAAAAAGGGTAGAATTACTATGGAGCTCTATGGGAAAAATAATTAGTTCACTGTACCCTTCAAACGCTAAATCTTACTGATGGGTATTTTTTTTTTTTTTTTTTTTTTTCGATTTTCAGCTGAAGAGCGCTCGGAAAGGGAGGTAGAAAATGCACTACAGCGAATATTGATTAATGAATGTTTAACTTTTAAGCGACAGTTGAAACTAACATTCTCTGTAGCGTAATGATCAGCACGCTCTGTAAGGAGATGGTTATGGGTTCGATCCCCGTGGCGGGCAGGCACTTTTTTATGATGTTACTGTAATTTATAATCATACTAGCCATCATAGTTGTATTTTTATTCCATTCCAATGTTTAATAATAATTTGGGCTGAATCATGCCTTACTACCTGCTTACGTATAAAAAAAAACCCAGATCTTTCCAAGAAAAAAACAGGGTCTGGTACTATTGTCAGTTGTCCTTTTTAAAAAGATACTTCCTGTTTCCACTATTAATAGATTTCAAATGGTGTCAGACTGAATTCTCTGGCAAACCGATTAAGCTGAGATACCTATATATCTTAAACCGTCCGCGTCAAGCGAAAACAAATCCTTCGAACATGCGCAAAATGTGCGGATTCAAGTCATCCTGCACATGCGCAAACTCTCCTCCGGGCACGTGCTCTCCATTGAAACATCATAAAGTATCCAATGATTCTGTTGGCAGACAGCGAAAGCCCAGATTAGTCTGCGCATGGCGCGGCCCATATGACGTAGCAAAACGGAAATTTTAGTCTAAATCAAAGCCATCTCATTTGTCATAAGTTTTAGATGTAATTATATCATTGGGTATTAACAAACTTAAAACTAGAATTTGGGCTTTGGTAACAATAGGGTTTGGTATATTTAGGGGAATCGGTACATTTTCAAGGGAGGCAACTTTGACATTATTGTTTTCGCTTCCTTCTGAAAACGGGTCTACTCTAAGAGGAGAGAATTTGCTCCCCTTTTTACAGGAAACTTAGGGTGCAGGAAAGCAATCCGAAAATCACTAAAGTCGTCTCCCTCAAAACAAAACAGAAACATATCAGCAGCAAGAGGTGCACAGTTAGTCCCCATCGGAATGCACATAATTTGCCTGTATAATTTAATATCTAACATAGATATTATCGGAATGAAAGGTAAGAGTAAAAACATCTTTTTTACAAGACCATAAAGTATTATGATGATCATCACCCGAAGTGATTTTCATTTTTTTTTTTTTTTTTTTTTTTTTAAAAAAAAAAAAAAAAAAGAGAAAAAAAAAAAAAAAAGAAGTGATTTTCATTATAAGCCACGTGTTTTAAGATCGAAAAGTTTATCTTTAATCACTTTGTGCGGTAATGTCTACAAACTGGACAATCGAAAGTAAATATCTAGAACTAATTTTATCTATATTTCTCTAGAGCTTTTTAATTGACCAAAACGGCCTTTACTCGATTTTTCATAACTTTTCTGAAATTCAATTTTCCAGAAAACAATATTAAAATATCAATTTGTTGTCTATGGAAGTTACCCAGAGAGTGCTAAAGATTAAAAACGGTAAAGAAATGCAGAGGTTGATCTGCGTGAATAGATTATTATAAATAGGTTATTTCTAACATGACATTTCTTGCGATATTTAAACTATTTGAACCCTAGAAACGTTCCTCAGAGTTGGGTATGTGCAGAAGTTCGAGTAGCTGGAACAGATAGTAATGTAAATATTCGCTACCCCGCAGGTGTTAAAATGATACGCTGTTTATCTGGGCCGCGCCATGCGAAAACATGTCTTCGGGCATATGCGGACAGGGAAGGCACAGTTCACCCTACGCTTCCGTGGCGTTTGATCAGGGCCTTCTCTGTTCTCTAAGAGCATCGCTGGATACTTCGGAATGGAGAACAAAGGCCCGGTTGATACTTTGCGCATACGCAGGTTGATCTGAATCTGCGAATTTTGCGAATGTTCGAAGGCACGTTTTCGCTAGAGGCATCCCATTTAAAAATGACGTCTAATTCTGTTCCTTGACTATTCTGTCCGTGCATTTTGTTTAGAAAGCTAAAATATTTCTTTTGAAAATCCATGTGTCAAATTATTATCCCCTCGTTTCCCGAAGAAAAGCGCGTGGAGATAGTGCGACTGTCTCCGTCTGTCTATCCCCTCATGACTGCTGCTTGGAATTTTGCCGAATTCACTATATGCCTTTCCCATGTGCTATTATCTGCGCAACAGCATATCTGTTGTTCCCCGGGGCTCGGGTAAAGGATCAAAACGTAAACTAAGACTATATTTACTTCATTTTGTCTGTTATGCTAGTGCAGAAACTGTTGCACTATTTCAACCATTTGCTGTATGTCTTTTCAATGTACTAGCCTCGCACAACAGGATCAGTTCTGGTAATTTGGCCAATGTTTAAAAGGTTACATCGGAATGCTTCCTTTTGGTCATAATGCTATCTATTCCTACCCCGTTGCCCGGATTTCAACGAAATTTGCTGTATGTGCTCCCAAGTTAGGGAACACCATATTGGTTTCTTATCCAGACTCCTGGGTCACGGACCAAGAGTCAAATGGTCAAATCTGACTACTTCATTTCGTTGCTTCTGCTAGTTTCTCCTACAGGAAATTCATCCAAATTTCTGTTTTCCTTCCTCATGTCCAGGTAATACAGCATGTCCCAGAAACTTGCGCCCGGAACAGGGTCAAAAGGTCAAATTTCGGGACTGATTTCTGACCGTCTATCTTCACTTACATGTGCACCGTTGGATGGATTTCAACCACGTTTGCTGTATGCGCTAGAGTCGTACACCACATTAATTTCCAGTCATGACCCTCGGGTCCGGGCTGGAGGGATGCGACAGGGTACGAGGTCAAAGTCACTTAGGACAGGCGTCTAAAAGTATTATAATAAGAAGATACAATTTTGGTGTGGCATTATATTAACATAGTCTAATCTGGTTACCCACCTCTTTATATGGTGAAAAGTGCAATTTAATACACTATAAGAAATTTCACCAGGTCAAATGTTTTGATTTATTTGTTGCCCATAATGATTCATAGATGAGTTGAAAGCCTCAACGCGGACCGAACAAATATATGATTTTAATGGCAATGGAGGCTGAGGGCGAGGGTTGGGCTCCTGTAAGCTCCATCCTTTCGACCCCCGCCGCCGCAGCCCCCTCCCCACCACCACCACACACACACACACAGTAATTTATAACTGACTATTCCAAGTCGGTGCTTTCATTGAGGCACTTTATGTTAAATGTTCGGCAGTGTTTCCCTTACAAATGGTTTTTCTTTTAAAAATTATGCAAGAGTTTAGTTTGGGTAACAGAGTTGCCACCTTTTTGGGAAAGGGTTGCCAACTCTGCTTGTCATCTGTTCTTTGTGGCTATTTAATTGTATTTGTTTGTCTTCTCCTTTGATATTGAGAACTGCGTGTGGTTCTGTTTGTATCAGTTCCTGAGTTCACTTAGTTACTTTGCATCATCTGTTCCCATACCCGCTGATATGCCCATCGAAGAGTCCCGAAAAGGTTGTAACCTTGTCTTCGACTAGGCTTCCGGATCCTGTGAGAGTTGATAATGTGTTTGCTAACATCAACACCTCAACGTTTTCTTTGAACTTTTTGGAGTTTAGTACCATTCGCGAAGTTAAATTTGAAATGTGCACACTGAATTGTTATGTTTAGTGCTCACTCGCATAGTCACAAACATTTCTAGCCATACCATGTCAAGTAGATACATTGGATGAACCCAATACGCAACGCTTTGCTGACGGAATGAAATCTTGAAACGTCGCCAAAGTTGGAAGAGGAGTTCAAAAATGACCCTGTTTGAGGCTTTACTATGACCTAACGCTACCTACAGAGGATTAGTACTTCAAACTTTGTTATTATAAATGTATACGAATTTTAGGAATGTCTATGCTGTGCTTGGTATCTTAGCAGGGTGCTATGCGTTTGCGCTTAACTCTTAAACCGCCAAGCAAAAGTTGTAGCAGACGACATTCTTTTTTTTGTAGAAAATATGCCTTGATATTTTATGTGAATCGTCTGTTTTGCAGGCGATTCACATCAAATCTCAAGACATTTCTATGAAAAATAAAAAAAAATAAACAATTAAATTTAAAAGTGTCGTCTGCTGCAGTTGCGGTTGTCGCTTTACGGGTTTAGTCAGAATCGAATAACTGAGGGGAAATGTCCAATTAATAACAGGAGTTTGGCACATACTTCTTTTCGAAGATTAAACAATGGATACTGGTTGATTCCAAAGTTCAAAAAATCAACCCAACTTGACTGGTTTGTATTGACAAATCTACCCGAACTGGCTGGTGTATATTGAAACTAAACAATGATTAATTAATTAAACAGCAAGTGCCCCTTGCTGTTTCGGACGAACTGTTGTGGTTCGAACACGTAAATTATCATTTGTTTGTATGAAGCTGTTTTTCTTTGTCTTGAATTTCTTGTTCAACATTATCATTCGAATCCTGAGCCCTTTCGGTACAACATACGATAAAGCTTTTGCAAACAATGTAAATCCAGATAAGACAGCTCATAATGACATTCAGGTTTTGAATTTTAGATGCTTATTTCCAACAGATAGTTTGATATAAAGCAAAGCACTGATAGTTCTGATAGGGGTGAGACCTGAAAAATATTCTTTTCAGTGTCAAAAGCCATATGTTAATTGTAGCCCTTGACGGTACCCTTATAGCCACCTTTTCGCTGGAAAAGATCCTTTTCTGTGTTTAGTAGGACCGCGGCTAGGTTACCCAACTTATTACCCAACGCTGTAATTGGCGCGCATTACTGGAGTAATCATATCCGTCTGCCGATATTGTACTCAATATGATTAAAATCTTATTTCTTGAAAAAAGTTTGAAGTTTTCTTTGGATTTGTCTTTTTTTTATTCGCAATTTGTAAGCATTAGGGTGAATAATGCTAATATGTCTGAATGCTGAATTTTGCGTTATTAGCGTTAGAAAGGAACTATTTGTTAGACAGTTATTTGGTTGTTAGTAACAGGAAAATGGATAGTCGAAATGTGCTATATGAGATCTGGTGGTGGTTTACAGAAACTATCATGAATTTCCACTGACGCCGCGCTTTAAATATATGAAAATATTGTTATATCGAATCTTGATTCATTTCCGGATATATGCAAACAGCAACATGTGTACTAATATTTTTATTTATGCTGTTCAGTATTATTTAAAATTAATGCGTTTTCAGTCAGTCAGTATAATTCATATGATTCCAGCGCGTGTTTGAAGATACTTCGTTTCTCGTCACTGAATTAGATGTGCATTACATATATATCTTTGCACTGGATCAGACTTTGATTGAGTTAGAATTTTACGGCCCAGTCAACACTGTTAAGGTCATGTCAAGCCGGTCATATAAACTCAGTCCTCTGCGCGGTTAACCAGTTCTTGTGCACATACTTTCAGCAGTAACTGACAGCTACCGTTCTTGAATCCGCGGAAGGGGGAGGAAGACCGTAGGAATTATGTCATCTCAACGAGAATTATGTGGCCGAGCTGGTGAGTCAGGCGTACACTTTATGTCTCTTGGTATATAATCAAAGGTATTTGCGCCGATTAAGATATATATTACAGTTTATGTTTACGAGTTTAGCAATGGTATTGATGCACACTGTGTGTATCATTGGTTGAGTCAAATATGCAAACATAAATAATGTGCAAATTGGTGTTTCGTTGCATGTACGTTACATATTTTGGATTAGGTCAAATATGTTTTATAAGTAAATTGTTTTTGTTTGTTTTTGTTTCGTTTTTTGTTTTTTGTTTTGTTTTCTTGTTTTTTGTTGTTGTTTTTGTTTGTTTGTTTGTTTTTGTTGTTTTGTTTTGTTTGTTTTGTTGTTTCGTTTTGTTTGTTTGTTTGTTTTGTTGTTGTTTTTTGTTGTTGTTTTTTGTTTTTTTGTATTTTGTCAGATCAAATTGCATGTATCTTGGATTAGGTCACCTTGTTTTGTCATATACCATCAGAGGAATGCATCTGTAAAACATATCCCTTTACATACATGTATTAAAACCAAGAATGTAATAGGTGTCTCCTGTATGAGTACAAAATCATCGTACCAGATACGTTTTATTTATGCCTTGGATTTAGTCAAATATGCATTATTAGTAACCTGTGGTTTGACATTTGTCATTAGAGGAATGTGTCTGTATAAAATGTACCCAGCGTTTCCCATGCTTTATATATTTTTAGTTAAAAAAAAGAACGCGGTGTATGCCTCCAGCTTGAATATACAAATCGTCCTACCAGGTTACTTTTTACTTTATATATTGGATTGAGTCAAATATACATTATTACAATCGAATTTCAATGGCTTGAACATCTTTGGGACCATAGAAAATTGTTCGAGACATGGGTAGTTCGAGCCACTTCGGGTTAATCATGGTGCCAGGACAGGAAGCAAATAGCGATAATTTAGCGGGGGGGGGGGTTTATTTCATCCACAATAATTGTATGTTGTGTGTACTCATTAGATTCTAATGAGTACACACAACATGCAATTTCATGATAAAATAAGAAAATTTCCCTAAATATTTGTTTTCTTGAGCTAGAGGAAGAATTTTGTAGGGACTCAAAAATGAGTTCGAATTAGCCATCGTAAACGAGCCATCGGTGTTCAAGCTATTGAGGTTCGACTGTAATAGCTTCACATTTTGTTTGATGCACATAACGTGAATCTTGGATTGAGTCGATTCTGCATTATTAATATCTCTTTTTTGTCATCTTCTAATTAGGGAATGAATCTGTATCAAACATAACTTGCGTTTCCCATACTTTGTATACCTGTAGTAAAACCAAGAACACGGTCAGTGCCTCCTGAATGTATATAAAACCATCGAAGCAGATGCGTTTTACTTATATCTTAAATTGAGTCAACTATATATTATTTTCTTAGATATGAAAGTCGTAACAAAGGAATGAAGCATAGCTGAAAAAAAATCCCGCCAGCATGGGATTCAAACTTGGTCTTTCCGGATAAAAATCGAATGCTCTAACCACTGAGCCAAAGTTGACTACCTGACGCTGTTGTCAGAGATTGAATATATACGTACAAGCTATGCTTAATCTGCCAAGGCAGAAAATCAAAGGCAAGTGTTAGGTCGTAACAATTTGCATCTTAGCATTTTGTCAGCTGTATATACATTTCGTTTATCTTGGATTGAGTCAAATATACTGTATTGTATCATATTTTGTCATATGTCACTAGGGAACAGACCCCGCGTTTCTTATACTTTATATACCTGCAGAAAACCCAAGGACTTATGTCTCCTGTATTAGTATAAAAGATTGCTTAGATTAAGTCAGATGTACATTATTAGTATCTGGGCATTCTGTCAGATGTTTATTTCCTAAGATATGCATTACGTGCATCTTGTTTTGAGTCAAACAGACATTATTTGTGACCTATGCCATTAGGGAACTGTATCTGTGTAAAATGTACACCACGTTTTCCATGTCTTATAAATAAAGGCACGATGCATTTTAATTATATCCACTAGCAGATAAATTTTACTTTATCTTAGATTGAGTCAAATATGTATTAAGAGTCGGATTAAGAGTGGCAGTTTGTCGGATGTACATTCCCAGCTAGCATTCTACGTAAATCTACATCGGGCCGTCATCGGCCCGTCAGGGTACCCTGACGGGCCGATGACGGCCCGATATAGATTTACGTAGAATGCTGACTGGGTTACATGTATCTTGGATTGAGTCAAATGTGCATTATTAGTATACTGTTTTGCCCTGTGCCATTAGAGGCATGTATCTTTGTAAAGTGTACCCCGCGTTTCCAATACTTTATATACTTTAAGTATACTAAGGACTCGGTGTATGCTTCCTCAATGAGCGTAGACACATCCTCGCAGATGCGTTTTTTGGATTGAACATGAATATATATGCAATTAGTCAGATGTACATTATGTATATCTTATGTTGAGTAAAATATATATAATACGTTTATTGTTTTGCCATATGTCACTTAGAGTATGTATCTGTGTAAAACGGACACAGCGTTTCCCGTACATTATATACGAGGGTCCTTGTACCAGTAGTAAAACCAAAAATACAGTTGATGCCTCCTGTATAAGCTTAAACGTTATGCGTTAAAATTGAGTATCTTAGGTTAAAACATGCGTTAAATTTGAGTATCTTGAAATTTTCTCAGATCTTCATTAGGTGTCTCAAAAGCATTTTAGTCAAAGGTCAGAGGTGCATTATTTCTTAGTACATGACATATATCCTGGCACTGAGTCAGATTTACATTACATGGTCATTGATTGGATCTTGATATTGAGATGAACACTGAATTTGGGCCTTCGTTGCCCGCATATGGCACCGGATCCTATATTCGCGTTGTGCACGAATAACAATGATCACCCCTCCTATAAAGACAAAATGAATCAGGAAACAGTATTTCCTACAAGGAGGAATGCACGCCCAGAGAAGACTCAGATCAGTCTGCTCATCCTCACACTCTGTTCAGATTTCACTGTCTGTCTGAAGGCGCTTGGTTCTTTGGCTACCCTTAAAGTGCCTTGCAAAGATTCTGATCAGACTGTTCGGATGCGCAGGCTCATCCGAGTCTACTACTCTGGGCGCACATGCAATCTCGTAGGAAAGGCTGTGCTTCGGCTCAAGTTTTGTATAAAACGACAGCTCTGTCATGTCTTATTTCTAGCCGGACTATTTCTTAAACTATTATGTTTATATTGAGTTTATTTTAATTGATAAAATACCATTCTATCACTATTATCTGTCAAGTATCCACAATATTGCTTTATTCAATGCTGTTAAAACAAATAAGTGGATCTTAAAATGTCAATATAACATAGATAGCCGGATTATAACTGGTGTCACTTCAAAATATGATTCATACTACCTCACACCTGGGAAATCTTATATAGATTATGCCTGTCAAACTTACCAATAATAACCCTTGTTCAAAATTATAAATGTTCCTGGTTTTCTTTACTCATCAGATAATTATATTCGCATAATAAAAATCTGTAAAGATGACAAAAAGAAAATGATATTAATGAGGTACCAATTAGTTCATTTACCAGATTTCAGAATTTGTTTACCTGTTAAGAACTGCTGGGCGGCCGAAAAACATCTCACCGTACTCTTCACTTTACTTTACCCTATACGTTGTATCTGGTCCTTTGAGATCATTGATCAGGTTCCGATACACAAGTCGAGGGTTGAGCGCAAGACTATTGTAACTCAAACATATTTTTGAAACCCTTGTTTAGGGGCAACTTGGACCCCTTTGTAAACAATGCAAATTTAGGTGCCATTGCTCATACGAGCAATGGCACCTAAATTTTCATTGTTTACAGAAAGAAATGTTGTAATCTTCATAATGCCTTCATGGTGAGGAGATTAGGTTTGGGGAAAAACAACCATCTGAGTTACGCTAGTCTTGCGCTCAACCCTCGAAGTGTTTTCAAGTAAACTCTGTCTTTGGAAATTAATTCAGAATGACTGTGATAATGTTTCTTTTGGATTATTGTGCAATTCATACTTGACCAATGAATTGTTTATTTTACAGAAGTATTGCAACACCGCATACACAAGAAGCGGTGTCAAGCAGATGTGGAGCCTGAAAAACTCCAAAATTACAATCACAGTTATTCTATTCTGTAAACAGTATTAAATCTCTCGATTTCTCAATTCTTTATACCAGAATTCCTCAATACGAACTGAAATCCAAATTACGAGGTATTATTAACCAGTGCCTCTTTCACAAGAATGGAAATGTCGCTTCCAGTATGTTGTCCTTGGCTACGCAGATACATACTTTGTTCAGGGCCTGTCTGATGCATCACAAAAATACTCTGATGCAGACGTTTTAAAAATGCTGAAATATCTGATCGACAACATCTTTGTGGACTTTGATGGACGGATATTTCAACAAACATTTGGCATTCCTTTGGGAACTAATTTTGCTCCATTGCTTGCCGACTTGTTTTATACTCGTATGAGGCAGCGTATAACACGGTCTCATGAAAGCAGGCAAAAACGCCTTGCCCAACAATTCAGTTTCACCTACAGATAATGTATTATCTTTGAATAATTCAAAGTTTTCAGAGCACCTTGAATTCGTCTACCCACGCGAACTTGAAATTAAAGAAACATCTGAGACGATAATCTCTTCCTCATACTTGGACTTATACCTCTATATCGATAATGGAAAGCTCACTACTAGGCTTTGCAACAAACGGGATAATTTTAGCTTTCCTCTAGTTAATTTTCCGTTTATGAGCAGCAATGTTCCTTCTGCACCAACATACGGTGTTTACGTTTGACAGTTAATACGTTATATTAGAGCCTGTTCTGAATATCAGGACTTTATCGAACGAGGAAGACTGCTCACTACGAGACTGTTGACTCAAGGATACCGGAGAACTAAACTGGTGACAACACTTCAGAAGTTCTATGGAGGGGAGGGGGGGCATCATGACCTTGTCAATCCCTACAGTGTGGCTGTTTCATGACATATCTGTTGTTTTTGCCCTAGCCAAGCCATAACAGACTTTCTGAACCCCGAACATTAACTCCCGTATTTTCCTAACGCTCTGTTCAGGCTAACATGCATGGTGGGCGAAGCGTACTTATAAAGTAATGCTTACTTTCCATGGACTCCTGATTACACCTCATTTATGTTGGGTCCATACGAGGTATAGCCAGCCGAAACTAGCTAGTCTGAACAAATAAACTTCGGCTACTTTCAATTTTGTGTTTGTGTTCATTCCTCTTAAGGAGTTTTAAAAAGTCTTTTATAAATTATCCTTGCATACCAAACTTTCAAACGGAATTTAAATTCGGTGTCTGTCCTAAAATTTATATAGTTTTTAAGCATTATGGTGTACCAAAAAAGGTAAGAGAAAAGTTACGCTTAGCATGCTGAGTAAAATTTCAGTAGACGAAAAATCTTTCTAATTTTTCCCAGAAATAGACTTTGAAATTTGAATGACAAAGTAAAATAAGAGCACTCAGGTACTGATACAATCAGATCCACCTCAAGCCCCAAACACCAAAGGGAAAGAGTTATCAGGGAACAGTCAGGAAAGATTTACTATGGGGCTTAAGCTAGCTTTACGGGATCTTAACCCTCGCCCTCAGCTTTCAGAGTGGTAAAAACTTATATTTGTTCGGTCCATGTGGAGGTCTTCTAACTCATCCATGAATCATTATGAGCAACAGATAAATCACAGATAAAGTCTATAATGAAGCAAAGATGAGGACTCAACAGAAACACCGTGCCGAGACATTTGGAGATCTATGGGTTGTGAAATAACACCACTGGAATGCTGGAGCAAAAGAAAACCACCAGTTGAATACCCAGTGGGCCAAGAAACAGACATAAATGTTCCGGCCCAGACCATCTAATGAATAGTTTTTGAGTCAAGTCATCATAGAGTCAGAAGCTCGACCCATCGGCATGCAATTAAAGAGGAAAACAAAGTGGTCAGCTGTGATTGGATTAACCGCTAAGCAAGCAGACTGGTTTATGTCATCAAAGTTATACCCCTTTCGTTTATAACATATGACAATTCTACTAAAAGGATCAGATATTCAGGTTTTCTTACAGTTTTTCTAAACTTATACATTAAGTCGCCATAAAATTCAGGTTTCGATAGGCCTTGTAGCAGAAATGTTTTAGTCTGGTATCGTATTTGGAGATCAATTCGTAGTGTCGACGATAAAACTTAGAAAAACCTTTCCCAGGTTTATGATACCGATACTCCTGGAGAAGTTTGTCAGTCAAAGTTTTGTGACGAGCATTGTTCAGCCAAATGACTAGATACTCTGGCAAGCCGAATAAGTTGAGAAATTTAAACACTATAAGAAGGGGCACGAGGAGCGTCGCCATCCAAAAACAGGAAATTAACAATGTTAAAATAAAAATCATTGCGTTTGTCATAAATTTTAGATGACACAAAACCGTTAGGAATAAATAAATAAATGCAAATCTAAAAATACGTCTTCGGTATCAGTAGAATTACCTTTGTTCAACTGCAATTTGTTATGGTAAATTAGAGTGACCATTCATTTAAAGTAAGGATTGTCGCTATTCAGAAGCTCGTCCAAATATCAGGAAGTTTGAGTTAAAAGCTTCAATAATATCAGCTTGTGTATCATCAGAAAGACATCACGAAAACACGCCTATATAATTTTGACCCCCTTAAACCCCATTTTTATATAGTAAAACTGGGGTTTACAGAGGTATACATTATTTTTCTTATTTCTGCTCAAAACATAGATTGTGGGTACTCGTTAGAACCGCCTCGTCGAGGCGGTTCTAACGAGTACCCACAATCTATGTTTTTAGCAGAAATTTGGAAAATATCAGATTTTTTTATTCTAAAAATTTTCAATTTTTGGTGGTAAATTTTTCAGTATATTTGAATAGGCGTGTTTTCGTAATGGACATAATAAAATCTTTTTCATAACAAAACAAAAACAAATCTGCTAAAAGAGGGGCACAATTAGTACCCATCGGAATTCCCACAATTATAACTAATTGCCAAATCTAATGAAAATGTTGTCTAAAACGTATGATAATGCGCCACAAACATTTTGACGAGACCAAACTTTAAACTTTTTGCTATAATAAGTAATAAAAAGCCCATTTCTGTCAATACAAGCAAGAAAAGGAGAGCCTTTCCTTTGAACAGTACTCTTAGTTAATTCTATAGATTTCTATTTGGTTAAATTATGGGGCAAATGTGTATAAAACGTAGAAAAAAAATCATAAGTTGACAAACTGAACGCGCAAAATCCTCTTGACTTTAGTTTTTTAAATACCTCATCAGAATTTTTAATTGACCAAAACAAATTCCTGCCTGGCGTTTCGTAAACTTTTTCACAATATCTAATTACAAAGCCTATTTGCCGGGGAAAAAACGGAACATAACATCAGTTTGTCCAGCTGAATTTGTCCAGAGAGTGGAAGAGGTCAAAGTTCCTCTCATAGTAATATATCTGCCTTATTATAGGCTGTTGTCCTTTTTACGGTCATCTACAGCTGGATAGACTGTTTAGATATAAATGTATTTCGCGAACGCCACATTAGTTTTAAAATATCTAATACAGTCGGCTCTCGTTATCTCGAAATCCAAGGGACTCTATGAAACACTTCGAGATATCCGTACTTCGACATATCAGATTTGCGGATCTGAGGAAAACAGTTAATGCAACAACCACCTTTAAAAGAATGAATCTTTAATTTGACTTCCAAGTTAGAGATATATTGAAAATATTGTGAAAAAGAGGAGAAATTGCTCCTAAGGAGCAATTTCTCCTCTTTTCCACAATATTTTGTTGATTGTTAATAGATCTCTGTGTTAAAACAGGGACCAGATTTTCACTTCGAGATAAGCGGTTGTTCGAGATAAGCGAGTTCGAGATAACGAGAGTCGACTGTATATACACAGAACTGAAGCTATACTTATCAGGTTTCCAGAAACTATGAGTATAGTATTCTTCATTACCTTTTCACCGTTCTCTCGGAGAAGTAAAAGTATATTATATCCCAAGATCTCTTGGGACAGAATTGTAATGAGATGTTTTGTGGAGTAATATAGGCCTCGCCATGCGAAATCGTGTCTTCGGGCATATGTGGAGAGCAAAGGCCCAGATCCGCGCAGTCTGTCAGGTCCTTTGCTCTCCCCTAACAGAATCAATGGCTACTACAGAATGCATGAATGGATGGCAAAGGTCCGTAAGATACTTTGCACATGCTCCGGATAATCTGAAACTGCGTATGTTGCGCATGCTCGAAGGCACTGTTTTGCTTGACGTGGCCCATATAAAAAGAATCATTATTTATTTCCAAACTAACAACTTACCTGGAACTCTTTACAACTAATTTCTACTGCCACATTCGTTTGATCGTTGGTTTGATGCGGTGACCCTGTCACGCCAAATCCATGTTGCCTTATTGTGTATACTTATAATTTTCTGCTCCTCCTTTCCCACAGATAAATCAGGTGTAAAAAATTGGGCATTAGACTGCTAAATTGACTCTTGAGAACCAAAACGAGACCAGGTTTGCGAAAGAATAAAGTCTATCGCTTGATTAAGCGTCGACGATCGATCCTATGGAAAGCCAGATGCATATTAAAACAAGGCTTCTCAATGGTTCCAATGATCTAAAGACCGTTGATCCTGTATCGATAATGCGCCTTGAAACGTTGTATCGACAGGTATGCAAAACTGAAATGACCATTGATCCCATATCGACAAGTATGCAAAACTGAAATGACCATCCCGTATCGATAATCCACTCTTTAAAAGATTGTATCGACAGGTAAGTAAAACCGGACTGTTTTCTTTATTATTATTAGTAGTAGTAGTAGTAGTAGTTTTTGTTGTTGTAGTAGTAGTAGTATTTAAATATTTCTTCTTGTGAAGCTCCAACACTAGCAAATTTATGCGAAATTATCTTAGATAACATGCTTTATTGTCGATGTTTTTTCATTGTAAATCATCCATGAAAACTATTAATGCAACATATGAGAATTGTCTGTTGACGGAGATTCGTTTTGCTTTTTACAATAAAATGTGTACTTGATCACATTTTACAAATAGATCATACATGTATTAGGCCCTACGAGCAAAAATATAAGTGACTATGCACAGGAAATACCACAATCACGAAGCACAGTGAGTTTCACCAAAAGAAAGACAGCAGAAACAAATAATGGTAAAACAAACATCACATATAAAACAAGCACGCGCAAAGAAGAACTGCAAAAGCCTTGGAAGATGTGTAGTTGTTCGATCTTTGGAGCCTAACAGAATACGAGTACATTATTGAATGTTAAACCGTAGATACAAATACCTGAGATAGAGTGAAGCATTGCTCTTCTCTGATTATTCACTATATCAGTTCTTGTTTATGAAATTGCTATTTATTCTAGTGACAGACTGAATGTTACTAATTCTAGATCACGTGCGTTTATATCTTAATGTATGTGTTTCAGGTAGTGTTAAATCGCTGAAGATAGAGACATGAAATCTAGAATGGGCTGCAAGTAAATTTAAGCGAAACCGTAGTAATTAGACAGAAGTTTTTACAGAAAAGGCCCATTTGAACACATATACTGTAGTCAGTATTTGTAATACTGATTGAATACTTCCTCTTAGGTGTTAAGTCAAGGTTACGAGTTTCGAAGGTCCTAGGTTAAGTCACCATGTCATGTGTAAATCTAAGCCACAACGACAGATACGATAAACATATATTATTGCCTAATATACACAAGTAAGCAATGGATTCGGGCTACGATTTCTTTCAACATTAGGTACAGCCCTTCAGCTACAAATACATCGACACATTCAACATGGCCTTTGAATATATACATACAAATATAAATGAAGTTACCTGGGAAATGCCGCAATCATGAACCACTTTCTTAACATAATACTTAAATATGTGTAAACATACTGTGAATAGATATGTACAAGTTTAGCCAGGATGCAGTTATCCAAAACTAAACTCTAAATGTAACTGTCTCTGTGAGCCCTTCAAAATGTTTCACTTTGATGTTTCACTAAAGAGGTAGAGGTACCTGTGTGAACCGAATTTGGAGCTTCTTTAAATTAAGGCGGAGGTTTCGCCCCAGTAAAGTTGGTTTAAATCACACCCACCCAGGCGCTGTCAGTGTTAAACCCAGCAGCCCCGTCCTGAAGCCTTATACTATATATGACAAAAACTGTATGAAATGGCACGAAACATCAAGGCAAGGCTTCGCGCGAGTAAAACTAGTTTAAGCCCACTCCCCCCTCCTCCACTCCCGCCCCCCTCCCCCACACACACATACAAACACATACAGTATTCCTACTGACCGTTACAAGGCGGTTCTCTGTTGCAGTTCTTCTTTGTTTGTGCGTCTGTGATTTCATATGTGGCGTTTATGTTGTCTTTATTTGTTTCTCCTTCCTTTGGTGCCTTGGGAGGGGTGTCCTTCGTGATTGTAGCTTTTCCTGGGTATCCACCTATGCTTTTGAAAAACAAGTAAGAGAAAAGTCCAGGGAGTGCCACAATCACAAGCCGCGCCCTTCCCAGACCCCAAGAGGAAGAGGAAACAGACAAAACCAAACAAGCGCAAATCGAACAAAGGTACGAAAAGCACTAAACTTAGCTCTCTCTTCCCCAAGCGAGGTAATCGCAATGCTAAAAGGACTGAAAAAAAAACACAAGAACAAAATAACACAAGGCAATACTAGAAAGCCACAAAGCAACAAAGAGTAAGACTAACACCGGTACTACCGTCTTAGAACGGTCAGTAGAATAAACCACCGGGGGTTTAAAGCACTTATACAGCCGACTAACTTCACCCTGGGTACCGATGCCACTCTTAATCACAACTAGTAAAACAGAAAGCAAAATGGGCAGCTGTGGAAGGTGACCTAAATGCTAGCATCACAACACAACTAGTAAAACAGAAAGCAAAGTGGGCAGCTATTGAAGACGGTGACCACAATGCTAGCATCACAACACATATAGATAAAAAAGAAAGCAATGCGGGAACCACAAAGCTACAAAGAGCTATAAAGAGTAAGAACTTAGAACGGTCAGTACAATAAACCACCGGGGTTTAAAGCACTTTTACAGCCGGCCAGCTTCACCCATATTCTTGAAGCTTTGAAAGTGTTTATAGTAATAAATATTTCCTAGTGCAGCTGAATCTGACACCTTGTGACATCTGTTTATACACAACTTATATCATAAAAATAAGCATTTAAAACAACTTTGTTAAAATTTCGCATGAATGCTTGCAGGGACAAGAATCAGAAATTTTTACTCTAGTGTTAAAGACCATCCACTATTTTATTAGTTGCTATGGCAATACTGGAAAATTGATACATTGTATCAGTGAAAGTAAAATGGCTGTTTCACTCAGGTGAGTATGTTGTGGTCCCATGTCTTTTGCACTGGCTTCAGATCGCCATTGAGTCCTCTGCTTTGTTTCATCATAGTGTTTGAGATTATATGTGTTCAGATCGCCATTGAGTCCTCTGCTTTGTTTCATCATAGTGATTATATGTGTTCAGATCGCAATTGTGTCCTCTGCTTTGTTTCATCATAGTGTTTGAGATTATATGTGTTCAGATCGCCATTGAGTCCACTGCTTTGTTTCATCATAGTGTTTGAGATTATATGTGTTCAGATCGCCATTGAGTCCTCTGCTTTGTTTCATCATAGTGTTTGTGATTATATGTGTTCAGATCGCCATTGTGTCCTCTGCTTTGTTTCATCATAGTGTTTGAGAGTATATGTGTTCAGATCGCCATTGGCCTCTGCTTTGCTTCATCATAGTGTTTGAGATTATATGTGTTCAGATCGCCATTGAGTTCTCTGCTTTGTTTCATCATAGTGTTTGTGATTATATGTGTTCAGATCGCCACTGAGTCCTCTGCTTTGTTTCATCATAGAGTTTGTGATTATGTGTGTTCAGATCGCCATTGTGTCCTCTGCTTTGTTTCATCATAGTGTTGAGATTATGTGTGTTCAGATCGCCATTGAGTCCTCTGCTTTGTTTCATCATAGTGTTTGTGATTATATGTGTTCAGATCGCCATTGAGTCCTCTGCTTTGTTTCATCATAGTGTTTGAGATTATATGTGTTCAGATCGCCATTGAGTCCTCTGCTTTGTTTCATCATAGTGTTTGAGAGTATATGTGTTCAGATCGCCATTGTGTCCTCTGCTTTGTTTCATCATAGTGTTTGAGAGTATATGTGTTCAGATCGCCATTGAGTCCTCTGCTTTGTTTCATCATAGTGTTTGAGATTATATGTGTTCAGATCGCCATTGAGTCCTCTGCTTTGTTTCATCATAGAGTTTGTGATTATATGTGTTCAGATCGCCATTGAGTCCTTTGCTTTGTTTCATCATAGTGTTTGAGATTATATGTGTTCAGATCGCCATTGAGTTCTCTGCTTTGTTTCATCATAGTGTTTGTGATTATATCTGTTCAGATCGCCATTGAGTCCTCTGCTTTGTTTCATCATAGCGTTTGTGATTATTTGTGTTCAGATCGCCATTGTGTCCTCTGCTTTGTTTCATCATAGCGTTTGAGATTATATGTGTTCAGATCGCCATTGAGTCCTCTGCTTTGTTTCATCATAATGTTTGTGATTATATGTGTTCAGATCGCCATTGAGTCCTCTGCTTTGTTTCATCATAGTGTTTGTGATTATATGTGTTCAGATCGCCATTGAGTCCTCTGCTTTGTATGATCATAGAGTTTGTGATTATATGTGTTCAGATCGCCATTGTGTCCTCTGCTTTGTTTCATCATAGTGTTTAAGAGTATATTTGTTCAGATCGCCATTGAGTCCTCTGCTTTGTTTCATCATAGTGTTTGAGATTATATGTGTTCAGATCGCCATTGAGTCCTCTGCTTTGTTTCATCTTAGAGTTTGTGATTATATGTGTTCAGATCGCCATTGAGTCCTCTGCTTTGTTTCACCATGGTATTTGTGATTATATGTATTTTGCCATTGCTTGTTCCCCAACTCGTCTTCTTTCTGTGCCTCGGGAAGGCTGTGCTTCGTTATTGGGGCCTTTCCGGGGTAAATGGATTTATATTTTAAATGATATTTTATATTGTAACTAATTATGAAAAGACAATAAAGAACGTGTTGTTTCCGAGATGCTAAAACACGTACGCTGGCTGTTGTGGTTGTGTTAGAAGTCCAGTCTTCAGGGCAGCCATGCAACATTATATAGACGTCATTTGTTAATGGCAAAAATATTACATTCCCTGCTTGTACACTGACATGGCCTATTACAACAACTTCTTTAGAACACTATTGCTAGGATCCAAAGCAAAACACGTGTTAACTAAACAATCGTATTGCGTAAAAAATAATGTATGGCTTATATAGAAAATGACCATAAATGCTCATTTATACAATTTATTCATTTTTCTTCGGATATTGCATTTTAAAAGGGACAATTCCTTAAATTCGCGATATAACGGAAACCGTTCTATAATAAACCGTGTTATAAAGAGGTTCCAGGGTAATTACCTTATTGCCAATTCAGCAGGTTCTTTTCAATGTCCATATCCTTGGGCACCAAAATAGGAAGTATGCCTTAATTAGATTGTAAACATTGGCAAAAGAAGCATCTTTATTAAGCCATCTATTCACTTATATTCAACCATCCGTGTTCGGAAGACATACACACGCGAAGTTTAAATTGAACGGCTTTCTATAACATTTGGTTGACTTATGTTCAATTAAGCTAGCTTCTATGAAGTGTATTATGTTTAAATCATTTACAATAAATAGTAATTAAACACGGAACGAAATAGAACGATCAATCATAACTCAGACTTGAATAACAGTTGGCATTGCTTAGCAGCTTATTAAAGTCAAGCCGGATATCAGGAGATGACACCTTATAGATATATGCACAGCGAAGATCCAGATCAGCTGCCGCGCCGGTGCTCACCGATCGGGACCTTTGTTGGCGTCTGGAAGAAACCTTAGAAACTATCGTATGCACTAGCAAACAGCGAAGATCTAGATCAGCCTGCACTTAGGCGCAGGCTGATCTTGGTCTAAGCTGTTTGTCTAAATTTCCCTTTAGCTGGATCCCGGTTGAGCCTTAATTCAATACCCTGCAGTCGATCAATTGATCATAACGATCAGACGTCTTGTTACTTATTGCTTTTTTGTACTTTCTCTGAATCAATGGTGAAGCAGGCGTTGGAGAGAATGGTTGAATACCCTGGAAAAGATGCTGGAAGTATTGCAGCCTGCCATTATAATCTTAAAATATTTACTGTTCTAGTTGTTGCTTTGTTTTTTTAACCTTTAAAGGTTGATACCTGGGTTATTTTTATATTACCTTATTTTTTATTGTCTGAAAATACTGTTTCCAAACGAAAAATACAGTCGACTCTCGTTATCTCGAATTCCAAGGGACTCTCTGAAATGCTTCGAGATATCCGTACTTCGACATATCAGATTTGCAGAATTGAGGAAAAACTAATTTGATTATCCACGTTTAACAAATATATGTGTAATTGGACTCTTCAAGTTAGAGATAAATTGAAAATATTGTGGAAAAGAGGAGAAAATGCTCCTTAGGAGCAATTTCTCCTCTTTTCCACAATTTTTTACATGTTGTTAGATTTTCATGTTAAGGCAGGGAACAGATTTTCCCTTCGAGATAAGCAGTTATTCGAGATAAGCGAGTTCGAGACAGCGAGAGTCAACTGTAGATGTTTCGACTTTGATGCAAATGATACTAATAACATACTATCCGTGTATTATAGAAGAAAGTAGTGCTTAATTCGACTAATTAAGATGCGTAGCCACGTTAGGTCAACCCAGTCAGCATTCTACGTAAATCTATATCGGGCCGTCATCGGCCCGTCAGGGTAGTTGACGGGCCGATGACGGCCTGATGTAGATTTACGTAGAATGCTAGCTGGGAAGAGAGATAATTACATTATCAATTAAACAGTGGTTATCGTGTAAAAGCTTTAACCCATTTATTCCAAGAGTCCCATTAAAGGGACATTTGAAAACAGTATAGGCCCAGACCAGACGCCGCGAATTAATGCCGCAGTTCGCGGCGTCTGATAGGGTCTACACTGTTTGCATTTAGGACAAAAGTATTTACATGGTAACAATAAAAACTAACCAGACACTCCTTATATTTAAATAAACCGGTCCAAAGAGTTAAAGTAGATGCGTCCACTCGGCATAAATGAATTAAAAAATATTTAATAATAATAATAATAATAATAATAATAATGTCTTTATTTTACGAGTATGACATATTTAGCAAACAGTGTACTAATCTAACATATGGTCCTCTTTAAAAACTTAAAAACAATATATACATATTATACACATTTACATTGTAAAAATGGTCGACAAGTTCGCCGGGTCGACGCCAGAGCAGTGCTGATGTATCTTGGTAGTATGTTGCTCCGCCGTCGTCCCAACGCCAAACGGGTAATTTCATAATCTATGACATAAAACATTCGAACAGTAATAAGCAAGTAAAAGTAATTAAATATCCTAATGTTTGATAAAAAAAAACAAAAAAACATTTTAACACCCTATAAAACACTCCGATAATAAAATGACCCTTAAAATGTATCTGTAGAATCTTAAGATCTGATCTGAAATAAAATCATTAACCATTGCGCATTAGTTCACTGACCTACTTAGTCAGACAACACGGAAAAACGTAACACCTCACTGGCCATCATACGGTCGTCCCTCACAAGGTGCCCAACACCGTACATTACTTTATAACAGACCGGTATTCGGCCATAAGCGACAGAATGACCGAGCGAGGGGGCACAAAAGTTCCCTATTGAATTCAATGTTATCCTAACATTACATAAAGAAATACAAGCGCCTTGATAAAACTTTGTCTACACAAAAGAGCGAACAGCATTACATCATGTCTGCTGTCAATTTTTATAACCTTTCACATTTTTGTTTTAAACTGTCAGCTCAAATACATGGTCCGACTGGCAAGCTGTACGGACAGTCCACACTCGCATGTCATAATGTAAGTCCATGTACTACGAGCTAATTGAGTATGCCATTATTATTATCGTTATTATTATTATTATTGCAGTTATTTCCAAGTCGATTTTGAAAGAAAGTTTTTAACTATTAGTCTGAAGACATGGACAGACTGGCAAGTGATACGGCCTATCCACAGCTGCATGCCGTTGTGTCGGTCCATGTGCCACATGCCAAAAGTATGCCATAATTACTATTAATGATGTTGTTATATTTTGTATATTCTTTTATGTTACCAATCGCTTATGAAATAATGTTTCAGACTATTAGCTCGGTCACATGGACTGACTGGCAAGTGATACGGACTATCCACACCTGCATGCCATTATGTCAGTCCATGTATCATATGCTAATAGAATGTCTAAAATAGAATACGCATGTACTTCTTTATGCTGTTATAAATATGATTTCTTGAAATTATTAAATAACAATTGATGTGTTTAGCTGTAAGCTGGCACACCCGGATGTTGTCACAATCCTTTAAAGAATTACATTGGTCGCAAACATGCCTGTCTTTTACGAAATGTAATTCTATGACTTATTACGTAAACTGGAAATGTATCCCAGACTTGACCAGCCTGCTCAGCGTTGGAATATTCATTGCTGCAGTAACATCCCTCCACCTCCGCGAAAGGTACTGCATGCTAAGAATAGTAATAACCCTCAAAACGGCAGGAAATGTATACATATGTTTTGCAGTTATAATAAGATACATTTTCAGATGTTTAGAAGGTATGATTTAAGTGAAATTTTGAAGCTATTAAGATTTGGTAGTGTTCGCAGATTTACAGGTAAGTTAGTCCATTGCTTAGCGCAAATAGCAAGTTCTAGAATATGGCACTCGGAGAAGTTCATTATCAACAGAACGTAAATGTCTGGAGTGAGTTTCGAAAGTTTTAATAAAAACTGACTACTTATATTCGTAATTTATTTTTTGTCACGATAAAATATAGCATTAATTTCACAGTGAGTTTGTAGGTTCTTCCGAATGTCATTGAGAGTATATATATTTAAGGAATTATTTTCGGCATCAGAATGCCTTGTCTAATTAATTTTTACATAGAATATAAATACCAAAGAGGTCGGGAAAGTTCATTTGAAATAAAATTCTGGCAGAAAGTGATGTTTCTACTATTCCTGCTGTATCAAAGGTAGGTTAAAGAGAATGAATCTCGAACCACTGCATGACACAACCCAGCTAGCATTCTTTATAAATCTATAGCGGTCCGTTATCGGCCCGTCAGCTACCCTGACGGGCCGATAACGGGCCCGCTATAAATTTATAAAGAATGCTTACTGGGAAGTATTCTCGCATGACAATTAGCCAGATCGGGCCAGGTGAAATGTAGGCCGACAGACATTGCTTTTGATTGAAAAGAACGAGGAACATATGTTTAAGGGCACTGAATGTACTGGATAGATTTTCTGCATTTTTTTTTTACAAAGGAGACAATTATTGTGACTTCCTGTTTGCGTTCCTAAATATCAGGCTCCTTCCGACCAATTCTACAAGGAAAGAATAATATTTCTGTGAATGATTCTGTAATCTTTTATTGTTCGTAATCATTTCCAATATTCAGACTAAGATTTTACATTGATAAGTGAATTGGTCTTTTGAAATAGAACAAACTTATCATAAGTTTAGAAAACAAAGTTTCACATGTACATCATTTCTCCATAATGAACCCATCGTTTGTGTCAGCTGACGTCAGGTGTAAGATAGTGTAACTGTAACCTCACATATCTACACTAAAATCAGTATCAGATTTTAAGGGGACTACATACACTTTGTAGATTGTCCGCCATTTCCGTCAAGAAAGACAACTTTTGTTACTTTGACTTCCTGCTTGCTTTATCCCAAAGGGAGCAAATTCTTTCCTTTTAGAGTAGACCCTTTTTCAGAAGGGATAAAAAACAATGTTGATATAATTACCTCTGTGTATCCATTCCCCTTCAGCTGGAATAATATTTTCCCAATTAGATGTCACACACTTACTAACAATTAATTGCATATTGGATAGACAATTTGCAAGAGTATTGATCGAGTCCCATGTATTTCTAAGGGAATTTTAAAACTCGCTAAGAAAGTTAAAAAGAAAATATGGCATTTTTAACGGAAAGTGAGCTTCTTTAAATTTCTTTTCTGTCAAGTATTACTAAATCAGTTTTGTACAAAATCAATGATACAAATCGACTTGTTTTTATGTGGCGTTATTCGAAAACAACAGAATAGCGTCTAACAAGACGACAACGTTAAAATGCCGCTTAAAAATAGTTCGGAAATTTTCTGGCTGTTGACAGTAAAGTATGAAGATATAAAAATATATTCCAAATATTGTTTTTTATTTCTTTTATTTAAGAGTGGTACATTTGCTACAGAGAACCGTTTAATATTTGCGCAAGAACCTACAATTACATGTCTATAAATACTAGGAATTAGATTACAGGTTACTCTTTTGTTGTATAAGATTTTTTCCCATTTCACCTATTTCTACGTCAAAGGTTTGTTACTTTTCTGAATTTCTTCCACTTCTTCAAAACCTCATATTAGAAGGTTTTAGAAATTCAAAAAGAGCATAGAGGCTAAATATCAGGATTAATGAATACCTAATGAATAAAATTGTGCCCGTTTTAAACGTCCACCTAGTTGTATCAAAAACATTCGTCTTAACCCATTTGCGTCGAATGGACTTTTCTATCACAACTCTTTGGACCGGTTTATTTCCAATATCGGTGTGTCTGGTTAGTTTTTATAATTACTATGTTTTAAAGAAATCCCTGTAGACCCAGATAAGACGCCACGTTCTGCAGAACTAAAATGGGTTAACCCTTAAAACCCCATAAAAATTGCAACAGAAGACATTATGATTCTTTATTTTTATTTCTTCCTTTCTTTTTCACAGAAAACAAGACTTGACATTTCATGTGTATCGTCCGCTAAGCAGACGATGATTTACATCAAATGTCAAGCTTTAATTTCCTTGATACATTTGTATATTAGATTGCTGCAGATGTGATTGCGCCAATCACCTTTAAAGGTTAAAGGTGGAGGGATACACCTGAAGATTTTTGCTGCAATCTGCAAAAGAGGACAACTTTTTCAGATATATGAGTGTGTCTCCCCTGTATTTGAAACCTTTCAAAACTGGGGGCTACCCACAGAAGGAGCGAATTCTTTCCTTTGAGCGAAGCCCTCAGTTAGAAGGGAGGTAAACATTGTATGTTAGAGTCAGTTCCCTTAAATGTATATCAAAATTCTTATATTTTAAGGCGGGATGAAGACCAAGACATACTGCGCAGATTGGAAAAAATATTGGTTTCCTGCTCTGGTAAAATCTATCATCTGTTACACCTGACTAGCTGTTTGAGCCGTTTTACGTGAAAACAATCTTTATCGCCTGAACGGACAATGAGATCCAAGATCAGCCTGCTCATCCGCGCAGTCTGACCAGAGTCCTCATAGTTGATAAAGAATCATTTAATACTGTTAAATATAATGACGAACAGTGAAGGCCCTGATAAGCCTGTGCAAATGCGCAGGCTTATCATGGCCTTCACTATTCGTATTAACTCTAACGCCCGTTCCAACGCGACGTGATTCGTCGTTGAACGCATGTTGCAGCAGTTCTATAAAATAGTTTTCCAGGTAAGTAATTTTAGCAAAATTGAATCTTTATTCTCAAATTAGCATGGTGAAAATTGTAAATGCAACACATGCCGCCGGTTGTTACTTGTTGATTACGCGTGTAACATATGTAAATGCTTAATTTATTTTCTTTAAAGGAGTCTGTTACTTTGATGCTTTGTTTACTGCTTTTTCTGTGGTTCTTGGTTGCATTTCTCATAACATAAGAGTGTCAATTTTTAAGTAAATAACTCTTAAGGGGGAATGGGGTTTACTCAAATAGGAAAGAATTCGCTCCCCAATGTTATTTTTTGTGTACATAGCCCTTAAGGGAAAGAGGGATCGATCAAGTCTAAAAGGAAATGATTTGCTCCCAATGTCAATTTTTTTGTAAATAGCTCTTACGGGAAAAAGGGGTCTACTCTAAAAGAAAAGAATTTGCTCCCCAATGTCATTTTTGTGTAAATAGCTCTGAAAGGAAAAAGGGGGTCTAATCTACAAGACTCTAAAAACAGAATTTGCTCCCCAATGTCAATTTTATGTGAAAAGCTCTTTAGGGAAAAAGGAGGTCTAGTCTTAAAGGAAACAACTTGTTCACCAATGTCAATTTTGTGTAAGTAGCTCTTATGGGAATATTGGTCTACATTAAAAGGAAACAAATTGCTCCCCGATGGAGTAAATTATTTCCTTTTAGAGTAGACCCCTTTTCGGAAGGGACTATATATGTGCAAGAAGGCAAACAGGAAGTCACAATAATTGCCTCCCTTATAAAAATGGCGGGAAACAGCCAGATGTATCCAGTCCTATTTAATCACATCATGAGAAAAAATTCGGGTATAAGCAAAGTGCGCCTGCCCAGAACAGAGTGGGCTCTTGCGTATGACCACGAGACCAGGCTGGGAAATCTACGTGACTTTAAATAAGGATAACGTGCACTTCAAAAGTCGCCATAGCAATGGCTAAATTAACATAATAAATATCAAAGTAATGTGCGGTTTTTGCTCATATAAAGCCCAAATACCCCTTCTCAAAAAATAGTTTGTCGATTTAAAACTCCTTCCCCGTATCTATTAGTCTGCACTTTTCGGAAACACTTCGATGAAATATTTTAATCGAGAAGGAAAGTTCCACATACAGATAGCGTGCATGTCACGGTATCGAAATTTTTGCGAAGTATTTGCTAACACTCCACAAGCTCAAGCGACTTAGATCTGAGCAAAGATCTCTTTAAATTGTTTTAGTTGGAGTTTATTATCAACAAGTTCAAATGACTTAGATCTAAGCAAAGAACTCTTTAAATTGTTTTAGTTGGAGTTTATTTGAATAAAATCCGTCCAGTATTAACCCTTGTCTCGCTGGTCTTAAATATACCTTGCCTTTGCAAACAGTGTATTCCCTAGGACCAGTATCTCGCAAACACCAAGACTGGTTTGATGAGAACGACAAAGAAATCCAGGGACTCCTTGAAGAGAAACACCAAAAACACAAGGCTTACCTCAGAAATACAAGCTCAGTATCAAATAAGACAGCCTATGCAAACATATGCAAGACAGTACAGAACAGGCTCAGAGACATGCAAGACTCCTGGCTGAGCAAAAAGGCTGATGAAATCCAGTCGTTTGCAGACAGAAAGGATATGAAGAAGTTCTTTGACGCACTCAAAACAATATATGGTCCCCAGAGCTCAGGAACCACCCCACTCTTTAGTGCAGATGGAACTAGTCTTCTGACTGACAAAGAAGCTATCATGAAAAGGTGGGCTGAACACTTTGACGGTGTCCTTAATCGGCCATCATCTGTCAATGATGAAGCTATCAACAGACTACCACAGGTGGAATGTAATGGATGGTGGATGAGCTCCCATCTGTCTCTGAAACAGTGAAAGCAATAAAACTCCTATCATCTGGCAAGGCTCCAGGATCAGATGCCATACTTGCAGATATCTACAAAGCAGGAGGTTCTCCAGTTGCAGAGAAACTGACAGTTATTTCACACTATGTGGAGAAAAGAAGCCATCCCTCAAGAACTCAAGAATGCAACAGTTATCCACCTATTCAAAAGGAAAGGGAATCCTCAAGTCTGGGACAATCATCGAGGCATCTCTTTATTGTCAATTGCTGGGAAGATCCTCGCTAGGGTCCTACTGAATCGATTGAATGAACACCTTGAACAGTCAGGGCTTCTACCAGAAAGATTCAGGATTCAGGAAATACAGAGAAACAATAGACATGATCTTTACAGCACGACAGCTTCAAGAAAACTGCCAGGAACAGAATGTGGACCTCTACATGACCTTTGTCGACCTTACCAAAGCATTTGAAACAGTCAGTCGTGAGGGACTTTGGAAAATTATGGCAAAGTTTGGCTGTCCTGCCAAATTCATAGCAATGGTACGGCAGTTCCATGACGGTATGCTTGCAAGGGTCCAAAATAATGGCGAGTTTTCTCATCCATTCCCTGTGACAAATGGAGTTAAGGAAGGCTGTGTTCTACCTTCAACACTGTTCAGCATAATGTTTTCTGCTCTGCCATGCTTACAGATGCTTTCCAGGATGGTGACAATGATATATCTATGAGGTATCGCTTTGATGGGAAACTTTTCAACCTAAGAAGGTTGCAAGCTAAATCCAAAGTGCAGACAGAGGTGCTAGATGAGTTCCTCTTTGCTGATGACATGGCAAAGGGTGCTCTAACGGAAAAGAAAATGCAAAAAAGTGTGGATCAAGTATCTGATTCATGTGACAGCTATGATCTCACAATCAGCATCAAAAAGACTGAGGTAGTATATAATTCAGCACCTGGAAAGCTTTACAAGGAGCCTACCATCACAGTGAAAGGTCCACAACTGCAAATGGTAGACAAATTCACCTACCTTGCAAGCACATTGTCAAGAGTTGTGCACATTGATGATGAAGTCAATGCCAGGATTGCCAAAGCTAGTGCAGCATTTGGCCGACTACGTGGAAGTATTTAGGACCGAAGTGGAATCAGACGACACAAAGCTGAAAGTATACAGATCGGTGGTGCTGCCAACACTATTATACGCATGCGAAACTTAGACAGTTTACCAACGGCATGCCAAAAGACTGAACCACTTCCATACAAGCTGTCTTAGAAAACTTCTAAAGATCAAGTGGCAAGACAGGATTCCAGACACAGAAGTCCTAAAAAGGGCAGGGATGCAGAGTGTACATACTCTTCTGACATTGGCACAGTTAAGATGGACAGGCCATGTTACCAGAATGCCTGATGAACGTTTGCCAAAGAAAATCCTCTATGGAGAACAACAAGTTGGACAACGCTACCTTGGTGGTCAGAAGAAACGATACAAGGACACCCTCAAAGCCTCCCTTAAAGATTTCAACATACCACAGAGTCGTGGGAACAGATTGCACAGGATCGAACAAAGTGGCGAGGCCTCATAAGAAGGGGAGCTGATGAATACGAAGCAAAAAGAATCAGCGAAGCCGAGCAGAAACGTGCACAGCGGAAAGCCAGAGTTAAGGCATCACCAACAGAGCTTTCTTCCTCAGACCTCTCTTGTTCTATCTGCAAGCGGCAGTTTAGAGCTAAGATTGGTCTCATCAACCATCTAAATACACACAAATAATAATACATCACACAATTGATTAGGATTGGTCATTGTCAGTAATGACAGACGAACCATATAGATCCAGATCAGTTGGCTTCTGAAGCCAACTGATCTGGATCTGCACTGTTTGCCATTTAGTATCTGAATTTATAGCAAAAACCTGGATCAAGGAATCTGATTGGCTAAGATTTATAAGTGGGCGCCACATCTTAATTTATTCAGCATGACAAGGATTAAGAAAGTTACCAAGGAATATACTTACCCGAACTGTCGGAAATTTGTCAGTGAACGATAAATGAAAAGTCGTATGGGTTTCACACCCTGGTGTTACAGATTGCCAAGCCTGGCATGTGAACCACAGGTTCTGGAATAATGCGGTCTACATAATGTTTGGACATGGGTGTGCATGTTTATATTTTATATGAGCTTAGGCACAGCATTTCCTACAAGATTGCATAATGCGCCCAGCGAAGATTCAGATCAGCCTGCGCATCCGTGCAGTCTGATCAGAGTCTTCGCAGCGCACTTTACGGGTAGCTAAGGACATAAGGTATCTTCAAGCGAACATGGACGGCTCTGAACAGCCTGCTCATCTCGGTGTTTGCTGGGCGAACATGAAATATTGTAGGAAATAGTGTGCCGTGGCGCATTAATTCTTAAATGACCCTGTTTTAGGCATTAAATCGTGCCTTCAATGGTATCGTATATATTCTAACTATTCGTATACTTGGCCCTTAGGTCATAAAACTGTTTTCATGCTCAACTCAGCTGAGCATAGAATTTGTCCTGCTAATTCATATCAAATTATTAACAATTGCAAATTCTTTTTTGCTAAACATAGATGAGCATGAATTTTCTCTGTTAATAAATATGAAAATGCCAACTATTGTTGGCATTTTCATATTTATTAGCAGAGAAAATTTCTAACATTTGAATAAAATAGCAAAGAAGAACCACTGTAATAAAATATAGCCCGCCCCGACTGACACCAAGAGGAAGAGGAAACATACTACGACGAACAGTATACATGTTACAAACCAAGGATAACCAAAGCAATCAACTCACCGCCTCCCTCCTCCCCAAAGAAGTTGTCACAATAACAGACAGGAACTGTCAAACACAACAGTAAGACAAACAGGACAAAACACGAAAAAAAAAACCGCAATGCTAGCATCAGAAAAAGTCACACGAAACCAAAACATAATGCAAAGTAGAGAGCAAAGTCCTTTTAGAGTAGATCAGTTTTCAGAAGGGGTTTGTTGTGTACGATAGCAAACAGGAAGTCAGTAACAATATAAGCGAAGAGAGCCAGGAAATGCCACAATCACGAAGCACAACTCTGCCGAAGCACCAAACGAATGAGAGATGGGGAACAAATAATGACAAAACAAACACCACATATATGATACCACAGAGGCACAAACAAAGAGGAAATGCAACAGAGAACCGCCTTGGAACGGTTAGTAGCTAAACTACTTGTGAGGGGAGAGGTGGGGTGGAAGCTTAAACCAGTTTTATTCGCACGAAACCTTACTTTCATTCTGATGCTGCTCCAAATTACGAATATACGTTCAGTCCACATAAAAGTCTTCTACCTGATCTGTGGAACATCAGAGAGAGAGAGAGAGAGAGAGAGAGAGAGAGAGAGAGAGAGATCTGATCATGATGATGATAATGATGATGATAGACTACCATCACAAAGGTCCATGGGTACCACATGGTAAAAGAAGCAGAAAAAGAAAGGTTTTCAGACATAAAGTAACAGCACAAAATAGCACGGAAACAGAACGAACAGTAGAAGAGGAACTGCAAAAGAAGCACCTTGAAACAGACAACCGTGAAACTTTTCGGGTGGTGAAAGAGACAGCACTAATACTTTTCGGGTGGTGAGTGGTCTTACACCTGGCAGCAGCTGGCGTTATGCGATGATGTAAATTTACACTGTTCAAATCATTTGAACAGTGTAAATTTACATCATCGCATATAAAAACACCTATAAACCTTATGTGAATTAAAAGACGTCTTGCTTTTATATCATCTATCTATTGCTATTTCTCAATCCACTACGGTCATAATCAGATTATGAAAGGAATATGTACAAGGTCATGCAGCTGTTACCTACCTTTTTATGAAAAAAAAATACCACGGTATATTAACTTCATTTTATTCGGAACTGAATTTTATTAACCTTTACCACTTTCTGGATTAATTCAGCAGACGACAAACTGGCGATATTTTTCTAACCATTACCAGAAAATAGGCTTTGATATTTCAAGTACATTGTCTCCTTCGTAGACAATTTGCATGAAGCCTATTTTAGGAGACAATTTGCATGAAATATCAAAGCCTATTTTCTAGGGAAAAAATCAGAAAAAAAATCAAAATGTCGTTACTTTTACCCAGCATGCAGAGCATCAAACATCGTAATCAAGATTTCCAAAATTGAAATGGGTCAACCGGAATATATTTTCTGAGCGAATATTTCATTTTCATCGAAATATGTCGACAGCTTGAAAATGAGGGTTTCAAATATATGTTGTCCTCATATCGGTATAAAATTATTCTTTTTCAAATATGGCCATTTAGAAGAATGACCACTCAAAATAGATCACTCTCTTTGGCTATCTATCTATCTATCTATCTATCTATCTATCTATCTGCCTGTGTTTCTCTCTCCTCCTGCCTGCCTGCCTGCCTGCCTTTCTATCAAACTGATTGCTGTGGTCCTTTGAGACTATTCCGCTATTCAGCTCACACTCTGGGACTACCAAGGCTAACATCGCTGCTGTAAAGATTGTGGTCGAAGAGGATGCGCGATTGTCTGTCAAAGATGTAGCTAGTTGTGTTGGCATATCAGAAGGCAGTGTGCAAACAATTCTAAAAAAACGTTTGGAACTGAGAAAGGTTTGCGCTAGGTGAGTACCTCATTTGCTCACTGAGGAGCAAAAGACAACGCCTTAAATGTGCCCGGGAACTTTTGAAAACATACAAAGGCTGTATTAGTCGGTCTATTTCTAACTGGCTAACAGGTGATGAAACCTGGGTGCACATGTTGGACATCTTGGCAGCGCTATTTATTAGTGTCTCCAACAGATACCAAAAGAAGACTATTTATCTGCTTTTCGCGACTGGGTAAAACGGTTACAATAATGTGTTTCACTTTCAAGGTTTGTAATAAAAATATATTTGATAAAACTTAACACTGAAGTAATCCGAACCCAGTGACAAAACTTTTTGCAGGACCCTCGTACTGACAAAAGCATGTGCACAAAAATACTGGTTAACCGCTTGCCTGGGAATAGTGTGAGTAGGTTAACTGGCCGGCTCGACATGACCTTAACAATATTGACTGCGCCGTAAAACTCCAAATCAAATCAAATAAGCGCGCCGCGCTCTGACTATTGGTGCTAGCTAATCGTATAACAAAACTTGTAAAGATATTTCAAGGCAAGAGAAAATAATAATAAAAAATATCTTGACATTCTTTTGGGATTATGGGACTAATGCAACCTGCAGCGAATGCAGTTGTTAAGGAATTAGCCGGCAGATTGCATTACCTAATCGCATTAGGCATCAAAACTATTATATACAGCATTTCGGAAGGAAAAAAACGAGCAATGGCTCTGCCAGGAAGTAACTTCAGAAGACTAGTCAGGACTCAATTTGGAATGGGGCGCAGAAAAACAGTTGTCAGGGCATCTGAGAACATCGAAGAGCTGCACCAACCTTGGCAACCGCGCGGTCCCATCAGACCAGTTGCTATTCACCGTACAGATTCATCGAAGTTTAAGGGTTGTGTATGCGAATGGCGAAGGCGCAGACCAGACTGCGCGCATGCGCAGTCTGGTCTGGGCCTTCGCTGTTCGCATGTGACGTAGGGCGGATTTTTCTTGTTCCCGGCTCGAATGTTTCCATTTACTAGATCATCTCTTAAAGCAAATCCAACATTGATTTCAAAATATATCATCCGCAATAATCAAGGAAATCGCAAAGCGCATGCGCCCGTGACTAGGCGGTATTGTCTAGGGGAACCTAAGCGTGAAGGCCGCGTTTGTCGGGCAGTCATCTTTGAAAGCCCTATTGATCGCCCACCAGTCGATACTCAATAGGAAAATACGAGGGTATTGTCGCATTATCGCGATGGAAATTAAAATGATCGATTCCATTGCATAGTCTGGATTCTCCTGATATCTCGGATTATTAATTGTAGTTTTATACTAGCTCCCACCAAGTGAAAAGGGATCTTATAGGGCATCCAGACAGCAAAGGCCCAGATCAGCCTGCGCATGCGCGCAGCCTGATCAGGGCCTTTGCTTTCCGTCAACGCGTTTCGCTGCATGCCTTGTTTGTGTAAGGTGTCAACGAAAGCTCTGTTTTGAATGGTTGGATTGTCGGTCTGACCTTTGCCCTTATAGTTGCGTATGCTGACAACTCCCTTTTCGCTAAGCAAGATTCATATTAGAGTAATACTAGCAATTTGTTCCATTGAATACTGGTGCCTAAAGTTCATCGACTTATGATTAAAAATTGAATAATGCATGCATTTAATGAAGAGACTCCATACCTTTCTGTTTTATAACTAGGTTGTTTGGGCTTTTGTATTTTAGATTTTTTTCTGCGTCACCATAAAACCTGTCTTAATCGATGGCTCTTCATCTCGCCATATACGCCTCAGACTTTGTCCCTAGACTCTGCCGGCAATTGTTTCTCTCCCCCTTTTCATTGTCTTTGTTTTCCCCTCTTCAATGAACTAGAAGCAAGGTAAATTGCTTTGAAATGCTGGAAGGCAGAGAGATCAAAAGGTTAAATACTGATCTTGGCCTAGATATAGTTGGACAGACCTGTCTGAGTTGAGTGTTGTCCTGGGAGCAGTTTGATTAGTGTCCACACTGTTTGTCATTCCGTAACTACACAAGGTCGCCAAATGGGCCAGTTCATATCTGAGCCAGGGCACAGGTGGTCTTACAAATCTGCATAAGCGCCCAGCTTAGACTCAACGTAGCCTGTGCATCCGCGCAGTCTGATCAGAGTCTTCGCTGTCAGCCTTACGACGATTTGGATCGTGCCCTGTGAAGACTGATCAGACTACGCGGATGTGCAGGCTGAGCTAGGTCTTCGCTGGGCAGACATGTAATTTTATAGGAAGGACAGTTCTGTGGCAAACAGTGTAGACCCTGATCAGACGCCGCGTCTGCGGCGTCTGATCAGTCTACACTGTTTGCCACTCACCCAGCAGTTTTACACACATTAACAGGTAGTAAAATGAAGTATAAGATAAAGAGTAAGGAATGTGAATATTTAGGGTAACCAAATTTATCAATTTTGCCCCCCCCCCCCCCCCCCCCTTCTCACCCCCCCCCCCCCCCCCCACAACCCCTCTGAATCCACCCGTGCAATATTTAAGGGGACTGAATTTTCTTGGTAGCTTTTCCACCATTTCTAAAGGCAACTAACTGTTGTGGCTTCGTGTTTGCTCGATGAGGTTATTTAAAATGGACTTATTCAAATTTTAGAACAAATATGGTAAGGAATTAAGGTGTCCCAATATTTAGGGTATCTCAGGTATAAACTCTGATTTCTTGTCATTATTGTTTTCAGTTTTCCTATGCTCTTTTTTCCATAGCAACAAAACTTTGAATTCAAAACTATAGTTGATTTCTACCGGTAGTAAGAAAATACCGGTGACTATGACTTTACCCAGAAATGGAGGAGAAAAAAAAAAACAACATGGGATAGGAAATTACTTTTTTTTAAGTTTTAACGCTTAGCATACTGGGTAATAAGTCTCACCAGACGACACGTTGAAATAGTGTTGTTTTTTTGTTGTCTGTTGTTGTTTTTTTTTGTGTGTTTTTTTTTTTTTTTTTTTCTTGTTTTGTTTTGTTTTGTTTTGTTTTTTTTCCCGAAAAAAAAAGGGATTTGACATTTCATGCTAATTCATGCAAAATGTCAAATGCTGTTTTCCGGGGAAAATAAGTTAAAAAGAATATCAATTAGTCGTCTGCTGAATTTGCCCACAGCATGGTATATGTTTAAAAATGATTTAGAAATTACGGACATAAGAGTTAACAAGATGAATGTGTTTCTGCATCGTTCAAGCCTGTTACAAAACCGTTCCAAGGTACCATGTTTTATCCAAAGTATAGGAACAGATATAACAGTAAATAGTGTAGAACTAGGCTAAATTCCATGTCGATCAGGGTTTGCCATTTTGTGACCGTATCTTAGACGTGTCCTCATGTAGCAAAAAGCATTTGTTCAAAATTAACGCTGTTAGGCAAGCAGAGAAACAGATAAGACGCCGCAGAATGTTTGATCTGGGTCTACACTGTTTGCAAATACTTTATCCATTTTTCTCTGGGAATATCTAAACCACGTAGCCTGACATACCTAAAACTGAAATTCGACTCTTCCAATATAAAGTGTGGGGGGAGTTTATTCAGTCTAAAATAGGTTAAGGGATTAATGTGCAATAATACAATAAAACCAATGTCTCGAACACCAATGGTCCGTTTACCGTGGTTCATTCGAATTCATTTTTGTGTCCCTAGGAAATTCTTCCGATAACTGAAGAAAACAAATATACAGGGATGTCTTAGAGAAAAATTTCTTACTTTATCACGAAAATGTATGCTGTGTGCACTCATTAGAATCGCCTCATCGATGTGATTCTACTAAGTACACTCAACATACCATTATACAGTTGACTCTCGTTATCTCGACCTCGCTTATCTCGAATAACCGCTTATCTCGAAGTGAAAATCTGGTCCCTTCCTATACATGAAAACCTAACAACAGATGGAAAATATTGTAGAAAAGAGGAGAAATTGCTCCTGAGGAGCAATTTCTCCTCTTTTCCACAATATTTTCAATATATCTCTAACTTCAAAAGTCCAGTTACCTATCAGTTTGTTAAATGTGGTTAATCAAATTATTTTTTCCTCAATTCTGCAAACCTGATATGTCGAACTACGGATATCTCGAAGTATTTCAGAGAGTCCCTTGGAGTTCGAGATAACGAGAGTCGACTGTACTATAGAAGGTCGAAAAGACATCTCTAAGTTACCCCCATTTGCCTCATGATCTGGCGCTGTGATAAACCGTCAGTGGCTCGAACTATCCTTGACTGGTTCCCTCACCCTATAGCTCAATACTTCGCATATTCTATAGAACACAGGAAACCAGTTTCGAACTATCCACATCTAGAACTTCAATGGCTCGAACATCTTTGGGACCATGGTCCCAAAGATGTTCGAGCCATTGAAGTTCGGCTGTATTCGGGTTATTACGGTAATCCAGTAACGAGGGATTTACTGAAATCCAGTTACTGTTTCTAAAAAGCCTTGAAACTTTATTTTCGCCAGGTTAACTATATTATTGGGTCTGTTACGCATAACAAGACAATTTTGGTGATGTCCTCCCACTGTTTATAATTAGTTTTTCGAATAAAAATTCTTCCTGGGTTTGGAGACTTGCATTATGTAACAAAGTGGAGAGAACTCGGTGTGACCGAGCGGGGAGCCTTTTGTCCGTGCCCCGGATCGCTTTGTTCCGCTCTAATCCGGTGTCCATTCCCGCTGCGTTACCGGGCCTTTAATGAGGTCGAACTATGGTGACAAGTGTCTCGCGTAGGGCCTCTATTCAAGGCATTCATATGTCAAATTACGGGGTTTTGTCAGGGTCGGATTATATGAACTTCTCCACGATGATGATCTTCTAATCCTATTGTGGTCAGTCATTGGTCATTCACATGAAGAAATGTCCATTACGGTGTAAAACCACTGAAGTTCATTAAAAATCTGTTTCCCAATTTTGTAGCCACCGGAGCGGGAGGATTTTGCCGGAAGACAGGTAGAAGGCAAAATATGTCAGAAAGTATATACTCTGAAATGAATATAACCTGGTCTAACCTGGTACTGCAGTATTTAAAGCGGAGATAATCCCTAACTTTGAAAGGACTATAAAATATACATTGTCACTGTGCATCATCGTAATCCTGCGTTTTTTTAGGTTTACTTGTGCCCGTCCTGTGTACGGTGTTTACCCAAGATATTGCCCTTACAGTATTTACACCACAACTACTCATACTGGTCCAAAATTTGAACAAGTGCTTTTGATTACCGGTTCATGTGGCGGATGAGTGGCGAACTGTGACCCTGGTAAGACGTCGGTTTCTATGGCGTCTAATGTGGGTCTACACTGTTTGCTTACGGGTTGCTAACTCTTAAGATACCGTATTTCCCTAAATATTTGTTCACCTTACTCTGTACTGCATACTTTTTAAAAATCAGATCAGACCCGCAGAACGCGGCGTCTGATCTGGGCCCCACTATTTGCCCAGGCTTGTCTGTCAGAATACTTGAGGTACATACGGTATTCGAAGATTCGTCAACATGTGAGTTAAAAGTAGCATCGTCATACAATTTATTTTCTTTGTATTTATTACTTAGGTTAACATACTGGAAAGCACTGAGGTCCTTTTTACGTCTAGACATCGCTGTTATACAGCTGTTTTTAAGCGATGTTAAAAGAAAAACATACCTGTCTCTCCCCTACCCCACTTCAATACTACACCGTACAGAATGTCTAACGCGCATATGGGACTATGATTTTGGTACTTTCCACCACTGTACAATCGAAGCAATTTTTGTGGCTTCCTGTCTGCTTTCCTGCTCACCAAGCCCCTCTTGCCGACTCCCTTGACACATCACATATTTTATTGTCCCTGATTTCTTTAAAGCTCTTGACCGCGTTCCCTGTTAGCAGTTATTGCGAAATCGGAAGATATACTTATTGTTAGATTATACATCACAGATTAGAAATGGTTGTACATGGAGCAACCACCAGTCAACATTGGAATACACCAAGGTTCAGTTCTGAAACCACAACTCTTTCTACCATTCTTATTGATATTACCCAGTCAGCATTCTACGTAAATCTATATCGGGCCGTCATCGGCCCGTCAGGGTAGCTGACGGGCCGATGACAGCCCGATGTAGATTTACGTAGAATGCTAGCTGGGATATTACTGACCGAGAAAAAAAAAGAAAAAAAAAGAAAAGAAAGAAAAAATTTGTCTGTCAGACTCCTGTGAGTGCGCATATGTCACATATGCGAATATGTAACAGATGTGTTACATATGCGTACAACTGGCCACTGATCAGGATCTACACTGTTTGGCCCTCATTTTGTCCCATATCACTCTAAATGGTGTAAGATGTTAAAATAGTAATATGATGGCTAATCCGGTCTACACTGCTCTAATGTTACAAATACTGTTTTTGTTGTGTTTTGTTTTCATGACACGGCGCATATACGTGCGTATGTACGCTTATAACAGAACAAAATATAATGTCGGTTAAAGTGCACCAGTAACAACATTTACACCGAACACGGGTGCTGATCCTTAATGCTTCAGCTGCAGTTCGCATGGGAGTCCTATTATATCCTTGCAAGAGGTAAAAAGAACATAACCACACTTAAAAGATTTTTGCAACTAGAAGTTTCAGTTACAGGCTATTAGCAACATAGACAAGTGGTTGCAATATCTTCGCATTCATACTTAATATATGACTATCACTGTCAAAATCCCGTAGATTTTACAGTGCAATATGGCAACTGGCTGCGAGCCCATTTACCGTCAATTTTACGAGCGCCTCTAGAACTTTGGATGGGTAAGCTTAAGATACGGTGCGTTAGCTCACATCCGTACTTTGTCCTACGTTACCAACCTTGCCCTATTCTGCCCTGCAACGCGTGATTATTCATGTAAATAATCTACAGGCGCCAGTGAAATTTACTGTAAATGCACTGGCAGCCAGTTGGTAGTAAATACCGTAAAATCTACTGGATTTCTTTATTGTAACAATGCTTAACCCTTGTCCTGCTGAAAAAATTAAGATGCCGTGCCCACTTCTAATTTTCAGCCAATCAGATTACTTGATCCAGGTTTTTGATAGAAATTCACATATTTAATGACAAACAGTGCAGATCCAAATCAGTTGGCTTCTTCAGAAGCCAACTGATCTGGATCTACACTGTTTGCTAAGACAGGGCATGTCGTGTTCAGCAAGAGAAGGGTTAATTATAATAATTCACGCAACATATTCTATTGAAAATTAAAGTTTGTCCTACATATATAGATGCCAAAACATTAGTTTTGTAAGTAGGTCCGTGATTCAAATAAAAACATACACACTAAGAAACAAATTGGTCATAGTAAGCATTCCCAAAATATTGACCTCAACTTCATGTAATGAAAAGGTGTGTATGGTTCGTACATATCATACGAACGCTTCATACTAACTTGTCTACATGTTACATATGTCATGAGTTACATATGCGCACAGTTGTACGCATACGTAACAATTTGTTACTTATGCGTACATAACACATTCGTTACGTATTCGTATGTGTGACATATGCACATTCACAGACCCCAAACCCAGCCAGCATTCTACGTAAATCTACATCGGGCCGTCATCGGCCCGTCAGCTACCCTGACGGGCCGATAACGGCCCGATATAGATTTACGTAGAATGCTGACTGGGAACTGCAATCTTCTAATAGTAATACGAACAAGAAAACCGGTCTACTATAAAAAGAATTTGATCCGCTCAAGATCTTATAATTATGTCTAGCATCCCATAAAAGAGACATTGGCAAACAGTGTAGACCCAGATCAGACGCCACAGAAGGAGAACGCGGCGTCTGATAAGGGTCTACACTGTTTGCATAAAATACAGGAATTTCTATAAAATATGGTAATAATAATAAACAGTTAACCCCCCTTTTATTGAAAATGGACCAGTCCGAGGAGCTTAGATAGAAGAGTCCACACTGCATAAATGGGTTAAGGTAGCATTTAACATATTTGTTAGTGAGTCTAGTCGATTATTAATGGCACTGAATATCTAACTTTCCAGAAGAGTGCAGAAACATTCGCTGATCCCCGGTCCTTCCCTCGCCAAGGGTTATTTTCTGGCGAAAGAATGTGCACAGGTACTGGATAATTGCTTTGAAGACTAAGCCTGCCCAGGAAAAAAGTATGGTTTGGTAAACTGACCGACTCGACATTACCTTAATAGTGTTGACCGAGCCGTTACACTCCAACCCAACCAATCAAGGTTGTCTAGAAAATTGGAGTGAGGTCCGAAGCGAGCTCTTCTGATAGATCCTAAGAATGTGCGTGCTGCTGTCAGACCAAGGCCTCCAGCCTTGTTTTGTTTGATCCGATGAAGTTGGTTTTAGCACTTCGGCAAAGAGGAACAGAATCTCTAGTATTAATGCTGCCCCTCTTGTCTTGGTAAATCTGTGCCATCGACTCATATTGCCTGATCAGACTACTTCATTTGTCTACAGGGGCAATGTGCATCTACCCATTTCCTTATACTGGTGCAGCTTCGCTGTTGTCTTTCCGAAGGCGAAACTATTTTGACTAATAATGACGAAATTAATTGCTAACCCTTAAGATGCCAAGAAAAACTACATTTGAAAATGTCATTTGTTTATGTCGTCTGCTGCATCTTTTTGCAAACATTTTCAAAAATACTTTTTAGCATATAGGCAAACAGTATGGACCGAGATCGGAGCAGTCTGATCTGGGCCCACACTGTTTGCAACAATGATTTTTAAAGTAACCGGCAGAAGACAAAGCATACGACAATTGTTTGTTTGGCATCTTAAGGATTAATGTGTGTGTGTGTGTGTGTGTGTGTGTGTGTGTGTGTGTGTGTGTGTGTGTGTGTGTGTGTGTGTGTGTGTGTGTGTGTGTGTTTCAGTTATGTATAATTTCTGATTGAATGTTACTAGTACATTGTACTTTTTATTTTTTTTTTTTTTTTTTTTTTTTTTTTTGATAGACTTTTTTCCCCAGAAAGGGTACCTGTTCCACTTAAATTAACTTGAAAGCAAAGATAGGCAAGCTTATTTTACTCTAACCTTAGCATTTCGAAGCAGTTACTGTGGTGAGAATGAGTCTGTTGTCTTTGCAGCAGGTGGGGTAAGGAGCATTTTTTTTTTATATTTCTTCTATTTATCCACTGTTATTCCTGTTTCCCTGTGTCGCTCTTTCTTCTCCTCTATCTCCTCTGTCCCTTTGCCTGGTAGACGACACATAATGACTAGTCGTTAAACCTCAACATTAGCATTTCCACGTACATCAAAAGTGAAAAAAAAATCAAAAGTAAAAAAAAAAAACATACAGACCGTGGCTTGTTTTTTTTTTTGTTTTTTTTTTTTTTGTTTTTTTTTTTTTGTTTGTTTTTTTTTTTTTCATTCGCGGTTTCCCCACAAACTATTTCAGATTCCATTAAAGTTAAAATGCGATCGCATTTACTGGTATACTGACACCCTTGAAAACAAATTTATTCATGTTCATACATACAGATGCCCTCTGACCTCCCACATCTCTCGCTGCCTATGCTTTGGTATTTGTATAATTTCCAAGATATAGTCTGTGTTGTCGTCTGGAAAAGAAAAACTTTGTATGAATTCCTCTCATGACTGCTTCATGTCTTATACAAGTTTCTTCACCTTATCCGTAAAATCTATAATGCAACAGCTTAATATATACTATACCCTTTAGCGCTATCAGGTCAAAGTGAACAGATGACAAAATGTTGATATTTTCTTAATTTAATCCAGAAAACAGGATTGCAATTTCATGCAAATTGTTTACAAAGGAGACAATTTGCATATAATGCCAATCCCTGTTTATTGTGAAAAATGAGAAAGCTGTTTCAAAATGCCGCCTGCCGAAATTTTTTACCCAGCATGCAAAGCATTAGAAATGAGCATATGAATGGTGAATAGGCACAAAAGCTTGAGTGACAGAATATAATAACTTCTTTTAAAGGTAATGAATTAAACCACTTATTCAGTGAAATCTGTGGGAATATTGTCTTCATCCATCCATCTAAGCATTTGTTTTATTATAAAGAATCACTCATTCTACCGTTCTATAAAGCCGTAATGGCATAGAATAATTCTTTCTAAACATATAATTATATTCTAATACCACGTGACATATTCGATATTCAATCAAACTTGCAATTTTCAACGGCAGACCTCGCTTTTATGTTAAAGCTAAATGGCAGTCTTCTGTAATGGCGTCAAGCTGAGTCATGCAACATCTGTAAGCCGCAAGTCTCGTAACATTGTACTTTTATCGTAAAAAATAGTAGATATATATAACCAGTTAATACGATTGCAAAATAATGGATGGATCTATTTAATAATATTTGGACGGGGCGGGTAAGCAATGAAAAAAGCAGCTGAAACTTCTGCAGCTCAAATAACTCCGATTTGTAGTTCATTTGCATATGCCTTCCTTTAGGTCCATGGTTTAGACTAACGTTTCTAAAACTGACTATCAAAACCCGACATACCTTCACCGTGAGGAATGATTAAAGACTGACATTGCAAATACTGCCTTCCAAGACATTAGACGTGACGAATGTCTCAAAAGCCGACGGGAAGTTGTTTCCAGAAGTGTGATTGCATATCGAGGGTTGAGCGCAAGACTAGCGTAAGTCAGATGGTTGTTTTTCCCCAAACCTAATCTCCTCACCATGAAGGTATTATGAAGATTATAACATTTCTTTCTGTAAACAATGAAAATTTAGGTGCCATTGCTCGTATGAGCAATGGCACCTAAATTTGCATTGTTTACAAAGGGGTCAAAGTTGCCCCTAAACAAGGGTTTCAAAAATATGTTTGAGTTACCATAGTCTTGCGCTCAACCCTCGATATGTGTGACAAATACCTATTTGCCCTAAATATTTCGACTGACAGGCCTGAGCAAACAATGTGGACCCAGAAAAGAGCAGTTTGATCAGGGTCTGCATTCTTTGCCATTCCACCAGATAGGGACCAGGGGCCTTATTACTTTTCCATGGGCTTCCATTATAGTACTTGGCTAAATTCTGCCCCTGCAATACGTATCCTTTGCCTTCCAAATTTGATCTCGAATTAAAGGCCTTAGACTGACAAAATACATCCCAAAATGTTTTAGTGTTTTTCTGCCCTTAAAAACATGTACCTTCATTTTGGTGGAAAATAAACAAAAGAAAAACGTTTACCAGGTACGAGTTTTCAACACTAGCACACTAAAGCTATCATTGTCAAATTTAGATTTCGTCTGCAATTAAATGAAATATATTTTTGTGTGATACTGACATAAATTCAAACAGTCTCATCTATTATTTCCTATCAGAGTCAAGCTGTTTATCCCAATATAGCTCTTTTGACATCCGCATACGTTTGCTGGTTGCAATCCTGACCACCGAAATATGTTATATGTTAAACTTAGGTGGATTGTTTTTTTACCGATTGACCGATTTTGATCGTGTCTACGCCAAAATGCTTGTTTCTAAAGCTGACTACTTTAAGACATACATTAAATTTGGTGGACCTTTCTTTTAAATGAGCCAGTGCATGATAAAACCAACAAATTGGCATGTGTGCCCAGTGAAGACTCAGATCAGCCTGGGCATTCGCCCAGTCTGATCAGTCTTTGCTGTGCGCTCAATAGGTAGCTAAGGACCCAAGCTTTCTTAATGCGGATAAGGAAGACTCCGATCAGACTGGGCGGTTGCCCAGGCTGATCTGAGTCTTCGCTGGGCGCACATGCCATTTTATAGATTGTGTCATGCGCTGGCTCAAATGTCATCTGATCGGGCCATTCGATGTCCACTGTCATCATTGGATATTATAGAAATGAATTTCAGTTTTGTGGATTTTATCGCTGTGTAAACACCGGCGAATCACTCACAAACTTAACAGAAAGCCAAAGCACGCCGGCGAATGACTCAAAAACTTAACATGGCGCCCTTTGGCTTTACGTTTAGTTTGTGAGTGATTTCCCGGCATTTACACGGCGATCAAATCTACAAAAATAAAACACATACCTTTTAATTCCAACTACGTCGAAAATATGGGTAAAGAAGCTTTCTTTAGAAATATGCGCGAAGAAAGTAATTCCGAGATTTCTGCTCATTGCTTTTATCGAAGTATAAATCACGTTTCCAAAGTGCTCTCCGCCAATCAAATTGCGCTAAATAATTGTAAGCTTGTTGAGCTGGCATTATTGTATAATATAGCAATAATAAGCAAATATGCTGGTCAGTCTGCATGGATTCGCAGTTGTTATGGTCTTCGCTGTTCACTTATTCGCCATTTTCACATGTTGTGCTTGAAAATAATATACAGTCGAACTTCAATGGCTCGAACATCTTTGGGACCATAGAAAATTGTTCGAGACATGGGTAGTTCGAGCCACTGAGGGTTAATCATAGTGCCAGGTCAGGAAGCAAATAGCGATAATTTAGGGATTTTTTTTATTACCTTTACAACCATTGTATGTTGAGTGTACTCATTAGAATCGCCTCGATGAGGCGATTCTAATGAGTACACAAAACATACAATTTCATGATAAAATAAGAAAATTTCCCTAAATATTTGTTTTCTTGAGCTAGCGGAAGAATTTCGTAGGGACTCAAAAATGAGTTCGAATTAGCCATGGTAAACGAGCCATCGGTGTTCGAGCCATTGAGATGAATCTGTATATGGGCTTCAACATGAGAAAACATACGACCGTACATGTGCGGCCAGCGATGACTGATCAGACGTGGATGCCATATGCCCCGAGACAGACTCAGTCTCAGCTGTCAACCTTAAGAACTCTTGGATACTTGGCTATTTATTAAGCGCGGATACGCTGGCTGATCGGAGTCTTCACTGGGCGTACACATCCGAATGCACATGTTCTCAGGTATTGTTCATATGCATGGTACAAATACTATACAGTCGAACTTCAATGGCTCGAACATCTTTGGGACCATTGAAATTTGTTCCGAGACATTGGTAGTTCGAGCCACTGAGGGTTAACCATGGCGCCTGGTCAGAAAGCAAATGGCGATGATTTAGTAAACTCTTTTCAATTTTTTAACATAATAATTGTATGTTGTATGTACTCATTAGAATCGCCTCGATGAGGCGATTCTAATGAGTACATATAACATACAATTTCATGATAAAATAGGAAATTCTCCCTTCTTCAGCTATCGGAAGAATTTTGTAGGGAATCAAAAACGAGTTCGAATCATCCATGGTGAACGAGCCATCGGTGTTCGAGCTATTGCGGTTCAACTGTATTTACACTAAATACTGGGACAACTTAACTCCTTACCTTACTTGTCCCAAGATTTGATCAGGTCCATTTTACTACCTGTTGATAGGTCAGACTGTTGAATGAGTGGCAAACAGTGTAGGCCCTTATCAGACGCTACGTTCTGCGGCGTCTGGTCTGTGTGTATACTGTTTGCTCAGGCCTGTCTGAGCCAATACTTAGGATAAGTATGATAGAAATAGTTTAATCTGATTGTTGTTGTATCAGTGCCGTATGGCAAATTAACCCGCACGATTCAAGCAGCTTACCATCCTCCATATCCTTTCAGGATACCATAGCTGCGTTCAGAAGTGCAAGACACTCGCTTAAGGTTTTTCCTGAATTCCGACTCATGTTGGCGCTTGTCATTAGGTACAGGGATCCAGGGTAAAACGCTCGCGATTATTTTGCACTTCTGAAGGCAGCCTAGATTTTGTACCGATTCCTTCCATCTTGATGTTGACGATACTGGTGTTTCAGAAAGGGTACCAGACTTGAACACAGTTTAATTTGTTCCTGTTAATTATATTGGGGACCAGACTTGTACCAACACAGTCTGACTGGTTCCTTTCCATCTCCATATGTTGATGATACCGGGTCAAGAACAGGGACCAGTTAATTACAAACAAAAAAGACTTTGATATAGAGATTTCTTTGGTGTATTTTAACAATATTTCAATACAAAATGATCTACACGTCTTTTTCTACACATTACACATGTACTTGAATAGTTTACATCATATCTTCTTAATAAATAAATGCATTTAATGAAACAGTAGGCAGTGACTTAACGTTTATCAAACATCAACAACGAAACACGCCGGGAAACAGCGGTGCGGCCTCACATTGGCGAAGAGAGACGTTACTTCTAACTAAAGAGTCTTCACATTGGCGAAGAGAGACATTACTTCTAACTAAAGAGTCTTGTCAATTTTATAGTTTTTTTTTCAGATAGTTAATAGTTATCCTACAAATCTAAAATATCTGACAAAACAAGAATGAGTTTACAAAAACTCAAATGATCAAATGAACAAAACAATAACATTATTTCAATATGAAGAAATAAACTACGTTAATAAAAAAAAAAAAAATCTTTTTTTTTTTTTTTTTTTTTTTCAAATTCTTTTTACAATTTTCATTTTATTTTCACCTACTCGCCACCAGTGTGCAAACGCAACTTAACCATCTCCAGCCTTGTTTACAACTAATGTCATTACTGTCTTTCCATTTCTCAGTTTACATTTTGTACAAATATATATATTAAGCATGTATACATTTGAGCGTCCCCACATATAATGGGGTCTCTGGGGCATATGCGGACAGCAAAATCTGATCATGCGCAGTCTGATCACAGCCTTTGCAGTCCGCTTCTTATCTGTGTACTGTAGAACAATGGAGGAACTAGGGCCCTGACCAGTTTGCGCATGCGCTGATCACAACTGCCCCAAAGACTCCTTTTGCCATGGCGAAATTAATTTATCAACCATAATTACAACAGTACCACACACACACACACACACACACACACACACACAAATAACAAAGACTAGCAAAATATTGAATTCAAGGGAGGTCATAAGTGGATAACTTCCCTAAACCAATCTAGCAAAAGCACTAACAATATTGCAATTTGATTGCCTCCCTTTGCAAAATTGGCTATTTCCCTTGCTTAGATCGGTGTAAGGAAATAACTCACTAATGTCGCCCATTCGATTTGAAACCAGCAGCAACATATGTTTTATGATTTGGTAAAAATATATATGTGACAACAATAATGCATTATACGTTTCAAAAGATCTTTTTCCCATATCCAATATATTATTCAGATCTAATTAACCTTAATAACTCTCTGGGTTAATTCAGCAGACGACACATTAATATTTTTCTTAATTTTCCCAGGAAACAGGATTTGACATTTCGGAGACTCCAAGGAAACAGGATTTGACATTCCTTGAAAATTGTCTCCGAAATGTCAAATCCTGTTTCCTGGGAAAAATAAGAAAAATATTTCCATATGTTCTCTGATGAAAATTGTACCCAGAGTGCTGAGCGTTAAAACAGACAGAAGAAGGCCACCATTCGAACACAGAATGCCCCATGCCAGCCATGCTGCCACCATTTTTGGCCCGACTGCGCTGCTTGTTGTTAAAATATGTTACGTGCTGACGTTGTATGTGTGCAGCCTCGCCAATAACAGATTGGGTGGTTAGAATTGAATCTCATCTGCCCCCTGATCAAATAAATACATTATTCCATCAACCCTATCACACATGTTCAAACAGTGATCCAGATTATACGGCTCTCATCAGGATCTACATGATCTGAAAGGTATTTTTTTATTGAATTTTTTTTTGCAACAATGGACTTGTCAAAATGCAAAAATGGAAGAAGAGTCCACTTAAGAAAAAGAGGAGTGAGAGTGTTATTAAAGTTTGCGCATAGGAAACCCAGCTAGCATTCTACTTCAATCTATATCGGACCATTATTGACCCGACAAGATTCCTGTCGGGCCGATAACGGTCCAATATAGGTTGAAATAGAATGCCAGCTGGGTATGAGTAAACAGAAGCAAACAGAGATGAATCTACGAAAGACCGGTAGTCACATTTCAACTTCATTAATTCAAGGTTTCAACTGCACGAATTCAACTGCACGAATTCACGAATTCAACTTCACGAATTCACGAATTCAACAGTTGAATTCTAGAAGTTGAATTCGTGAATTCGTGAAGTCGAATTCGTGAATTTGTGAAGTTGAATTCGTGAATTCGTGAAGTTGAATTCGGGAAGTTGAAATCGTGAATTCGTGAAGTTGAAATCGTGAATTCGTGAAGCTGAAAACGCGAATTCGTGAAGTTGAAACCTTGAATTAATGTAGTTGAAATGTCACTACCAGTCTTTCGTATGAATCGGAGATATATCAAGAGTCCTTATCGAACATGCTACGGCTTGTTTGAACTATGACTGTGAAATCTACATGTCGAACGAAAAGTCCTAACTACAGTATGAAGCTGCCCAGTTGTTCTGGGTTTCGCTGTTTGGTCTTTTCTCGGACATAAGGTAGAGAAGCCAGGTTGCTGCTGCCTTAGATACCAAGTCATTACGTCATGATGTCGTCATAAGTATGCTATATAGCAATGGCAAGAGAATATGGCATTTATACACAATCTGATATCTCTTTTGGCTTTGCAGACGTTGGCTTTGCAGACGTAAGCATTACAAGAAACTATCCGTAAGTACTAAAGTGATTTAATCTTTAACACTATCTGGAAAAATTCAGCAGACGAAAAATTGTTACTTTTACTTTAATACCTAGCCTGGCTCCAGTCGTTTTGTTTTATATCTATTTCTCTCTTTCTCTATATCATTTTTTTATCATTATCCTCTTTAATCCAACTTCAAGTCACCTATTATCTTTCTTGCCAAGGGACTGAAGTAAACAAAAATTCTATAAGCTGTACAAGCTTTGTGTCCCCTCAAAAAATAAAGGAAAAAGAGAAGAAGAAAAAAGAAAATAAAATAAAGAAAGGGTCTGGGGCTAGACTATTTAAATCCCAGAAAATACGGTTTGGCACTTCATGCCAACCCCTATTTTCAGGGAAACAAAAGAAATTAAGAAAAAAGTTTCAAAATCTCGTCTGCTGAAATTTTTACCCCGCATACTAGGCGTTTAATCTTTCGGCTCTACAGGTAACAGCGCAGATTCTGATCAGATGGTTCAAAGTGAGAAGAATCATCAGGACCCGAGTTGTTGCTGTTGTTGTTGTTTTCAATTTGCTCGTTTTTGATTATAATTTGCAGATGAAAATAATGTCGTCTGGGAGGTTTCAATGAGAAATGTGATATGTTTATGAGTCATATTGTAAGAAAACCTTTCATAATGATATCTATGCATGGCTACAAGAACTGGGCCGTTCAGAATATGTACACCCAGTCAGAACACGAAGGAACGCACACTGATCTGGGTCATCGATATTCGCTTATTTATAGGAAATTAATGTCGTTCCCACAATTATAAACTGGTTAGGTCGGGCTGAAGTCACTTCCGGTCACATGACTAAATATCGGAGGTGAAACTATTGTGCCTTGCATTTTCTTTTCTTTTTTTAACCAAAATAAGTCTACCTTCAAAAAATGTAAACAGTAATCCTGTTGAGAATTCACACACTTTATGGGTTTAACTCTAAATTTCTGAAATATTTTTAACTTTTTTTTTTTCTGCAAATAATGAAGTTACAAGTCACTTGTACAGCCGCCTATAATAACAACAGAAGCATCCGGTCGACTAGTAGTTTAGTTGGGCCGTACAAGCGAAAACATGTCTTCAGGCATATGCGGACAGCGAATGCGCAGATCAGCTCTTCGCAAACAGGATCATTGGATATTATAGAACGGTTCAGTGAAGAGCTAATGTCCGGATGAGACTTTGCGCATGTGCAGAATGATGTGAATTCGCACATTAAGCGCATGCTCGAAGGCACTTTTTCGCTTGACGCGGCCCCGTTGCATCACGAGACTTAAGCGTTCCTTACCGACCTAACCAATGGCGCCACGATTTCAAACGGATTATATATACTGGCCAAATTATGTGCGAAAACAACAATGAAAACAGTTTCAATATACATGTACAGTCGACTCTCGTTATCTCTACTTCGCTTATCTCAAATAACCGCTTATCTCGAAGTGAAAATCTGGTCCCTGTTTAAACATGAAACTCTAACAACAGGTAACAAAATATTGTGGAAAAGAGGAGAAATTGCTCCCTAGGAGCAATTTCTCCTCTTTTCAGCAATATTTTCAATATATCTCTAACTTCAGGAGTCAAAGTACATATTTATTTGTGAAATGTGGTTGTTCGATTTAGTTTTTCCTCAATTCTGCAAATCTGACATGTCGAGGTACGAATATGTCGATGTATTTCAGAGAGTCCGCTTCAGCCTACGCATCCGCGCACTATGATCAGGATCTTCCCTGTCGACTTACAGAAGCAATAAACACATTATATCAATGAACAGCAAAGGCACTTATGAGACTGCAAGAATGCACAGGCTGACCTGGTCCATTGCTGTTCGCATGTGTCCACGAAGACCTAGCTCTAGTGTTCCAGTCCTTCCCTGTTTGAATACTGTGTCATCCTTGCGCATCAGCTCGAAATATAGTTCACTTTCGTTATTTCAAACACTAGTAACTCAACTCCTGCTTACGTCACTTTAAATTAAGGGCAATATTGGTGATGTTTGCTATATATTCCTTACATATTTAGCTCTTTTAACTCAAACAACTGTTATATCAAAACAAACATTCTGTTTCCTTGCAGTTTGAGATACTGAGAGTCGGCTGTATTTATGCATCATAATCGGAAATGTCATAATGTATTGGCCCTAAGTATCGGGACAGACCATTATTGGAAACCTACACATGGGTACTTCATTGGGCCTATTCCATTACTTTAGCTTCATTTATCCTAATGTTTATGCGGATAGTTTTAGCGACCCTGGAGTACCGAGGAATGGGGATACCCGGGGCATACATAGTTGAGAAAACAGCGTAGGCAGAACGCGGCGTCTGATCACTGTTTGCCATGCATCTAGTAGACTTTAAACATGAGTAGTAAGATGAACTTATTTAAATGATAAGAAGTCAAGCTGCCGCAATGTTTAGACTAAATATGGTAATGCGTACATGCGTACGCATGCATGTGTTATTCTCCCAACAAGACACTGCTTGATAATACAAAAAGGGCTGAATGAAAACATTAGATAGGATTTCATACCTGATGTTAATTTGTTCCCGCCTACGAGAAAATAATATATTAATTTTCAAGGGAAAATAAATTAAACCATGACAGGAAAAAATCGAGGCTTTTTACTGAACCTGGGGTGCGCAAAAACATTACTATTGTGATCGTCCGCAGGGGTCCTAAAATCCTTTTCAGGAAGAGTGGGTATGTATTTCAAGTACCTAAATTTCATTTCAAAACGTAAAAAATAATCCTAAATCCCATTTGTTAAGCCCGAAACTGTCCTACAGAAAGCCAAGCGAAATGCAGGGTATACTTCAAAATGTGGGCTCATTGAATTCATCCGGAGCATATGAAAATATACTTGATACCACATGCAAACAGTGAAGAGTTGGGTCACAGTCTGCCAGGCCACTCTCGTTACAGAGCAATCTTTGTAGCTTAGATTTGCATCACTTAAATATATGTACAGCGCAGATCCTGATCAGATAACTCACCGCTTAAATAGATTGTTGTCTGCAGGCTGCGCTGGGCATTCGCTGCGTGTTTACAGCGTACCATGGGATTTTTTGTTTCGATCCGTCCGGCTGAATTTTAACCTTTAACCTGCTGAATTTACATACCAACAGACGACATTTTAAATTATTTTTGTTTATTTCTACTTGAAAACGGTGCTTGAAATTTCCTTCAAACTGTCTATAATTTGAATGAAATGCCAAGGCATGTATTCAAGAAAAATAAGAGAAAAACTATTTTAAAATGTCGTCTGGCGAAATCCAGCAGGTTAATGTCGAATGTAAGCCAAGACAAACTCGTATAGAACTTTATATACACATGCTACTAAATATGCAAATGTCTATGAAATCCAAAGCTTGGTAATAAAGTGTAGAATGAATGTGCATATTATAGATCAATCAAATAATGTTAACTCTTCAAGCGCCAAGCAAATTTTGTAGCAGACGACATTCTAATTTTTCATTATTTTTCGTAGAAAATAAGTCTTGACATTTCATGCGAATCATCTGCTTGGCAGACAATTAACATGTAATGTAACCTTATTTTCTATGAAAAATGATAAAAAAAAATACGGTTGACTCTCGTTTACCCAAACCACTGCTTGCCAAACGAAATAAAGGGTAACATTGGAATAGTTTGCCATCCCAGTAAGCATTCTTTATAAATCTGTAGCGGGCCGTTATCGGCCCGTCAGTGTAGCTGACGGGCCGATAACGGGCCGCTATAGATTTATAAAGAATGCTAGCTGGGATATGTTTCTTACATTTCAACTTCTTTTCTCTCAAAATACTGTTATATAAAACCAAAACTTCTGGTCCTTTTGAGTTTGAGGTAACGACAGTCGACCTGTTTGAAAGTGTCGTCTGCTGCAGTTGTGATTTGCGCTTTAAGCGCTAATACGAATGTAAAGAAGGAAATGGACTTTATAAGCTCAAAGCTTGCGTTCAGATCCTCTTTCTTGAAATATGCGTTTGATAAATGCATGCCATTGTTTAGTTATAGCCATTGTTTAAACAAAAGCGCCATATATGTTAGCTGTCCTAACAACAGTCCTGGCAACAAAAAAATAAACTATTAATGTTTCTTTTCTTTTTAAAAGTTGCCAATTTCTGATATTGAAATTAAAGACGTCATTGTCAACAATATGTATGTGTTTGATAAATGCATGCCATTGTTAGTTATAAACATTGTTTAAAGAAAAGCTCCATATATGTAGCTGTCCTAGCAACAGTCCTGGCAACAAAAATAAACTATAAATGTTTCCTTTCTTTATAAAAGTTGCCAATTTCTTTAAATTAAAATTAAAAACGTCGTTGTGAACAATATGCATGTGTTTGATAAATGTATGCCATTGTTAGTAATTAACATTGTTCAAACAAAAGCGTCATATATGTAGCTGTCCTAGCAACAGTATTAGCAACAAAAAAACTATTATATTTCCTTCCTTTCTAACAGGTGTCAACTTCTGTCACTAAAATAAATAAAGTCATTGTTGAAAATATGTAATTTAAAAATAAGTGCAACATTTTAGATCAGAAATCCTGGGCTAAATGTTTAGCCCTTTATTTCTTAGTTAATTATTAATTCCATTTCCCCTGCTCTGTACAGCAACGTTTTTGTTTTGTAGGGAGTATAAAGTACTACCCTAGCGGGCACGCAACGTTGAGACAACGTCGTATCAACGACGATGAAACGTCATGACATTGCATCGACGTTGATGCGACGTTATATAAACGTCGTGTGCCCGCTGGGACGGTTACAGAAAATATCAAGACTGAAAAAAACAACAACAAGAAAACATGCTAAACCAATGAACTGGTAACGTAGGTTACCAACGGTAACATAGATTACCATACGGGGAGTAATTCATATAATAGTAGGGCCCCGATTCTGCTTGCACTTTATACAATTTAGACTAGGGAATAAATGTACCATATTTTCCCTAAGTATTCGGACAGATAGGCATGAGCAAACGGTGTAGACTTAGATGTAATAAAGGGTATAAATTTGAATTTAGATCTGAATGCGGCGTCTGATCAGATCTACACTGTTTGCCACTCACTCAAAACAGATTTTGTTGAAATTTTAGGGGAATTATGGTAAGAGTTATGGTGTCGCAAATTTTAGGGTAAATATGGTAATTTTTGCGAGATTATGATCATAAAGCTGTAGTGACATATACTGAGGTAGCTGTAATATATTATGCACTATTTGGGTTAAACATTTTTTGCGTTACACCGCGCAAACGTTCAACAAATAACCATCACTCACAATCAGCGGTAAAGCTACATTTGACGATTTAGCCCTTAAAGCACTTATCACAACTGCAGCAGACGACATTGTTTATCTTTGTTCAGAGAAAATAAGACTTGACATTTGATGTGAAGCGTCTGCTAAAACGATTCACATGAAATGCCAAGTCTTATTTTCTCATAAAACGAATAAAGAATTAAGATTGTCGTCTGCTGCAGCTTGTCATTGTGCTTTAAGGAGTAAAGATAACATCTGGTTAAGCACATTTGGACCCATCTGTCTTAAAACTTCAAAACTGTCTTAGACAATAACTAAATATTATTAATTTATTATATCATATGTTATGCTTGTTACGTCTAGTCCGTGCATCCATGCAACATTAGACCGCACGTCAAGACTACACATCCAATATTTGAAAGCGTTCTCTGTTAACAATTTGAAAACTAAATGTTCCATTATCTTGAGGATTTCTTTCACTGCAGACGTTTCTCAGTAACAGTGCCATACATTTTCAGAAAAGTTTCAAATAGTCTACTTTACCTTTTTCCGTTTCACACTGTTGATTTGTTGAGCAGAGATTGTTGGCCGCTTAGAGCGGAAATGACATCACTTAGTGGTGAACTGCACAATGCGCGCGCACACGGTGAAGAGGTTTATATCGTCACTATCACATTATGCATATTCCACAGCGGAACTTTCCATAGTGTCCTTCGCCAGTGTTACTATCACATTGTGTAATAAAGCCTTTAGCACTTCCAGGGCAAAATCAGCAGGCGACAAACTGGCACTTTTTCTTAGTTTTTCCCAGAAAACAGGGCTTGCTATTTCATCCGAATTGTTTTCTAAAGATTGTATGAAATGTTAAGTCGTGTTTTCTGGGGATTATAAAACGGTTTTAAAGTGTCGTCTGCTACTATTGAAGCCCAGGAGGTCAAGGTCAGAATAAATCAACCATATCATGAATATTGCACCAAAGACGGCGGATGAAGAGATGGCAAGTGAGAATGTGTATGGCCTCCAAGACTCCCTAAAGGTGAATGTTCATTACTAGGCGGCGTCGGCATCCCTGCAGCACTTTGACAAACATACCATTCACTAAATTTAGTCTGATGTGAGTCAGGTAAACTAGGATGGGGGTGTATTGGGAGGGTGGGGCTCGACGCGGACGACACTGGGTTCGTTGGCGTTGAAGGGTGTACTGGTTTAATGTCCACAGGACTTGATAAGGATTCTTCGTTACTATGGCTATCGTCGTCAGAGTCGTAATCGTCGGGTAATGGCGAAGTTTTTCCGTGAACTTTCATGTGTTTCCGTAATGAGCTCGGATGGGTGTAGCTTTTGTCACATCCGCGAATTTTGCAGTTGTAAGGTTTGTCGCTTGTATGGACATGACTATGTTTTTTCCTGTCGGAACTGTTGGCAAACCGTCGGTCGCAGCCCTCGAACTCGCATTTGAACGGCTTCTCGCCTGAAATAAAATTTAAAATATTCTGAAATTACATTTGTTATATGTAGCTTCTTAACGCTTAGTACTGGGAAAAATTCCGGCAGACGACATTTTGAATTTTTTTTTCCCCCAGGATTTGACATTTTATGAGGATTCCCAGATCCTGTTTTCTGGGGGAAAAAATTAAGAAAAATATCACCAATTTGTCGTCTGCTAATTAGTCTAGAGAGTGGTAAAGGTTAAAATATTCTGAAATCACATTTGTTAAATGTATAGCTTCATAAAGCCAACCAGAATATTCGTACTTACTCGCTCCTTACCACACCTGTCCTAAAATTTGAATAAGTTCAATTTGCTCCTACCCTGCTGATGGATCTAAAAACTGACGGTATAAAGTTTCTAAAAATGTACGGTTTGTTTGACAATATCGGACTTTTTTTTATTTTTCTTTCTATATATATAAAAAATATATATATATAAATCATATATATTTCTAAAACACTACAAACATATCTGAAAGTTGCTCCGAGCTTTAAAAAGATACATGTTTTTGTTTGTTTGCTTTTACATAGGGAATTCTACCGTGATTTACAAGAATATATCACATACGGACAAAATCTGTTTCTTCTCTTAATTTTAAAGTGCTAATAATTGTAGCAGAAATTCTATTTTTTTTTTTTTTTTTTTTTTTGAGAAACTACTGCAGACTGGGCACTTCAATGTCTTCAGCAGCTGTGATTAGTTTAATACTAGCTAGTGTATTTTAGTAGTAGTAGTAGTAGTAGTAGTAGTAGTAATACGTGTTATAAAGTTCTAGTTTAATACTAGCAAGTGTGTTTTATTATTATTATTATTATTATTATTATTATTATTATTATTATTTGGAATTACACGAACGTTGTATTTGCATTACTGATTAAATAAGCCGAATTAAGTAAACAAGGGTTGCACTAAAATGCTTTACAGTGAACAATAAGGTAGGCGGGGCATTGATTTAATATTGTTATAGACTTCTTAAAAATTTTAAACAAATTTGAACGCAATCTTCAACTCGATTGAAATATAAACACATTTGAGCATCAATGATAGAAAACGTACTTTCGCTCATGTGAGCGCTGGGAAGATTCAGATCAGCCTAATCAGAATTTTTACTGGGCGCGTTTTTGGAAAGCCAATGGTGCGATGTTTTTTGTTTTTTTTTTTTTCATGCTGACAAAGAAGACTCTGATCAGACTGTGCGGATGAGCAAACCGTTTTGAGTGTTCGTTGGGCGCACACATCTGAAGGTATATTTCCTCGCGTTGCGTCTCATTCCATTCTATTCCCATTGACCTCGAGGGCTGAACAAGACACCTATGGTTTTTCTTTGTAATAAAGTTTCAATTAAATGAAAAAGGGTTTATTGTTCCACCCTGGGTGCCACCGCGAGACTATCGAAATTCCTCAGCATATCCTTTATCCATTATCATTTAGTCTTTCAACATTTATAATACAATTTGATAGTTTCGAATGAGAAGTAAATATACTTGTGGCGGAATCTTGGGTACAGTTTGCTTGGCGCCCAGTAGGGGCTCATTTTCTGTCTATTTTTCTCACACTGACACATATTATATATAATAAATTTTTCCGCTGTTTTCAACAACTGTCACTTCCCAGGGGTCTCGGTATTGTTATAATACATAAGACCTATCCAGCAGGGATAGGTGAAAAATCACACCATAATTTACTCGGCGGGACTGGAAGTAGGCGGCGTTAGAATAGCCATATTTATATAAAGTATATTTTCTGTAACAAAATAATCAGCTGATAAATTTAGTTTATAATGACGCAATTGTAAGGGCATTTTGTATTGTGAGATTATTATTATAATGTTATCAATTATTTCAATAGGCGCTTATGAAAACTGACACATTTAATAGACTCGAAAGTGACAAGAATGGAGGAATCGCAAACGCGTCATATTTTGAGCAGGGGAGGTATTCATTAGACTGTGCATTCCGTGATTAACCCATTTATGCCTTATGGAATTTTCCATCTCTCTCTTTGGACAAGTCCATTTCTAATTTAAAGGATCTCTGTATTAATCATGTTTCATAGAAATTCCTGTACTTTATGTAAATAGTGTAGATCCTGTAATGCAAATAGTATAGACGCCGCGTTCTGTGCCGTCTGACCTGGGTCTGCACGGTTTGCCAGTTACCCTTTTGGGACTTTCCAGACTGAAAAGGGATTTCCAAACTAATGATGAAAACGTTTGCCATGTCATCGTCGGTGCCCCGACGTTGATGCGCCGTTGTATAAACTTTGTGTGCCCGCTGAATTACAACGCATCGACGGTGATACGACAAGTTTAACGTTGGGTGGACGCAAGGTAAATAGAGCTTATATGTTTGTTTTGATCGAATACGGAGAAATAATTCACGCGTGTTCTAAGGCTTTCGTGTAAAAAAACTCGTTCGCGAACGAGTTTTTTACACGAAAGCCTTAGAACACGCGTGAATTATTTCTCCGTATTCGATCAAAACAACCAAATAAACTGTTTATTACATTTTCATTCATGTTTTACCTTTGAATTTTCGTATTCAGCCGTTATGATTTCCTGCCAAAATAGTTCCAGTCAGTGCATGAATTTCAGGAGGCGTGGTTTAGTTTGAAAATCAGTCGCCATCTTGTCTTCACTTTAATGCAAAAATCATCCTGTGCTTGAAATACAGACACAACAATAACTGGATTATCAAGAAAATCATACTTTTTATTTGCGTTGCAGGTCTTTCCTCAAAAACGCCAACTGGATTGCAGTCTGATCTCCATGATTTTATCAAATTTTCCGCGAAACGTCAACTATTGTTACCAACAACGTCAGCAACGTCGCCTAGTATCTATGACGTCAAAACGTTCGAAATGAAATAATTCACACTGTGAATTATCGATTATCATTCACTGAGAAATAGAGGATATTTACTCTTTTCTGTGAATACCATAAATATTGTCATCGAGTGTAATGAAAACATCAGTGCGAAGCGAGATGGAATTTTTTTATGATAATCACTGAAAAAGAGTAAATTTTCTTTTTATTTTATTGTTTACACGCCAATGCGCGTTTCTGACGTCATAACTAACGTTGCCAAACAAAAACATGAACGTCATGGCGTCGACGCTCAGTGCTTAACATGTGAAACGCTGGAGAGACAAAAGCTAAAAGAAAAAAAATCGGCAAATCGAAATAATTTTGATACCAAAATGTTCCTTACATTCTAACTAAGAAAATGCATACCAACACTTGATACTTTAGTTAAGAAACAAAGAGCTGTTCAAAAATCTGAAGTGGAGGTAAGATCCACTTCTGAAACAATGAAGAAAACCGAAGTCGCCCAAAGCGAGGAGTGAAAATATAAATCGTATCAGTCACTAGTGAAATGATACGATATCAATTCACTAGTGATTGATACCACTTTTATTTTCACCAGATATACACTGATTTCACCGCTAACAATAAAATAAATCATAGTAAATCACTGCTAAAAATGTAATAAACAGTTGTATTTTTATAATGAAGCGGGTGACGGAAGCGGAGACAGATGGACGGTCCGAATTTTTACCATTACTTCAATCGTGACAAACACAGGTATATAACTGTGCCCTGCGATCTGTGACTTTTGGTTTCAAATTTTTCTGTTTGACGTAATACAGCTGGAAACTAGAAGCCTTAAGTCACCTGACAAGTTCTTTTTTTCCCTATACTTTGTGCACTGCAATGCTTTTTCGTGCTTACAATAAACTCTTATTTATCTGTTTGTTTACCCATTTTAGTGATGCATACATCGCCATCTATCATTGTCTTAATGGCATAATTGAGTAAATATGTTGAGTAACGTGTAGAAACGTATTTTTCTTGGTAAAAGCAGCATGAATTTCAAGGTAGGCGGAGCATTGGGTCATAAAGAACCGCCTGCTTCACGCCCACATAGACTGGTTTACAAACTCGATAAACATTCTAATGGCCAGCAAAATAAGTGAGTATAATGTTCGAAGATTCCTGCTTCAAGGCAGTTTGATACAAATATTCCGTATTTATCTAATGATTCGAACACCTTAACATCTAACCATAATTATTCGAAAATTTCAAGAAAAAAAAAACAAAAAACTATTACTTGTTAGTGTTTCTAACAAAACTGCTGGATAAGTGGCAAACAGTGTGGACCCTGATCAGACGCCGCGTTCTGCTGCGTCTGATCTGGGTCTACACCTTTGCTCAGGCATGTCTGACCGAATGCCCGAAAATTAAGGAAAAAAAACGGACAAGCAAATGAAGGCTTTTCGCGTATGCATTGTAGGCTCCGCTGTTCGCCTATGGAAACATAGTCTTCTAAAGTACAAATCCCAAAATCAAATTCTAGTAGCATTTTTAGCATGAATTTATTTATTTTAAAAGACTCGTATGATAAGAAATTATGACTGATTATACAGTGGTAGTCTGCTGGGTTGCATTGTTCAAATCTTTAAAGTTTTTTTTTGTTTTTTGTTGTTGTTTTTTTTAATTGAACTTTTAATATGCTAAAGGTTTAAAGATGATTTTATCTCAGCCAAAATAGACATTTTTTTCTTCTTTTCTGCATAAAAACGTGTTGTGGTTACCTATTAGAATCGCCAAGGCAAGACATTCCCTAATATTAGCAACTTATATTTTAAATATTTTTGTTATTTTCCAAGAAAATGGGACTTGACATTTCGATGTCAAATTTTATTTTCTTGAAAAAATAATAAAAATATCTATCATTTGCTATCATCAAAATTTTGTCAACAGCGTATTAAGAATTTTCTGTTATTTTCATGCTATTAATTTTCAGGCTATTAGAAGTTAATTTACGAAATAACCATAACAATATCATCAGATCCTTGAGTCAAGGGAGTTGTGTGGTCTGCACAACACAGGACTACAAGAAAATGGGGACAGTCTAATATAATGAATATGGATGATAATTTGCTTTACGTTTCTTTGAAAATGATTTAAGTCATACGGAGACGGTGAAGGTGTGATACCATGAGCAATATATTCCACCTGTAGCGGGATTCGAACCCAGGCCCTTGTATCCGAAGTCAGGACCACTAACCACTCGGTCACGCGGACGCAACACAATGACTATGGTGCATCCTGAATCAGACAGGAGATCAGAAAGAAAAGAAGTCATTTTACTCCAAGAATTCTTCTAACCACCGCAAAGGAAGCTGATTTTGACAAGTCAATTTATGAGTTATCATGATAATGTGTTAATTGATCTAATTACTAGAGCGCACGTGCTAATTTTGACCATCTTGGAGATTTTTATCTGAAAAGTTGGAAGATAAAATTCCGGTGCTATCCAAAACGCGCTCATCGAAGTATTTGATAATTTGTTGATAAAATGTTACAATCCAGTGGAGTTTCTTTTAGATTAACCTTTAAATTGATAAGCAAAACTGTAGCAAATAACTTTCTTCTTTTTTTTTTTTTTTTTTTTTTTTTTTTTTTTAATTATTTTTCAGAGAAAATAAGGCTTTGCTAAGCAGACGATTCACATGAATGTCAAGCCTTATTTTCCCTGAAAAAATACAAATAATAATAATAATAATATGTTATCTGCTGCGTAGTGATTAGCAATTTAAGGTTTTAAGGGATAACGCTTTGCTGAAAAAAAAAAAAAAAAAAAAAAAAAAAAACAGCAGACGAAATTTTGAAATCATTTTCTTATTTTTTTTTTTTTTTTTTTTTTTTTTTCTTCTTCAACAAAAGGGTCAAATTTATTGCGGATTTTCTCTTAGGATACAGAATGCTTGAGCTAGCAAATCATATTTTCTATAAAAAGAAAAAAAAACAACTAACTATATGACATCAATCTATCGTCTGCTGAAAGCCCGAGAGATGGTTAAGGGACCAATTTAGGTCAATATGATTGCAGAACAGAATAGAACAGAACTTCACTACAAAACTCAGGTCTCACATTATATGACATATGAGTGAGAAACAAACACAAAACACACACAAAGGCAAATATTTACATATATACATAACTCCCCTGTAGAGAGTTTACAGAGGAAGAAATTTCAGAGAATCGATAATTCAGAGACATTGCACTTTGCAAGTAAAAATGAAATGCGAAAAAGAAAACGTGATCTACAAAAATAAATCAAATTATTTTTATTGTACTTCAATATCCAACAAATAAAATTGATTAAAATGGAGCCTCCTCTGTCACCGTCTAAAACAACATCAACCCTTAAATTGCCAATCATAACTGCCGCAGACGACACTTTTTATTTATTTATTTATTTATTTATTTATTTATTTATTTATTTAAAGAAAACAGATCTTGATATTTCATTTGAATCAGACGATTCACATGAAATATACAGATTTGTTTTCTTTGAAAAATAAAAAAATAGAATGTCGTCTGCTACAAACTTTGCTTTTGTTAATGTTTTTTTCAGTATGCATAACAGATGATGATGATAATGATGAATTCTGCCTTTGTAGCAGTATAACAACCAACCACTAAAAATAGATAAATTTCAATTTGCTTTTATTGTCCTATACAGAAAGCTAAGTTTCTGACCTGGATGCATAAATGCGCATGGTTTTCAGTTTCTTCACTGCTCCCATTTGACCTTAGGTAGAGTTTGCTGGTCCCCGGCACCTTAAATGCATCTCAATCTAGTCTAGCCACCTGACATGTATTTAAACACGATTACGATGATGGCAACCTGTCAGCGGCAGGAATCTTTATGAAATAAACATGTGTTAATAATTTTAAGAAATCCTCAGAACGATGGAAATCTGCGCATTTTGATGTCACGGAAATGAAATAGAATCTGTACAAGAGTATAGTTATGAGCTAAAACCCTTTTTCAAGTGGGCATTAACCGAGAGGTAAGGGTTTACAAGTGGCAAAAAAAAAAAAAAAAAAAAAAAAAACTTAATTTTATGTATTTGTTTCCAAAATATACATAGCAATTAGAAATATCTTCCCGCCAAAACAACTAGAGAAAGCAATCAGACCTTTTTAGTTTGCATACAAGAACTAGTCTTTTTTTTATTTTATATATAATAAATATGAAACAAGAACTTCCTTTTTTATTTTACATATAGTATAAGTCTAAAGACTTACTAATCTACATCTACATAACTAATTTATGTTTGATAGATCTATTCATTGCTTTATTTATTATTATTATTATTATTATTATTATTACTGTAATTATTATTATTATTACTATTATTATTATTTTTTACTGCAATTATTATTATTATTATTATTACTGTAATTATTATTATTATTATTATTATTATTATTATTATTATTATTATTATTATTATTATTGTTGTTGTTGTTGTTGTTGTTAATGGACTTGATTTTTATGTGACGAGTCAACCCTTAATTCACGTCAACCTTAATTTCTTGGACTATGAAAACTATAATGTCGTCTGCAGTAAGCTGATCAAATGATAATATAAATTTATGTACTATTGCTACTTTTAACAAACTGGTGAGTCTTAGAAGCAGGTGAAACACTTTACGTTGTGGTTTTAACACTTCCTTGGCAAAATCAGCAGACGACAAACTGGTGATTTTTTTTTTTTTTTTTTTAACCAAGAAACCAGAGCTTGGAACTTCATGTAATTTGCATGAAATGCCACGCCCTAGTTTCAGGATGCAACCACATGCGAATTTGTCTATAACACAAGAAATGTATCAGATGAAAATACGTTTGGTTTAGAGCAGAGCAATGACAAAATGCGTCGCTGGCATACCGCGCCTTTGTGTGTAAAGCACACGTTAATTCGAATATTTGAATTTTAAGTCTTGAAAAAAAAGATGTACATGTATTGCTTTCCTGACTTTACAAAAGTATAAAATAGCCTTAACCTTTAAAGCGCTACCCCCCCCCCCCCCCCCCCCCCCACCCCCCCCCCCCCTCCCCACCACCACCATCCCTCCCACTATCTTGAAGAAAAATGAATTTCTGACGTTTTACAGAAGTATTAAGCCTGAATTCTTAAAGCGCAAAACAAAAACTGTATCTGACGGCATTTTTTTTTTCATTATTATTCAGAGAAATTAAGAATTGGTATTTCATGTAAATAGTTTGCAAAGCAGACGATTCAAGCCTTATTTTCTCTGAAAAATAGATACAAGAAAAATCAGAATGTCGTCTGTTGCAGTTGTGATTAGCACTATAAGGGTTTAATCATTAAACAAACGGTCACATTATTTGATTTAAAATTCTATTACATAAACATGCAAGTACCAAATTGAGAGAGAGAGAGAGAGAGAGAGAGAGAGAAAGAGAGAGAGAGAGAGAGAGAGAGGGAGGGAGAGAGAGAGAGAGCAAAATATCAAAGATATATAACAGAATATGTAGATTTATTTATTTACTGATTAATGTTGATTTGTTTTGAAGAAATTCAAACTTGATGTATCATGCATATGTGTTTAAAGTAAATACATCATATTAGTTCTAGTCATAACCGGAATTCAAAAAAATATTTCTCACATGTATCAATTACCTTATATATCTGTACTCAAAGAAACACAGTTTAACGCCATTTTAGCCAGGGAAACCTCAAAAGGGTAATTGACAAAGACCCAGACCAGACGGCGCAGACACTGCACTAAATACAGGAATTTCTATTAAACATAATAATAATAAAAAACTAACAAGACCCCCTGCTACTGGGAATAGACCAATCCAAAGAGTTGTGATAGAAGAGTCCACTCGACGTAAATGGGTTAGATATGTGGTATTCTACTAAACTGCAATGGTCAAACCGTTGAAGTTAAAGATTGTATATTAGCAAATTATATTGTAAATAATTTGTTGTTGTTGTTGTTGTTTTCAGAAAATAGGACTTTGAATTTCATGCGAATTTATCATTTGTTGTCTGCATATTCTGTCATGAGCGTATTTAGAGTTTAATGAAATGTTATTTTTATGCTATTAGAAGCTTATTTAAGAACAAATAACTGCGACATAAAAATGTCATGAGGATCGTTGATGAGTTCTAATTGACCGAAACTAGCTAGTCTGACCAAGAGAACTTGAAACTTCAGCTGTTTTCAGTTTTGCGAATTGATCAAGGGTCATTCCTTAAAAATCTGTTTGTGAGGCTGTACAATATAGTACATAGAAGTAAGTCATTTTCAACACGTTTGTGAGCTATTTTGACTATTCTATGTAGTACTATTTTGTAAACATTAAGTAGCACAGCAGCGCATGTTAAGTAAGTCGATAACAACTTTATTTACTTTATCTCCGTCCCTCCATTTACATGGCAACATGAGGTAACGTATTTACCCTAAGTATTCGGACACCCTAACTCCCTTACCATTCTGATAAAATTTGAGCATAACTATTTTACTACCTTTTAATCTGTTTAAAAGAACTACTGGATGGTTAACAAACAGTGTAGACCCTGATCAGACGCCGCGTTCTGCGGCGTCTGATTTGGATCTATACTGTTTGCTCAGACATGTCTGTCCGATTACTTAGGGTAAAGACAGTTTCATCCAATACGAAATACAGTGAGATTAACGCAGACAAAATGTTACTACAACTTTGATTACTTATGTTTTACTAGTGTAGTTGCTGTTTTTACATTTCTATTTATTATCTAATAAAATTTAAACTGAGATGAAACTAACTAACTAACTAACTAACTAACTAACTAAATATATAAATAAATAAATAAACAGACAAATAAATAAATTAATTAATTAATGTTCTAGCAAATATCGGCTAAGATTTCACTGTCATAATTATTTTGTCAGTGCTATCTATCTATCTATCTCTGATATTATATTTAGCAAAAGTAGTAGTAGTTGTTTTTCTCTTCCTTTGTTAGTAATTAAGAGTACCAGTAGTCATTTTTCAGAAATAAAGTAAGGTAATAGTCCTTTTTCAACAGGAAGCATTAAGTAATTTGTATATTTTCTGTATTACTAAAGAGAGAAAGAGAGACAGACAGAGAGACAGAGAGAGATAGAGAGAGACGGAGACAGAAAGAGAGACAGAGAGATTTCAAAACTACCAAGTAAGTATTCAGTATGTATTCTAAAGTTCATCGCGCAAGTAAAAATCTTACATATTCATGCACATTCTATATATAACATAACGTTTCCTACTTTTGGGGAGTTTGATGGTTAAACATTTTTTCATAAAAAATATTGCAAAATGTTGATTATCTTTTAACTGTTTACACACAAAAAAAATGCATCAATATTAATAACAGATCGCTCTTCAAGAAACAGACAGCTGGCGAAAAATGGTGAAACATTTGAAGCGGGTTACGTACATTTCTAACGAGTCACTTACATTTCTTATTAGTCACGTACATTTCTAACGAGCCACGTACATTTCTTATTAGTAACGTACATTTCTAACGAGTCACGTACATTTCTTATTAGTCACGTACATTTCTAATGAGTAACGTACATTACTAATGAGTCAAAGCAGTATACAAGTTCGCAACGATTTATAAATATACGTACTGTATATACCCTAAGTACTCTGACAGAAGGCCTCGGCAAACAGTGTAGACCCCGACTTACACTGCTCGCCACTCATCCTGTAGTTAAAGACATATCAATTGGTGGTAAACAATTTTGGATCATAGCAAAAACATCGATCTGAGGGCTAAAATTCAAAATCTTTTTAACGCACGCACGCACACACACATACACACACGCACGCGCGCACGCACACACACACACACACACACACACACACAAAATATAAATTTTATTTTTGGATTCAGTTCAGTTGACTGTGGCACTGCGATGTCAGTAGACAATTCAACTTCATTGACACGGCGGAAGATTCTAAGTTCTGATCAGACCAAAATGCATCACAACTTCCGGCGGACTGCAGCAGACGAGAGGAGATCAATTGCCAATGACGATAACAAATAGCGCCAAAATTTCCCCAAGGGATCGGTGGGAATTGACATAATTAACATGTTAGGGTGCGAGTTATTTTGTTATCGTAGCCTTAAGATAATCAATCTTACAAATTGAGCTGCTGAGGCAGACGAAAATATCTGAGACTAAACTGTCATGGCGGAAAATTAGCCGTTACAAATCAACGTAAATATCGGCTTAAATTTACAACAAATTCCGTGTTTACCCTAAATATTCGGACAAGCATGCCTGAGAAAACAGTGTTAAAACTGCTCCTAGGAGCAGTTTGATCTGGGTCTGCACTGTTGCAATATTTTAGATACATCGCCGGCAATAAGTTTATTTGCGATATGTAGGGTAAAGATTTATGGTGTCTCACTATTTCGGGAGATTACGGTACCTATCTATGAATAGATGACCGTAAAACCATGACGTCAATTTTATTTTCTACTACGGTAACGTCTGTGAGCCATGCCATGACGTAATCTACAGTCTGTGCAAAACCAGACATACGCACTATCATTCGTTTTTGTGTAAACCAGGTAAATCGGAATTAAAAGTCCGAAAACGGGAATAAAATTCCTCGTCTGATATTGCATTGATATGACAATTTTATGTTATTTTATTCATTTATTGAAAAAAAAAAAAAAAAATGTTTTTTTTTTGTTTTTTTTTTTTTTTTTTCATTTCATCTTTAAAGGAAGACGCAGGCCAAAGAAATAAACTATTAGAAAATAAAGAACCCATGTTAAGCTGAGCAGTTTGGTGAATAAATAGATAATACACTATGAAAAATTTCTAACATTTTATAAGGGAGACGACATTTGTCACTTCCTGTCAGCTGTCTTACATCTGAAATTCGGGTTACTCTAAAAGGAAAGTTCCGGAAACTCTTTCCTTCAGGAGTACACCAGTTTTCAGAGCAGACAATTATTTTAAAGAGTTGTCTCCCCCTGAAAGTTTATCGTTTTCCCTCATTATTATTATTATTATTATTACTACTGATTTTAGCTTTTACCCAGCTAGCATTCTACGTAAATCTACATCGGGCCGTCATCGGCCCGTCAGCTACCCTGACGGGCCGATGACGGCCCGATATAGATTTACGTAGAATGCTGACTGGGTATCTGCTTTCCTGCCAGGACCACATTTCAATAACTGATATGACTATTGCTGCTTTATAACGAGTTCAATAGTTCTGCGAATATTCTCCTGACTAAGCAAAACAATTCTTAATTCATTAACCTAGAATAAGATAAAGGAAATGTATCATGTGAAATAAATACATTAATGCATGAGTAATATGTTTTCTTGTTTTGATGAATGTGAAACTAAGCCTTATTAAATATTATTCTCAGAGAAAACAAACACAAAAGGTAATCTAAATTATCTAGTACAGAATCTACATAACTTATTTATATTTCCAACACATTATTTATTTTATTTATTTATTTATTTATTTATTTATTTATTTATTTATTTATTTATTTATTTATTTTCCCTTTAGATCTACATACTGAATATGCTGGTCGTCTACTTGAATACAACAAAACTGCTGAGCTCTTGAAAAGAAAGCCCTAAAACCCCAATGAATTGAGATGTTGCTATTTTATAAACCACAACTACAATAAATGATGTACCTTACCTAAGATCAGAGCAAACCCAGATCTGCGCATGCGCTTAGTCCGAAGAGGGTCTTCTTGTTAGCTTGACAGATTCTACGAGATTCAGACACCGTTCTGGCGAATCTGCCGAGCCTGATCAGCCTGCGCATCTGCGCAGTCTGATCTGGGTCTGCGCACTACGCATACGCAATAAGGTACTATTTTCCCTGCCACAGGCCTAAGTGTGTTAAGAGTCCACAAAGGTGTCAAGTTTGCCAGTGAAAGGAATAGGCGGTCGGCGTTTTGTGCTGTATTAATCAATTCAAAGAATTTCGAAAGAGCGTTTTCAAATTTCACTGGAATTTGGAGTTTGTAATTAAGAGTGGAGCAGTTGACATGTGCAGGATCACGGGTGCATTTGACATGCTTTTGTTGACCATTATATTGACAATGTGAATGAATTACTGCGCCTCTTGGTTTCAAAGCTGGCCAGTAGAAAATATTTAAACAACTGTAAAGTCTTTAATTTCAATTGACATGAATAAAATAACACTTCGTAGATGAACCATGAACGTCTTTTGAATAAAATTAAAATCTGGTTATGAATAGAATAGATTCCAAATTATGAACGCTGCACAATTATGTTCGAAGTTGAAATCGTGTCTGTTTTATGGCAGCATCGACGTTTTTTAGTCATTTATTTTTTGTTTTGCAGGGTGAGCAGACAAAAGACGCGCAAAATTTTAAACAGAAACTCAAGCCTCTTAAGAGAAAATAATAACACTTCCCCAGTCAGCATTCTACCTAAATCTATATCGGGCCGTCATCGGCCCGTCAGGGTAGCTGACGGCCCGATGTAGATTTACGTAGAATGCTAGCTGGGTCATTTGTTTTTCAAGGAGACACTCAAATTCACTCAAATCCAGTCTAGATTTTCCTTAAATCTCTGCGTATGTAAGTAAAAAAATACATGAATCAAGTTATTTAAATTAAATTAATTTAAATAATTTGCAAGTAAAACTTAATCCAACATATGCATATTTTTCACCGAATAATTGATTTTACTGTACAAACGTAGGATGGTACTGATGCATATTCAAAAAGTTATGTTTATTGAGACCCTATAATTTTCTATGCACTACTTTACAAAAACAAATTGCTAAATAATAAGTTGTCCATATTAATTTTCAGTTTCTTTCTGAGCTGTTGTTTATACAGGAGCACTCGATACATGAACACCGCAAGGCTCGATGCGTGAAAACTACTTCATTTATGAATATTACTAAGTTTCTTCGTCAAGGAATTGAACGTCTGAGAATTATTGGTCCTTGCAGCGCACGTGCGTAAATATTTACATTCTACAAGGATCTATTTTCACGTTAAAACAGCGGGCATGGGTTTCTATTACCTCACATTAGAGAGAATTTCAAAATCCATGGTGTAACATAAACAATAATACAACTACGATAATAATGCTAAATCTACAGCATTTCGGTCCCACCCACGAAAAAAGGCATTTTCCCTTAAGCGACCAGCAAAAGTCCAGATCAGACTACGCATCTTAAACTTTGTCGTTCACCTAAGAAAAATAATGGCAAGGAAGTAACTCAGGAAATGCCACAATCATATTACCACAAAACACAACTTTTCAGGACACCGAACGTAGAATAAGGAATGCTGAGGCAAGCAAAGTAAGATTTTACGATAAATTACCCAGTAAATACACGAATAGTATTGGCTCCAGCCATTACTACTCACACGTCGCAACAACGTCACTTCTACGTCGTCGACGAGAAACGACGCTATAATGTTGCATGTTTACTGGGTAATCTATGCGAAAATCAAAACGTTGTGATCTTAATTGGTCACGACTGTGATCTAACTTGCCGTTGCTGAAGAAGCGACCATACAGACCGTAAGTTCCGCCTTGACGTCTGGATGCTGTGGATTCAGAGGGACCTTGGCATGCAGGAAAGTAAACAGGAAGTCACAAAAGTTGTCTCCCTTGTAAAAAATTGGCAGAAATCTAGGAGGTGTGTCCAGTCCCCTTACATTCATACCTTAATATACCATTACAGGGGTCGTTTCAGACCTTACCCACGGGGACATTAATACAGAACTCAATGTTAGGTTGTTAAGAAAATAATCTGGAGTTAATGATGAAGTAAGAAGCCCATTAACTGACCCACATGGGGTATACCCAGATTGTACGGAGAACTATCAAATACATCATACCACATCCTCCAGACCTTATCTTTCCTATGAGCAGCTTTGAAACATCAGATAACGAATTCAAGCTATCGGATCCAAACGGTATTACACAATGAAAGAAAGGCATTTTAAATCGCATTTGATCAGACCCCTCCGAAAAAAGCGCCTCTGGGCACACGCGAACAGTGCAGCCCCATATCAGTTTGCGCGTGTGCCGGATATAGCCTTGGCGTTTTTAGTTTGTCAATATCTTCTGTATGCGATGGATTTGTGAGCGGACTGCGAAGGCCCTGATCAGCCTGCGCGGATGCGCAAACTGATCAAAGCCTGAGCTGTCCGTGATTGCCCTCCCTTAATACCTTTTTCCCCGGGTACGGTCCATTTGATGAGAATGAAAAGATTCTCTGATCAGAAAGTAATCCAAAGTGAATGACTATAAAAGTATCAGTGAGTCTTGTCGCGCGAAAACATCTTTTCCTACGCGAACGACGGATGTCCGTTCAAGAGTACGAGTTGTTCTGGGCAGAAATTGAATTTCTTTTACTGGCATCAATCATTTGACCTTTGCAGAAGCGAACGGCTAAGACCCTGGTCATTCTGAGCAAATGCGCAGACTGATATGGGCTTCTGCTGTTCGCATATGGTATAAATGCAAGGCCCCTCATGGCGGGGCCCAATCTAATCCATGAATAAAGCGATAAACAGAAGTCCTTGAAATGTGGCGACTTCATATGATTATTTTTGGTTGTATAGATTTGACTACCATTTTAAGTTTCATTTCGTCCTGTTGCAAATGTAATGATTCTCCTAAGTGTACGAAAAAAACAACAACAAATAAACATTTTATTTTCAAACCTCTGCTGTTCTTCAAACTGAAACTGTGGTTGAAGGTAAAATGGGCCGCGTCATGCGAAAACGTGTCTTCCGGCATATGCTGACCGCGAAGGCCCAGATCAGTCTGCGCATCCGCGCAGTCTGATCAGTCGGACCTTCACTGTCTGCTAACAGAATCATTGGATATTACAGCATTACGAAAACACGCCTATTCAAATACATAGAAAATTTCATCTCCAAAAACTGAAAATTTTCAGATAAAAATCTCCGATATTTTTCATATTTCTGCTCAAAACATAGATTGTGGGTACTCGTTAGAACCGCCTCGCCGAGGCGGTTCTAACGAGTACCCACAATCTATGTTTTGAGCAGAAATAAGAAAAATAAATTATACCCCTGTAAACCCCAGTTTTACTATATAAAAGTGGGGTTTAAGGGGGTCAAAATTATATAGGTATATTTTCGTGATGGAGAGCAAAGGCTCAGATGATACTTTGTGCATGCGCAGAATGTACACATTTTGCGCATGTTCGAAGGCGCTTTTTCGCCTGACGCGGCCAAAATATCCGTGCACAAGTTTTGTACTGAAGTAACATGCGTTTCATGATTAAAATGACCTTAGCATATGTGCGGACAACGAAGGCCCAGATTAGCATGCGCATCCGCGGTTTGATTATGGGGACTTGATAGATTTGGTATACTTTCTGGCATTTTTTTTCAAGGGTGGTTGGTGGGGGATGGGGGGTAAATGTGATGTCCTGTTTGCCTGCCTGCACACCAATCCCCTTCTGAAATGGGAACAATTTGTTCATTTTTCACCATTCTTTCAAGAGATGCAAATTTTATGACTTCCTATTTGCTTTCCTGATAAGTTAGTCCCTTCCGAAAAGAGGTCTACTCCAAAAGAAAACAATTTGCTCCCAATGGATGGGAGCAAAATCTTTACTTTCAGAGTAGAACCTTTTTCGAAAGGGAGATAAGCAATTCTTACAGTTGTCTCCCCTGAAAGTTTATCCATTCCCCTTATAATCCAAAGCTGTTGGAAAGGAAAGAATTTGCTCTCTTTCCTTTCCACCAAAGAAAGCAATTATTTTCCTTTTAGAATAGACCCCTTTTGAGAAGGAAGGTAAAACAGTTCTTAAGCGATAGTCGCCCCTGAAAATGAATTCGCAACCCCAATAATATCTAAAGCTGTGATCTCTGCTGTGTTGGATGCGATTATCATTCAAACATCCAATTATCTGGGATAAAATAAGTTGGACGATGAATGCCGAAGTGTCTCTATACATGTTACTTTGTGCGCTCTTTTACTTAAACCGATAAATAATTCCTCCCAAGCTTTTCACACAAGATAAAACTTATGTTGATCTAACGATTGTTAATGACGATTATCCTTCGCTCTTCACAAAGCAATCAAATCACTTGTTGGCATCTTTATACGTCTTTTACAGCACTAAGCTGTCGTTTAGAAACGCTACATTTGCAATGAATCCTTGATGGACAATGTTTTCATAACCACGAAACAAGTGCGATGGGAAAAATTAGAAGGGGCTGCTGCGCTTGTGTGTAATACTATCTGTTGTTTGCATAGCTTCCTGAAGTCGCGTGAAAAACATCTCCATTCTATCCTGGCGTACCTAGGAAGAAAATAGCTGTAAATTTCGCTGCCCAATTTACTGCGAAACAGTTTGTAAATAATTTGCAGGTCGAGAAACTATGCTTATAAAGATACCGTAATATTCTCAGTATTATGAAAATAGGACTGAGCAAATAGTGTAGACCCAGATCAGACGCCGCATTCCCTAAATTGTTTGCCACTACTCCTTTGGAGATAGTTTGCATGAAGCGTCAACCCTGTTTTCTGGGGAAAAATAAGCAAATATTTCAAAATGTCTGCTGATTTTTTTTAACCCTGTAGGCCTATGCAGAGCGTTAATTGGAGTCCCGTGTTGATAAAACTATCACTTTTCTTTTTTGACCGCGATATAGCCTCTTTATGAAGTTGCGTCTTTCGCTTTCGACAAATTCCACGTCTTTCAAAGTGCACACATGCTTTATATGATTTTTTTCTAACCGACAATGACCGGAATATTATGAACGCACATGGTTGTGACACCTTTCAGAAATTACGTTGCCGTTATGATCGATAAACGAGCCGCAACGTCAGAAAACGTACCTACGGGCGTTCGCACAGAGAAGATTCAGATCAGCATGCGCATTCATGCAGTCTCATCAGAATCTTCACTCGGCGCATTTTGGACAGCCAAGGATGCAAAGTTTCTTCATGAGGACAACGAAGGTTATGATTAAACAGCGCGGATGTGCCGGCTGATTCAGAGTTTTCGTGGGCGCACATGTCAGAAGGTATGTTTGTTCACGTTAAGGCTCAAACGAAAAGAATAAAAGGAGTCATATCCTTTCATTCGTTCTGCTACGTGTCGCTCTAACCTTACTAAACCGTCCTTCATTCAGTGTGATAACTGAAATAATGACCCTCCCTTAACAAGAACAATTTGCTGCTTGTTTCCGAGTGGTTAACACGATTAGGCCCGATAAACTTGTTAGACTGACAGTAATTTCTGATTGTTAGCTTCCGATTTGCTGAAGAAATGTAACACTGGGACTTCTGTGGATCCTTTCCTCCGCCATATATATAATCCCCATGATAGATTATTTACAGACGACAGACATGAATATTTTGGTGATCGTTTATTAAAAGTCAGATTTCAGTATTCCATTTGTTTCAACACTAGCGAAAAACAGCAAACAACGCCGTTACAATGCCGTGTGTCGATACTGAAACTACGTTGTTTCGACGGTTTTTTTTTTTTTTTTTTTGCTTATATAATAGACAGAAAGATCCTGATTTTATACCCAAAATACTCTTACTTATTCCTCTGATGTCACAGAATTGAATTGTAAACAATTCAATTCTGTGACATCAGAGGAATAAGTAAGAGTATTTTGGGTGACGGTTAGGGGATATTTTCTTCTTTCTCCATAAAAGCATGTGGATACTCATTTGAAGCGCCTCGGCTATTAACATTGTATGTATATGTTTAATGCTGAACAAATACTGTATTTGTATTTTTTTATGACGCAATTTTTTTCTCTTTTGCCGAATGCCATGCAAGCATGTACTCCTACATAATCATCAAACTTCCGAAACGTTTGATACTGAAAAACATCTAAACTAGCGCCTTGGGATCAATTAGTTTCTAGCAGTTCTTTGAATGAAGTTATCAAACTATCGGCTCTGCAAAAACTGTCAAATCGTGAAAACAAAAATGATGAATAAAACAGTAATACTACTTGGTTTGATGAACGTACAAGCTGGGAAATTTATTATGCGTGACCCACCGGTAAAAGATATGTTTTATAGGCGTACAGATGGAGATGGCTGGGTGGGTATGATCAATCCCGCAAGGTCTTATACTTCAAAGAGATTGAAAAGGACACGGATGAAGGAGAAACTTCAAGGAAAAATTAATATATTCTTTCAATACCGTTCTTTTCCGTTTTCTAGTAGTCTGTACAGGTTCCAAATGTGTTCTATATTGTTTTAACTCTTTTATGTCTGACAAATATATCCCACTATACTTTTTCACCCTCCTGTTTCGATGATTTAACCGCGATTCGGATCATTTAAATACTTTTTGTAAAGTGACAGCCGATCCGGTTTTATTGAAACATGACAAGCCGAATCGCCATTGTACTTCCGAATACCGTTTGAAATTAATCCAAATTTGTACTCTTTTTTTTTTTCAAGTACCAACAATATCAATTTGCCTTTAATTTGGTACCTCTGCGTGCGTGCGTGCGTGCGTGCGTATGTGTTTGTTCATTTTTTTTTACGAGAACCCTTGTTATACTGGGTGGCTGTATAGGCTGTACATGCTGGTCACACAGGTCTTATTATAGGTTTCGTCGTGCGCTGGCTCAAATGGTTTGAAACCACTGACAACATAATAATACAAAAAAGAACAAATAAATAAAACTAAAACCCTGAAAATATCATTTTGGGGTTCTCATATTTTCGTTAGTTTAGTGGTGAAATGTGTTGCTGTTTTTTCTAGTGTTTATTTATTTATTTGTTTATTTATTTATTTTCTGAAGAAGCCTGCAGAGAAATCATCGCAGAAAGAGTTTGTCTATATAGTGGTTTTAGAAGAGTGTTTTAATGTAAAAATATAAACTTTTCTGTGTGTACATGTATTAAAAATCCAGAGCAGAAAGTGTAAAATAAAATAAAAGTAAGGTTATCTCAGAAACATGTTCAGTTATTTTGAAAACCGGTCAACAGGTCAAAAAAATTTTAAAAGAAACGTTTACCCAGAAATGTTCCTGATTAAATAAAACAAATGACATTGCTCCCAACCGATATAGAATAAAACGTTTTAACCATTTTGTTTTTCAAACTTAACGCATGTATGCCTAGCATACCATAAAAGGAACATTGGCGCCTGATAAGTGTGCGCACTATTTGTATTAAATACAGAAATTTCTATATTAAACGATACATTAAAATTAAAATTGTTATCCCTTAAAAGGAAAATGGACCTGTCCAAAGAGAGATAGGCATAAATGGGTTTAAAAAAATAGAAAAAACAAAACGAGGATTCAGAAAGCAGCCAAGGAAGATGTCTCAGTTTCGCATAATTCCTCAAACAATTATCTTGATGATTATAGATTCCGATAGATCTGGATTAGAAACTCTACTGAGTCATTTTTTGAGAAGACGTACAACGTTCTAAGGTTTATAAATCATCCGTGTTTCTCCTTAACATTTTCGTTTACATCTGGTTTGTAATGTCTCTAGCAGGTCTGTCCTACACGGATCTCGAGTGAACCAGTGGGAAACTGAAAATATTTGCTGCAATCCTCCGTTTTAGCGTTATTTCCAGGCAGCGAGGTAGAAATTCAGATGAAAATACCACGTGGTGCTTCCTTCCAAACATGTGTTTTACGACTACGGAGGGGTATTTAAACTGAACTTAGGTTTGTAATGACAAGATCAGAGAGATACAGACACATGTTAGAGACTAAAGGATTCAATACGGATGATATAAGCAAGCCACTTTGAATGTGTAAGGTGTCAGAGGACTTGTTAAGGCGGAGTAATTGATGATAATTATGGGATAATTTTCTCCAGTTCTTCATAGAAACATATGTTGTGAGTATTCATTAGAAGCGCCTCGCCGAGGCGCTTCTAATGAGTACACACAACATATGTTTTTAATGAAACATAAGAAAAATTATCCCAGAATTATCACCAAATATTATTCCTTAACAACTCCTCTGAAGGCACTTAGTTAACATCATAAAATCCCTCTTCGTTTTAATTTTTTCCTCTCCCAGCAATCATCACAACACCTGCATTGAGTATTGTACCTGTTTTAAGTTGGGTTTTTTTACCTGCTTCAAATAAACAGACAGCTCTCATCATTTTTCATTGTAAGCTGGGTTTTTTTTTAATAAAAATCAAAGAATTGTACAGTAGGTACCGTAAATATACTAAACATTCGGACACCAAACTCCCTATCTTAACGTCTTACATTAAACAGTCGGACAACTAATTCTTTACCTTTCCGTACACATCCTAAATATTTGTCAATGACATTCAACTCCTTAACATATTTACCCTAAATATTTGGACACGTAACTTCTTATCTTACAGTACTGGCCCTTAATTCGCCTTAAATATCCGGACACCAGGGTCCAGGTATACAATCATTCCTCAGTCATCGAAGTTTAGTAGACAATATCGAACGGAACTTATTAATTTCAGCTTTCATGTGAACGCGAAAAATGTGCTTTTGCAAATCTCGATCCTCAAAGTTCATGTCGAACTTAACTTCTGGAACGATTGTAAACCTGGGGTGCTGATTCCTTACCTAAATATATTTACCCTAAATATTCGGACATCTAACTCCACATCTTAGCTTATTTATCCTAAAAGTTCGGACAGCCGAATTCCTAACCTTGCCGTATTTACCCTAAATATTCCTTACCATACTATATTAACCGTATATATTCGGACTCCCTACTCCCAAAATGTTCACACACAGCTAAATCTCGTTATCTCAAACACTGGTAACTGAAACTACTGCTTTAAGTCAAACTAAATTTTGGACAATGTTTGTGTAGTTTTGCCAAATGTTCTTTACATTTCAACTACTGTTATCTGAATCTGCTGTTATCTATTGGAACTGCTGTTATCCAAACTGAAAATTTTGGCCCCTTGGAGTTTGAGTTAATGAGTCTAATGTATTTTCGTCCCTAATCCATCAAGGCTAATTTATTTAAATAAATAAATAAATAAATAAATAAATAAATAAATAAATAAATTTATTTATTTATTTATTTATTTATTTATTTATTTATTTATTTATTTATAAGGTAAATCGATTTTTTTTTTTCATGAAGATAATAGTAAAAATGAAAAACTGATCAAGAAAATTAAGTACATTCGTATGCGTACTGGGATCCTAATACCACAGAATACTATTTGCAGGTCCATGTACCTACAGTTTTTTTTTTTGTTTTGTTTTTTTTTCAAGAATTTCGGTCTGGAAATAAACGACGGAATTAGCTAAACCATTTACCGTTCAGAGATTTGAATAAGATTAGTTTATAGGTTTAATCAGACTCACATGAGACGCATTAGACTTTCTCTTAATATTACGAAAACTATTACAGTAAAACCTCTAGATAAATGAGCCGCGCCATGTGCAAACGTACCTTCTGGACATGTACGGCCAGCGAAGGCCCAAATAGGACTACGCGGATGCGCAATCTGATCAGGCCTTCGCTGTCCGCTGCCAGAATCAATGGATACTACAGAAAGTATCTATGGAGAGGTAAAATCCAGATGAGATCTTGTGCATGCGCAGGATGATGTGAATCCGCAAATTTTGTCCTTGCTCTAAGGCATCTTTTCGCTTGACGCGACCCAAATATGGATTCGGATACTAGTCATAATTCTAATGAAATGCACATTGCTAGAATTAAATTAAGATATCCAAATCTGCCAAAAATCAGATATAATTATTTTCATTCCGGATACAAAAACAAAGAGACAATCAGATAATCAGCTTATGCCATTTTTTCAATTGTGTGTGTGTGTGTGTGTGTGTGTGTGTGCGTGTGTGCGTGCGAGCGAGCGACCGTTATAAATTTCTTTAAACATTCATAACGGGGCAAATGCGAACAATTTATTTGCAGTATCCATGGTTAAAAAATTTCTTTAACTTAGCATGCTGGATAAAAAAATTCAGCAGTCAACATTTTGAAATATAGGAGACAATTTGAATGAAATGCCAAAGCTTATTTTCTTGGGAAAATAAGTAAAATATCATCAATTTATCGTCTGGTGAATTTGCCCAGAGACTGGTAAAGCGGTTAAAGAATTCAGACGATAGAAGTACTGTAACCTGGCATTTAGATGCTCTTTCAATTCAAAGACTTAAACAGTAGTCAGGTTCTACAGTATTTGCCATTCTGTTTCTGGTTTAAAATGAAACGCCTATTTGTATTGGTGGGCAAGTCCAAATTCAAGGATGGAAGAGTCCATTTCAGAAGTTCAGTATGAAAGGGTTGAGAAAAAAAAACGGTATTGTTTGTCGAAGAACCAAGGTCAATAAAATGAATCATTTTATAATTCGATATATATTTTTTCCTTTCCTTCCTCCACATCTACTTCTCAACAACAAACACAATAAAACCATTTATGTATTTTATAGTTGTAGTTTCAAAGACGTTGCTATTAAGTACTTTAGAAATGAATGAATTCGTTTTCAATTCAAATTAGTCTTGGTGCAAACTTTATTATTGAACTCGAACACTTCTGTACCCGAAAAAGAAGAAAACCTCTTGTCCACTTGACATTTTACAATTGGGACCTATATGTACAGTAGCGTTGCATCGTTAAATACCCCTAAAGTCACGATTCGATTAAATAATCACATATTCAGTAAAAATAGAGCATCTAGATACATCAAGAGGTTGTGAAATGGGCGTGTTAAATGTAAGGATCGTATGGTAATTATTTAAGTTGTCCCCATATTTAGGGGAACAAGAGTTGTCATTAGACAACTGAACTCACCTGGTGCCGTAAGGCCATGGGCAGAGAAGGGGGTAGGGAGGTTGCTGCATAAGGGAGGTTGCTTTGGACGTCTATCTACAGTAGCAAATATAAACCAAATTCAGCATGTGATCTGGAAGCTATGCGCTGTTAGTTTAGTTTAAACATATTTTATTCAGAACAGTTCACATATACAAACAGTACAGAGAAACATAACATGTAAGCACTGAAAGGATTAGAACGAAAGCTGAAGCTTATAGAGTTCTTCTCCTTAAACATTCATCTGTATACATTGCAGCGGTTTACAAGTATTGGACTACACTGGATAAATACAGAGATAAAGCAAAGCACAGTGAAAACATAAATATCAAAGATATGCAATGAGATTAGAGGTGGGGGGTGCGGGGGGGGGGGTAGGTACAGGAATACAGGACCCCAAGTTCATGGAAGGTATAATGAGTGGAAGCATGAAATAATTTATCAAAAGCGCTTCGTTAAAAACTTGAACGCAAAACTTTGACATAAAAGTTCAAAGTCCGTGACCGTAAACCTCATATAGGTTTACTCTAAATATTTGACATCTACCCAGTCAGCATTCTACGTAAATCTATATCGGGCCGTCATCGGCCCGTCAGGGTAGCTGACGGGCCGATGACGGCCCGATGTAGATTTACGTAGAATGCTAGCTGGGTAAGCTCCTCTAATTTCTACACTTATTCAAAAATTGGAACGTCCATTTTACTGCTTTCTGATGTGAATAAAAACTGTTGAGCGAGTGGCAAAAGGTGAAGATCCTTATCACAGGCTGCGTTCTGCAATTTGCTCAAGTCTCTATGTCCTAATTATAGGGTACTTATGGTAAAAAGGACACTTATTGCGTAACTTTAAAACAAAAAATTCTCCCTATTGATACAGCTGTTTGCTGCTCTAGAAAACATAATTTATTAAAAGTAGCGCAGTTATAAATTAGTTAACACGTTTTTCTTTCACAATTTTATGCATCGTGTTATTCCCAAGGCCTAACTAATGAAGAAATTACTTTATTCATGCCGCAAAATAGATATATTCAAAAACACGTGTTGTAAATAATAATAACTGAGTAACAGTCTTATGACAGAAGAAAAACCCAGCATCGTCAGAAGACTTACCAAGGTGATACCTAAAAAGACATTTTCAACTTACAAAAACTTTATTGTTAATGTGCTGTAATTATCCTACAGTTTCGTATATGGCGCTCACCTAAATTTGGTCATGGTATAATGTTAGATTCATAAAGGGTTGGCTGAGTGGCAAGCAGTGCAGACCTTGATCAGACTGCTTTTATCTTAAAAAGCAGCCTGACCTAGGTCTGTACTGCTATCGCAGATCTGTCTGTCAGTTTAGGGAAAGTAAGGTACATAAATGTTTCTTTTATGCATTTTTTTTTCTGAATTGGCGGGTAAACCAGAATTAATTCTTCGATGGGAATTACAATATTTTTTATACGTGGACAGATGTGCCGTAGTAGAATATAAGTTACGCAATACGCTATATTTATCCTATATTTTCGAACATTTTCAAGCTCCCTCCCTTACCGTACTTGTCCTAAAACTTGATTTGGTCCAATTTGATTCCTGTTGATGAGTCTAAAAACTACTGGATGGGTGACAAGCAGTGTAAACCCTGGTGATATGCCGCTATATGAAGAAGCCTACTGATCTGGATCTGCACTGTTTGTCATTAAGCATATGAATTTGTATCAATACCCTGGATCAGGTAATGTGACTGGCAGAAAATTAGAAGTGGGTGTGGCATCTTAATTCATTCAGCAGGACAAGAGTTAAGTGGATGTTCCCAGATCACTGGAACACTCAAAACGCACAGCTCTGGGACCATCTACTTTTCTAATTCTTCGGACTTATGCACCTAGCGAAGATACGTATCAGCCTATGCATTCGGGCAGTCTGGTCAGAGTCTACGCTGGGCGCATTTTGGATACTCATAGATAGACGCAAAAATTTCTACATGCGGGCAAACTGAAATCTGGAATTTGAAATAACCAAACAAGGTTCGAGTTAACAAAATACAGAAAATTTTATTTTCGACTTTAACCATAAACAAGACGTTTTTACCCTTATCACTCTCTGTGTGAATTCTGCAGCCGACAATATATTTTCTTACTGTTCTCAGAAAATTTGGATTTGTGTGCAAATTGTCTCCTTACAATTAGCAAGAAATGTCTTGCCTATTTTCTGGGAAGAATAAGAAAAATGTTTCAAACTGTCGTCTGCTGAATTTTTCACCCAGCGTGCTATGCGTTAAAATTGAATATTGGCATCCGTAACTATCTGCAAAGCAGGTAAATTAATCTCAAAACCTGCTGAATTTAAATAGCTGAGACGACATTTTAAAAAAAGGTTTCGTAATTTTCCACATAAATTAAGGCTTGACACTGCGTTCAAACTGTCTCCATGGGATCCTTGGGAGACAGTGTGAATGAAATGCCAAGCCTTAATTTCTACGAAAAATAAGAAAAATGACATACGTTTGTCATCTGCTCATTTGGCCTTGAGAGCGCTAAAAGATTAATCTCAAACTATGGGTCGAGAATGTCGCCAATTTCTTTTGATTTTTTACCTTTTTAATCAAAATTTATCACACTTGTAGCTACAGCAATAGATTTTAAAGATTTCGATGTCTGATTAAGTTTTCCATGGTGACTGATTTCAATTTCTTCAGTTACAAACTTATGTAAATTTCTTTAATAGTCTTGTTATAACTCCGTTCGACAACTCAATTTTGAATGAACATTCTTCTGCTAAACATGTATATTGAATCTTTAGATGTCAGAGTTTTAAAATGTTAATCGTTAAAATTATCAAACTTTTGGTGATTTTATTTTTGACACCTACTGACATTTTCACATACCCCTTTGAACGTTAAATAAAGATATCACCAGCCGACATTTACGATATTCTTTTTTTCTATTATCGGTAAAGAATGCTTGACATTTTTCGTCGCTGCAATGTTGGGACGTTGCTGCAACGTTGAAACGACGTTGTTGAGATAAGACATTTATCACTGATCAGGGCCCAACAGGGAGCTGATAAATAAATCAAATCTTAATCATGCCATGTGGGAATACTGATGATCTAACGACTGTGCAGCCTGCTCTGTACACTTTTTTGAAGAGTCTCCAATGTTTAATATCACTTGCCATAATTAGCCTAAATTATTCGGACATTCTTAGTCCTTACCGCACTTATCGTAATATTCGGACAACGTTAGTCTGACGTACATTATTGTAAAATATTCGGATATCGTTAGTTCTAAATTTTTCGGATACCGTTAGTTCTTATGGTACTTATCCTAGATTATTTGGACCCCGTAATAGTGCTTGTCGTACTGAGAGCACTAAGCAAAATTGTTGCAGACGACAGTCTATCTTTTTAATTATTTGTCAGAGAAATACCTTTGTCCGATTTCATATGATGCAGATCAGATTTTAGAATATAAACCGCTAAATATTATGATATCAAAAATTCCGAAACCAATCGAGATTTATTTTGCCAATTCATGCCTTCATAATAAGATAGTCAGTGTAAACAAATAAGATAATTAAGCTATGTGTAAATAAAGATAACTCCGATACAGAATGTCAAATAAATCGACTTAGTCTTTCAGACAGGTGGTGGTGATACTCAAGGGTTGTGGCTGTCAGTCGAACTCGGAATTGAAGCGAACTTAGGAGTTAACGCTTAGCATTCTGGGAAAAAAAACAAGAAGACGACATTTTGAAATATTTTTCTTATTTTTACCAGAAAATACGCTTTGACATTTCATGCATAATATCTCCCCACTGTCTTCATTTCCAGAAAAGAGGCTTAGTTATTTGATGCAGATAGGCGCCTAAGGATACAATTTGCATGAAATGTCAAAGCCTACTCTTTTTTTTTTTTTTTTTCTAGGAAAATTAAGTAAAAATGAAAATTAGGAGACAACCTGCATGACATGTCAAAGCTTATTTACTGGGAAAAATAAGGAAAGAATAATCAATGTGTCGTCTTCTGAATTTGCCCACGGAGTGGTAAAGATTTATTTGCTAGCGAATAAAAGGGTCTCAGACAAATTCAGAAGACTTTAGAATTTCTTGACCAATTCACATGTTAATTAAAAGGCGTTTTTCAAAGCGTTTGCATTAGACGAATAATTATCTTACTTTTCTTTTATCTTCATCCATCAACCATCATCATCGTCATCATCACAGCCTCAAGACAAGACACTTTTTTCAACACATAAAAAATGATACTTTTCTTATCATTCCCTAATGACTTAGTTTTAGTAGATGAAAGAGTTAAAGATTATATAAGAATTCATCAGATAGAAATTAGGAAATGTGTCGAATATTTAAAATTCAGCAATGTAGAAATGTAGAAATCACTTATTCTATCCGCAAACTATACTTCACAGAATACTACTACTACCACTACCACTACTACTACTACTACTAATAACAATAATAATGATGATGATGATGATGATGAATGTCGTTTATTACATTCTTGCTGTGCGCTTAAAAGGTAAAATACAAATATAGGTAGTTACTAACATAACGGTTTGTTCAGACTTTCAACATTAAAAAAATAATAAATAAACAAATAAATAAACAAAACCTATAGCAGGATGACAACATGACAACTTCGATATTAAAATTAAACTTTAGCTTTATTTAAATAACACTACCAAAAATAAGATAATACAGTTGACTCTCGACCTCGCTTATCCCGAATAACCGCTTATCTCGAAGTGAAAATCTGGTCCCTGCCTTAACATGAAAATCTAATAACATGTAAAAATATTGTGGAAAAGAGGAGAAATTGCTCTAAGGAAAGAGCAATTTCTCCTCTTTTCCACAATATTTTTAATACATCTCTAACTTCGGGAGTCCAATTACACATTTGTTAAATGTGGTTAATCAAATTAGTTTTTCCTCAATTTTGCAAATCTGATATGTCGAGGTACGGATATCTCGAAGTATTATAGAGTCCATGAATTCGAGATAACGAGAGTCGACTGTACTAAACTGCGTATATAAGATAAATGCATGACTATGGAGAGTGAATTATTTTATTTCTTAATTCTTAACTGACTTTGTGAAGATCTATAATGTCGTCCTATTAGCTGTGATTTTGGAGGCAAAGTATAGGTGCTTTTGTTATACCATTTTAAGCTAAACATAAATAAGTGGTCACATCAGATTCTTGAAAATTTTGTTTTCAGAACGAATCAGAATTGTTCGCCCATCACATTTATTTCCTCATGATTTTTGATTCCCCGATTCCATCTGTTTATTATATAAAGTGGTGAATTAGGGAGGGTGGAGTGTAGGAATTCTGAAAAGAAAAAAAAACGAAACATTTCTTTTTATGCTCGCGTGGTCGCGTTTAAAACCTCAAATATAGTTTAAAGAAACTGTTTTTGTTATTTAATCGCCTACTGAAAAGGGGTAGATCCGTAAGCATATCTGAGAGATTCCGAAGTTGTAAGCTTAAGCTTTAAACTGCTGACTAATAATAAAAGTGGATGTTTCAGTAAAATTATTATCTTATTTTTCGCAGATTCAAACGGTCTCCGAACTGTCAATCAGGTCTTATTTTGTGAAAGGAATAAGAAACAAATCACTTATTTTCGCGTGATCATTTCGCAAAAAAAAAAAAAAAAAAAAAAAAAAAAAAAAAGTGTCTATTTCATCTCCAAAGCAAGATTAGGGTTTTTTTCCATCATGTAAAAACCTCTGATAAGAAATAACCAAGATTTGTTTTTCACAATTTAATATTCTTGATATTCAAAATAAATCCCGAAATCTTTTTAAACTGTGTGAATATTATATCAAACAGATTTTTGGTATGTCCCCGTATAAATTAGATACACTCACCCCCTCTCCTGCGTCATGAATAATGTATGTATTATTTGCAGAAAGGAGACGCATGCTATGCCAGTACGAAATACTGTGTTGTACAGCCCGACAAAGCTTCCTTTGGCTCAAGGATATAAGGATTTGATAAATCTAATAACCTTCAAATAGTATAAATATAACAGAAAATTCTCAACACTGACTAAAGCTGATGACAAAATTTGAAAAAGTAAAGATTTATATGTTTGTTATTTTTGCAAGAAAATAGGACGACTTTCATGCGAACCGTCTCTTGAGACGATTCACATGAAATATCATGTTTGATTTTTTTTTTAGGAAAAAAACAGAAACATCAGGCGAGAAATAACAGAAAGACTTTAACCAGTGCTCGCTGATGACAAAATTTGAAGAAAGCAAATGATTAATGTTTTTGTGTGTTTTTTTGTTTGTTGTTTTTTTGTTGTTGTTTTTTCCATGAAAATGGAACGATATTAGGAGACGATTCGCATGAACTGTCAAAATCTTGTTTTCTTAGAAAAAATAACAAAAATATTTACTACGTAATTTTTTTATATATTTAAATTGTATCTATAAAGTGTCAGAGGTCATCTTTAACTTTAAAGATCTGATCATTGCAGTCCAATAGAACATTACTTACCTACAAGTTACAATTTCTTATCAATCATCTTTTACAAATAAACACTTTCAAGCCATAAAATAAACCAGAATATGATTTTGGTGTCTATGCAAAGAAGTATAAAGAGAAATAAATCTCATCAAACAGTGCTGATTCATATTAGTTCGGACCTCAGATATTGATTGCAGGACATTTGTTTGAAATTCATACTTTTTTTTTTATTTATTTATTTATTTTTTGTACGCATCAAATAGTCGAAATGTCTTGGTCAAATTTTAAGATTCGGACATCCAAAATCCCTAAATTAATTGTCCAAATTTTAACAGATCCATTTTACTACCTGCTAAAGTGTCTGAATCGTGTTGGATGCGTTGCAAACAGTGTCTTCACTGTCTTCTCAGGCCTGCCTGTCCCAAACATATACTTAGTTAATTTTGGGACCTGAAATTTGAAGTGTAATAAATTTGTTATTACCTGTGTGCGTTCTCTTGTGAATTTTTAGATTTTCACTCCTAGCAAACACCTTCCCACATCCTGGAAAAGGGCACGGAAATGGTTTTTCTCCTGTATGAACACGAATATGATTCACTAGTTTATACTTGGCCTTAAAGGGCCGCCCGTCTCTCGCACAATTTTGCCAGTAACATGCATGATTTGTCTGTTCGGGACCACCTACGTGTTCCACCGTAATGTGGGTCACTATCTCATGCATCGTTGTAAATGTTTTATTACATGGCTTTCTAGGTTCAGGCTGTTCATTATCTATCCACAGACACGTGTGTTCTTGTTTTATGGGCGGGCGCATATAGCGAAAGAAGGCACCCGGTCCATGAGGGCCCATACTCATGTGATTCATGGCATTCATAGGGTTCATGCTATTTAAATGAGTCTGATGAGAGAAGTGATCAGCCCGAGGGCTTGTCATCTGATTAAATGGGTCTCTGGCATACATATCAGTTCCTGGTAGGCCTAGCCTCATCTGGCTGTTTAACTGCCCGCCCGGGTGGGCGCTGGCATCGTGGATGCCCGGAAAAAGCACGTGACTTGAGCCTGTATCGTGGTGTGGTGTATGATAACTGCCTGATGATGGGATGAACATACTGGCATTGGCCTCATGACCTTGTAAACCCATGTCCCTGCGGAGAAGATAATCCCGGGAGGCGTAACTCGACAAATGTGATGTCGGCATCCCTACACTATACCCGTTTGTCTGTGGCACATACTGGTTCAACTGGTTATGTATTCCCCCACTGTCCCCCATGTGGTGTGGGGGAGATAACTTCATAGCCCCCGGGGGTAGATGAGGGGTATGCGGGGTGTCCATGAACGGATTAATCATTGTAAAAATATTCCTCCAACGAAATCACAGCATGTGTGTACACTTAGAACTCGAACGTAGGTTTGTGAATATTGAACTTTTCGAACAGAAATAAAATCCAAAAATTTAACACTTGTATACTTTTTCAAAGAAAATCCAGCACAAATTCATCTGTTTTTAATAAAGTTGTACGATTTCATTTCACAAAATCCCTGAAGTGTTAACAACTGTTCAAAATTACGACACCTTGTCGTGATCTCAGTTCGATTGCCTTTCTATCATGCCCAAAACAGCTTCTGGTTTCAAATCGCTCCAAGACACATGTGTCTTAAACTCTAGGTAGTCACTAAACTCCGCGGTAACTGCTTTTAAGATAAGCCCAAATATTTCGCACTTTTTCACAATGTTATTCGATGAGCAGCGGTAGTTGAAAGTTAGAACGGTTTTGAAGCTTCGGTTTAAGTTATACATTTACAAACATAAACATATTGCAAGTTAATTTCACAGCTTGAAATGGAACCTGTGCTCTCACGCGCAACACCACTGCTGCGCTTCTATTGGTCGATCGCCAGGTGATTGACGGGTAATCAATCGAACGGCGCCAAGAGCGCACTTGATTCGCTGCGAGACTGTTGAGAGGCGTACGTATAATAAAGATGTGTCAATTTTGAGCCTTGAAGGAGACAGCGGGGTGAATCTTCACAATTTGATGTTTCAACTGGTATTGGTATAAGATATCAAGTGTAGGAAGCGATTGGAAGCCTGAACAAACAATCAAATCAGTTCATATGAGCATTCTCCACCTTATGAGTATACAAATATTAGGGAAATTATCTTCATATAAAATGGAGAAAAATGTAGAAATGATAAAATAAAGAGATAAACGGTTCATTATTTGTGATTAAATTTCAAATTTGATAGAATGGTAAATACAGGTTATTTACTTGCCTTCGATGTAAAAGAAGAAACAAAAGAATAAGGGGAAAGAAACAAAATTTAATACTTAAATGTTATACTGATATATTTATTAATAATTCAGCAGACGACACATTGATGATTTTTTTTTTTTTTTGCTTCTTACTTTCCCAGAAAACAGGTTTGACGTTTGTTTCATGCAAATTGTCAGTTTGAATGAAATGTCAAAACATGTTTTCTAGGAAAAATATGAAAAATATTTCAGTATGTCGTCTGCTGAAAAATTTACCTTAAGCGTTAAACTATATCAGACCTATTCTATAACAGAAAGTTTAATGAACCACATGGTGCTAAATAAATGAACGATAAGATAAATAAATAAATAAATACTTATGACCCATCTATGTCATTTCAAAATGTCTTATCCACATAAATGTATTCATTTTTCTCTGTAGAATGTTTTGGTTTCTTTTCTTGATTACTTGAAGTTTGTAATTTCGAAACTTTTCAAAAGCGCACCATTATTATTGTTTTATTCAGATTTGTGTAAAATGCATTTGTCTAAGGAATTCATTTGAAATATTCTGTAGTTGTTTCTTTGCCGTTTTTCTTTTCTTTATTTATTTATTCTATTTTTCAGATTTTTTTTTAAATTTATCAGTAAAAAGAGGCCCGTATTTGGTAGACGAAAGACAAATAAGATTTCTTTTTCTTAACGAAAAAGGGACAAGCCAGTTAATTATTCGGAAATTACAATCAAACATCTTTGAAAAACATGTCCTAATACATAGAAGTGTTTTATCTATTTTACTTTATTGTCGTTGTTTCTTTTTTTTTTTTTTTTTTTTCTTTTTTTTTTTTTTGTTGATGTTTTGTTTTGTTTGTAATAATTACTAATAGATACTACTAGAATTATTATTATTATTATTATTATTATTATTATTATTATTCTAATAGATACTACTAGAATTATTATTATTATTATTATTATTATTATTATTATTATTATTATTATTTAAAGAATAAACATAGATAGATAGATAGATAGATAGATAGATAGATAGATAGATAGATAGATAGATAGATAGATAGATAGATAGATAGATAGATGTTATTATACAAAGGATAGACGTGTCAATTAGAGATAGACAAAGAGAGCAAACGAATGAAAATGCAAACTGCATTACTGTCTTCAGAGAGGTGAATTAGGTTTCAGTTCGAGTATAAGGACTTTTATGTATTTGTAATATATGTTCCTTCTATAAATGATGCTCAATCTTCAAAAAAGGGCCCTTATGGAATATGCGAACAAGGAGTGTGCAGACTAGCCATTGCATCCGAGCATCTGACTTAAGCCCCTCTTCATCGATACAATTGTGCTTTTAGTGAGCAACGCAGGCCCAGATCGCGCAGTCTGATCTGGACCTACGATGCTCGCAATTTGCACAATTTTTCTTTTCGCGCCTAGATATTTTTTATCATTGTTTTCCTGCTCCTTTTTGCTTCTTTTTATGCGCTATAATACGAACAGTCTATTTGAGTTTAAGGTTTTCTACAGCTTAAACGGTTAATTGACCGTCTTAATTGAGATTAGTGCCAACGCCACTGCTCATCATCTGTGTCAAGAGTGCGCCTCATGCAGACAATATTTGTTTTTCTTTTTTTTATTTACATTGTATCATTAGGCATATATCCTTACATATGGCCCCGATAAGTTATTAGCATAACGGAATCTGGGGTGGTATTGAATTACCCGGATGTTGATTCCTTGTATGAAACTGTCATTTTTGGCACGGGTGACAGAAAAAAAATGCCCTACGCAGTAGTCAGTGTTCAGACCAGCCTGTTCAGCATCTTTGCTATTTGAATAAACAGTATTTTTCTTCTTTAAAAAAAAACAAGAACAGACAGCATTTGAATTACATGTATGTTGTCCTAAACTAATGCATAGTTAGACATGGCGGAAAGGTACATTTTTCTGGCTTCCGGTGCAGATGAAACTGACATTTTCTCATGTTAGTGGTGACACGTGGAATTTTGAGTGAAGAGCCTGTCAGTCACAAGTACCCATCATATCTGTTTCATATTCTAGAAGAAGGTCGAATCTGCTTTTTTTGTCAACATGAATATTTTCTTGGTAAATAACTAGTGGAATCTGAAACAATTTATGACTTTTTAAATGCGTATTTCTTCGCGGTAAATTGTCTTTTCATGGAATTGGCCCAAGTAAAACCATTCGATGCAGCATTTTTTTTTTTTTTTGTTTCGCTACAATAAATTCTCCAAATAGCGTGGCTAATAGTTATATATTTGATATATATAAATAAATATTTAGTATACAAAAATATTCAGTAAATCAGGATGATCTTCCTTGTTTTGTTTCTTCTTTGTTTAATAAGACAAATACCAAATTAAAGATTGTATTCTGTTTACTACATCCTGAAGAAGCCGTGATGGCGAAAAGTTGATGTTAATACATAATAAAGAGTATTTCATGTTGGTGTTGATTTACTTTACAAAAATACAGAAATAAACCTTAGAAACCTCAAACTTCTATTTATTCGATCTTATTTTATCAGTCTTTAAAAGTTTAATATAAAATCAGACCATGTCGGAGATTTGCGATTCAATAAAAAGTAACTAATGACGAGGTTGCAAGTTTCAAACCATGATCCGTTATTTAAAAAAAAAAACACACACACACTGTCCAGAAGTAATTTATTATACATTTTAATTAATTATTTACACTCGTGGTCCCCGCGTTACATATAATATATGCGTAAGCTCGCCTGTACGAAGAAACCACTGCACTACCCCATGGCGTCGGCGTCCACTGACGTGAAGAACTTGTTAAAGTTATTTTCAGAGGTCATATTATTGAAACTCTTTGTGCGATTTCGTTCACATTTGGCTTGTTGGTAGATATTGTTTACGCCCCCCTCCACACACACACACACATATACTTAACCTACTGAAATTTTATGTTAGTGTTTTTTTTAAAGATTTTTGTTTTCTGAACATCTAAATTGACTTAGTTAATACTTGGTTTGGTGTAAGAGATGATCCAAAACTTCACAGATACTTGCGGTCAGTCGAGTGTATATGGTCCGATTTTTTATCGCTTGCTTTTTTTTTTTTTTTTTTTTTTTTTTTTTGCTTTTTTTTTTTTTTTTTTTTCAGACATACGGTCAGAATTCGTACTATACTAACAGAACTCGTTTGGTATCAAAACCAACGGTAAAGTAACGTCAGTTGTGAGAAAGTACATTATAGAATGGACAGGACCTTACATACACAGGCATTCAGAGATAGTGTGCTTAATTCTTAATTATTATTAATTTATACATGTAAGAACTGTCAGTAACAACAGCAAATTTTAGTTTTATTTGGTGTCATTCATTCACTCCGTTCTGTAAATAGAATAATCGTGTTTTGAAATTTACAAACAAATTGAACTTAACTAGTACAGTTATATCAGTACGCTAAAAAAAAAAAAAAAAAAAAAAAGAAGAATCCTTTCTCTCTTTTTGACTGACAGGTATCACATTAAGATCTGGGGCGCGTCCAGAGGGGGTCGGGAGTTCAGTCGAATATTCCCCCCCCCCACCCCCCCCCCCCCCCCCCCCCCCGCCTTAAACTCAAAATTTTATTTTCATGGAACATTTTGTAGGAATATGATAAATTGTGGATACCGTACTTATTAAAAATATTCGCAAACCTTACTCTGTACCTTACAGTTCTCCGAACATTTAAACAAGTTACTACCAGCATGTAAATGTGTCTAAAATTGCTGCATGGGTGTCAAACGGTGTAGACCCCGATCGGTGTAGACCCCGATTAGACGCCGCGTTCTGGTTTGGTTCTACACTGTTTGCTCAGGCCTGTCTGTCCGAATGATATTCGTTGCTAGGTGACACGTGCCATAAAACAAATGATATTGAAAAAAAAATACATATCCTGTTTTTTCACGGCACGTGTCGATACAATAAACAATGGATTATTTAGATCACATGATCTATACTTCTGTAGCAATCACATTTCCGGTTTCTAAGAAATAATCGGTGTATTTCGGCGACAAGAAAGGATTTGAGCTACCGTAACATCAAATTCTGACAGTCAAATCAAACAATCCGGAAATAAACAGTGTATTAAAAATTAGGGTAGTATCCATTTTCTTCTTATTATTTTTTTTTTTAATTATTTTGTTAAATTCAGTTTAATCTCGCTTGCTAGCACCAGTAGATTTAAATTGGTTCTACCTACGTCTCCATATTCCCATTACGTAATGAGTCATTGTAATGTGTACCTCGCCCTCCATGTTCTCTGATGATGTAAAGTGAAAATGAGGGTGTGCAAGGGTTTACATTATAATGTGTGTTTGTTAGTTTTTTTTTGGTTTGTTTTTCTTCAGAATTTTGCAGTTTTTAAACCTGATTTACTGCAGTTTGTTCGTTACTTCTAGCATTTTTTTTTAACTAAATATCTGTCTTAACCCATTTTTGCCTAGCGTCCCATAAAAGGGACATTGGCAAACATTCTAGACCCAGATCAGTCGCCGCATAACGCGGCGTCTGATCAGGGTCTACTACTATTTGCATTAAAGACAGAAATTTCTACACAACATGGTACCAATAAAACTAACCAGATATTCCTTATATTGGAAATGGACCAGTCCAAACACTTAAGGTAGAAGAGTCCACTCGGCATAAATGGGTTAATATGCTTAATTACCATAACTCTTCACCATTTCCCATACTGTGTAGTGAAAATATCATAGCTAACACAACTGTAACTTAAGATAAATATTTTCGTATTTTTCCACAAAAGCATATGTTGTTGATATATAGAAATACCCTGTTCTGACATAACTCTAGATTAAAGGGTTATCAAGATTTTTTTTCTTATTTCTCCACAAAACATATGTTGTGGGTACTCATTAGAAGGCGCTTCTAATGCGTAGCTACAATATATGCTTTTTGTGGAGAAATGAGAAAATATCAATATTGTTTGGCTAAAATATTGGCTTAGCTCGAGCTATGACCGATAAGTATGCATATGGTAATGCTAAACTGTGTCGATACGCAGGCTTGACTTTGTCTTCCCTGATTGCATCTTCGACCAGTTCTTGTTCCATTTATACTTACAACAATGCAGTCGTGGGAATTTTACAAGGAAGAATTTATTCAAAAGTCACAATTTACAACTCGGTGCACGCGTTCACAATTCTCTATTGACTAAAATCGTTTTAATTCTCTTTTCTCTGATGTATAACAAAGCCAAGAAAATGACGTTTTGTGGGGATAACTCGTCTAATTTGAAAGGAGGAGAAAGCGAGCAGAGAAATAAATGCTAAACAAACTCATCCCGACTTCAAGTGTGAAAGAGTAAAAAAGAATGTCTTTAAGGTGAAAGTCTAGTTAAATTATCTACTTGAAAAGGAATCCCAAGTGAAAAGATTTCAATATTTTCTCAAGTTCGCCCCAATAAAAGTAATTGAAACATGAAAATACGCAGTCACACTTTTGTATTGTTGTTGAAGTGGGAGGGGAATAAGACGTCACCCAGGGGTGATTAAAAGATTTTAATTGATTATATAAAAGAAACTCTGTGTGATAAAGCTCACAAGACAAGTAAATACAGTCTTAAGGTCGGAAGCGGGTCCGTATTTTACTCAACTTATTCCGACGGATAGACCTGAACATACAGTCTAGACCCAGATCAGACGCCACAGTATGCAGCGTCTAATCAGGGTCCACATCATCCAGCAGTTTTTTGTTTTTGTTGTTTGTTTTTTTTGTTTTTTGTTGTTGTTGTTTTTTGTTTTTTTTTTTTTTTTTTTTTTTTGTTTTTGTTTTACACAAAAATAGGTAGAATGATAGGCTTATTCATTTGCTAGGGAAAGTAGGGTTAAAGGTCAAGCTGTCCGAATATAGAGAGTAGATATAGTAAATGCAGCGTTCAATTCTCCAATGTGGGTCACAGGAGCGTACCTGAGATTTTTTGCAATTTGTGGGTGATTGGAGTGGGACGGTGTCGACTTTATCCTAGGTGGGTATATCGACCGTAACGTCAAATTTTGATTTTCAAATCAATTAGTCTTCCAAGTACACTGAAATAAACTGCTTATCTTACCGTCAAAATAAATGAATAAAAAAAAATAATAAACTGGACGCAGCTATTGAACACCAAATTTTCAGTATAGAAAACCCATGGTCAGTCTAACATGTACGCTTCTCTGATCAAATCGAATAAGTATAGACCTACTATATATTTTTTGCAAAAAAGAGACCTAGTCTGATAAAGGTTTACACTTTTTGCATGTACATACACATACACACGCACGCACACAGCACGCACACGATATTTTGGAAGAACATCAATTAATACAATACAAAACAATATGGCTTTATTCAGCATTAACGCTTAGCACTCTGGGTAAAATTTTCAGCAGACGACATTTTGAAATATTTTTCTTATTTTTCCCAGAAAACAGGATTTGACATTTCATGCAAATTGTCTCCTAAGGAGACAATTTGCATGAAATGTCAAATCCTGTTTTCTGGGAAAAATAAGAAAAATAACATCATTTTGTCGTCTGCTGAAAATGCCCAGAGAGTGGTAAAGGTTAAACCTTATACAATGTTACATAGCCTACCGTTGAAAATACAGTCAATGCAATGATTTTCGAAATTTATACATCAAAGGAAAAAAGTTAGGTAAAGCCGCTTTCTTTCGAAAGAAGCAAATGAAGATACTGAATAAATTACTATTTATTATATCTATAACAGTTTGGCAAAGTGGGGCACGCCCGCAATCTCCAGTAATGATGAACATTTTAAAGGACGGCTTGATAAAATATCCAACTTTAGCGTTACTTTCACAGTTGTATTCACGTTTAGTCGCAACATCTATGTTTATGTCACAGTTTTACTCATCACCCAATAAAAGTAATTAAAAGTTTGATTTCTCGCTGATTGGATGATTGCATTGTCATTAGCGACTAATTATGATAAAAGACGAACCGACTTAGAAATATTTACACCTTTTTATAGGGCATGTTCCGTATTTACCAAAAATAATGGGACACCTTAACTCTTTACCAGACTTGTCCTAAGGTTTCAACAAGTCCATTCTACTGTGTGATTAATTGTCTAGTAATAGTTGGATGAGTGGCAAACAATGCAGACCTTGATCAGACGCTGCGTTCTGCGGCGTTTGATCTGGTCCTACACTGCTTTCCCAGGCTTGTGTGTCCCAATAGTTAGGATATTTACGGTATATTGTAAAAGCATAATATAAAACTGGCGCATCAGAGTGGGGGAAAAGGGATGTTCTCTAGAGACCTAGAAGAAAACATCTTTCCCTCCATGCACACGTGTATACAAAGCACGTAATAAAGTTCGCATCACGAAAACATACCTATATAATTTTGACCCCTTAAACCCCAATGTTATATAGTAAAGCTGGGGTTTACAGGGGTATACATTATTTTTCTTATTTCTGATCAAAACATAGATTGTAGGTACTCGTTAGAACCGCCTCGCCGAGGCGGTTCTAACGAGTACCCACAATCTATGTTTTGAGCAGAAATTTGAAAAATATTAGAATTTTTTATCTGAAAATTTTCAGTTTTGGAGGTGAAATTTTCTATATATTTGAATAGGCGTGTTTTCGTAATGGATGTTTTCTAGAGACCTATAAGAAAACATCTTTCCCTCCATGCACACGCGTATACAAAGCACGTAATAAAGTTCGGCTTGCAAAGACTCCGATCAGCCTACGCATCCACACAGGGAATCCTCGCTGCCCGCCAGTAAAACACTTGAATCCTTGACTAGCCAAACGACAAACGAAGAGTGATCATTGAAACTGCACGAATGCTCAAGCAGTTAGGGCCCAGCCTGTTCTGGGGATACTCTGGTGCTATGCAGGTGGGGTCTGACCTCCTTTGCCTCTACGGATACGAAGAACTGAATATGCAATTTGGAAAAAGTTTTCCTTTTCTTAGCCGCTGACGCATCACGAAAAATGCCTATATAATGTTGGCCCCCTTACCCACTTTTATATAGTAAAACTGGGGTTTTACATTAATCTTATTTCTGCTAAAAAAAACATAGATTGTGGGTACCCTTTAGAACTGCCTCGGCGATGTTTTGAGCAGAAATATGAAAAAGTATCAGAATTTTTATCTGATTGTTTTCATTTCTTGGTAGTAAATTTTCAGTATATTTGAATAGGCTTGTTTTCGTACTGGAAACATTAAAGTCAAGTTTGACTGCAATTTCGAACAGGGTAGATATAGATAGGCGTATTTGTCGTGAGTCACGTAGTCACATGTATATTTGATCTAGATATATGTGTGTGTTTTCGTGCAGAACTCGAAAAAAATATCTTCAAACCCTGTTATGTAGTATTTTCAACCTATATAGAAAAAGGAATATTTGGTTAGTTATTATACAAAATAAGACCGAGTAAAATAAGAGAGAGAGAGAGAGTACTTTAAACACCAAACACGTCTGAGTTCCAATGTAGGAAAAGTAAGTCAAAGAAAAAAAAAGTCGTGTATTTGGACAGGAAAAAAAGTCACGGAAAAAAGTCACACAATTTGAATTTGCTGCAATCTTGCTTTTTCATAGCTGTTATGTGTGGTAATGATTTAATAGTGCATAATTTTACTAAGAAAGACAGAATTTTCACAGAGTTTTCACATTTTTAATTTGAAACAAAGCTTATTTACTAATAAAAGAACATCATCAATGAGAGTTTGTTTTAAATATTACTGTATAGTCATGTGTAGTTTACGCTGTTTTTCCCACTTCGTAAACTACACATGACTATACAGTAATATTTAAAACAAACTCTCATTGATGATGTATAAAATCACATACATGTATATATACATTTTACATATTAAATACACTAAGCATTCTATATTATACTTATAAGAGACTATCACAAGGCAGCGTAATCTCATACAAAATCAATTTAAAATGTGCACGCAATTAATGCAAGACTATCCTGTAGAGAAAAAAAGAAGAGAGAGAGAGAGAGAAAAAAAACAACAACACTTACACTAACTGCCACTTAAACAACAAGGAAGTAACTATACAAAAATAAAATAGGGTGCACCCAACCCCAGGTTGTGCCGTTATGGTTTCGCACCCTGGGACCCTCTGCACTGAAGTATAAAACTGAACAACAACGACAACGACCATCTCTAAGTGATAAAGTGCACTATATACAAACTCCCTGCTTCAACTGGCAAATGTGCAAATAAATAAATAAATAAATAAATAAACAATGTAGATGTCTACTTCTTTTTGTCTGTCACTTTTTTTTCTGTGATTTTTTTTCCGAGTACCCTAAGTTCATACCCTTTGTGGGCACTTGGTTGTAGTCGTTGAGATCTGGAACTACGAAATCCGAGATACCAAGCTAGTAAATCAAGTCGAAAACGATCGACAGGTTCATATGTGACCACCGAAGACCCAGATCAGCCCTCTAATCCGCTCGCTCGGTTATGTGTATGTACCATGTGAAACTCTCCCCTTATGGTCAGTAATGTCACGTGGTCATGGGTTCGGCTTTCATCTCATGGCATTGAATTTCTTTGCAAAGAGTCTGTCTCGTAATTTCCCCTAAATAATGTTGATGTGACATTAACCCATTTTTGCCGAGTGGACTCTTCTACATTAAATCTTTGGACAGGCCATTTCCAAAAGAAAGGGTATCTGGTTAGTTTTTATTATTACCATGCATGTTTTATAGAAATTGTTATGTTAAATGCAAACAGTATAGACCCAGATAAAACGCCACATTCTGTGGCGTCTTATCTGGGTCTATACCGTTTGTAAATGTCCCTTTTATGGGACGCTAGATATAAATGATTTAAAATTTGAAAACAAAGGACAAAACATCGCAGCTGCGCACCATTTAAACAATAATTATAGGTAAATGTTACCATTTTTAAACCGTTAACAAGATGAATGCCCAGCAGTTACTGTCGCCCCAATAATACATATAATTTACTTACTGTCCGGGGCATTTAGACCAGTTTTATGGCATCGTTTATTGACTGTTTATGTGCGTCCAAGGTGTAACAATTTTCCTTGACGTATCAATACAGTTTAGACAATTAAGGGACCTAGAGATTTTTACAAGGGAGTCAACTTTTGTGACTTCCTGTTTGCTTTCATGCACACAATGTCCTTTCCGAAACATTGAGCCATTTTAAAAGTAAAGGCGGGGGTCCACTCTAAAGGGGAAGAATTCGCACCACGCCCACTCTTAAAGGAAAGAATTTGCCCCTCTTCCACTCAAAAAGTAAAAGAAATTGCTCCCAAGCAGATCTACTCTAAAAGGATAGAATTCGCGCCCAAGCAGATCTGCTCTAAAAGGAAAGAATTTGCTCCCAAGCAGATTTACTCTTTAAGGATAGACTTTACTCCCAAGCAGATCTATTCTAAAAGGATAGAATTTGCTCCCAAGCAGATCTACTCTAAAAGGAAAGAATTTGCTCCCAAGCAGATCTACTCTAAAAGGATAGAATTTGCTCCCAAGCAGATCTACTCTAAAAGGAAAGAATTTGCCCCCAAGCAGATCTACTCCTAAAGGATAGAATTTGCTCCCAAGCAGATCTACTCTAAAAGGAAAGAATTTGCTCCCAAGCAGATCTACTCTAAAAGGATAGAATTTACTCCCAAGCAGATCTTCTCTAAAAGGAAAGAATTTACTCCCAAGCAGATCTACTCTAAAAGGAAAGAATTTGCTCCCAAGCAGATCTACTCTAAAAGGATTGAATTTGCTCCCAAGCAGATCTACTCTAAAAGGAAAATCTGCTCCCAAGCAGATCTACTCTAAAAAGATAGAATTTGCTCCCAAGCAGATCTACTCTGAAAGGATAGAATTTGCTCCCAAGCAGATCTACTCTAAAAGGAAAGAATTTGCTCCCAAGCAGATCTACTCTAAAAGGATAGAATTTGCTCTCAAGCAGATCTACTCTAAAAGGAAAGAATTTACTCCCAAGCAGATATACTCTAAAAGGATAGAATTTGTTCCCAAGCAGATCTACTCTAAAAGGAAAGAATTTGCTCCCAAGCAGATCTAATCTAAAAGGATAGAATTTGCTCCCAAGCAGATCTACTCTAAAAGGAAAGAATTTGCTCCCAAACAGATCTACTCTAAAAGGATAGAATTAGCTCCCAAGCAGATCTACTCTAAAAGGATAGAATTTGCTCCTAAGCAGATCTACTCTAAAAGGATAGAATTTGCTCCCAAGCAGATCTATTCTAAAAGGATAGACTTTGCTGCCAAGCAGATCTACTCTGAAAGGATAGAATTTGCTCCCAAGCAAATCTACTCTAAAAGGATAGAATTTGCTCCCAAGCGGATCTATTCTAAAAGGATAGAATCTGCTCCCAAGCAGATCTACTCTAAAAGGATAGAATTTGCTCCCAAGCAGATCTACTCTAAAAGAATAGACTTTTCTCCCAAGCAGATCTACTCTAAAAGGATAGACTTTGCTCCCAAGCAGATCTAAAAGGAAAGAATTTGCTCCCAAGCAGATCTATTCTAAAAAGATAGAATTTGCTCCCAAGCAAATCTACTCTAACAGGAAAGACTTTGCTCCACAGCAGATCTACTCTAAAAGGAAAGAATTTGCTCCCAAGCAGATCTACTCTGAAAGGATAGAATTTGCTCCCAAGCAAATCTACTCTAAAAGGATAGACTTTGCTCCCAAGCGGATCTATTCTAAAAGGATAGAATTTGCTCCCAAGCAGATCTTCTCTAAAAGGAAAGAATTTGCTCCCAAGCAATCTACTCTAAAAGGATAGACTTTGCTCTCAAGCAGATCTGCTCTAAAATGAAAGAATTTGCTCCCAAGCAGATCTTCTCCTAAACGATAGACTTTACTCCCAAGCAGATCTCTACTCTAAAATGATAGACTTTGCTACCAAGCAGATCTACTCTAAAAGGATAGACTTTGCTCCCAAGCAGATCTATTCTAAAAGGATAGAATTTGCTCCCAAGAGTAGACCCCTTTTCAGAAGGGAGACAGAGTAGCCTCCCCGGATACTGTATATAGTCCCATCGATTGAGCGTCTATACTGACCCAAAGAATTCCAAATACCAACGATCCAAGTGGAAAATGGGACCGTCACGTGCTATGAAGACTGGACCGACGTTGTTAACCATTAAGGCGCTAAGCAAGATTGCAGCCGGCGACATTCCTTTTTTTTTTTTTTTTTTTTTTTTCATATTTTTCAGAGAAAATGAGATTTGGAATTCCAATCCTTATTTTCTCTGAAAAAAAGAAATAAAGAAATCAAAATGTCGTTTGCTGCAGTTGTCCTTAGCGCTTTAAGGGTTAAGAAACTACTCGTGTTATATACTCTTGTTATATTTTAATAAGGTCTGTGTAACAAACCAGCTAGTGGATCAACAAATGATCCTATATTTGCCCAACCATTTTTATCAGTCATTAATAAGTCCTTATCCCATCCTAGATAGTCAAACAACATGGGAAAATATCTATGAATGAGAAAAATATTTGGCAGTTTGATCGCAGAGGGAATGATTGCAGGGTAATTTTTCATCATTTTATCTTAATTTAAACACATTGTGTATGATATAAGCCAGATTACGTGCTTCTATAGCATATTGTGGCATTATAACTTGCTATACTGACATCTCATGACCGCACGGGGTGGAATTTGGGTATCTGATACAATGTTTTTGGGTGCTTTATGTCTCTTCTATTTATTATCATTAACCCTTCTCTTGCTGAACACGACATGCCCTGTCTTAGCAAACAGTGTAGATCCAGATGACGAAGCCAACTGATCTGGATCTGCACTGTCTGTCATTAAATGTGTGAATTTCTATCAAAAACCCTGATCAAGTAATCTGATTGGCGGGAAATTAGAAGTAGGCGTGGCATCTTAATTTATTCAGCAAGACAAGGGTTAATACTATTAATACGTATCATTATTATTATTATTATTATTATTATTAGATGAAAGTAAATATTTCTATAAAAGTAAGGCTTTAGAATACGTTTTGCTGGAATCCGTGGATGCAAGGATGGGTGGCAAACAGTGTAGACCCTGATTAGACGCCACGTTTCGCGGCGTCTGATCTGGGTCTGCACTGTTTGCACAGGCATGTCTGGATTAATACCTGACGCAGGTTAGACTAGGGACCAGCGAAAGATACACATGCCAACAGGGAAGACCCCTTTGCGCAACTGCGTAGTCCCGTCCTCAGCGGGACACTGATTGGTCTAAGGGAAGCAACTTACTACGGTGTGCCAATTTATATTTTAACTTGAATAGTTTCCCTTGGATACTGAAAATTGCAGGTTACAGTTTGGTAAACAATCTCAAAATGAAATGAGATCCTTTAATGGATAACCGATCACACAGGCTATGAAGAAGAAGAAGTGTTATCAAAATCCCAAAAGGCTGTGAAGCCACTGAGGATACAAATATATACATATAATGTGACGGCGATAACAATATTGTGTCTATGTTGTGTGACAATGTTTCATCCTTTGTTTAATATGTTTATTAGACTGCTCTACTGGACCTCGTACAACGAGGACTGTAGAAAACAATTTTAGCAGGACAACAAGAGCTCCGCCAAGCGGGGCATTATACGCCCGTGGCAAGTAAAAAGATGTAGCACAAAAACTGTCTCCTGTATAATTCAATGCTCCGGATATAAACTGTAAGTGAAATTACAAAAAAAAAATCATTGGGGCACAGCTCTGCTGATATTTGGTGAACTGTAACCTAAGCGACCAAGCTGGCCCAGGAATTAAGGAAGAAGGTACTTCTCCCTCCTGGGAAAATAGGGAGAAGTTTGCTGCTTCTAGGGAGAAGTGCTTTCTGACGGAGGACACACCACAGAAGCATGACTATATTATAAGCTCATATGAGCCTTTGGCTGATTTGTTTTTCCTATACTTCAATATCGGACCAAACAATAACAAAACAAAAATAAACAACCCCCAAAAAAAAAAAATGCTGCAAGATATTTTTTTTGTAAACCTTTAACTTGTTTAATACTGATTTTATATATTTTGTTCTTCAAAGGAGCCAAATCAGAAGAGTATTAAAAAAAATCCAAAAATAATTATGTATTCATAAAGATTTACTACTGGCAACCTTTCCTTGCAAATCTAATAAAAGAAAAAAAAAAAAAAAAAAAAAAAAAACGAAAATCAATATCTTGCCCATATGACCAAAACTTTAGTTATTTGCAAAAAATAAACCTGTTATAAAATAAATTTTGCACACTATTACCTCTAAACAATATGCTGCGAAAACTTTACAAAAACTTTCAAAGGGGCATAAATCTGCAAATATTTGGTGCACTGTAACCTCGAAACAATATGCGCTGCTCCACATCATCGTGTAACTATTTATGAAGTTTCAGCTTGATCGGATGTAAACTATAGAAGGATTTAGCCGGAAACAAAAAAAAATAATAGAAATTAATAGAAATTTTCAACGGGGTTTAACTCTCCTAATATTTGGTGGACTGTAACCTTGAAACAATATGCGCTACTCCACATCATGGTCTAACTACAAATAAAATTTCAGCTTGATAGGATGTAAACTGTAGGAGGATTTAGCCGGAAACGAAAAGTTTACTGAAATTTTCAAAGGGGCATAACTCTGCTAATAGTTGGTGGACTGTAATCGCGAAACAATATGCGCTGCACCACATCATGGTCTAACTACAAATCAAGTTTCAACTTGATTGGATGTAAACTGTAGGAGGAGTTAGCCGGAAACGAAAAGTCAACTGAAATTTTCAAAGGGTAATAACTCTGCTAATATTAGGTGGACCGTAACCTTGAAATAATATGCGCTGCTCCACATCATGTTCTAAGTATATATGAAGTTTCAGCTTGACTGGATGTAAAATGTAGGAGGAGTTAACCGGAAATAAAAAGTTTACAGAAATTTTCTAAGTAGCATAACTCTGCAAACATTTGGTAGACTGTAACCCCGAAACAATATGCGTTGCGCCACATCATGGTCTAACTATACACCAAGTTTCAGCTTGATCAGATGTAAACTGTAGGAGGAGTTAGCCGGAAACGAAAACGTTTACGGACGGACGGACGTACCGACGTACCGACGGACGGACGGACGGACGTCATACCCCGTATCATAATACGTCCCGTTTTTCAAACGGGCGTATAATAAAGTTTCCTTTTAAAGTTTTATCAGTGACCTCTGTGCATGTGATAGGAATGCAAATGCTACAAAACATGATCCTAGTTTGTTCACACGGTTCCCTATATTCCTAACAGAGGCGACACCCACTTAACCTGTCCCACATACCAACCAAGAATTATCAAACTATCCCAAAGTGTACCGCAGTTATCGAGCATACACAATTTCATAGCTAAACATTCCGAGGGAAAGTAACTCAAAAACTAAGGCAATGTGAATTACCATTCTTGAACATGACACTTGGTTTGTCCTACATGCATTCCAAATATCATCAAACTATCTTAAAGTATATACCTAAATATTACTAGGGGATGTCATAAGTTTTGTTATAATTCAACCAGCCATTCATGCAAAGAAGATGGTGGAAATTGTCCAATCTTTCCATTCCACTGCAATACGATTTTCCTTCTGCATGAATAAACCGCAACCCCTATTTCTGAGTCTGATAGATTTTACAGCCTGTGGCATCCCTTTCTTACTTCTACGTACAGTGCAAAAGACAGTAATTCCGATCAAACAAAGCAGGATTCGGAAAAAAAAAACACAAAAAAAAAACACATATACACATGTAAGATTTTCCTTTCTTTTTTGTTTTGTTTGTCAGATCTTGTACCACTCGATCAACATATATGTCCAGAAAGTATTACTCTTTTCCCAGAAGTGCATTTTCGTAACCCTAAGGTAACACAGGTAACAAGGGTAACAGTTGTACTTAAAGGCCGTCTATTCCGCAGGGTAATCCCGCGCCCCTCCCACAACCCCACCCCCACCCCTCTTTGCGAAAACCTTGATAGGTGCATTCAAATAATTATATCCAGAAAATGAGGCACGGAGAAGGCATGCAATCAGCGCAATATACATTGTAGTTGAAAAGGCCATAAAATCGCATGCTTGGTACTTTTTTCAGCAGACGAAATAAATATTGAAACATTTTTGTTTCTTTTTTATTTTTCTTAGAAAACAGGATTTGACATGGAAACAATTTGCATGAAATGTCAAGTAATAGTATGGATGTCCAGGAACCGAGACAATCACGGACCATAGCTTACTAATGACACCAAAAGGAAGAGCAAACAAACCGAGAATGACAGACAAAACACAAGCCACAGACCAAGGAAAAGCAAAGCAACCTGGCCCCGAGGTTATAAAACTTTTATAAAACAAGATGATCAAAGTGCTAGACAGGATCCACGAAACACAACAATAAGACAACGAACAGGAGAAAAAAACAACAACAAAAAAACAAAACAAAAAAAAAAACAAAAAAAAAAAACGAAAAACCTCGCAGCAAGCGGCCACAAGGCCACATAATGGAGACCCAACAGAACAAATTACGAAAACATGCCTATTCAAATATATTGAAAATTTTACAACCAAAAAAGGAAAATTTTCAAATAAAAAAAATCCTGACATTTTTCCTATTTCTGCTCAAAACATAGACTGTGGGTACTCGTTCGAACCGCCTCGGCGAGCAAAAATTAGAAAATAATGTATACCCTTGTAAACCCAAGTTTTATTATATAAAAGTGGATCAAAGTGGGATTTACGGGGGTCAAATTTATACATGCGTGTTTTCGTGATGCACCGCCACAGAATCATTAGCAGAATTAAAAAAAGACCCATAGGTTTTACGGTAAACTCACTGGCAACCGGCTATCAGTGTATTTACCGTTATTTTTTCACGGGCACCTGTAGAACTTTTACAGGAGCTATCTCGTAGAATGGGGTATGGCTGGTAGGCTTCACGGATACGGTGCGGTACTTCACACCCCTACTCTGCCAAACGGTATGCACTGCCTAGCGAGGTGATTCCTGTCAATAATCTACGGGCGCTCGTAAAAATTAACGATAAATGCGCTGGCAACTGGTTGCCAGTTATTTTACCGTAAAATCTTGGGGATTTTTTTACAGTGGGTTATATATTAAACCTCTCGATTATGGTGGTTGGGGTTGGGGGCGGGGATGGGAGCCAAAATTGATTTTACTGGTACCAAAGCGTCACCCTAGGTTCAAATATTATAACATTAAGAAAACATGTGTATATTTTTGATCCCCTTAAACCGCACTTTTATATAGTAAAGCTGGGGTTTACAGGGGTATACATTATTTTTTCTTATTTATGCTCAAAACATAGATCGTGGGTACTCGTTAGGACTGCCTCGGTGAGGCGGTTCTAATGAGTACCCATAATCTATGCTTGGAGCAGAAATATGAAAAAAATATCAGAGTTTTTTTTATTTGAAAATTTTCTGTTTTTGGAGGCGAAATTTTCTATATATTTGGATAGGCGTATTTTCATAATGAAAAATACAAAATACAAATTGATTTACAAAACCAGTTTTCGCAGTATGATGTCGGTACTCATTTGAATTGGCTCTACAAGACAAGTAGAGGCAATTCAAATGAGTAACAGCAACATACACTTTTAGAAAGAAGTAGATTAAAGCACAGGGGCTGTAATTTGAAAACTAAGAAATTGCTTGACTTCGAATACAGTAGGTGTGTTTAAATAATGAATTCTTCTGTAAGCGGACATCAAGAGGCCCTGTTCAGACTATGAGAATGTCAAGTTGGGTCTGAACCATCGTTGTCTACACATCTAATGCAAGTCTTTTACTTTAGTTGAGGCTCATTTGAGTCGCAACGTGAGAAAAACGTACCTTCTGGCTCAAAACAGCCGTGCAATCCAATCAGCGTTATTGGTTATCCGCGTACAGTGAAACCTGCGTAAGAAAGCCACCTTTGAGAATGACTTTAGTAGTTCATGTTAAAAGTTGGTTGCCATGACATGTACCTTTATAAGACAGACAACTTTTTTCAAATCAACCACTATTTAACGCTTAGCACTCTGGGTAAAATTTTCAGCAGACAACATTTTGAAATATTTTTCTTATTTTTCCCAGAAAACAGGATTTGACATTTCATGCAAATTGTCTCCTAAGGAGACAATTTGCATGAAATGTCAAATCCTGTTTTCTGGGAAAAATAAGAAAAATAACATCATTTTGTCGTCTGCTGAAAATGCCCAGAGAGTGGTAAAGGTTAAAGTCAGTCTCAAAGGTGGCTCTCTTACACAGGTATAGAACATTTGCAGCCTTGGCTATCCAAAATTTGTACAGTGCATTTCTGATCAGACTGTGCAAATAATGCAACTGGGCATAGTACGTTTTTGGACATATACTAGGGACAATATTCAAGAGTGTGCGTGTGTGTGGGTGGGGGGGAGATGTGGAGTGGAAATGGTAGGGTGGGTGGTTGGGTGTAGAAAGAAGCAAAATTAAATGGCATAAGGAATAGTTATACACATAGGGTATCAGTATCTGGTCCATGCCCTGCGAGCATTGATGCATGCACGACACCGTCTGGGCACGCTAGCGAGTATGCGGTTTCAAAACAGTTTAAAATTTTCACGTATTCCGAGAAGTCAAGGGGTTCCCTTAAATATTGTCCCTAGTATAGTTTATCTTTTAAAGGTATGTGTCGCCATATAGGTAACAGCCTTTATGATGTTATTAAGGCGTGCCTAGATGGATAACTTATCCTGTTTAAAAGACACTGGCTGAGCATGTGTTTAAACCTTGCCATCAGCCTTCAGGACATGCATATTATGGGTATTCTGCACAACAACATTAGACCAGATAACATTTGGATAGATTTCAACGCGCACACAGTTATGGTATACTATACAGACTTCGGAAAAGCCACATTTCGAAGAGGAAGGATGTTACCACTAACTTTAGAAATCGAGGATGGCGACTTTTAGAAGGAGCATTTTGCCCCAGAAGTTTGTCAGTACATGCCATTGTCTCCAGCGAGTGATATCTGCTCACTGGGAAAAATATTTGAAGAAATCGTAAAACATTTTTGCGATTGTCTGAGATCTTTGCCATATCACTTGGGCCGAGATGATCCAAATGATTACTAGACATTAGACAAAGTTCTAGAAGTCATTGAAAAGATCATGACCGAAAATGTTCTATAGAAAATTCTTTAATCCTTTCAGCCCGGCAGATCAATACAGATACCTGTGCAAACAGTGTAGATCCACATGAGATGGCTCATAATGAGCGGTCTCATCAGGCTCTACACTGTTTGCCATTCTGTGTTTGAATTTAGACTGAAACCCCTATTTACATCAGTGGGCATGTCCGAGGATGGAAGTGTCCACTTCAGAAACTCAGAGATAAAAGGGTTATGGTCAAACAGAAGAAAAATCAAAATAAATATTGTCAAGCTTTACTCTCTCTCTCTCTCTCTATCTCTATCTATCTCTCTCTCTATCTCTCTCTCTCTCTCTCTCTCTCTCTCTCTCTCAACAAACAGAATGTCATCTGGTTCACCCAAAGAGTTAATACTTGCATGCCAGCTAAACAGCAGGCAACAATTTGAAATAATTGTCTTACTTTTCCCATAAACTAAGTATTGACATTTCATACATATTGTATCCTACGAAGACAATTTGCATGAAATGTCAACCCTATTTTCTAGTTAAATAAGAATGTTTTTTTTTTGCCCTAAGAATGCTAAAGATCAATGAATTAGTGCAGAGACTATGGTCTGAGTGTGTAAATGTGCAAGCTGATCTGAATCTTGCTTGTTCCCATACAAACAGTACAGCAGAATTCCGCCATTAAGACCACTCGGAAATAAGACCACTACACTTTTAACCCTTGTCCTGCTGAATGAATCAAGATGCCACGCCTAATTTTCAGCCAATCAGATTACTTGATATAAATTCGTATACCTGATGGCAAACTGCAGATCCAGATCAATTGGCTTCTGAAAAAGCCAACTGATATGGATCTACACTGTTTGCAAAACACGGTATATCCGAGTTCAGCAGGACAAGGGTTAAGACCAGTTTTGTCAGCCCAAACGGGGTTTCTTTGTTATACATAGCTCCAGATAAAATAGCCATCAGAGGAGATGGAAAATCCCCCCCCCCCACCCCACCCCACGACCAAACCGCCATTTCTAAATTTAGTGTATTTCAATTGATATCATGTATATATTGAACGAGAGCAAAGTAAAAAGATGCAAAGATAGTATGAAATGTGACCAAAATAATAAGTGAAAACAAAAATAGGACTACTGTGAATGATTTTATTTTTGTGTGTTCTTTTATGTGTTTTTTTTTTTTTTTTTTTTGTTTTTTTTTTTTTTGTTTTTTTTTGTATTTCTGTCAAAATCATCTAATAATTACTTCTGATGTGATAATTTGTACATGATACACAATATTTGCAAATACTTTGAATTTGTGAGTGTATATATTCAGAAATAATAGCAAAAATAAATGCCTTGTAAAGGTAAAGGAACTTGCTGTATGTTTATTGGGGTAAAAAATCAACAGAGTAAAAGTTATCGTTCTTGCATGCTACACACCTTCTTGACCTGATATATGTGCCTACCAAAAATTATCAAGTTATCTTGAACAGTGTGGGAGTTATGGCCTGCACAAGATTTCGGCATCAGGGGAGATAATAATGGAGAAAGCGAGAGTACTCTTGAACACGACATGCCTACTGATTCATCAATGCCTCTACCAAATATTATCAAACTATTTCAAACCACATACACAAGGATTAAGCTTAGAAATTCATTCAGGGGAGGTAACTAGAAAACAACCACAGCAGAGGTTGTCTCTCTTGCATGTGACATACCTACTGTTCCATACCAATGCCTCTACCAAATATTATCAAAATATGTCTAAGGGTATCAAAGTTATGGAACGCAAGATTTTGGCTTCAGGGGAGATAACTACATAATGGAGAAGAAAGTGTGTTGTCTCTCATGCATGCGACACACCTACTGGTCCTCCTCTTCCAAATATTATATTATCTCAAACAGTATGGGAGTTATGGCCTGCACAAGATTTCAGTTTTAGGGGAGATAACTACATCAGGAAGAAAGTGAGAGTTGTTACTCTTGCATGGTACATGCCTCCTCTTCATTTCTAACAAACATTATCAAAATATGTCTAAGAGTATCAGTTATGGAGTGCACAAGATTTTGGATTGAGGGGAGGTAACTACATAATAAAGAAAGTGAGAGTTGTCTCTCTTGCATGTGGCATGCCTACTGGTCCTCCTCTTCATTTCTACAAAACATTATCAAAATATGTCTTAGGGTATCAAAGTTATGTAGTGCACAAGATTTTGGCTTCAGGGGAGATAACTACATAATGCAGCAGAAAGTGAGAGTTGTCTCTCTTGCATGTGACATGCCTATTGGTCCTCCTCTTAATCTCTACCAAATATTATCATATCTCAAACAGTATGGGAGATGTCCTGTACAAGATTTCTGCTTCAGGGGAGACAACTACATAACGAAGAAAGTGAGAGTTGTCTCTCTTGCACATGACATGCCTACTGGTCCTCTTCTTCATCCCCACCAAATATTATCAAATTATCTCAAACAGCATGGGAGTTATGGCCTGCACAAGATTTCGGATCCAGGGGAGATAACTATATAATGAAGACAGTGACAGTTGTCACTCTTGCACACAACATACCTACTGGTCCTCTCCTTCATTTTTACCAAACATTATCAAAATATATCTTAGGGTATCAAAGTTGGCCTGCGCAAGATTTCCGCTTCAGGGGAGATAACTACAGAACGAACAGAGTGAGAGTTGTCTTTCTCACATGCAACATGCTTACTGGTCCTCCTCTTCATCCCTACCAAATATTATCAAATTATCTCAAACAGTATGGGAGTTATGGCCTGCACAAGATTTCGGCTTCAGGGGAGATAACTATATAAGGAAGACAGTGAGAGTCGTCTCTCTTGCATGCAACACACCTACTGGTCCTTCTCTTCATTCCTACCAAACATTACCAAAATATGTCTAAGGATATTCAAGTTATGGAGCGCACAAGGATGAATACAATTTCTGCTTCAGGGGAGATAACTTATAAAGTGAGTTATCTCTCTTGCATGAGACATGCCTACTGGTCCTCCTCTTCATCCCTAGCAAATGTGATCAAATTATCTCCAACAGAACGGGAGTTATGGCCTGCAGAAGATTTCGGCTTCAGGGGAGATAACTATATAAAGAAGACAGTGAGAGTTGTCTCTCTTGCACGCGACATGCCTACTGGTCCTCCTCTACATTCCTACCAAATATTATCAAATTATGTCTAAGGGTATCAAAGTTATGGAGCACACAAGGATGAGGCGACACTATTTCAGATTCAGGGGAGATAACTACATAATAAAGTGAGAGTTGTCTCTCTTGCCTGGGACATGCCTACTCGTCCGCCTCTTCATCCCTACCAAATATTATCAAATTACTTCAAACAGTATGGGAGTTATGGCCTGCACAAGATTTCGGCGTCAGGGGAGGTAACTACAAAATGAAGATAGTGAGAGTTGTCTCTTGCATGTGACGTGCCTACTGGTCCTCCTCTACATTCCTACCAAATATAATCAAAATATGTCCAAGGGTACTGAAGTTATGGAGCGCACAAGGATGCGTCTACGGATGGACAGACGACGGACGCCATGCTGATTTTTGATTGTGTTAGGGTTTAAGGACACGTCAACCCTTGTGGGTCATTTTGTGTCGTCTCCCAGAGAATGGAAGAAAAGGGATAGAAGAAATAGTAAAGGGGATGAAAGAGAGGGTCAGGGAAGAAAGAGGAACAGGAATGAAAGTGAAGAAATAGAAGAAACTAAAACATTCCCCCTCTACCCTTACCTGCTACAAGGATAGCAGGCTTGCCCAACTGTAAGCCAATATCAGTTGGACGCCCCAGTGAGGTAAGATACACGACACTTTCGCACCACCTGACCACCCCCATGCTGATTGTTATATCCCCCGAACCTATTGGTCGGGGGATAAAAAGGGGTAATATTACTTATTTCGCCACAAAACTGATGTGAGTACTCATTAGCAGAGCCTCGCTGAGGCACTTCTTCAGAATCAGAATCAGATTTTCTTTTTCTGGTGATAGTCTGGGTAGTCCCTAGCTCTCACCAGAGGTAAGACACCTTCAACAGAGGTAATAATCGAATCTGGAAGGGCATTCCAATCTCTGATTGTCTGAGGGAAGAACAAGCCCTTGTAAATATCAGTTCTTGCAGTGGGGGTCTGAAGAGTAAATGAATGATGACGGGGGTAGGGGGAGAATAAGAGCATCTTTTGGAATGCTGGCAGCACCCTTTAGACCTTTGTACAAAAAAATCACTTTATTGTCTCTCCTCCCCTCTTGAGAGACTCCCATTTTTTTTTCAGTATTCCAGTCATACTCACAGTTTCAAAGCAGCAATTGCAAGTAACAAACCTAGCAGCCCTATTCTGAACTTTTTCAATTTCTTGTTGAAGAACCATGCCTTGGGGATCTCAACTACAGCTGCCATATTTCAGAATGGAGTGAACATGTCCCCTATATGCTGCCTCTTGAACATCCTGAGGACATTGATAAAAATTTCAAAATTTCATGTCAGGAAACCAAGTTTATTTGCCTTCGTACACGTTGCTGATATGTGTATTCCAGCTCAAGTCATGTGCGATTGTTACGAGGGTCCTGCAAAAAGTTTAGTCACTGGGTTCGGATTACTTCAGTGCTACGTTTTATCAAACATATTTTTATTACAAACCTTCAAAGTATTCCCCCTTTACTGAAACACATTTTTGTAACCTTTTTACCCAGTCGCGAAAAGCAGATAAATAGTCTTCTTTTGGTATCTGTTGGAGACACTGATAAATAGCGCTGCCAAGAGAACTTCTAGACGTATACTTATTTCCAGAAAGCATTTTCTTAAGCCTTGGAAATAAAAAGAAGTCACAGGGACTCCAGTCAGATGAATAAGGTGGATGGTTCAAAACTTTCACCTTTTCAGAAGCCAAAAAAGACTTCACAACCTCACACTTATGACAGGAGGCATTGTCATGTAAAAGGTGGACTCCTGACAATCCTTTGCTTGGTTGTTTCTTATTGTAAAACTCTTTCACTTTCTTCAGTACAGAATTCTTGTAGAATCGGCCAGTGACTGTATGACCAGATGGACAAGGCACTTGAACGACTGGCCCACTTGAATTAAAGAAAATTGTGTACATCTTTTTCGCTTATGGTTCTCTTGGCAATACATGGGCGTTTTTGATCTTTTTGCTTCCATTGCTTATTATCAGCCCTTATTTGTAGCTCAAACATGTGCACCCAGGTTTCATCACCTGTTAGCAAGTTAGAAATAACCCAACTATTACAGCCTTTGTATGCTTTCAAAAGTTCCCGGGCACATTTAAGGCATTGTGTCTCTTGCTCCTCAGTGAGAAAATGAGGTACCCATCTAGCGCAGGGGCAGGGGCGTAGTTACCGGTGCGGCCGGTCAGCTTTGGCTGTACCAATAATTTGTCAATTAACAAATTAGAACTGGACAAAAGCAAATCAAACTTGTTATCTGAGGTGCTGAAAAATTCCAGTATATTTTTCTCCGCTGTATTTCTGGGATTTGTACTGTTAGAATATACATCAGTAATATGATTCTAATGTGTAAAGAATTAGCAGCAGCCTTTCTCTGATACACAGCAGAGGTACCTCCTTCCTATTAACACTTATCACGCTATGGACAGATTCAGCAGACGAAAAACTGGTGATATTTTTAGCTCACCTGAACACATATTGCTCAGTGAGTTATTCCAATAGGCCAATCCGTCGTCCGCCCGTCGTGTGTCAACAATTAACATCTCCTCATAAAACACTGTGCCAATTTGGAACAAACTTCACAGGAATGATCCCTGTAAGGTGCTAACTGGAAGTTGTTCAAAGAATTGGCATCTAAGCAGAACTCTGGTTGCCATAGCAACCAAGTGGCAAAATCTTTAAATATCTTCTTGTCTGAAACTATGAGGCCTAAGGCTACCAAATTTGGTATGTAGGTTCATCTAGTGTGCCAGCAGAACTCTGGTTGCCATAGCAACCAAGTGGCAAAATCTTTAAATATCTTCTTGTCTGTCTGAAACTATGAGGCCTAGGGCTACCAAATTTGGTATGTAGGTTCATCTAGTGTGACTCTATCAAGATTGTTCAAATTATGGCCCTGGAGTCAAACGGTGGCAAATAAGAGTTTCCTCTAAAACTATTAGCAAGATTTTGAAATAATTTGGCAGAAATGTTTCTTGGATAAAAGTCTATTAAACTTGTTCCAAGTTGTGCAGACTGATTGAAAATCATGGCTGCAAGGGGTGGGGCCTATTTTCGGGTGACCCTCGATCAAAAGTGCTCAAACTGTCCTGCTGTGCTGAACAAGATGGCCATCAGAGCTAAAAAAAAAAAAACAAAAAAAAAACTTTAGACAACTCCTTCTGAAGAGACAGATGGATTTTGAAATAATTTCACAGGAGTGTTTCTTGGCTGACCCTCTCCAAAAATTGCTCAGCTGAACAAGAAGACGCCAGAGCTAAAACAAGATAAAAAAAACTTTGATTAACTTCTCCTAAATGGATGGATGGATTTTGAAATAATTTCACACGCATGCTCCTTGGGTGACTCTCTACTAAAATTGCTCCCCTTTCCACCATTCTGTTGTCAAGCATTGGCAACCCCCGTTTTAACATGCCTATTCAACAACAAGCCACCATGCGATCATGTTGCTGTCAAATACTCCGCCCCCCCCCCCCCCCGCCGCCCCTCTCAACCCCTCACTTTCCCACCACATTCCCCCAGGCCTGTGATACTTTACAAGCCAACATGTCATTGTCTGTGCCAAGCACCACCACTTCCCTCCTAAGGTCTGTACAGCAGAGTTCTTAAACCTCCAGCCTGTGTGACTCTAAAACATTCATTTTCAACAAATTTTGAACATAGTCCAATATAGAGAAGATGATAGTATTTTAGAATATGCTATGTTGCATTAAATTGTTGAAGTAACTGATGATTGTTGAAGAAAATGACACTAAGGTGAGTGAAGTAGGGCCCTCAGGACCCTCTTCTTTCTTATTTTCCAGAAAAATAGGAAATAACACTTCATGAAAATTGTCTCCTAAGAATCTGAACAGTCAACAACAGGCCCATTCAGTAAACTTTGAAAGTGACAAAAAAATTGAAGATAATGCTTTGAATATACTTGAATCAAAGTATGTTCGTAACTGGCTGTCAGACGTTCTAAGAGTTTTTGCAACTACTACAAATGCAACTAGTGAGCGATCCTTTAGCTTGAAAATATTTATCCATAGAGAGAAGACATGACTTGTTCATATATATTTTATACTATAACCGCCCAAGTGGAATTGTATTTTAGACATTAATAAAAAGTCAAATTCACTTGATTTAAGAAGCGTTAATGACTATAGAAAATCGCTAGAATGCAGGAGCTTACTGGGGCTTTGCACCCTGGGCCCACACCAGGCTCTGCCCTGGACCCGCTGGGGGCCTTGGCAGCCCCCAGACCCCTCACCTTTGGCCGTAGGAATAAAAAAAATGTAGCTACACCCTTGTAGCCCAAACCTTTCTCAGGTCCAAATGCTTTTTCAGAATTGTTTGCACACTGCCTTCTGATATGCCAGTACAACTAGCCACATCTTTGACAGACAATCGCATCCTGTTAAACCACAATCTTTACAGCAGCACTTGGTAACAGAGGTTTTAGGCCTTCCAGGACGGGTATCATCTTCAACAGAAAATTTCCCAGCTTTAAAAGCTTTCACTCACCTAAAAACTGTGCACATTGAAATGGTCTGAGGTCCATATATACCACACAATTCATTAAATATCTGCTTTGAATCTATATTAAGCCTAATGCGGCATTTAATATAGCAACGAATTTCAGTCTTCTGGTCCATGTTCCAATGTAACAAGTAAATTGGTCAGTGTATATGACTGCATCGGAAATAACTCGGTCAGTTGGAAAGCAATTTGCACGAAATGAAAGGGCATCATTAGCTATTCAACACACCATTCAAGCGCAGTGAAGCATTTTACAATATACCTGGGATAAAACAAAGGAAGCCTATTAGTGACAGAACTTTTTGCACGACCCTCGTACTCTTAGGTATTTAACTGAATCTGCATTTTCCAGGACCGTACCCACAACAAATAAGAAAAATATCACTACTTTTTGGCTGGAAAAACCCCTCATCTGGAGCTAAGTTCTACATTCAATAGTAAGACCATCCCACTAATAAGACCACTTTTAGGCAGTTACAAAGATGGTCTTCAGTGGGTTGACTGGGTTTTAAAGCCTCAACTCAATCAATGAAATAATAAAACAAAATCTGCTGTATGTGGCCAACAGTTTAGACCCTGATCAGATGCCACACATTGTGGCATCTGATCTGGGTCTCCACTGTTTGCTAAGGAATTTAATAGTGGAATTTTACTGTATTGGTTTTCCCTTGGCAGATCTCATTTCTTCTCTCTTTTACTCCTGCTTTGTAGTCAACCATATTTATCATAAATATTAGGACAACTTAGAGCACTTAACCCTTGTCCTGCTGAACCCGGATATACCCTGCCCTTGCAAACAGTGTAGATCCAGATCAGTTGGCTGATCTGGATCTGAACTGTTTGCCATTAAGTATGTGAATTTATAGCAACAATCCAGATCTAGTAATCTGATTGGCGTGAAAATTAGAAGTGGGTGTGGCATCTTAATTTATTCAGCAGGACAAGGGTTAAAACAATCAAAGCACTGGCAGCACAAGGGTACATTGTCTCTGAGTGTAAGCTCAGAAAATGGTCCCGAACCCTTAACTACCTAGAATTTCAGCAAACAGTGCAGATACTGATCAGACACCATGTCTGATCTGAGTCTGCACTGCTTGTCAATGTACCAAATGATTACATTGGTCAATGATAATCATGTAGACAAATGCCGAAAGAAAATTTGGCATTTGTATACTATGGCCTGGTTGTAAACAATCGATCCAAAAACTGCCAATTCATTGACAAAAATAACTGGTAAAATGGATAATGACAACATTACTGATAATGATAACAATGATCATAATATTTTTTAAAATTGATACGTAAGAAATATAATTCTTAATTTAATTAGTGCTGTTGTTATAGCCAGTAGTAGTAGTAGTAGTAGTTTGTTTGTTTGTGTTGAGGTTTTACGGCCCAGTCAACCCAATGGGGACATGTCGAGCGCGGTCAATTTACTTAACCACACGTTTACTGGGATGGCTTAGTCCTCTAAGCAGTTAACCAGTATTGTGCACATTCTTTCACAAGAAACTGACAACAGCGGAAGGGAGAGAATGACCGTAGAAAATATTTCATGATCAATCTCCGCGAAAGAAAGTTGCTGACCTCGGCGGGGTTCGAACCCGCAACCTCCTGGTCTCCAGTCGGACGTGCATCCAACTGAGCCACCGAGGCTGGCAGTAGTAGTAGTAGTGGGATTATACTCTTATCTTTATCAATATTAACAACATTAATTGTAGAAGTAGTAGTAAAAGTATTATCATTGTCATTTTGATTATCATAATCATCATAATAACTAATTTAATTATTTCTATTTTTTTTTTTTTTTTTTTTTTTTATTTTTACTGTTACTATTATTATGTTTTACCATATTACTGGGGTTTGAGGGGCTTTGCTCATTCTAACACTAACACACCTGGTAATCTCGTAAGGGGTATCCGCTGGTTATGCACTCAAAATCCTTACGCAGATTTCCGGCTATGACTTCCGAGAAAACCAAATGTCAACAGATAAATTCTCCTGATTTATAGATTTTTAGTAAATTTCTACATATTTTGAAAAGTTGGACAATGCTATTCCCAACAACTTTCATTTCTGCATCGGAAAAGATAGGTGTGGGCTTGAAAAAACAAGCAGCTAATTTTTATTTCAATTTCACCTGGAGAAGGGTAGTCAAATAGTCCTGTTTTGACTTTTTTACTAGTGCAAAATAATGGTATTTTCAGCTACCTTGGCTATGAAATACTTATTTAACATATCAAATAAGACATACTGCAACCCACGTCCACTTTGAAATACATAAGATGCTAAATTTCCCAAGCATTTGTTCAGGGGACTGAAATATTTGCACCGAATATGACTTACGAGGCCGACTACCCCTTACGAGAGCATTTACCCTTACGGGGACAAAAAAGCCTATACATCACAAAGTGGTTCTTAGGGCAGTATAATGAAACTTTTATATGATTTTGCTCAATTGAGAGCTTCAAATATATGCAAAAGTGGCAAATCAAAGCCCTGTTGATATATGCTGTCTCATTAACAAAATCTTTCATGGTGTTTGTTTATATATAAATGTAATGTTTTGAAACCGGTTTGGTCTAAAATCTGCATACCGGTATTTTTAGATGTGGGGCATTTGGATAATGACTAATATTCCCATAAGGGATAATCAAATGTTCCCATAAGGGATAATCAGGCCTTGTAATCAGACACCTGACAGTTGGCTTTCTTGTCCCCGTAAGGGTTAATGTCCCCGTAAGGGGTAGTTGGCCTCGTAAGTCATATTCGGCACAAATATTGCAGTCCCCGTAACAAATGCTTGGGAAATTTAGCATCTTATGTATGTCAGCATAGACGTAGGCTGCAGAGTGTCTTATTTGATATGTTAAATAAGTATTTCATAGTCCAGATAGCTGAAAATACCTTCATATTGCAATGGCAAAGAAGTCAAAACAGGAATTCCGGACTACCCATCTCCGAGTGAAATTGGAATAAAAAAAATAGCCGCTTATTTTTCCAAGGCCACACCTATCTTTTCCCACGTAGAAATGAAAATTGCTGGGAATAGCATCATCCGAGTTTTCAAAATATGTCTATGAAATTGACAAAAAATCAATAAATCAGGAGACCTTACCCGTTTGTTGACATTTGGATGTCTCGTAAGTCAAAGCTGGAAGCTCATGTAAGGATTTTGAGTGCATAACCAGCGGCTACCCCTTACGAGATTACCAGGTTTGACTAATCAACTAGTAAAATTTACCAGTTTTTTTTTTTTTTTTTTTTTTTTTTGGTGTTGATGTGTCTAAAAATCTGTTGTGCCAGGTCCTGCAACATTCTTTTGTACAGATTGATCATATGGTCATTGTCTCCCTTCCGCTAATTCAAGAAGGGCAGTTGCCAGTTTCTGGTGAAAGAATGAGCACAAATATGGTTAACTGCTTAGAGGACTAAGCCTGCCCAGGAAAAGTGTTAGGAAAAGAATCTGCTGTATGAGTGGCCAACAGTTTAAACTCGTGGCATCTTATCTGGGTCTCCACTGGTTGATAAGGCAGGTCTGTCCAAGTATAGGGTCTATACTGTATTACTTTATTGTTGCTTTTGATTTTGAAGTAAGTCAAGTTGAATGGGATAAAATAAAATATTTTAAATTATATATATTGTTGCATTTTATACAGTCTTGCCCAATGCTAGTTTTTGAATTGGTTGGAATACATACTGTAATTATACAAAATAAATTGAACACACTGGAAAACCTAAAATTTATAATTATTGAAATAATGGAAATTTCGTAAAGCTCTTCCTTCTAACGGATCAGTACGAAGATGACCAAGTCACTTCTCAGGAGAGTTGCAAAAGGCTAGTGCACTTTGGAGTTGTTGTATAAAACAGCTTTATGGCAAATGGCTGTGCAATGGTATGTTTTTAAAAAAAAACTCTTGCTGATGCTTCATGGTGTATTCGGAGTGGGCTCTAATAAAGCGCTTTTGAACTGACCATTGCATAGCAGCCAGACACACCAAAATGCCAACTATTTTGAAACATGGGGATCGAAAAAACAAAAAACACAAAAAATAACCAAAAAAAAAAAAAAAAAAAAAAAATGGCCAATTAATAATGCAATTTCTTGAAATGGATTGTTGCGCAAGACGGCCAAGGTGCTACAAAGCACTACACAAAAGCGCTAGCCAAATGCATTTCTCCGCTGGCAGATTCTCTGCCATTTTGTTTTTCACAAGAGTATACTACTTTTGTGACTTCCTGATTTGCTAATTTCATGTTTAGCATCTTTTATAAAGGGCTTCTACTCAATAAGGAAATGCTTTGCTCACAAGGAGAGGAAATTCTCTCCTTTCAGGGTATACTGTTTTTCTGACATCCTATTGTTTTTATATTTTAGAGAAAATAACACTTGCTATTTCAAACGATTCACATCCAATGTCATCTTATTTCCTCTGAAAAAAACAAAAATGAAATTCAGACTTTCTTCTGCTGCAGTTGGGATTGGCCTTAAGGGTTAAGCTTCAGCACTCTGAAGGCTAAATTTAAGCAGATGACAGATTTGTGATATTGTCTTCATAAAATATGAAAGGTTAAAAATATAGAAGTCACATTCAGAAGTACAGCTTTCCTCCGAGGTACCAAAAGAAGAGATTACAATAACCAATGTATGAGTGTAAAGAATAGACTGGCTTGTCTCCAGGTTTGTTTGTGTTGAGGTTTTACGGCCCAGTCAACCTAATGGGGTCATGTCCAGCGCGGTCAGTTTACCTAACCACACATTTACTGGGCAGGCTTAGTCCTCTAAGCGGTTAACCAGTATTGTGCACATTCTTTCGCCAGAAACTGACAACTGCCCTTCTTGAATCAGCGGAAGGGAGAGAATGACTGTAGAAAATATTTCATGATCAATCTCCACGAAAGAATGTTGCCGACCTCGACGGGGGTTGAACCCGCGACCTCCTGGTCTCCAGTCGGACGGCGCATCCAACTGAGCCACCGAGGCCGGCTGCTTGTCTCCAGGTACAGAATATTTAGTCTTATAACCATGTTTGATAATCCCCTATATATAACCAAATTGATATCATCACTATAAAGGCTGGTCACTCTAGTGACCAGCCTTTATAGTCATACATATGTAATATTCTTTTGATTTCATTTTAGTGGATGTATCAAACTGGATTATAAGAACAAATATTTTGTAACAGGAGACTGGGGCCAGTCTATGTAAAGAATTGCAATAGAGGAATCGCTTTTTGTTTAACCCTTTCACCCTTGTGCTTCTGAAATAGACACTTTCATCTCCGAATTTTGGGCATATCCTTTAAATATTCAAATATTGAGTTCATAAAGTTATAGACCAAGATTCAGCCTTGAAGCTTTCTTCGTTCTGCAGAAGAAGATTTTTAAATGTTTTTAACATTATTGGGCGGCATGCCCAATAATGGGCTTCTACTCAATAAGGAAATCTTGATTTATCAGATAATGACCATTTGTATCACTTGTCAATCCGCCTTTAACAGAAGGAGGCGCATGAAGCTTGAAGAAAGATGTTCTAAGGTGTGGACAGAGGACAGACTGAAGATGGACGGAATGCAAGTGATCACAATAGCTTATGCTGAGCCTTGCTCAGGTGAGCTAATAAAAAGGACAACAAAATCACAAGTGAACTTAATTTCAAAACAATTTATATTCAAAATAAACATTTAAAAATAAATTATACATGCACCTCCCCTTAATTTGCATACGAATATGGGCTATATCATATTAGTAAAAAGAACAACAAAAACATGGTTAAAAATAATTTCAAAACCATATATATTAAAAATTAACATTTAAAAATACACTTTCTAACAATCATTTACTGCCAAAACTCTAAAACATTTTAATCCCCAACGCACAGACACAGCTAAAGTAAATAATATTTTAAACCTTTTCTGGTTACTTTCCAGAGAAAATAAGAAAACATTTCATGTGAATTGTCTGCCTAGCAGACAATTCACATGAAATGTCTTATTTTGTCAAAAAAAATAATCATTCACATGAAATGTCTTATTTCGTCTGAAAAAAATAAACAAAATGTCATCTGCTTTAGTTGCGACTGATGCTTCAAGGGTTAAACATGCCAGTAAGTACTGAGTTGTGATATGGAAAAATCTGCAAAACCATAAGCAAACAGTGAAAACATAAACCTACATATCAGTGCCATTTAATAACCATCTACTTAATTTACTCTTACAGTGGTAAGTATTACTGTAGCAGATAACAATCTATTCTTTTTATATCATTTTTAAGAGAAAATCAGGCTCAACATTTCCTGTGTCATGTCAAGCCTTATTTTCTCTAAAAAAAATAACATTTTTTAAAATACCCAAAGCTGAAGATAATGGGATAATTGAGGGAGAATTATTTGGATTTCTCAATAAAAACATACACTGTGTACTCATTAGAATTGCCTCATTAAGGCAATTCTAATGAGTACCCACAATGTATGGTTCTTCTGAGAAATAGGAAAATTATTCCTCTATTATCCTTTTTATGCATCCTTATCTATAGCTATGAATTGTCATCTACTGCTGTTGTGATTGGCACTTTAAAGGTTAACAAACACTGGACTTTGAAGTTACAGAATCCTGAAAGAGGAAAGCAACAACACTGTACTGTCACTTATTTAATTAAGTTTTTTTTTATAACCACTTTAATGATAAATATTTGCAATATTTAAGACCACAAAAATATATGACAAAAAGTCATGAGACTGCACACCACTGATCAAGATATTGTTCATATATGATGAAGGAGAAGCTATACAAATGGTTGATATTCCACCATATTTACAAGGGAGACAACTTTTGTAACTTCAAACCTTACTGAAAAAAGGTGTCTACTCCTTTCCGAGTAGACTCTTTTCCAGAAAGGAGATAAAAATGATTTGACAAGAATTGCCTGCCCTGAAAGTGTTAAATTTCATTACAGAAACTGCTCCATGTTTCCTTTCTTTTATTTGCCAGACTAGGGAGGTAAATGTCCTAAAAGTTTGGACAGGAACGTGTCTGACAAAATGGCATATGCATACAGTTCAGACCCAGATCAAGACTGCTCCTATAGGGTCTACACTGTATGTCATTCCAATAAGTATTTTAAGAAACAACTGCATAAAAGGCCGAATAAGTATGAAACTAGAGCTGGTGTTTGTAAAACACTACGCCCCCAACTGCCTGACTCTAACACTGCTTGACTCCAACACTGCTTGCCCATGACGGTAACGACAGTACAAATATACGAGATTTCAATGTTATTTTATTAAAAGGGAAATAACTCTAAAATGGGAGATAATTTGGATAGGAAAAAAAAATTTGGGTCACCTACTTTTTCATGAGGAATCCATATATGAAATTTCAAAACCCTAGCATGCACAGTTCAAAATTTATGCTATGCATCAAAAAGTGCGCAATGTAAAAATGCCCAAAATGACAAAGGGCCATAACTCAAGAAGTACTTTTCATAATTCTTTATTCAAAAGTTAATCAGGTCATCTACTCATCGCTACCAATTTATTCCTTTAATTTCAAGGCTCTAGCTTCAATAGTTTTTGAGATATTTTGCTGACAAGATTCCACCCATATTTCTTCAAAGGGCCATAACTCAGGAAAGGGGCATAATCCTGATAGGGGAAAAAAATACGGGTCAGCTTTTTTTTTTCAAGAAGAATTCATACATGAAATTTCAAAACCCTAGCATGCACAGTTCAAAACCTATGCTAAGCATCAAAAAGTGTGCAATGTAAAAATGCCCAAAATGACAAAGGGCCATAACTCAAGAAGTACTTTTCAGAATTTATTCAAAAGTTAATCAGGTCATCTACTCATCGCTACCAACCTATTCCTTAAATTTCAAGGCTCTAGCTTTAAAAGTTTTTGAGATAGCCTGCTGAAAAGATTCCATCAGTATTTTTTCAAAGGGCCATAACTCAGGAAAGGGGCATAATGCTAATCAGAAAAAAAAATATGTGTCAGCTATTTTTTCATGAGGAATCCATATATGAAATTTCAAAACCCTAGCATGCACAGTTCAAAACTTATGCTATGCATCAAAAAGTGTGCAATGTAAAATGCCCAAAATGACAAAGGGCCATAACTCAAGAAGTACTTTTTAGAATTTATTCAAAAGTTTATCAGGTCATCTACTCATCGCTACCAACCTATTCCTTAAATTTCAAGGCTCTAGCTTCAAAAGTTTTTGAGATAGCCTGCTGAAAAGATTCCATCAGTATTTTTTCAAAGGGCTATAACTCAGGAAAGGGGCATAATGCTAATCAGAAAAAAATATGTGTCAGCTATTTTTTCATGAGGAATCCATATATGAAATTTCAAAACCCTAGCATGCGCAGTTCAAAACTTATGCTATGCATCAAAAAGTGTGCAAAGTAAAAATGCCCAAAGTTATAAAGGGCCATAACTCATGAAGTGATTTTCAGAATTTATTCAAAAGTTAATCAGGTCATCTACTCATCAATACCAATCTATTCACCAGGTTTCAAGACTCTAGCTTTAATAGCTTTTGAGATATTTTGCTGACAAAATTTCATCCATATTTTTTCAAAGGGCCATATCTCAGGAAAGGGGCATAATCCTGATAAGAAAAAAAAAATATGGGTCAGCTATTTTTTCATGAGGAATCCATATATGAAATTCCAAAACCCTAGCATGCACAGTTCAAAACTTATGCTAAGCATCAAAAAGTGTGCAATTGTAAAAATGCCCAAAGTATATATGTCCAGAAAGTACTACTCCTTTTCCTGTATTATACATTTATGTCCAGAAAGTACTACTCGTTTCCCAGGAGTCCGTTACCCTAGGGTAACACAGGTAACAAGGGTAACATGGCATGGCTTTTAGAAAAACAAAATAAAATATACAGGAAAATTGTGATTTCTTATTTTTACAAGTCTACCCTATTTGCAATTTGTTTTTTTAGTTGGTGTTTCAAAGCAGGTCCTTGTTATTATTTGGGGTATAGTGGGCATAGCAAAACAGGCAAATGAATGCCACTTGTATTGTTAAAGGACGGAAATTCATCCAAACAGTATGTTCAAGTCGAGATATTTTATACCGCTGAATGAATCAGTTTGACTGTCAGATACACTCCACAACGACCGTCACTTTAAAACCAGCCTGGATATAACAGTAATCGAAACTTTGTCTCTTCAGGTGCATTCGACGTATCTTTACAATGTTTACGCAAAGGTTCTAAGGGAAAGGTTTTCGAAAGGTGGCCGATATTTTCCGGCACTACTCTCCTTTTTCCGATAGCATGCTTTCTAGTCGATCCGTTCTCTGAGTGAGTAATGGGTTTAACTACTGTAAACATGATAAAAACGATCACACTATGTAACGAAAATAATTATGGAACAGAAAAACAACGAGAACAAGAAAAAGTATAATACGAAACATCATATGTTATATAATGACGTTGCGGATAGTATTTCATCTTTTTAAATACTTGAAGTATTCGGTAAAATCTACAGGAAAAAAACTATTTATTAGATATTTTTTTCTGCTTTTATGTTGACTTAAAATGTATGATAAGAAAAATCCACATAAATCCACTACCAGAGGCCATAATCAGTTTCTGTGCTTGTTTTGATAAGGTTGTACGTCCCCGTCAAGACATTTTATAGCAAAAATCAACTGTTACAGCACAGAATAGATGTCCAAAGATCAGAAGAGACAAACGTTGCTGTAAGGCTTCAATACTCGCAACTGGACAGATGTTGTTTTTTTTTATAAAAATAATAGTTCTGCAAACATTAGCCCTCAGCTATCAGAGCCGACCGATATATTCAGAGCCGCCCTACACCATCGGAGCCATCGTTTATTTGCCCTCCATTTCCATTAGTTTGTTGTCAATTTTTATTTTTCGGTAAGTGAGACAGGTCAAACAATCATTTCACACATAAAAAATGCCAAACAGCCCAGGCGCATATGCATTGTATGAAAAAAATAACAGGGAATAGCGTCGCTGAACCTTCGACGATCAGTTTATTCAGCATCGATCAGCCCACGCCACAAGTAATTCAGACGAGATCGTACACATTTACAAACTATCTATTAGGTGAGAAAACTGTTCAAAGACTTGAGAGCAGCATGTAATTCTCCTTTTTGAGAAAAACTACCCCACAAAAACAGATTCTTTCGACGAGTGACTGACCTACCTCTTTTGTTTACTTTTTTCAGCCGCTATATTCAGTGCCGCACGTGCTCCGGAAGACGCACACAACATTTGCTTATCAGAGCCACTGGCTCCGATTATGAAGTTTCCTACCAGTGGTTGAGATACGTTTTCGTAGTCGTGAAAGTTTATTTTTAGACCAAAATCACACAGGCAGCACCAGTCTTATTGCAATCGCAGAGTTGTTTACAAGAAACTGTGCCACCCTATACTATATGGAAGCGTATTGGTACCCCCCCCCCCCCCCCCCCCCCCATATATTTTTTTCTCGTGGCAATATTTTTGTCATGAAAATGCAAAAATATCGAGTTTTACTATATACTGTTTTCCATAAAAGTTAGATAAAAACAATGTTTTCACGTGTTCATTATTTCATTTTCGTTATAGCTATTCTCGTAATTATATAAAAATGACCACATTATGTGATAATCTGTATTGTTTGAATATTTTGTACTGCACATTACAACATATGTTTTACGAAACAACGCTATGTTTTTGCGGGATCTTGATTATCTGTATTGTTTTATCGCCATACGCACGATCAAAAATCAAAAGCGAAACACTGACATCATTTGTCAATCAAAAGAAGCTACCAGGGGACCGAATGCTTAGTGTCGGCGAGAAAATCCTGCAAGTGTCCCAATACCCCAAGTAATTTAAGCGGTCTCATCTTCTGCGGTACATTTGTTGCGGCTCAGCTCTGTTAAATGGTTTGTCTCTTCGTCAGTATCAAGTTTTAGCCGGTGTAACAGTTTATCTTGCCCCACCACCACACCACCCGGGCAGCTTGTCACCCTCGGTGGCTCAGTTGGATGCGCCGTCCGACTGGAGACCAGGAGATCGCGGGTTCAACCCCCGCCGAGGTCGGCAACATTCTTTCGTGGAGATTGATCATGAAATATTTTCTACGGTCATTCTCTCCCTTCCGCTGATTCAAGAAGGGCAGTTGTCAGTTTCTGGCGAAAGAATGTGCACAATACTGGTTAACCGCTTAGAGGACTAAGCCTGCCCAGCAAACGTGTGGTTAGGTAAACTGACCGCGCTCGATATGACCCCACTGGGTTGACTGGGCCGTAAAACCTCAACACAAACAAACACCCGGGGGCAAGATAACCCGGGGTATCTTGTACCCCTATCCGGGGCAGCTTGCTCCCCCCCCCCCCTCCTCCCCACCCAGGAAAACCTCGCAAACTCAGTTCAAAACAATATTTATTTTTTATAACAAATTTATAATGCTCATTTATCAGAACAGTACTAATGTATGTTTTTCATTATTTTTTTTCTTTCTGCATTAAGTTTTGTCAGGTGTTCTGGGGTGGGGGACAAGCTCCTCAGGCCAGGGTATCTTCACCCCTTGGGGGTGAGGGCAAGCTGCCCAGGGTGAGGGGCATACCCCGGGGTATCTTCACCCCTGGAGGGGAGACAAACTGCACAAAGGCAGCTTTATTCCCCGTGTGGGGAGGGGGTGCGGGAGCGGGGGAGGGCAAGCTACCCAGGATTCAAGACAAACCGGTACACCGGTTCGGTATGTTTATTTGCACACATTGTAGCTTGGTACACGCGAGGGTACAAGTTCATTTTTACATCTTAGTTTTGAGAAAGGGATAATCATTCGGCCTACTTGTTCATAAAAATTGTGTATATGTATCTCAAAGCAAGGTTGAGCATGTGTGCTAGACATTTTTCTTTCCGTTATGGTGACTGAGTACCGATGAAAACCCCGTGTCTTTTAATTGCTTTTTAACCTATTTTGTTCGGCCAAGTTTTCCCTTCAGTGGCCCATGTGACGTCACTTATTCCAGCCAATAGATATTATGACGACAAAATGGTCTGCAATGAAATAATTCTTTGAAGTGCACGAAAAAAACGTACTGGTATAGCGTATAAAAATATATCGTGATAAAAATTCTACGAAGTAAAGAAAATGTCATACACGATCCAATATTTCGTGAACAATATACAGATATGTAGCGAATACGATATGTTATAACATTATCATATTGACTTATCACGATTTGTCGACAAAATTTTGTCGCCATATCATGTTATTATTATGTTTCTCTACATAAATTTAAGTTGTGAAAAAAATATAAAGGAGGTACCAATACGCTTCCATAATACTACTAACGATAATTATATAACATCTATATACCACCAAACACTATATTAATCCCTAAACTTAATACGTCACATCGTCCCGAATTTAAGTATCTCGACCGGCATAGTCACTATCTGACTATCATTATCTTCTCAACAAATCCTACTACATAACATGACCGGAAGTCGAGATTATTATTATAATGTCGACATATAGTTGTAAAAGTGTTTCATGATGCTGGCGTTGTGGATGACACTTCTAGACAGTATTACGACCTGCGATCGCAATAACCATTATCAAAGGGTCGATATAGCATCAGACCATACATTTTAAGGCGACATAACAGCAGAAAAGTCGACTTAGTATCTCAATATTTAGATGTCAGTTATATGCCACCATAGAATAATAATAATACAAAATAAGTCGTCATACAATTTTAACACACTTTCTTTTCTTAAAGGCAGCTTAGAGCAATAGTACGACCTGCAGGCGCGATAACCATTATCAACGGAAGTCGATATAGCATCAAGTCATACATTGTAAGTCGACATAAAAGCAGAAGTCGACTCAGTACCTCAATATTTAGATGTCAGTTATATGCCACCATATTATTCATTCCCTTTAGGCAAGCGTTCAACAGACTGGACGACTATTTACATGCACGGTGTCTGGGCGAGGTAACCTAGTTAGAAAATATAACTTTTTAAGCCAAACCAGGAGTCCAGTAAAACTAATCCGGATTTTCCGGCGCTGCCTCTATGTGACGCAGTTACCTGGTAGCGTTAAAATTCTGAAGTCCAAGTCATTAGATTCATTGTGCAGCTGTATACATTGTATATGAAACCGTAGCATGCCAATTGTTATTTTAACCCTTAAAGCGCCAAGCAAAATTTGTAGCAGACGACATTTTTTGTTTTTCAATTTTTCAAAGAAAACAAGTCTTGATATATTATGTGAATCGTCTGCAGCAGACGACTCACATGAAAAAAAAATCGAGAAATGTTTTCTTTAAGAAAAAAATCAAACTGTCGTCAAACTAGCCTTCCACCTTACACTTTAGAAACAGAAATGCTTAGTCTGGCGTCTATCTCCAGTAAGTAGCCTATAATTAACCAATGAAAGAACGGGCGAACGAACGAACGAAGTAAGTAAGTTAATAGTAAAAAGTCTCTTTCATTATGTTAGTACAACTGTCCGTTTTCGCCCTTTCTCTATGAGACGACACAAAATGACTCACAAGGGTAGACGTGTCGTTAACCAAGAACTCAAACAGTCAAAAACATTTTGTTTTGTTTACCACTTATAAGTTCCTGAAAGTGGCATGTTTTAGTTTCAGTTTGTTTATATAAAAACTTGTCTTTAAAGCAGTTGGTTCTATAAAACATTGTCTACTATACCTATCATTTTAAGCTTATTTTTGAGCCTCTCCCTTCCGCTGATTCAAGAAGGGCAGTTGTCAGTTTCTGGCGAAAGAATGTGCACAGTACTGGTTAACCTCTTAGAGGACTAAGCTTGCCCAGTAAACGTGTGGTTAGGTAAACTGGCCGCGCTCGACATGACCCCTCAACACAAACAAACAATTATTTTTGAGCCGATTGTTTACAATCGAGCCTTAGTATACAAACGCCAAAATTTCCTTAAGGTACATTGTAGTTGTCTACGTGATTATCATTGACCAATGTAATCAAACCGCGCCTTAGCCGAAATCCAGGTTATGGACTATTTTTGTCGCTGTGACGTTAGAGTTCTGAAGGGTAAAGAGGGTTATCGCTAAAACCTGGACTAGGACATTGGCAAACAGTGCAGAACAAGATCAGAGGCCACAAAACGCGGCGTCTGATCAGGGTCTGCACTGTTTGCTTAAATTATAGGAAGTTAAGAGTTGAATGAAACAGTCTTAAGTCCCCGTCCAGGACTGTTTTCCCAGCATACACTCAGAGACAATCGACCAACCAGTGCTCTCAGTGCTTTGATATTTAGCAAGCTTTTCTACTGTCCTTTCGACATCTCTCGGAATAACTTTTTTTCTTGGCGTTTAATCTTAAATGAAACTATTTTGTTCTGAAAGACCATATCTTATCAGAAACCTTTTGTCTTTTCTGTTTCTGTGGTTTGTTCTCAAATATGTACCCTAAAATTAAATTTATCGCCAAACATTGGTCTCACCCATTACGAAAACATGCCTATTCAAATATACTGAAAATTTTACCACCAAAAATTGAAAATTTTCAGATAAAAAAATCTGATATTTTCCATATTTCTGCTAAAAACATAGACTGTGGGTACTCGTTAGAACCGCCTCGACGAGGCGGTTCTAACGAGTACCCACAATCTATGTTTTTGAGCAGAAATAAGGAAAATAATGTATACCCCTATAAACCCCAGGTTTACTATATAAAAGTGGGGTTTAAGGGGGTCAAAATTATAGGCATGTTTTCGTGATGTATGAAATTTTTGTAGTAAAGTGATTTTTTGGAATTTTTGTCTAAGAAAGTATTTTTTTACTTTTCCTTGCTGAATTTAAATTATTGATGTTTCACAACAATATTGTGAAAATTTCAGAAAAATTGAACAAGCAAAACTTGTTGAAAGTCTGCCTCCAAGTTACCTACCCTACGAATTACTGCATAATTTGCATTCATTTTTTACTATGGGAAAAAGTGAAAATATTTGATTTTTTAAAAACCATTGACTAGAATAAAACTGTTTTTGCATAGGAAGTTACGACAAATGGTTTTGCATTAAATCATGACAAAAGTTTGCAAATTTACTTCTTCTGTGTAAAGCGCCAAACAAAAAACGACTTTCTGAAAGATGTCGAAAGCACAGTAGGCTCTGTGACAAAATAGTAGGAAAGGCAATCAAATATTTAAAATCTAAAGTCACAGGTAACTTAGAGCTGTATAATATATACTATATAACTGTACTTAAATATTTCGTCTGCATCAATGAGGAACAAAAAAAAAAAAAAAAAAAAAAAAAATGCGCTCCAAAACTTCGGCGGTAACTCTAATTACCGAAACAAAATCAAAAATGTCGAATCGAACAATAGATTATTTATCTACCTTTTATCTGATACCGTTAGTTTCTGAAATAAACTCTTCCATCTTTGAATTTGTATAAATCCATTATTGCCAATAGAAGTGTCAGTAAGAAAGCAAAAGCATAATGTCAAACAGTGTAGATCCTAATAAGATTTTGTCATCTCATCAGGCTCTACAATGTTTATAGACATTTTTGCTTTGATCTGTGTGCATGAAAAAGTAAACGTATAACCATCGGCAATGGATGTTTGCTTTTGGTCTAAAGTCCCAGTATACATATATAGTCAGTATTTCTGACTATAGTGGGGACAGAATTGGACCCCTCCACATGCTGTAAGTTCAAAGGGTTCTTTTCCTACCTTTATCCACCTGCATTGTCTACGCACACGGGCGTAGATAATCTTAATGGTTGCCATTGTTTCGGAAGCACTTTATGAAAATTCATGGACTGGTCCAATGCTGTTTTCCATAAACTGTTCAACGTATAACCAAGTATTAGCTTTCACAAAAAGCTTGGTATACGACTAGCACAATTCGTGTGCCAAGCGTAGACCAAGCTCTCTTGTGAAAACTAATACTTGTTTTACATAGGTGTGTGTCCATGATGGTAAGCTACAGCGGCATGTGGCCCAGACCAAACCGCCCATTGCAATAGTTGTAGTTTTTTTCCTTAATGGGACTGGAAAATCTTGGTAGATTTTCCATCATGTCCTCCGAGGGAGGCAACTGTTTTAGCTTCCTATTTGTTTCATCGCACGCCAAGACCCTTCTGAAAAGAGGTCTACTCTAAACGGACAGAATTTACTCCCCGTTAGAGAAATTTCCTCCTTTTAGAGTAGACCTCCTTCCAGAAGAGAGGAAATCTATTTGACAGAGTAGCCTTCCCCGAAAGTGTTTCCATTCACCTTAAAGATGTATATTAGGTGTCCATCCTTGAAAAGAACCTCATGTGAACAAAATTTTGGGGAACAGACACACTTTCAGGAATGCAACTCTGTCAGAATTGTTTTGCCTCGCTTCTGAAAAGGGGTACACCCAAAAAAGGAAAAAAAAAAAAAAAAAAAAAAGGCTCACGAGAAAGGAAAGAATTTGCTACTTTGGGATATCTAAAGTGGCATGTGTTTGAACTCACGCATAGACAGGGTTTCCGGAAATGCTGATATAACTCTTGGCTTCATAAAATGGAATATCAGCATTACAGTAAGAAAAGATTAGAAGTCTATGTAATGTTTACATCCGTGTTCCCTCAAAATATAGCAACATGTTGGTGGACGGATGAATGACGGACGGACGGTTGGATGGTGCATGCTAATCTACGGTATTTCCGGTATCCATGTCCCGGTATTCATAGAGGTTTATGTGTTTGACACAGCACAACATCAAAAGTACTTGGCAGATTTTAATAATTTAAACACCAAATTAACGGCAATAATCTAATCTACAAAATAATGATTTTGATAAAAAAAAATATTTGTTGCTGATGTTGCAGGATGTTGTCAAAGTTCCGGTATCGAGATTCATTTGTCCCGGTATCCATAGGGTCATACGTCTTTGACATGGCATAACATCAAAACTACACGATCGATTTTAATGAATTAAACACCCAATAAAAGGCAATACTCCAACCTATGCATAAAATATAAATTTGTAAAAATATGTCGGTTGCTGATATTGTGGCATTCTGTCAAAGTCCCGGTATCGAGGTTCACATGTCCCGGTATCCATAGGGGCATACGTGTTTGACATGGCATAACATCAAAACTACATAATCGATTTAAATAAATTAAACACCCAATAAAAGGCAATACTCCAATCTATGCATAAAATATAAATGTGTGAAAATATATCAGTTGCTGATGTTGTGGCATTCTGTTAAAGTTCCGGTATCGAGGTTCACATGTCCCGGTATTCATTGCGGTCTCCGTGTGTGACATGACATAATATCAGAATTACTTAATTGATATTAATAAACTAAACATCCGATTAAAGGTAATGCTCCAATCAATAAAATAACTACAAACATATACAAAATGTCAGTTGCTGATGTTGCAGCATTTTGTCAAAGTCCCGGTACCGGGATCCAAATGTTCGGCACAGGTTGAAGAAAACCGCCCATTTGATCTATTATTATTATTATTAGTAGTAGTATATACAATACAATACAAATAACTTTATTCAGCATAAAATATCATACAATGTTTGTAGCCAAAGAAATACAAATCAAACAGTGACAACATACATGAAGACATTTGTTTCGTTTACCGAAGATCAAAACTGCCTCAAAGGTCAAAATATCATGTGAATATAAATATACTTAAGAGACATACAATAAAAGTATCCAAGCATTACCACAGATAGCATGACAACGTTGGCCCAACGTTGAAATATGGTTGAAATATGGTCGGATAGTTGGCTTACCGTTGGCATCAGATGTACAACATTGCACCAACGTTGGTCCAACGCCATACAAATTTGATAAATTTCAGAAAAAAAATAAGTTTTATGCGCTAACATTGCGCCAACGTTGGCCCAACGTATGTATTTAGATGCATGTTTCCCCCATGATTTTAGTTTATGTGGTAACGTTGGACCTACGTTGGCCCAACGTTGAAATGTGCAAAATACATCATGATTATTTTTTTCGAATGGATTAATAAATGAAAATGTTACAATATTTGTAGTCTTTACTTTATTTTTCAAAAGTAAGAAAATGAAGCCATCTTTTCTTGTTGGGAATCCTACAGTCTGAATACAAAAAAAATTACATAATTTTGATATAGATAAAACATATATATATATATTTTATTATTCCAATGTAAAACAAATGCAAGTTTTAGTTTCTCTCTGCATACAAAATATGATTATAGTAATATACATCCATAAATCTAATTATGATACTGTCTTTGAGCTATACACCACCTGCAGGTTATAACATCAATTAAATGGAAACATTATATCCCAGAGAGTTCTGTTTGTGTTAGCCATTATCAATGCATAATTAGTACCAGGAAGACAACACCAAAATCTGCTTTAGACGCATCCGACTTGTATATATGGGAACCCCTAATATGGCCGAAGACATAGATTTTCGCCTGAAGCTTCATCAATGTCCCTACTACCTAATAATAATTATACATCACGAAACATACCTATATAATGTTGACCCCTTTAAACCCCACTTTTATATAGTAAAACTGGGGTAAACAGGGGTATACATTATTTTTCTTATTTCTGCTCAAAAACAGAGATTGTGGGTACTCGTTAGAACCGCGTCACCGAGGCGGTTCTAACGAGTACCCACAATCTATGTTTTTGAGCAGAAATATGAAAAAAAAAAATCAGAATTTTTATCTGCAAATTCCAATTCTTGGTGGTAAAATTTTCAGTATATTTGAATAGGCTTGTTTTCGTAATGATAATAATAAGAATAATAATAATGAGAAGAAGAAGAAGAATAAATATTTGTTTTCGTTTCAAAATAAAGTACGAAATGATGAGAAAAAAAAAGTTAAACTGAAATTTAAAATGTAATGAACTAAATGCAGATCGTTTCACGCATCATTTATCACTTAACGAACCGATTATTTGTTAACGATGAGTAATTAACTTCATTAACTTCAATAATGACCGCCACGTGCGAATATTTAACAAGAACACACCTTTCAAAAATTTCTATTTTCATTACTATAATAATTTTGTACATTTTTAATCGAACTTACCGATGGATTATAATGTTGTATTAATGTTATTTATTTATTTATTTATTTACTGTTGTTATTTTTTTTTAATTTGTTTTCATCGTTTTCGGAACATTTATGGAAATTACTGGATGCGTAATAAATAGGGTAGGCCCTGATCAGATGTCGCGTTCTCGGGCGTCTGATCAGGGTCTACACTGTTTGGAATACTTCAAAACAATTTCAATCACAAGCACCTCCGAGTGCTCAAATTCAATTTGACGGCAAAATTCATTGGACAATGAGTTTTCAGACTTCTTTAGACCCAGATACAGTTTATTACATTGATAGTCTTAGTGAAAATACCAAGGGATTAAAAATAATGTACAAATACAACTATGTCAAATTTACTTTAAGACCAGAAATTTGGGACCCAGAATTTCGTAACAGTAAAAATTCCTAGAGTTCAGCAGCAACCTAATTCATACGATTGTGGCGTTTTTTGCATTGGCCAGTCTAGTCGACTTCTGTTTTAAATCCAACGACTTTTAATGTTCGTACATGTTATTGGGTAAGTGAGATGCGTTCGCATTTGCTGAACTGTTCAGAAAAGAGATTAATGTCGCCTTTCCCAAGAGAACAATCTCGCTGCAGAGGAACTAAGTTACATGTAGCTACTGTTAATCCAAAATCACTCAAAATTGCTGTGCTGCGAAAGCAGAAAATGCAAACAGTGGTTTCATAAAAATGCATCGGCCTAAATATATCCTTAGATACTACATGGCAGTGCGTTTCTTACGGTCACCTAAATAATTAGTGGATTTGATTTTCGTATAATGCTTAAAAAAACTATTGGGTGTCGTGTCGGGCGAATCACGGCGTCTCATCAGCGTCTACCGCGTTTTCCAATAATCCAGCAAATTTTAGTGTTATCTACCGTATGTATTCGGACTGACAAGTCTGTTTAAACAGCGTAGACCAAGATGAAACTGCAGAATCTAGCGTCTCAGCAGCGTCTACACTGTTTTCCACTAATCCAGCATTTTTAGACACAACTTCCAGTAGTAAATTGTACATGTTCAAATTTTAGAAAAAGTGTGTAAGGAGTTGAAGTGACAGAATGTTTAGGGTAAATACGGTAAATACTGCTTGGGCAAAAATAAACTGCAATTATTATAGCTTGGAGTACTGCGGAGTACTGCTGTGTGTGTGTGTGTGTGTGTGTGTGTGTGTGTGTGTGTGTGTGTGTGTGTGTTTTGAATTCATTTAATGACATACCATCTGTACCCAGTTTTCATGTCAGGGCGGGCTTATCGAATACTTGGATTTTAGCATAATCCTGCAACATCAGTACCCAAACTATTTTATAAACTACCTGTATGTTTTTACTTGTTTTTTTTTTTTTTTTCTCTGGTTTTATAATTTTTAAAAATCAGTCAAATCATATCTTATCAGAAACCATTTGATGTTACGCTGTGCTGTGCCTGCCAAACAATATCGGGACTTTGACATCATACTGCAACATAAGCAACACACACACACATATATATATTTATGGATTGGAATGATACTTTTAATCGGGTGTTTAATTTACTAAAATCAATCAAGTACTTTGGATATTATGCTTTATCAAACACAGTCCTCATTGAAAATCGGGACATGTGGATCCCGATACCGGGACATAATGCTACAACATCAGCAACTAACATTTTTTTATCTGTTTATAATTATTTTATAGCTTGGAGCATTGTCTTTAATCGGATGTTTAATTTAGTACAATCAATTAAGTAATTTTGATATTATGTCCTGTCACGGACGGCGGACGGGCGAAGGGATAGATAGATAGATAGATAGATAGATAGGCACAGACAGACACATACATGTGTGCGTGCGTACGTACGTACATACATACATACATATGCAGGCAGACAGGAAGACAGACGGTAGGGGTGGGCATATCAGTTGTTTCGGTATATAGCGTTACCTAAAATTTGGTGCACTCTAACCGTGAATTATTTTATCCTCAACACCGGATGCAGACCGGAAATGGATTGTTGATATAATGGCTAGCAGTGATGTGAGAATTGAAGAAAGTCTTCGTGTAAAAATAGGTATTTCTTGTTTGATTCGTTATAGCTTTTATTTCTTTGTCCTCTACAAACATTGTTTAAAGCTACTGTTCCCTTATTTGGAGCAATCATAAATTATTTTCTTGTTTTCTAGCGTTGTTTACAGGTGGATAGGTCTTCTTTTCTTCTTCCAATAAGTGCAGGGCTGTCTCTGGAGCATCGTCACACTGTCAAAAATTGGAAAGTTCATGAACCAAGCAGGATAAAACAGCCCAAGTTGACAGTTAAAGCAGCTTTTGAATGTATATGAAACATGATCTTGTTTATTTCACAAATTACCAAGTTCAACGGAGATCATTTACCAGAATTAAATCCTGCATTGATTGTTGTTGTACATTCAACTCGCCATTAGCGGATCATAACCAATAGTGGATCACTCGTTCTTTGGAGACTTGTAACTCACTCATTAAAATGCGGTTTAAAATGAAAAATGACAAAAATGGGCTGTAGCACTGGTCGGGCGGTCCGTTGAAACACCCCAAAACACCCACAAACCACCCTTAACCATCCTTAGAATGGGGGTGGTGGTGGGGGCGGGGTAGGGTTAGGGTATGATAGGGTAGGATGGTACAATATGATAGTTGAATAGAGTAACGTATAGTATGAGACATGTCACTGCCCACCATCTTACCACGTACCAATGACAAATTTACGAACCCGCTGACCGCTACTGGACAACTCTGCCCCTAACAAACTCGGCCCCTAACCAACTTGGCCCCCACAAACTCGGCCCCTTACCAACTCGGCCCCTAATATATATGATTGATTATTAATGATGTTTTAACATGAACATATTATCAGTCTGCATATTTTAAAATATAATACATGTACATGTATATCTGTCTGTTATCTTCAGTCAGAGTTCTCACTAGGATTTTGAAAGCAGGAGTTTAAGAATCCATCTCTGAGAAAAGTTGGGAGTTAAAATTGAAAAATAGGAGTTTGACCTAGAAGGAGTTTTCGGCTAAATATGAAAACTTAATATTTAATGACATTGTCTGGACAACTTCATTTTTCAACATAGTTAACCTTGACCACTGAGTGTCTGGTAAGGATCCAAAAGCTTTTGGGGCTTAGGAAATAGTGACAGGACTTCCATTAACTTCCAGACTCAGGAAGTCCCAGACTTCCTACCCCTCAAATTTGGAAGTCCCACAGGAAAATCTAGGAAGTCCCACTTTTTTCCCTGCTGCGGCGGTCTGCCCTTTCTTTAGTAGAACAGAGGTTATTAATTCAGTGTCGCACAGAATCATCATGATATACACTTCTCTTAGATGTGTTTTAAACATATCCTCATGCTTATTAAAATTCGATCGCATCTTTTTGGAAAGCCTGTACTTGTATGTCGGACCTTAGAGAAAGCATCAACATTGGTCCAACTTCGCGTTCATTTCAAAGCCCGGAGAAAGAAAAAAAAGAAAAGAAAATACATGAGAGAAAACATCCAAAACATGTTTTCTTAAAAGCAAACTATGCTGAAATTATTTTGCAGATATGTATTTAATGAAATATTTGCTCGGATTGAAGCTGATCAACACGAGTGAGCGAGTTGCTTACTTCACAAAAATTGTGGGAAAACGGCGCCAACTCGTGCAACAACAAAAAAATAAAAGACAGCTCTCGATGAGTTACCAACAGCAATACGTTCGTTCGCGGAGAATAGCAAGCAAAACCATCGCAATTCGCCTATATTTAGACTTACTTTGCGTCTTTTCCGCGCTGGTAAACAGCGCAGCCGGAACAAGGCTACGAATTTAGAAACAGGTTTTCCGAAAATTTTGTCGAAAAATATGTTTTCTTCTCATTTGAAAAATTGCTTTTATTGTCATGACAAACATAAGCTTCTAAATTCGAATTGATTTAAATTTTTCGTTCTGTGCATAATTGTTATTTATTTATTTAATTTCACTCGGTAACTCCCGGAAGTGTTGAGGTGTTTTCAGACAACACGCGTTCTTAGCAAAATAATAATTTAAGATTTTAAGACGTGAATATATAAAAATAATAATGACTTCATATAATTTCACCGAATATTTTCGGGTGTCGCAGAAGAAAGTTAATTATACAAACATCAATTAATCAACTCAGCACGCGTGACAAATACACACAGTGATCACGCAGCCATCAAAAGGGTGCCGCGACGCTTGACACCGATGTCAATAAAACTCCCGCAAGCGGAAAGTGGGACATCCTTAAAGCTCAGTCAACACAGGTAGCGAATTTCCAATAAGTAGGTGGGGCAAACATTATACAACTCGTTAAAAGTGGGTGGGCTTTTTGACGATTTTTGGACATCTCGGGTATCGATTTCGACGGACAAAAGAAATTTCGGAAGTCCGCGGTACGTCTTTGAAGTTCAGTTTGGACATCCGGTGGCAATAGAGCGTAAATGAGAATCCTCAGAAGGAAATTTTAGGCGTACAAAAGCAAAAATAGGCGTAAAAATATGCCAGATTCAGCGTTTCCGAGAACTCTGCATCAGTGTTATGTTATTTTAAGTTCGATCTTATATGAGTTATTGAGTGTGATCAAAGACTCTTAATAGACTGCACTGAAGTACAAGCTGATCTGAGTCTTTGCTTGGCACATAGTTATCTAATTTAATTATATTTTAATCTGATTTTTTTTTCATTTTCACAGCTACATTTTTATCATATAGACATGTGCAGCCACTTTAATTGTGTCTTTGCAGGCGCAGATGAATGTGTTTCCTTAAAATGTGCATTATTTGTTCTTTTCTTGTTTGTGCAGCATTGTCATGAAACGTGCCCATTTTGTTCTTTTTGTTTTTAGCTCACCTGAGCTGAAGGCTCAAGGTGAGCTTTTGTGATCACTCACCGTCCGTCGTCGTTGTCCGTATGTCTGTCCGTCCACAATCTTTTAACAACATCTCCTCCTAAACCACTGATTGGATTTTGACCAAACTTCACAGGAATGATCCTTGGTTGGTCCTCTTTCAAAGTTGTTCAAATGGTTCTGGTCCATTGCATATCTAGGTCACAGGAGCTAAAAATAGATTTTTTAACTAAAAACTTAAAAAATCTTCTTGTCAGAAACCACTAGACCGATTTCAATATCATTTTGCAGAAATGTTCCTTTGGTGATCCTCTACCAAGATTGTTCAAGCCATTCGGATTCGTCAAAAAACATGGCTGCCAGGGGGCGGGGCTTATTAGCTCGCCTGTACGAAGTACAAGGAGAGCTATTGTAGTCACCCCGGTCGTTTGCGTTTGCGTTCCCGTTCCCGTCACACTGCGTTAAAGTTTTTCAAATGCTTATATCTCAACAGTCACTCCTCACAGAGGCATCAAATTTGGAACTTAGGTACCTTGGAAGGTCTTCTGAGATTCCAAGAGAATAAACCCCTGGGTTCATGCCCCTGGGTGGGGCTAGGGGTCAGAATCTAGGACACCTTTGTAATACTGTGTTAAAGTTTTTCAAATTCTTATATCTTGACTTTCACTCCTCATAGAGCATTCATATTTAGAATTTGGGTACCTGGAGGAGTCTTCTGAGATTCCAAAAGAACATACCCCTGGGTTCATACCCCAGGGTAGGCCTTGGAGTGGGGCTAGGGGTCAAAATCTAGGACACATTTGTAAAATCTTATATGCCTACAGGTTATAGACACAACTGGTTATACATCAGCTAACTATGTGACATCGGTTTAAGTGTAAGAGAGTGAAGGTCATGGTGACCTACATTTTACGGTCCAGGTCACCTAGATTTCACGGTCCAGTGATTTTGTCTTATATCTTGAATACTATTTGTTGGATAAATGTCACACCTGGGATATTACTTCCATGTGACCCAATGAATGACCACTTACTATATCTAGGTCATTGTGACCTATATTTCATGGTTCAGTGATTTTGCCTTATATCTTGAATACTATTTGTTGGATAAATGTCACACCTGGGATATTAGTTCCTTGTGACCCGATTATTGACGTCAAAATATCTCTCTGTTGGTGTGACCTATATTTCATGGTTCAGTGATTTTGCCTTATATCTTGAATACTATTTGTTGGATAAATGTCACACCTGGGATATTACTTCCATGTGACCCAATGAATGACCACTTACTATATCTAGGTCATTGTGACCTATATTTCATGGTTCAGTGATTTTGCCTTATATCTTGAATACTATTTGTTGGATAAATGTCACACCTGGGACATTAGTTCCTTGTGACCTGATTATTGACGTCAAAATATATCTCTGTTGGTGTGACCTATATTTCATGGTTCAGTGATTTTGCCTTATATCTTGAATACTATTTGTTGGATAAATGTCACACCTGGGATATTAGTTCCTTGTGACCCGATTATTGACGTCAAAATATATCTCTGTTGGTGTGACCTATATTTCATAGTTCAGTGATTTTGCCTTATATCTTGAATACTATTTGTTGGATAAATGTCACACCTGGGATATTACTTCCATGTGACCCAATGAATGACCACTTACTATATCTAGGTCATTGTGACCTATATTTCATGGTTCAGTGATTTTGCCTTATATCTTGAATACTATTTGTTGGATAAATGTCACACCTGGGATATTAGTTCCTTGTGACCCGATTATTGACGTCAAAATATCTCCCTGTTGGTGTGACATATATGTCATGGTTCAGTGATTTTGCCTTATATCTTGAATACTATTTTTTGGATAAATGTCACACCTGAGATATTACTTCCATGTGACCCAATGAATGACCACTTACTATATCTAGGTCATTGTGACCTATATTTCATGGTTCAGTGATTTTGCCTTATATCTTGAATACTATTTGTTGGATAAATGTCACACCTGGGATATTAGTTCCTTGTGACCTGATTATTGACGTCAAAATATATCTCTGTTGGTGTGACCTATATTTCATGGTTCAGTGATTTTGCCTTATATCTTGAATACTATTTGTTGGATAAATGTCACACCTGGGATATTAGTTCCTTGTGACCCGATTATTGACGTCAAAATATATCTCTGTTGGTGTGACCTATATTTCATGGTTCAGTGATTTTGCCTTATATCTTGAATACTATTTGTTGGATAAATGTCACACCTGGGATATTACTTCCATGTGACCCAATGAATGACCACTTACTATATCTAGGTCATTGTGACCTATATTTCATGGTTCAGTGATTTTGCCTTATATCTTGAATACTATTTGTTGGATAAATGTCACACCTGGGATATTAGTTCCTTGTGACCCGATTATTGACGTCAAAATATATCTCTGTTGGTGTGACCTATATTTCATGGTTCAGTGATTTTGCCTTATATCTTGAATACTATTTGTTGGATAAATGTCACACCTGGGATATTACTTCCATGTGACCCAATGAATGACCACTTACTATATCTAGGTCATTGTGACCTATATTTCATGCTTCAGTGATTTTGCCTTTTATTTTTATTACTATTTCATGGAGAATTGTCATACCTGGATTATTATATCTATGTGACAAAATGATTTACATACAAATACATCTAGGTCAATGTGACCTATATTATATGGCTTAATGATAAAAATGTTACAATATAAAATGTACCCAGCAGGCGAGCTCGCTGTCCTACGACAGCTCTTGTTTTCCCAATGTATCTATATAGAAAACTTTAAAATTCTTCTTGTCCCAAACCACTGTACCGATTTCAATATAATTTTGCAGAAATGTTCCTTTGGTGATCCTGTTGCAAGATTGTTCAAGCCATTCGGATTCGTCAAAAAACATGGCCGCCAGGGGGCGGGTCTTATTTTCCCTATGTATCTATATAGAAAACTTTAAAAATCTTCTTGTCAGAAACCACTGGACCAATTTCAATGTAATTTTGCAGAAATGTTCCTTTGGTGATCCTCTACTAAGATTGTTCAAGCCATTTGGATTTGTCAAAAAACATGGCTGTCAGGGGGCAGGGCTTATTTTCCCTATATATCTATATAGAAAACTTTAAAAATCTTCTTGTCAGAAACCCCTGGACTGATTTCCATATAATTTTGCAGAAATGTTCCTTTGGTGATCCTCTACCAAGATTGTTCAGGCCATTTGGATTTGTCAAAAAACATGGCCGCCAGGGGGCGGGGCTTATTTTCCCTATATATCTATAAAGAAAACTTTAAAAATCTTCTTGTCCGAAATCACTGGACCGATTTCAATATAATTTTGCAAAAATGTTCCTTTAGTGATCCTCTACCAAGATTGTTCAAGCCATTTTGATTCGTCAAAAAACATGGCCGCCAGGGGGCGGGGCTTATTTTCCCTATATATCTATATTGAAAAATGTAAAAATCTTCTTGTCCGAAACCACTGGACCGATTTCCATATAATTTTGCAAAAATGTTCCTTTGGTGATCCTGTTGCAAGATTGTTCAAGCCAATTGGATTCGTCAAAAAACAGGGGGTGGGGCTTATTTTCCCTATATACATGTATCTATATAGAAAACTTTAAAAATCTTCTTGTCCGAAACCACTGGACCGATTTCCATATAATTTTGCAGAAATGTTCCCTTGGTGATCCTGTACCAAGATTGTTCAAGCCATTTGGATTTGTCAAAAAACATGGCCGCCTGGGGGCGGGGCTTATTTTCACTATATATCTGTAAAGAAAACTTTAAAAATCTTCTTGTCCGAAACCACTGGACCGATTTCCATATGATTTTGCAGAAATGTTCCTTTGGTGATCATGTTGCAAGATTGTTCAAGCCATTTGGATTTGTCAAAAAACATGGCCGCCGAGGGGGGGGGTGAGGGGGGGGGGGCGCTTATTTTCCTTATATATCTATATAGAAAACTTTAAAAACTTCTTGTCATAAAGCACTGGACGGATTTCAATATAATATTGCAGTAATGTCTCTTCGATGATCCTCTACTAAGATTGTTCAAGCCGCCATGATTCGTTAAAAAACATGGCCACTAGGGGACGGGGTTAATTTTCCCTATATATCTATATAGAAAACTTTAAAAATCTTCTTGTCATAAACGACTGGACCGATTTCAATATAACTTGGCAGAAATGTTTCCTTAGTGACCCTCTATCAAGATTGTTCAAGCCGTCATGATTTGTCAAAAAACATGGCCGCTAGAGGGTGCGGGGCTTATTTTCCATAAATATCTATATAGAAAACTTGAAAAAATCTTGTCGTCAGAAACCACAGAACTGATTTCAATATAACTTCACAGAAATGTTTCCTTGGTGTCCCTTTACCAAGATTGTTCAAACCGTTATGATTTGTCAAAAAACATGGCCACTAGGGGGCGGGGCTTATTTTCCTATATCTATATAGAAAATTTTAATAGTCTTTTCAGAAACCACTTGACCGATTTCAATGTAACATTGCAGGAATGTTTCTTATGTAACCCTCTATCAAGATTGTTCAAGCCGTCATGATTCGTCAAAAAAAACATGGCCGCCAGGAGTCGGGGCTTATTTTCCTTATATATCTATAGAAAACTTTAAAACTCTTCTTGTCAGAAACCACTGAACTGATTTAATTATAACTTTGCAGAAATGTTTCCTTGATGACCCTCTACTAAGATTGTTCAAGTAATCACGATTCATCAAAAAACATGGCTGCCGGGGGCAGGGCTTATTTTTCCTATATATCTATATATAAAACTTTAAAAATCTTCTTTTCAGAAACCAATGGACCGATTTCACTACAACTTGGCAGGAATGTTTCTTTGGTGACCCTCTACAAAGATTGTTCAAGCCGTCATGATTCATCAAAAAACATGGCCGCTAGGGGGCGGGGCTTATTTTCCCGATATATCTATATAGAAAACTTTAAAAATCTTCTTGTAAGAAACAGTTGGACCGAGTTCAATGTAACTTGGCAGGAATGTTGCTTTGGTGACCTTCTACCAAGATTGTTCAAGCCTTCATGATATGTCAAAAACCATGGCCCCCAGGGGGGCAGGGCTTATTTTTCGTCTATATCTGCATAGAAGATTTTAAAATTCTTCTTGTCACATACCCCATGACCGATTTCAATATTACTTGGCTGGAATGTTGCTTTGGTGAACATTTGGATAGCACAAGATGTGGGAGATATTGCAATGTTTATTTTTCAATTTAAACTCAGGTTAACTGATTGTATGACCCAAAAATGGCATTCTGATATTAATGATTCCTCTCGCTGTGATACATACAAGGAATTTAAAACTCATCTTGATGTGGAAAAATATTTATGTATTGACATGCCTTGTTTCTTGAGGAAGGCTTTTGCAAGATTTCGCTGTTCTAGCCATAAATTAAGCATAGAAATTGGTCGTCATAGAGGAATAGACAAGGCTGACAGAATATGTATTTATTGTTTTAACCAGTTAAATAGCTACATTGTGGAAGATGAGTATCATGTATTTTTCATTTGTTCGAAATACAATGCTATACGGGATGAATTCTTACATACCTGGGCCCAGTTGTTCAAAGCGTTGTTAGCTTAACGAGCTCGTTAAGGGCCATTTCGTTAACTATTTTAGCGGATTCAATATACAATTTTCTGAAATTTTTTGCTGAAAAAATGTGAGTAGCTTTTGCACTGCAAAAGCGACTCACATTTTTTCAGCAAAAAATTTCAGCATATTTGCTTTTCACTCGATGTAAATTTTAACGAATCGTTAACTAACTACGTCGTTAGCTTTGAACAACTGGGCCCTGGTATCAGTCTGGTGATAGCATAAATGATTTTTATAATTTAGTTAATATGAACAGTACAATTAAAATAAGGAAATTGTGCCTATATATTGATGCACTGTTGAAAAGCAAAGATGCTGAAGCTGAATAAGAATTGATTCTTTTACGATTGTGATATGAAAGGTTTCACTACTACTTGTATTTTACTGTCGTGTCATGTATTGTATTTTGGGCCGGTGGCCTTTATTTACTTACTTAATAAAATCTTGAATCTTGAAATCTTAAACCTCTATCAAGATTGTACAAGCAGTCATGATTCGTCAAAAAACATGGCTGCCATGGGGTGGGGCTTATTTTCCCTATATATCTAAATAGAAAACTTTAAAAATCTTCTTGTCAGAAACCACTGAACAGATTTCAGTATAACTTGGCAGGAATGTTCCTTTGGTGACCCTCTTCCAAGTTTGTTCAAGCTGTCATGATTCGTCAAAAAACATGGCTGTTAGGGCGTAGGGCTTTATAGCTATATAAAACTTTTTAAACCACTGGACCAATTTGGCAGAAATGTTCCTTTGGTGACCCTCTTTTAAGATTCAGTTCAAGTCGTCAAGATTTGTAAAAAAAAACATGGCCGGGGGTGAGGTGGAGGGGGGTGGGGGTGGTTAGTGCTATAAAGTTTATACAAAAATCCTAGAGCAGTGAACTTGGCTGAAACTTCAACAGTAAATATGCAAATCTGTTTGGTCAGGTGAGCGATATAGGACCATCATGGTCCTCTTGTTTATTTTTTGCATGTGCTGCATTGTCATAAAACGTGTGCATTATTTGTTCTTTCAAAGTCTTGCATTGCCATGAAATGCGCATTATTTGAGCCAGCACATAGGATAATGGTGCTTATCGAATATGAACAGCGAAAACTCAGACGGCCTGCGCATCCACACAGTCTCACAAGAGCCTTTGCAATATACAGTATAGAACTAGATGAAGGTTTAGATCAAGAATCAGACATCTAACTCCACTAGATGGCTGAGCATGCGCATTTGAAGAATGACTTTACAGAGGACGAAAAGTACCATTATCTTGTGTCACAGCTCATTTGTTCTTTATGTGTTGCATTGTTGGAATAAAATGCTCAATTTTGTTTTCTCTTTATACCATTATGGTAAACACAAAGCAAACATAAAATAGATGTGTTTGTCCGGAAATCTGAACGATCTCTCAATGAATAATCTGTAATACTAAACCACAGCCTCAGCCAATCTACATGTCATCTCTTAACCCTTGTCCTGCTAAATAAATTAAAATGCCACTCCCACTTCTATTTTTCAGCCAATCAGATTACTTGATCCAGATTGTTGCTATAAATTCACATACTCAATGGCAAACAGTGCAGATCCAGATCAGTTGGCTTCTTCAGAAGCCAACTGATCTGGATCTACACTGTTTGCAAAACAGGGTATATCCGGGTTCAGCAGGACAAGGGTTAACAAGTCTATGATATGAAAACCCTGTAAATCCCACTTTATATTGGAAAACTGGGGTTTACCAGGGTAAACGACTTTCTGCTCTAAAACATTTATTGTGTGTACTTATTAGAGCAACCTTCATCAAATTTTTTATCTGAATATCACCATTTTTACAGCCTCAAAAAAGCATTGCAGTTAACCCTTGTCCTGCTGAACCCGGATATGCCCTTCCTTTGCAAACAGTGTAGCTCCATATCAGTTGGCTTCTGAAGAAGCCAACTGATCTGGATCTGCACTGTTTGCCATTAAGTATGTGAATTTATAGCAACAATTAGGATCAAGTAATCTGATTGGCTGAAAATTAGAAGTGGGAGTGGCATCTTAATTTATTCAGCAGGACAAGGGTTAACAAGAGTGTTATTGTAATGTGCATTAAGCTTTTTTTGCGAATGAAACACAGCAACAAATATGTTCATTGCTGTTAATGTAGTGGGTAAACATAACTATTAAAGTTCACCCATCACCGTAGATCACAGTATTAGACCTATGCACAGACCTATCAGCTATCTACATGACCCATCCATTCCAGCTTCGTCCCACTATAGTCTCAGTCAATGAACGGATTGGAAGACACTATTCATTAGTAGAAATAATATGCCTATTACATAGATTGTTGATCTAAAAATTGAAGTTTCCTAATATAATTTTCAGTTGATTACAGACATTTTGGTCTATGATCATGGCATGTTTTGGGGACAGGGTCGAATGAAAAACAGACAAAATATTTTGTGTTTAAAATACAGTGCAACTATCCACCATGAAACAATGCTTTTAGGGGCCGAGTTCGTTGGGGCCGAGTTGGTTAGGGGACGAGTTTGCTAGTGCCGAGTTTATTAGGGGCCGAGATGTCCCGGAATCATAGACTAATAACGTTTCTAAGATTAGTTTGGTTCCCTTTTTCCCCAAAATTGACTTTAAGATTTCATTGAATATTTGATATCAACGTCAAAATAACCCCAGTTCTGAATAAAATCGAGGTTCCTGTCAAAATGGAACACCGAAACTGGCACCACAGCAGAGCAATAGAAATCAATCTCAGTATTATAATAGATAATACTCTAGTTAGGAACAAAAGAGCCCTAAAAACTTTTTTTTACAACTGGGAATATAACATCGAAGCAGACATATGGAAAACCACAAAAGGGTTAAAAGATGATGAATATTTGTAAGACCTCAATAGACGATGTCAGTGTACATTGTCTATTTTGCATTAATTATCTGTCTACTTTAAAAAAATAAAATAAAACAGAATAAAAAATAATTTGCCTTTTCACTCTTTTTGTCTTTCTCTCTGCAAAGAATAATTATAATCAATTTATTATGAAGATTTACATTAAAGAAAGATTGATCGTCACATTAAGCTTTTGCATTTGTGATGTAGTTTGGTGTGTTTTTCATGCACTTTAATAGGTTTAAACATGGTTTTACATATTAATGAAGATGATTGTCCATCCTACTATATACTAGTCTACCTTACACTACCCTTTCCATCCCTATAAGGGATGTTTGGGGTGTTTCAACGGACCCCTGGTAGGGGGTATATGTGCCTCCACTGGGCACTTTGTCTAGTCGGATTCATTCATTGCATATGATTCCCTCACATCATTAGGGTCGGTAGGGTAACCGGAAACTAGAGATTTTTAGCTCACCTGTAAGAACAGGAAGATCTATTGCACTACCCCCGTTGTAGGTGTTAGCATCGGTGTCGGTGTTAACAAAAATGTTAAATTTTTACGTTTAAGTTTTTAAGACCTTATATTTTCTACATCCTGAGATGGATTTTGTTTATATTTGGTATGATAATAGATGTTGGTCCAAAATTTTATTGGGCACTATCCTCACCCCTGCTTATGACATAGAGGTCAGGGTTTTATGTGAAAGTTTTACGTCAAAGTTTTTAAGATCTCTTCATTCACAAATCCGTGCATGGATTTACTTATAATTGGCATGATTATAGATTTTGGCCCGAATTATATTTCGCACTATCCCAACCCCACTGGCCTGCTTATGACCTTGAGGTCAAAGTTATGAACAGAGAAATTTGTTAAAGGTTAAGATCTCTTCATTTCTAAATCCTTGCATTGACTTTCTTTGTAATTGGCATGGTTATAGATATTGGTCAGAAATTTTATTTAGCACTCTCCCTACCCCTGCTTATGACCTAGAGGTCAAGGTCACAGACTTAGAAATTTAATGTTAAAGATTTAGCTTTTAGATCTCTAATTACTAAATCCTTGTATGGATTTACTTAATACATGTACATTGTATATGGCATGATTATAGATGTTGGTCAGAAATTTTATTCAGCACTATTCACATCCCTTCTTATGACCTAGGGGTCAAGGTCACAGACTTAGAATTTCATATTATTGCATCAAGATCTCTTCATTTCTAAATTCTAGCATGGATTTACTTTATATTTGGCATGATTATAGATATTGGTTCAAAATTTTATTCAGTACTATCCTCACCCCTGCTTATGACCTGCAGGGCAAGGTCACAGACTTGGAAATTTATGTAAAAGTTTTGTGTCGAAGTTTTTAAGATCTCTCAATTTTTAAATCCTTGCATGGATTTACTTTGTATTTGGCATGATTATAGATATTGGTCCAAAATTTTATTCAGCACTATCCCCACCCTGTGACCTAGAGGTCAAGGTCACAGACTTAGAAATTTTATCTTAAAGTTTTACCTCAAAGTTCTTGTATTTTCTCAGCTAGTTTTCAAATCATATTATTTATTTACTTTATATTTGGTATACAGATAGCCATGGAAGATGTTCTTCATCCAAAATTATATCCAGTACAATATCTCCTCCCCCACCCCTCAACCACCCATCCTTTCATGGAGACTGATCATGAAATATTTTCTACAGTCATTCTCTCCCTTCCACTGATTTAAGAAGGGCAGTTGTCAGTCAGTTTCTGGTGAAAGAATGTGCATAATAGTGGTTAACCGCTTAGAGGACTAAGCCTGCCCAGTAAAAGTGTGGTTAGGTAAACTGACTGTGAAACCTCTTAAATTTTTTTTTTCATTTGATTGACAAGCGCAAGTTCAGGTGAGCTATCCTGTCTGGCGACATATCTTGTTTTTTAGCTCACCTGAGCTCTGCTCAGGATGAGCTATTGTGATCACTTTTTGTCCGTCGTCCGTCCGTCCGTGTGTCCGTCCCTTAACATTTTCAAACGACATCTCCTCTGAAGCCGCTGAGCCAGTTTTGCTCAAATTTCATATGGGGCCTCCTTAGGGTGGGGGAACGAAAAATTGCTAAAATGGTCGCAGTCCATTGACCAAGATGGCCGCCACGCCAATATATGGTAAAAACCTTTAAAAATTTCTTCTCCAGAACCGAGAATGCCTTGGGGCTGAACCTTTGCTGGAATCATCGGGGACAGCAGGTCTACCAAAATTGCTAAAAGAATTGTCGTACATTGACGTTTGACCTTTTTAGGGCAAGGTCAAGTTTGCTTCCCTATGCATTTGTATGGGAAAAACCTTTAAAAATCTTCTTCTCCTAAACCGAGCACGCCTTATGCCTGAATCTTTGCATATATCATCGGGAACAGGAGGGCTACCAAAATTGCTAAAATAATGGTCGTACATTGACATTTGGCCTTTTTACAGTAAGGTCAATTTTGCTTCCTTATGCATTTGTATGGGAAAAATGTTCAGAATTTCAAACAACTCCTCTGGAGCCTCTTGGCCAATTTTGCTCAAATTTCATATGGAGCCTCCTTAGGTAGGGGGAACAAAAGATTGCTAAAATGGTCACAGTTTGTTGACCAAGATGGCCGCCATGCCCATATATGGTAAAAACCTTTAAAACTCTTCTTCTCTAGAACCGAGGATGCTTTGGGGCTGAATCTTTTCATAAATCATCGGGGACAGGGGGTCTACCAAAGTTGCTAAAATAATGGTCATACATTGACATTTGACCTTTTTACGGCAAGGTCAAGTTTGCTTCCTTATGCATTTGTATGGGAAAAAACATTTAAAAATCTTATTCTCCAAAACCGAGGATGGCTTGTGGCTGAATCTTTGCATATATCATCTGGAACGGGCGGTCTACCAAAGTTGCTAATATAATTGTCATACATTGACATTTAACCTTTTATGGCGAGGTCAAGTTTGCTTCTGTATGCATTTGTATGGGCCCCATACATTTGTATGGAAAAAATGTTAATTTCAAATGGCATTTCCTCTGAAGCCTCCGGGCCAGTGTTGCTCAAATTTCATGTGGAGCCTCCGTGGGCAGGAGAATGAAAGATTGCTAAAATGGGTATGGTCCATTGATCAAAATGGCTGCCATGCCCATATATGGTAAAAACCTTTAAAAATCTTTTTCTCCATAACCAAATAAGCCCTGGGTCCTGATCTTTGCACAAATTATGGGGGACAGGAGATCTACCAAAATTGCTAAAATGATGGTTCTATGTTGACATTTGACCTTTTTACCTCCAAGGTCAAATTTGCTTCCCCATTTGTATGGGCCATATACATTTATATTGAAAGTGTCGAAGTGACTTGTAGATCAACAGTAGTTAAAATTGTTCTGATTGGAAATCTAAGATGGCCATCATCTGGTTTATATTTATAATATTTCCCTGCCACTGTGCTGTTTACATGTATAAAATCATGATTCTTCAGAAACCACTTAGCCAATTTCCACCAAATTTCGCATTGATCCTGGGGGTGGTCGGGTGGTGCGAAGGTGTCATGTATCTTGGTTCACCGGGGCGTCCAGCTGATATTGGCTTACAGTTGGGCAAGGCCTGCTATCGTTGAAGTAGGTAAAGGTAGAGGGGGAATGTTTTTATTTCTTCTGTTTCTTCCCTTTCATTCCTGTTCCTCTTTCTTCCCTGTTCCTCTCTTTCATCTCTTCTACTATCTCTTCTATCTCTTTTCTCCCTTTCTCTGGGAGACGACACAAAATGACCCACAAGGGTTGACGTGTCGTTAAACCCCAACACAATCAATCGCATTGATCCTTCTGTTGAAATATAATTGATAGTTTATTCAAATGATCATGCTCCATTGACTGTCCGGCCCATATATTCTTCTTCAAAACTAAGAACTGCTCAAATGATGATATTTTCATTAGTTGCGATGATAGGATTGGGAAAATGTTGCATAACATCTGCATGTCTGCAGTGTCTATGTCACTCAGGTGAGCGAACGGTTTCCCGTGGGCCTCTTGTCTTTATATATTGTGTAAATGCGGCACATTTACTCTAATATTCAGACAGTTACACCTGCAAGTTCAGCAAACAGTGTAGACAAGACTTATTAGAAGTTTTAGGGGCAGTTGCACTTTACCGGGCACTACTATTCATCTGATTTCATAGTTACATTTAGTTGGGGGCTGCTACCCACAAACCCCTGCAACATATCGTCCGGATTATAATATTATGTTCCAGTCATACACAATCCAATTAGAAAATATTAAGATGCAAACCCACACACATATAACCTAATCAAAATTAGTAGTGCCCGGTAAAGTGCATTCTAGCCAAAGTTTTATGATGACCCCACATATCGAGGGTTGAGTGCAAGACTATGGTAACTCAAACATATTTTTGAAACCCTTGTTTAGGGGCAACTTGGACCCCTTTGTAAACAATGCAAATTTAGGTGCCATTGCTCATATGAGCAATGGCACCTAAATTTTCATTGTTTACAGAAAGAAATGTTGTAATCTTCATAACGCCTTCATGGTGAGGAGATTAGGTTTGGGGAAAAACAACCATCTGACTTACATGTACGCCAGTCTTGCGCTCAACCCTCGATATATAAGTATTACTCTTCAAACATAGCTCTAGGTAAGGCATTTTTTTTTTTCATCCAAACATGTCAGTACTTCTCTTATTTCTCCATGAAAACATATGTTGTTGGTTCTCCTTTGAAGCACATTGCTGAGACACTTGGAATGAGTACCCACAACATACATTTTCATGGAGAAATGAGAAAACTATCATGTGGATATCCCTTCTTATCTGGACCTATGACAGACAGGAAGTATGTCCTTATTGGTTTAATGATTAATGATTATTAGATCATTCAACACCTTATATGTGTTGAAATCAAGTATTGACAGACAGCATTTGTAAAATGTTTCTTATATTTTAAAAAATAAAATTAAAAAATAAAATGAAATATGCTTTCATGGAGAAATAAGAAAATTATAAAGTGGATAGCCCTTCCAAACTGGAGCTCTACTCCAAGCCTTCTTTAACGCTTAGCACTCTGGGTAAAATTTTCAGCAGACGACATTTTGAAATATTTTTCTTATTTTTCTCAGAAAACAGGATATGACATTTCATGCAAATTGTCTCCTAAGGAGACAATTTGCATGAAATGTCAAATCCTGTTTTCTGGGAAAAATAAGAAAAATGTCATCAATCTGTCGTCTGCTGAAAATGCCCAGAGAGTGGTAAAGGTTAATACATTTCATTAAATCTTGCTTCTTAGAACTGTTTGTGGATGATGCCACTATGTACATTTCAGGCCCATCAGCAGCTACTCCCTGTAACTTTCTTAATGCTGACTTGGGTAAATTTCCATACATGGTGCAATGATAATGATATGATACTCAGTGTTCCAAAAACAAAAGCTATGTTCATTACAGAGGGTGGTCAGATGTGGCAAAGGTGTCGTGTATCTTACGTCATGGGGGCGTCCAACTGATATTGACTTACAGTTGGGCAAGGCCTGCTGTCCTTAGAGGGGGAATGTTTCTATTTCTTCTGTTCTTCACTTTCATTCCTGTTCCTCTTTCTTCCCTGTCCTTCTCTTCCATCTTCTCTACTCTCTTTTCTCCCTTTCTCTGGAAGACGACACAAAATGACCCACAAGGGTTAATGTGTCGTTAAACCCCAACACAATCAGTCAATATGTTCACTCCTGTTCTGAAAATTGCAGGGGAATCAATACAGGTTTCGGACAGTGAAAAACTTCTTGGTATTCATGCATTGATTGTACACTATCATGAACCTCACAGGTAGAAGCAACAATTAACTCTTCTCTTGCTGAACATAACATGCCCCGTCTTAGCAAACAGTGTAGATCAAGATCAGTTGGCTTCTTCAGAAGCCAACTGATCTGAGTCTGCACTGTTTGTCTTTAAATATGTGAATTTCTGTCAAAAACCTGAGCCAAGTAATCTAATTGGCTGGAAATTAGAAGTGGGCATGGCATCATAATTTATTCAGCATGACAAGGGTTAAACAATGTAACTCATTATTATACCTTCTCAGTCCCTCTCAGAAAGCTTTTCTATAATGCATACATACTCCACCACCTGGACTATTGTTGTACCATTTAGGGAAATGCTAATATTGAACTAATGAATTCTATACATGTAGTAAAATTCCAAAAATGAGCTGCAAGATCTATTTTAGACAAACAAGTTGACACACCTTCCAATGAAATGTTTTCTGAGCTAAAATGGATGACTTTTTCAGAAAGAGTAAACTAGCAAAAGGCATTTTTAGCTCGCCTGTACTAAAGTACAGGAAGAGCTATTGCACTTTTCCCGGCATCAGCGTTCGGCGTCAGCGTTAACAAAAATGTTAATTTTACGTCAAAGTTTTTAAGACCTCATATTTTCTAAATTCTCTGATGGATTTAGTTTATATTTGGTATTAGTATAGATGTTGGTCCAAAATTTTATTGAGCCCTATCCCCACCCCTGCTCATGAGGTATAGGCCAAGGTCACAGACTTAGAAATTTTATGTTAAAGTTTTGCATCAAGGTTTTTAAGATCTCTTAATTTCTAAATCCTTGCATGGATTTACTGTATATTTGGTTTGATAATAGATATTGGTCCAAAATTTATTTGGCACTACCCCAACCCCTGCTTATGACCTAAAGGTCAAGGTCACGGACTTAGAAATTTATGTTAAAGATTTGCGTTAAAATTTTTAAGATCTCTTTATTTCTAAATCTTTGAATGGATTTACTTTATATTTGGCATGATCATAGGTATTGATCTAAAATTTTATTCTGCACTATTCCCACTCCTGTTTATGACCTGGAGGTCAAGGTCACAGAAATTTATGTTAAAGTTTTGTGTCAAAGTTTTTAAGATCTCTTTATTTCTAAATCCTTGCATGGGGTTACTTTATATTTTGGATGGTTATAGATATTGATCTAAAATTTTATTGGGCACCATTCCCAATCCTGCTTATGATCTACAGATCAAGGTCACAGACTTAGAAATTCATGATAAAGTTTTGAGTCTAAGTTTTTAAGATCTCTTAATTTCTAAATCCTTGCATTATTTACTTTCTATTTGGCATGATTATAGATATTTCTTCGAAATTTTATTCAGCACTATCCCTGCCCTGTAACCTACAGGTCAAGATCACGGATTTAGAAATTTTATGTTAAAGTTTTACCTCAGAGTTATTAAGATCTTTTATTTATTCAACTACTTTTCAAATTATACTACATGTATTTATATTACTGTAATATACGTAAGTATTGGGACAGGAAAAAATAATTAATTTTTTAGGTGTCCCAATACTTAGGACTACGAAAAAATAATTATTTTTTTAGTTGTCCCAATTCTTACGTCTGCGAACCAAAGGCATAAAATGTACTGGTAGCCATTGTGTGTTACGACCACCGAATGTTGATGACATTTCGGACATAAAATGGGTATCGTCTTTTTTGATGTACTGGTATTATTCTATTATAATGAATTACATGTTATTATGGAATAAAATGGTTTACCTCCTATTTGCTTTGTTTTCTTAAATTTCCTCATTTAATTCATGTCATTAATCCAGAATTGTAACTGTTAAATTTGTACAAAAGCGTTAAACCAAACAAGACAATTGCATCATTGATTGGTCAGGTGTAATTTTGCCCTTCAAAGATTGTCACTGCACACAGCGGGTGCCTTTGATGAGTGTATGGGAAATGGACTTCATAAGAGGAGCAGCCGCTCATTGCTAGAAAGGCACGCTGCAATTAATTAGTTAAATAATTTTTAATTTATATATCAGACACTGCATTATGTAGCATCTGATCTGGGTATACACTGTTTGCCCAGGCCTATTTGTCCTAGTACTTACGGCTAATACCGTAAGTTACCCTCCCATGTCCGTCTTGCTGATGCACGGGTTTTCTGGCCCATCAACAGATTGTCAGTAAAAAAAAAAAAAAAAAAAAAAAAAAAAAATCCGTACGTTTTATCAGACTGCACAGCCCTTGTCAGTTCTCCATGTAAACCAAATGGACGTGCAAAAATTTTATGATACGTATGGTAAGGAGTAATACTGGCTGAAATTTTTGGCATCTCAAAATAAAAATAAAGCTATCCCCAAAAAATGCCACAATCATGAGAAACGGTCATTTCAAATATCAAGGGAATTTGCATCTTGAAGAAGCGTTTTTCGTGCTTGATTGCATTCGCACCTAACTGTAAAAAACATGGCGTGCTCTAGGAAAACTAACATTATCCCATATGCCAATATTGCAAAGTCCAGCTAATCTGCACTAGCACTATAAAGGTATGTAAAGTTAGTACCGGTGCTATACAGTGTACATGCTGAATAGTGAGGATCCTAATGCGCATGATATCATGGAAATTCGCCTCTTTAAGTGTAAAGATAGAGGATATGTTGGTTTTCCCCACAGTAGGCCACTAATTCCGACATTTACTGCTCAAGACTTGAGACCTATTCATAACGGGAGTTTACCGGTCGAAGAAAATATACCTTATGCAAATAAAACAAAGTAAAATGACTGACTGTTTTAAAAGGGGGACGGGTGGAGAGTATAATTTATTAAAAACGGTGTTTATATATATATATATACGAGGGATGTTCGAAATGAATTGCTTATTTCTATCTGGAGACTTCAAATTTCAAGTTAGCCCAAAAGTACTCATTTCATGCCCTCGAAGTACACCCCTTGGCTAGAAATGCAATGTTTCAGCCAATGTATCCACTACTTGAAGGCGTCACGGTACGCTGATCTGGGCACAGTAATAAGGTACTGATGAATGGCAGATCCAAGTGCCTGTCGGGACTGGTATTTCCGCCCAGCAAGGAATGCTTTCAATTTCGGAAACAAAAAGAAATCACATGGGGCAAGGTCTGGGGAATACGGGGGTGGGGGGTGGGGGGGGGGAGGCAAAACAGTTACCTTTTCTTTCTTCAAAAACGCCGTAACTATTGCGGAGGTATGAGCTGGGGCATTGTCATGTAGAAGACGGACATGTTTAAAACCAGTGGCAGGGCGTCGTTTCTGATAATACTTTTTCAGTTTCTTCAGTACTACGTCTTTGTAGTACTTTCCGGTGATGCTTTTGCTCTTTTTCACTGGCACTTTTATTGCGACTCCTTCACCAGAGAAGAAGATTGCATACAAAACCTTCTTTGTACTCAAAGAACGTTTGGCAATTATTGGGCGTTTGCTGTGTTTAGTGGCCCAGATCTTATTGCTAACCTTTCTGACGGGCTCAAAATAATGGACCCAGGTTTCATCACCTGTGACGACATTGGCAAACTGCTTTTTATCATATTTTGGAAACATTTGAAGCAGCTTTTTGGCCACTTTAACCCGTTGCCTCTTTTGCTCGTCAGTTAACAGATGTGGCACCCATCTAGCAGAAATCTTTCTGACTTTCAAATGCTTCTTCAAAATAAGGTGAACCATTGATAGTGATATGCCTACCTTTCGTGCAATATCACGAACTGTAAATCTGGCATCTCCTTCAATGATTTCCTTTATTTTGGAAACGATTTCTTTACGAGATGCAGATTTTGGCCTACCTGATTTCGGTGCATTTTTTATGGACTCTACACCAGACTCAAATTTCTTTTTCCACTGCCGAACTGTGTCATAAGACACACAAGAAGGTCCAAAAGCAGTAGAAATTTCAGTCATCAGCTTCTTCAAAGAACAACCAAGTTTTGAGCGAGCTTTGATGTAAGCCCGTATTTCATCTTTTTTGTCGATGCTTCTATCAACCATTTTTACTGCAGTGGTCAATGACTGCGTGTATTCAAATGGCAAATTTTATGTCTTACACTTAGTCTAACATGTACATTTATACACCATTGTGTAGATATTGAATAGCCCTGTACAGGTATGTATTGGTTTTTATCGTGCCCCACGTGGCTATCGAGCTAGAGGACAATAAGCAATTCATTTCGAACATCCCTCGTATATATATATATAAAAAGGTCTTTTTTTCTTGTACTGTATCACTCAAGGTTTATCGAATGACAAGTTTCACACTAAATTTTACATTAGTGTTTTATTAGCAAATAAATACATGTATAAGATAATAGGGATGCAGCATAACCAGTAAACTGATGTTTCAGTATAGTGTGTAGATGAAAACTATGATCAGCTGCATGAATGTCTAGTCTTCGTATCTGGCTTCTTACTGATTATGCCGTGTCCTTGAATTTGTGAAAGAAAAACATGCACAGAAAACAAACAAACAAAAACCAACTGTCCCAAAGTCCCCACCCATGAAAAAACATGACTGGGCTTACAACACTGACCGGAATCGGCTTGCGCACACGTGCAGCCTAAAGCACATTTCTTGCTGTAAGGGCGTGCAAGCCGATATGGGATCTGAGGTTTTTGCAAAAGCAATAGAAAACAAACAAAAAAGGCAATCACTGAATCCTCTCAGTAAATTTTCTAGCCATTTCTTTAATAAGCTGTGTGGGCACACTGGAAATTTGGGACTATGAGATTCTTACGGGATTCGTACAAACAATATGGTACCCAAAACCCCTAAGTATTAGGACAGACAGGCTCCAGCAAACAGTGTAGACCCCTGATCAGATGCTGCATCTGATCAGGGTCTGCACTGTTTTCACTCATCCAGCAACATTTTAGACAGGTCAACAGATTGTGAAATGGATTTACAAACATTTTATTACCAGTGTCTGTACCTGGTATCGCAAACAGAAAGTGTTTTTTTTTTGCCTTTACAAGTTACTAGTATAGCGAATCGAACAAGCTCTTGGATTTGCATATCTCGCGACAAGCGCGTGCCGGACAATTAAAATGGTCAACACTTTCTATGTGCGAGTGTGCCTTTCAAAGTTTCTGAAATAGGACAGTTTAATCAGTCACAAATGCAGGTTTTATTTATGTTCTCTTGTCTTCCTGACAACGACCGCACAACCGTTAATTAATTCAGAACATTAATTACCTCTATTATATGAATGCGAAGAAGTGGGAAGTTGTTTGTAAACAAACAAAACGTGTACCCATTTAGGCCATTTATCGCCATTTTAAATATGATATTTAGGTCCAAAATCACTGTCCCAATACATATGATACAAAAAATTATTGAAAATTTTTGCGATTTTTCATATGTCCCAATTTTTTGGTCTTGAAAAAATAATTATTTTTACGAATTTGGAAGGTGTCCCAATACTTTGAGTGTCCCAGTACTTACGAATATTACGGTATATATATATATATTTATATTATATTTATATTTATTTGGTATACATATAGCAGCTATAGAAGATGTTCATCCAGAATTATATCCAGTACCATCCATGTCTTCCTCCCTCCCCACCCCGCCGCGCCGCCCCTCTCCCCTTCACATACACACACACTAACTATGATCAGGATTTAAAGATGATAGTATTAATTTTTAGCTCACCTGAGCTATATTCAGGATGAGCTATTGTGATCACTTTTTGTCCATTTGTCCATCCGTGTGTCTGTCCGTTAACATTTTCAAACGATTTCTCCTCTGGAGCTGCTGAGCCAATTTTGCTCAAATTTCATATGGAGCCCCCTTAGGGTAGGGGAATGAAAGATTGCTAAAACGGTCGCGGTCCATTGACATAGATGGCCGCCATGCCCATATATGGTAAAAACCTATAAAAATCTTCTTCTCCAGAACCGAGGATGCCTTTGGGCTGAATCTTTGTAAGACTCATTGGGGATGGGAGGTCTACCAAAGTTGCTAAAAGAATTTGCATACTGACCTTTTTATGGCAAGGTCAAGTTGGCTTCCCTAGTATGCATTTGTATGAGCCCCATAATGGGAAAATTGTTGAGAATTTCAAACAACTTCTCCTCTGAGGCCTCTGAGCCAATTTTGCTCAAATTTCATATGGAGCCACCTTAGGGTGGGGAAACCAAAGATAGCTAAAATTACCGCGGTCCGTTGACCAAGATGGCCACCATGCCCATATATGGTAAAAACCTTTAAAAATCTTCTTCTCCAGAACCAAGAAAGTCTTCGGGCTGAATCTTTGCACAAATCATCGGGGACAAGAGGTCTACCAAAATTGCTAAAAGAATTGTCATACGTTGACATTTTGACCTTTTACCGCAAGGTCAAGTTTGCTTCCCTATGCATTTGTATGAGCCCCATACATTTGAATGGGAAAGTTGTTGAGAATTTCTCCTGAAGCCTCTGAGCCAAATTTGCTCAAATTTCATATTGAGCCTTCTTAGGTTGGGGGACCGAAAGATTGCTAAAATGGTCGCAGTTCATTGACCAAGATGGCCGCCATATATGGTAAAACCCTTTAAAAATCTTCTTTTCCAGAACCGAGGATGCCTTGGGGCTGAATCTGTGCACAAATCATCAGGGACAGGTGATCTACCAAAGTTGCTAAAAAGATTGTCGTATGTTGACATTTGACCTTTTTACAGCAAAGTCAAGTATGCATTGCCATGGCTGCCATCTTGAAAATCTATTTTTCGCTTCTTCTCCTGAACTGAAAGGCCAATTGACTTCAAACTTGATAGGAAGCATCAGGGTGACTTGTAGATTAAATATAGCTAAAATCATGCCGATTGGAAATCCAAGATGGCCGCCATAGCAGCCATCTTGAAAATCTACTTTTCGCTTCTACTCCTAAACCCAAAAGCCAGTTGACTCCAAACTTGGTAGGAAGCATTAGGGTGACTTATAGATCAAAAATAGCTAAAATTGTGCCGATCAGAAATCCAAGATGGCCGACATGGCAGCCATCTTGAAAATCTATTTTTCGCTTCTTCTCCTGAACCGAAAGGCCAATTGACTCCAAACTTGCTAGGAAGCATCAGGATGACTTGTAGATCGAAAATAGTTAAAATCGTGCCAATCGGAAATCCAAGATGGCCACCATGGCAGCCATCTTGAAAATCTATTTTTCGCTTCTTCTCCTGAACTGAAGGGCCATTTGACTCGAAACTTGGTAGGAAGCATCGGGGTGACTTATAGATAAAAAATAACAAAAATTGTTCTGATCAGAAATCCAAGATGAGTGCCATGGCCACCATCTTGAAAATCTGTTTTTCACTTTATTTCCTGAGCCTAAAGGCCAACTGACTCTAAACTTGGTAGGAAGTATCAGGGTGACTTGTAGAGCAAAAATAGCTAAAATCCTGCTGATCAGAAATCCAAGATGGCCACCATGGTGGCCATCTTGAAAATCTTTTTTTCGCTTCTTCTCCTAAACCCAAAAGCCAATCGACTTGAAACTTGGTAGGAAGCATCAGGGTGACTTATAGATCAAAAATGGATATTATTGTTCCAATTGGAAATCCATGGCGGCCGTCTTGAAAATCTATTTTTCACTTCTCATGAACCGAAAGGCTTATTGACTTTAAACTAGGTAGGAAGCATCAGGGTGACCTGTAGATCAAAAATAGCTAAAATCGTCACTATCAGAAATCCAAGATGGCCGCCATGACTCCAAACTTGCTAGGATGCATGAAGGTGAACAGTAGCTAAAAGCAATCTGATTGGAAATCTAAGATGGCTGCCATATTTCCCTGCTACTGAGCTGTTTACATGTATAAAATCATGATTCTTCAGAAACCACTTAGCCATTTGCCACAAAATTTCATTGATCCTACTGTTGAAATGTGATTGAGAGTTTGTTCAAATGATCACGGGCCATTGACTGTCATGCCATATATATTCTTCTTCAAAATTAAGAACTGCTTAAATGATGATCTTTTCATTAGTTGCAATGACAGGATTGGAAAAATGTTGCATAACATCTTCATATCTGCAGTGGCTATGTCACAGGTGAGTGACCTGTGGCCCGTGGGCCTCTTGTTTTAAGCTGACCTGAGCCAAAGACTCAAGGTGAAGAAATTGTGATCACTCACCGTCAGTCTACGTCGTCGTCGTTCGTCTGTCCACAATCTTTAAACAACATCTCCTCCTAAACCACTGATTGAAATTTGACCACAGGAATGATCCTTGGTTGGTCCTCTTTCAAAGTTGTTCAGATGGTTCCGGTCCATTGCATATCTAGGTCACAGGAGCTAAAAATAGATTTTTTAACTAAAAACTTCAAAAATCTTCTTGTCAGAAACCACTGGACCGAATTCAATGTAATTTTGCAGAAATGTTCCTTTGGTGATCCTCTACCAAGATTGTTCAAGCCGTTTGGATTTGTCAAAAAACATGGCCGCCAGGGGGCGTGGCTTATTTTCCTTATATATCTATATAGAAAACTTTAAAAATCTTCTTGTCAGAAACCACTGGACCGATTTCAATATAATTTTGCAGAAAAGTTCCTTTGGTGATCCTCTACCAAGATTGTTCAAGCCATTTGGATTCGTCAAAAAACATGGCCGCCAGGGGGCGTGGCTTATTTTCGCTATATATCTATATAGAAAACTTTAAAAATCTTCTTGTCTGAAACCACTGGACCGATTTCAATATAATTCTGCAGAAATATTCCTTTGGTGATCCTCTACCAAGATTGTTCAAGCCGTTTGGATTCATTAAAAAACACAGCCGCCAGGGGGCGGGGCTTATTTTTCCTATATATCTATATAGAAAACTTTAAAAATCTTCTTGTCAGAAACCACTGGACCGATTTCAATATAATTTTGTAGAAATGTTCCTTTGATGCTCCTTTACTAAGATTGTTAAAGCCATTTGGATTTGTCAAAAAACATGGCCGCCAGGGGGGCGGGGCTTATTTTCCCTGTATATCTATATAGAAAACTTTAAAAATCTTCTTGTCAGAAACCACTGGACCGATTTCAATATAATTTTGCAGAAATGTTCCTTTGGTGATCCTATTGCAAGGTTGTTCAAGCCATTTGGATTTGTCAAAAAACATGGCTGCCAGGGGGCAGGGCTTATTTTCCCTATATAGAAAGCTTTAAAAATCTTCTTGTCAGAAACCACTGGACCAATTTCAATATAATTTTGCAGAAATGTTTCTTTGGTGATCCTTTACCAAGATTGTTCAAGCCATTTGGATTCGTCAAAAAACATGGTCGCCAGGGGGCGGGGCTTATTTTCCCTATATATCTATTTAGGAAAACTTTAAAAATCTTCTTGTCAGAATTCGCTGGACCGATTTCAATATAATTTTGAAGAAATGTTCCTTTGGTGATCCTCTACCAAGATTATTCAAGCCACTTGGATTCGTCAAAAAACATAACTGCCAGGGGGGCGTGGCTTATTTTCCCCTATATATCTGTATAGAAAACTTTAAAAATTTTCTTGTCAGAAACCACTGGACCAAATATAATATAATTTTGCAGAAATGTTCCTTTGGTGATCCTCTACCAAGATTGTTCAAGCCATTTGGATTCGTCAAAAAACATGGCCACCAGGGGGCGAGGCTTATTAGCTCTAGCTTTTGTGATCACTCACCGTCCGTCGTCGTCGTCATCATCGTCGTCCGTATGTCCATCCGTCCACAATCTTTAAACAACATCTCCTCCTAAACCACTGATTGGATTTTGACCAAACTTCACAGGAATGATCCTTGGTTGGTCTTCTTTCAAAGTTGTTCAAATGGTTCCTGTCCATTGCATATCTAGGTCACAGGAGCTAAAAATAGATTTTTTAACTAAAAACTTAAAAAATCTTCTCGTCAGAAACCACTGGACCGATTTCAATATAATTTTACAGAAATGTTCCTTTGGTGATCCTCCACCAAGATTGTTCAAGCCATTCGGATTCGTCAAAAAACATTGCTGCCAGGGGGCGGGGCTTATTTTCCCTATATATCTGTATAGAAAACTTTAAAAATCTTCTTGTCCGAAATCACTGGACCGATTTCAATATAATTTTGCAAAAATGTTCCTTTAGTGATCCTCTACCAAGATTGTTCAAGCCATTTGGATTCATCAAAAAACATGGCCGCCAGGGGGCGGGGCTTAATTTCCCTATATATCTATATAGAAAACTTTAAAAATCTTCTTGTCAGAAACCACTGGACCGATTTCCATATAATTTTGCAGAAATGTTCCTTTGGTGTACCAGGATTGTTCGAGCCATTTCGATTAGTCAAAAAACATGGCCGCCAGGGGGCAGGGCTTATTTTCCCTATATATCTATATTGAAAAATGTTAAAATCTTCTTGTCCGAAACCACTGGACCGATTTCCATATAATTTTGCAGAAATGTTCCTTTGGTGATCCTCTACCAAGATTGTTCAAGCCATTTGGATTTGTCAAAAAACATGGCCACCAGGGGGCAGGGCTTATTTTCCCTATATATCTATATAGAAAACTTTAAAAATCTTCTTGTCCGAAACCACTGGACCGACTTCAATATAATTTTGCAAAAATGTTCCTTTGGTGATCCTCTACCAAGATTGTTCAAGCCATTTGGATTCGTCACAAAACATGGCTGCCAGGGGGTGGGGCTTATTTTCCCTATATATCTATATAGAAAACTTTAAAAATCTTCTTGTCAGAACCACTGGTCCGATTTCCATATAATTTTGTAGAAATGTTCCTTTAGTGATCCTCTACCGAGATTGTTCGAGCCATTTGGATTCGTCAAAAAACATGGCCGCCAGGGGGTGGGGCTTATTTTCCCTATATATAGAAAAATGTAAAAATCATCTTGTCCCAAACCACTGGACCGATTTCCATATAATTTTGCAGAAATGTTCCTTTGGTGATCCTCTACTAAGATTGTTCAAGCCGTTTGGGTTCGTCAAAAAACATGGCCTCCAGGGGGCAGGGCTTATTTTCCCTATATATGTATCTATATAGAAAACTTTAAAAATCTTCTTGTCAGAAACCAATGGACCGATTTCAATATAACTTGGAAGGAATGTGTCTTTGGTCACCCTCTTCCAAGGTTGTTCAAGCCATCATGATTCGTCAAAAAGTATGGCTGCAAGGGGGTGGGGCTTATTTTCCCTATATATCTATATAGAAAACTTGAAAAAAAATCTTAATGTCAGAAACCACTGGACCGATTTCAGTATAACTTGGCAGAAATGTTTCCTTGGTGACCCTTTACCAAGATTGTTCAGGCCGTCATGATTTGTCAAAAAACATGGCTGCTAGGGGGTGGGGCTTATTTTGCCTGTATATCTATATAGAAAACTTGAAAAAATCTTCTTGTCAGAAACCACTGGACTGATTTCAATATAACTTGGCAGACATGTTACCTTGGTGACCCTTCCTTGGTGACCCTTTACCGTTCAAGTAATCGTGATTTGTCAAAAAACATGGCTGCTAGCGGGTGGGGCTTATTTTCCCTATATATCTATATAGAAAACTTTAATAATCTTCTTGTCAGAAACCACTGGACGGATTTCAATATAACCTAGCAGGAATATTTCTTTGGTGACCCTCTACCAAGGTTGTTCAGGCTGTCATGATTCGTCAAAAAACATGTCTCTTAGGGGGTGGGGCTTATTTTCCCTATATATCTATATAAAAAACTTTAAAATTCTTTTTGTAAGAAACCGTTACACCAAATTCAATGTAACTTGACAGGAATGGTGACCTTCTACCAAGATTGTTCAAGCTTTCATGATACGTCAAAAAACATGGCCCCCAGAGGGGGCGGGGCTTATTTTCCGTATATATCTGTATAGAAAACTTTGAAATTCTTCTTGTCAAATACCCCTGACCAATTTCAATGTTGCTTTGGTGACCCTCTACCAAGAATGTTCAAGCAATCCTGATTTGTCAAAAAAACATGGCTGTTAGGGGTGGGGCTTATTTTCCCTATATATCTAGATAGAAAACTTTGAAAATCTTCTTGTCAGAAAGCACTGAACCGATTTCAATTTAACTTGGTTTAACTTGGTAAACAGATTTTGCCTTTGGTGACCCTCAACCAAGTTTTTTCAAGGTGTCATGATTCGTCAAAAAGAAAAAAAATGGCTGTTAGGGGGTAGGGCTTTATAGCAATATAAAACACTTTAAAAATCTTTTTGTCAGAAACCACTGGACCAATTTCAATATAACTTGGCAGAAATGTTCCTTTGGTGACCCTCTTTCAAGATTTAGTTGTCATGATGCGTTAAAAAGAAAAAAACATGGCTGCTGTGGCGGGTTGGTGGGGGGTGGGGGGTGCAGGGCTATAAAATTTAGAGCAGTGAACTTGGCTGAAACTTCAACACTAATATAAGTATACAAATCTGTTTGCTCAGGTGAGCGATATAGGACTATCATGGTCCTCTTGTTTTCCCTATATATCTATATAGAAAACTTTAAAAATCTTCTTGTCACAAACCATTGGACCAATTTCAGTATAATTTTGCAGAAATGTTCCTTTGGTGATCTTTTACCAAGATTGTTCAAGCCATTTGGATTCGTCAAAAAACATGGCCGCCAGGGGGCGGGGCTTATTTTCCCTATATATCTATTTAGAAAACTTTAAAAATCTTCTTGTCAGAAACCACTGAACCGATTTCAATATAATTTTGAAGGAATGTTCCTTTGGTGATCCTCTACCAAGCTTGTTCAAGCCATTTGGATTCGTCAAAAAACATGACCGCCAGGGGGGCGTGGCTTATTTTCCCTATATATCTGTATAGAAAACCTTTAAAAAATTTTCTTGTCAGAAACCACATGACCGAATATAATATAATTTTGTCAAAAAACATGGCTGCCAGGGGGTGGGGCTTATTTTTCCTATATATCTATATAGAAAACTTTAAAAATCTTCTTGTCAGAAGCCACTGGACTGATTTCTATAGAACTTGGCAAAAATGTTTCCTTGGTGATCCTCTACCAAGATTGTTCAAGCCGTCATGATTTTAATGATCTTCTTGTCAGAAACCACTGGACCGATTTCAGTATAACATTGCAGGGATGTTTCTTTTGTAACCCTCTACCAAGATTGTTCAAGTCGTCATGATTCATCAAAAAACGTGGCTGCCAGGGAGTTGGGCTATATTTCCCTATATATATATAGTAAACTTTAAAAATCTTCTTGTCAGAAACCACTGGACCGAATTTATTATAACTTAGCAGAACTGTTCCCTTGTTTACCCTCTACCAAGATTGTTCAAGTTATCATGATTCGTCAAAAAACATGTCCACCAGGGGGTGGGGCTTATTTTCCCTAAATATCTATATAGAAAAGTTTAAAAATCTTCTTGTCAGAAACCACTCGACCGATTTCAATATCACTTCAATATTTCAATATCAGGAATGTTTCTTTGGTGACCCTCTACCAAGATTGTTCATGCTGTCATGATTCCTCAAAAACCATGGCCGCTAGGGAGCAGGGCATATTTTCTATATATATCTATATAGAAAACTTTAAAAAAATCTTCTCATAAGAAACCGTTGGATCGAGTTCAATGTAACTTGGCAGGAATGTCGACTTGGTGACCTTCTACCAAGATTGTTCACGCCCTCATGATACGTCAAAAAACATGGCTGCCAGGGGGCGGGGCTTATTTTCCCTGTATATCTGTAAAGAAAACTTTAAAATTCTTCTTGTCAGAAACCACCTGAGTGATTTCAATATTACTTGGCAGGAATGTTTCTTTAGTGACCCTCTACCAAGATTGTTCAAGCAATCATGATTCGTCCAAAAACATGGCTGCTAGGGGTGGGGCTTATTTTCCCTATATATCTAAATAGAAAACTAAAAATCTTCTTGTCAGAAACCACTGAACAGAGTTCGATATAACTTGGCAGGAATGTTCCTATGGTGACCCTCTACCAAGTTTGTTCAAGCTGTCATGATTCGTCAAAAAACACGGCCGTTAGGGGGTGCCGTGGGGCTTATTTTCCCTATATAACTATATAAAACATTTTGAAAATCTTTTTGTTAGAAACCGCTGGACCGATTTCAATATAACTTGGCAGAATTGTTCCTTTGGTGACCCTCTTTCAAGATTCAGTTCAAACCATCATGATGCATGAAAAAAACATGTCCGCTCAGGAGCAGGGCTATAAAAGTTATACAAAAATCTTAGAGCAGTGAACTTGGCTGAAACTTCAACAGTAAGTATGCAAAGCTGTTTGCTCAGGTGAGCGACATAGGACCATCATGGTCCTCTTGTTTCGATTGTTAAGCGTGATATCAGGCGAGTTATCCTGTCTGGCGACAGGTCTTGTTAACATATAAGTTCACATGCAACCTTTCATCCCCTTATTTACAAGATCAGTTTCAATTTACACATGAAGTACACAATCACAATCTTAGCTCAACATCTGATAATCTCCTGTATGTATCAAAACCCACTTACGAAATTTATAGAACTACCCTGACTTATTCTAAATTTAGAATTCCATTTATTGAAAGATCAAATTGGCTAGCTCACTTCTACATTCCAAACAAAGGTACTTAGAATGGAAGGTACTTAGAATGGCTAGCAAATCCATCCTGAAAAAGTTTTCTGCCTACGCTTTTTGTATATTGTCAGTGACTACATAATTATGCTTGTATATGCTATGAATCATAATGTATATATAGTCAAACTTCAATGGCTCGAACATCTTTGGGACCATGGAAATTTGTTCGAGAGATGGGTAGTTCGAGCCAATGAGATTTAATCATGGCACCAGGTCAGGAAGCAAATGGCGATAATTTATGGAAATGTTTTCGATCTTCAACAAAACAATGGTATGTTGCGTGTACTCATTAGAATCGCCTCAATGAGGCAATTCTAATGAGAACAACACAACATACAATTTCATAATAAAATAAGAAAATTTCCCTCGATATTTGTGTTCTTGAGCTATCGGAAAAATTCTGTAAGGACTCAAAAATGAGTTCGAATAAGCCATGGTAAATGAGCCATCGGTGTTCGAGCCGTCAAAGTTCGACTGTATGTTTGTTTAGCTTTAGATGCATGTCATGTATGTCTTTGTTAACTTTATAAATAATTGTAAGTTTTGAAGGAGGACCCCAGGGAAGATTGGACTATGTCCAACTGGGCATTCTGTTTAAATAGTCATCATTATTATTATTATTATAAATGACATAAGGAGTGTTCTGATGATCAGACATACATAAGTATTACTCTATAAACATTGTGTCAGTATTTTTCTTATTTCTCCATGAAAACATACAATGTGGGTACTCATTAGAAGCGCCTCAATGAGGCACTTCTAGTGAGCACCCACAACACATTTTTTTTGGGGGGGGGGGAGGGGGGCGGGGGGGGGGGGGGGGAGAAAAAAGAAAACTATCTAGAGGTATGTTAACACTCCAGAAAAGATGATAATTGAGATGTTACTTTGGGATGTCTTTGTTATTTGGGCAGCAAAATATATCTTTTTGGTACTCATTGGAATTCTCTCTGAGGCAATTCCAATGAGTACCCACAAGATACATTTTGATGCAGAAATAACAAAAAAAAAAATGTGTATATACATTCTGAAAACGCTCCTTATCTGGACCCATGTCATACCAAGCTCTCCAGATGAGGCATTTTCTTCAACTGAAAAGTAATCATATTTTTCTTATTACTGCATGAACACATATGTTGTGGGTACTCATTAGAAGTGCCTGAGTAGGGCCCTTCTAATGAGTACCCGCAATATATGCTTTCATAGAGAAATAAGAAAACTATCATGTGGATATCCCTTCTTACCTATAGCTCTGACAGACAGGAAGTATGTCCTTATGGGTTCAATGATTAATGATTATTAGATCATTCAACACCTTATATATGTTGAAATCATTGACCCGACAGCATTTAATTTTCATTTGTATTTGTTTTTTTCTTATTTCTTGAAGCAAAATATAAAAAAATAAGATGAATTAATGATAATATAAAGAATAAAGTGGTATTGACATTTGAATCCTGTTCTAAAGAAATGCCCAACACAGTTCTTGCAGAATACGAAAACTATTACATGTACTTATTTATCATCATCCATAAGATAAGAGGAATACTTAGAAGATAATTATTATTTTATTATTTTTGCACCAAAACATAAGTTTTAGGTGTTCAGTGGAATTGTTTTTAGGGAGAATATTTAGGCCTACAGTGCATACCACAATATTCACATCCCTAAATTTTAGCATGTGTTTTCAAACAAACCAAGGTGTCTTTGGTGTAGGTGACAGGTTTTGAATTAAATCTGTACTAAATTGATTCTCCACTGATTTTAATTATTGGTGTTGTGACAATTTTCAGAAATTTTGAACAAGTAGAACTTCTTGGAAACCAGCCTCCAAGTTGCATACCATATTGATTTTTTTTTCGCTTACAGTAAATGTCCTAAAATTTCGTACACCAAAGTTTTTGACAAAATGACCTATGCAGAGCAGACCCAGATCAGGGTCTATGCTATTTGCCATTCTGCTCAGTGTTTTAAAAAACAACTGCATAAAAAGCAAACTATAGACCAAAAAAGTATGGAATAAAGTGTTCGAAAGTTTAGGACATTTAAGATACAGTAATTTGCAGCCATTTTTACTATAAGAAAAATTGAATTCTAACATGATGTTAAAGTTTTCCCATAGTGCCTTATAGAAATGTTACCATGATCAAACTACAAAATGTACAATGATTCATGTCGTCAATGTAGTGCATGCAGAAGGGTGCATTTGATGGCGTCGCATGTAAACTTCTGTTGACATCTGCTGCAAAATAGTTCTTTGGAAAACTTTGCAACAATGTGGATTTTGCTTTTTGTTTAGAATTGAAATAATTTTTTTCTGCTGTGAATTATCGTTGAAGTACACATGGTGTTGTTGGGCAGATGTGGATATTAATTTGCAGTCATGAATTAATACTTTGCAATCTGCCCTCCAACACCATGCATGCCAGCCTCGGTGGCTCAGTTGGATGCGCCGTCCGACTGGAGACCAGGAGGTCGCGGGTTCAACCCCCGCCGAGGTCGGCAACATTCTTTCGTGGAGATTGATCATGAAATATTTTCTACGGTCATTCTCTTTCTTCCGCTGATTCAAGAAGGGCAGTTGTCAGTTTCTGGCAAAAGAATGTGCACAATACTGGTTAACCGCTTAGAGGCCTAAGCCTGCCCAGTAAACGTGTGGTTAGGTAAACTGACCGCGCTCGACATGACCCCATTCGGTTGACTGGGCCGTAAAACCTCAACACAAACAAAAACCAACACCATGCGTTATTTGACGATAATTCACAGTAGAGAAAAATTTGTTTCTTAAATATTAGATTTTTTTTAAACCATTGAATGCATTAAATCATGACAGAATTTTGCAAATTTACCAGGGGTCATCCTGGAGCTTTCAGAGAGGGAGAAGTTTTGCGACAATTTCAGGATTTTAGGGAGAAGTTTTGGTCCAAATTTAGGATTTCCCTATACATTTTCACTTCTCCCTCAGCTCAAGGTAGAGAGAAGTCAGCCAGCTTAGGGAGACTTCTTCTGCCAAATCGCCCTCTAGGATGACCCCTGATTTACTCTTCTGAGTAAAGCACCAGACAAAACAATGACTGAAGGATATGGAAAGCAGAGTAGGTTGAATATGATAGATCTTTCTAGTAACCAGGCGTCAATATAATATATGTAACTGTTGCTAGGCTATGTTTTACACAGTATTGATGATCACTATTAGCTTTTTGTTGCTTTGGTAACCCAAGTTATTACTGAAGTATGGACCTAACTGTAGATATGATTTTTTCAATCAATTTGATGCCGCACACTGTCATAGCTCCAGAGAAGGCACTTTTTTTTAACCAGGGAGTATTGATGTTTTTCCTTTTTCTCCATGGAAACATAAGTTGTGGGTACTCAATACTAATGAGTACCACAACATTTGTTTTTGGGGAGAAATAAGAAAAAATATTACCTGATACCCCCTCTTGTCTAATGCTATGCTCTGCATCTTATATTTTCAGGTGAGGCAAAGAACTTACCTCCTCACTCAGTCTTGGGTTCTGGCAGGAACACATTTTGTGCCATACGTTTAGATCGGGAGGAGATCTACAGGACAGCTACAGTTGAAAAGTCACTCGAGTAGGTACTACTGTCCTGAATGCCCTAAATATTTTGATGAAAAATAATTATTTTGAATATATGTATTTGAGTTAGAGCGTGAGAAAATACACCTTCAGACATGTATGCCTATAAAAAGATAGCCTGCCATCTGAAGAAACCTGATCTTTGCCTATCCAAAGAATGCCAAGCAAAGACTCTGATTCGACTGTGAGATGTGCAAACATATCCAAAAGTACATGTTCTCGCATTGCAGCTTATTTACTTTGGCACATTTTTTCGATCTTAACCCATTTACGCGGAATGGACTATTCTACCTTCCCTCTTTGGGCTGGTCCATTTCCAGTATAAGGGGTGTCTGGTTAGTTTTTATTATACGCCCCTTTGAAAAACAGGACGTATTATGTTACGGGGTATGGCGTCCGTCCGTCTGTCCGTCCGTCCATAAACTTTTTCGTTTCCGGCTAACTCCTCCTACAGTTTACATCCGATCAAGCTGAAACTTGGTATATAGTTAGACCATGATGTGGTGCAGCGCATATTATTTCGAGTTTACAGTCCACCAAATGTTTGCAGAGTTATGCCCCTTAGAAAATTTCTGTAAACTTTTCATTTCCGGTTAACTCCCCCTACATTTTACATCCGATCAAGCTGAAACTTCATATATAGTTAGACCATGATGTGGAGCAGCGCATATTGTTTCGAGGTTACAGTCCACCAAATATTAGCAGAGTTATGCCCCTTTGAAAATTTCAATAAACTTTTCGTTTCTGGCTAACTCCTCCTACAGTTTACATCTGATCTAGCTGAAACTTGGTATATAGTTAGACCATGATGTGGCGCAGCGCATATTGTTTCGGGGTTACAGTCCACCAAATGTTTGCAGAGTTATGCCCCTTAGAAAATTTCTGTAAACTTTTCATTTCCGGTTAACTCCTCCTACATTTTACATCCGATCAAGCTGAAACGTCATGTATAGTTAGACCATGATGTGGAGCAGCGCATATTGTTTCGAGGTTACAGTCCACCAAATAATAGCAGAGTTATGCCTCTTTGAAAATTTCAGTAGATTTTTCGTTTCTGGCCAACTCCTTCTACAGTTTACATCCGATCAAGCTGAAACTTCATGTATAGTTAGACCATGATGTGGAGCAGCGCATATTATTTCGAGGTTACAGTCCACCAAATATTAGCAGAGTTATACTTCTTTGAAAATTTCGATTAATTTTTAGTTTATGGCTAAATCCTCCTACAGTTTACATCCAATCAAGCTGAAACTTCAAGTACAGTTAGAGCATGATGTGGAGCAGCGCGTATTATTTCGAGGTTACAGTCCACCAAATATTAGCAGAGTTAAACCCCTTCGAAAATGTCTATTAATTTTTTGTTTCCGGCTAAATCCTCCTACAGTTTACATCCGATCAAGCTGAAACTTGATTTGTAGTAAGACCATGATGTGGAGCAGCGCATATTGTTTCAAGGTTACAGTCCACCAAATATTAGCAGAGTTAAACCCCTTTGAAAATTTCTATTAATTTTTTGTTTCCGGCTAAATCCTCCTACAGTTTACATCCAATCAAGCTGAAACTTCATAAATACTTACATGATGATGTGGAGCAGCACATATTATTTTTAGGTTACAGTGCACCAAATATTTGCAGATCAGATTTATGCCCCTTTGAAAGTTTTTGTAAACTTTTCACAGCATATTGTTTAGAGGTAATAGTGTGCCAAAGGCTCATATGAGCTTATAATATAGCCATGCTTCTGTGGTGTGTCCTCCGTCAGAAAGCATTTCTCCCTAGAAGCAGCAAACTTCTCCCTTAATTTCTTGGCCGGCTTGGACCCTTAGGTTACAGTTCACCAAATATCAGCAGAGATTATGCCCCAATGAATTTTTTTTAATATTTTTTTTTTTTGTAATTCCACTTACAGTTTATATCTGAGCACTGAATTATACAGGAGCCAGTTAATGTACTGCATCTTATTACTTGCCACGGGCGTATAATGCCCCGCTTGGCGGAGCTCTTGTTATTACCGTGTTTTATAGAAATTCCTGTATTTTATGCAAACAATGCAGAATGTAGACCCTGATCAGATGCCAAGTTCTGTGGCATCTGATCTAGGTCTACACTGTTTGCCAATGTCCCTTTTATGGGACACTAGGCTTAAATGGGTTAATGGTGGGTATATTTTATAAGCTACACTCCTATATTGTAAGGCTAGATAAGAAGTGTATATGGATATTTTTCTTTTTATGTTTTCATATTTCTGCTCAAAAACATAGATTGTGGGTACTCGTTAGAACCGCCTCGGCGAGGCGGTTCTTACGAGTACCCACAATCTATGTTTTGAGCAGAAATGTGCCCGAAGCCAGGCTTCTAAGGAATATAGTGATCAGGCCATGGTAGCAATTACCATGTTAACTCAACAAGTGTGTTGTATCCTAACAAAAATATATTGATTAATTTATATAGAAAATGACCATTTATATAGCCTTTATACATTTTTAGCTTGCCTGTACATAGTACACAGAGAGCTGTTGTAGTCACCCTGTCATTTGCTTTCACGTTTTTCTGTTCCCTTCACACTACTTTTATGTTCAAGTTTTTCAAAAATCTGTATCTGAACAACCGCTTATCAGAAAGCATTCATATTTGGTCCACAAGTACTCTTAAGGGTCGGCATTCATTCCATACATTAGACCCCAGGGTCCATGCCAGAATCTAGGACACCTGTAGAAAGTGTTTTTTTTTTTTTTTTCTTGTTTGTTTGTTTTTCTATTTTTCTGTTATGAAAACAACTTAGACAGATACTTGGTCAGACATCGGCAAACGTTTTGACATTGACATGTAGGTCTTGAAGTGAAAGTCCTCGTGACCTATATTTCATGATCCAGTGATTTTGTCTTACAGTATGTCTTGAATTTTTGTGGTCCAGTGATTTTGTTATATCTTGAAGAGTGTTCCATGTATAAACACCATACTTTCTGATTATGAGTTGGTATGACCTGAAGTTTGACCTCAAAATAAATGTAGGTCATAATGACCTTTATTTTATAATCCACTGATTTTGCCTTATATCTCAAAGAGTATTTGGTATATAAACCATTATACATCATACTTACGGAATATGAGTCACCCAAAGTTTGACCTCAAAATAAATGTAGGTCACAGTGATCTATATTTTCACGGTCCAGTGATTTGCCTTCTATCTTGAAGAGTATTTGATGTATAAACATACTTTTGGATTTCTAGTCATTATGATTCAAGTTCTGACTTTCAAATAAATGAAGGTCGCAGTGACCTACATTTCACACTCCAGTGATTTTTGCCTTCTATGTTGAAGAGCATTTGATGTTTAAACAATATACTTAGGAATTATGAGTCAGTATGATCCAAAGTTGCACCTCAAAATAAAGTAGGTCACAGTGATCTACATTTCACATGTGATCGATTTTGCTTGATATATTTAATGTATAAAGGTCATACTGTCTGATATGAGTCAGTATGACCTAGTGTTTGACCTAAAAATAAAGTAGGTAACAGTGACCTATATGTCACGGTCCAGTGATTTTGTCTTATATCTTGGAAGTGTAGTTCATGTATAAACACCATACTTTCTGATTATGTGTCAGTATGACCTGATTTTGCCTTGTCTTGAAAATTATTTCATGTATAAATGCCATACTTTCAGATTATACTTCAGTATTGCCCAACATTTGACCTCAAAATAAATATCGGCCACGGTAACTCATATTTCACAGTTCAGTGATTTTTACGTATATCTTGAAGAGTATTTCATGTATGAACATTGTTCTTTTGGATTATAATCCAGTATGACCTGAAGTTAAGACTTTAAAAGAAATGTGTAGGTCATGATGACCTATACTTCAATGTCTAGTAATTTTGATTATATGTTGAAGAGTATTTCATGTATAAACATCATATGAGTCAGTTTGACCCAAAATTTAACCCAAGAATAAATGTAGATCACAGTGACCTATATTTCACATTCCAATGCTGGCTTCAGTGACTCAGTTGGATGTTCGTCAGGAGGTTGGGGATTCGACCCCCGCCAGGACGGCATCATTCTTTTGTGGAGATTGATTGTGAAATATTTTCTACAGTCATTCTCTCCCTTCCACTGATTCAAGAAGGGCAATTGTCAGTTTCTGGGGAAAGAATGTGCACAAAACTGGTTAACCCCTTAGAGGTCATAGCCTGCCCAGTAAAAGTGTGGTTAGGTAAACTGTCTGGCTCGACATGACCTTGACTGGGCCGTTAAACTCTAAACCAACCAATCAAAGCCTATCCAGATAGTGAGTAGGTTAGCTGATTGGCTCAACTTGACATTAACAGCATTGACTGTTAAACAAATCCTTAACCTATAAACTCATATGACAGCCAAATGCAGGTGCACATCAACTCCTGTAGGTTACTTTTTTCATTTTATTGGAAAAGCAAGATTCAGATGAGCTAAGCTATATTTTTGGTTGTCGACAGCATTTTGTGGGGCCATTTTTAAACTGTGTTATTACCGATATCATGCTATTATGAACCAGATTCTTGTGTATGTAGAGTAAATTTATGGCATTGTTGATTCTGCTGTTATAATTAGGCATTGATTGTAATCAGCATGCGCGGGTGTGGGTGGGAGGGGTGGGAGTAGGCTGTTGATCTTTTCTTATAAAACCAAAGATCCATGTAAGGCATTATTTTTCAATAAAAGCATTGATATATTTCTTATTTCTCCATGAAAACATATATTGCAGGTACACATTAGAAGTGCCTCTCTGAGGTGCTTCTAATGAATACCTGCAACATATGTTTTTGTGGAGAAATAAGGAAAATAATATCTACCTTGATACTCCTCTTGTCTGGAACTAATTTGACACCTTAACCTTTACCACTCTCTGGACTAATTCAGTAGACGACATACATTGATGATATTTTTCTTATTTTTCTCAGGAAATAGGTTTTGACATTTCATGCAAATTGTTGACTGCTGGAAATTTTACCCAGAGTGCTAAGGGTTAAGTTTGTCTATTTCAGTCCATTTTATGGTGAAGAGTTTCACGGAGAAATCCCGAAGAAGTTTAGATATTTGTCTTTCTACATCTGTGATAAAACAGACAAGGTAAGGGTACTGCCAGAGTTATATTTCTCATTATTAATCAACTAAGTATTGTTGTTCAAATATGTGCCAAACAGCCTGCAGCATACCAATGCAATGTTTGGAATGATTTCTACACAGATTTGGCCAAGGCTTTATAAGAGGGCTAATACTGAAAATTACAAGGATTTAGGGTCTAAAAACCGAGGGCTCAGGAGGGCCAATATTTTATGGTATTAACCGGGCCAATATTTTGCGACATTAACCAGTCGATGAGATTTTAAACACAGCTTAAAAGTGATAAATAAAAAGGTCATGAAATGGATGTTTTCACAATGGCCCTGTTACAGAGTTATCCTGGCCTTCGGATGGCTGTATTACAGCAGTCCTCAGGCCAATAGGACCTGTAACAGGGCCAGTATAAAAACAGCCATTTACTAACATTATATTATTATACCTGAGGCATATAGTTTTCACTTTTCCATTCATTCACTTGTCCTTCCATAGCTTTAATGGACATCTGCATCAAAGCTTTTATGAAGGCTTGTTGATGGATGTAGTTTATGTTTTGCTAATTGCTTATGTAGTTCCCAGATTTTATTTAGGTATACAGCTATGCATATTACTTAAAATGAAAGGTCAAGGTCACTGGGGAAAGACTGATACTGTTAGTGATGGTGCCAGCCAGGGGTATAAATGACCCACTGGTCCTTTTATCTTGTTCTGATATCAGAAGTCAGTAACAAAATAACCATTCAGGCCACTTACCATAATGACCCTAAGTATTTGGACACACAGGCCTGTGTGAAAAGCATTGACCCAGATCAGATGTCACACAATGTGGCGTCTGATCAAGGTCTATATAGTTTGCCACATACCCATTTTATTGCAAGTATGGTGAGTAGTTAAGATATCCCAGGGTAAATATAGTATTTCATTTGTACCTCTCTTCATATCATTATAGATGTCAAAATCGGCTACTTATTTTATCCCTTCACTGTAAACATTACATTTTTGCATTGTGGGAAGGCAACATGAAATGTATCAGGCAACTTATTTAACTTATACGTTTCTCTGTATGTGTCCTGTTTGGTCAAAATGAATTAATTCAAAATAAATCATTCCTATGTCACAGTGAAATATTTGAATTAAAATAAAAATATTTATTAGTTTAATTTTTATTATAAAAGCCATATTATGTTTTGTGTAGTCAGCAACTGCTGAAGAAGGGCTAAATAAAATACCTTTCATTCAGGCTTCATTGATTTTGAAAACAGATCCAGGGATCTCAAGTTCAGATCCTGGCTTGGCCACATAACTTCAAATGAGATTGATCATGAAATCATTCTCCCCCATCTGATGATTCAAGAAGGGCAGTTGTCAGTTACTGGTGGAAGTATGTACAAAAAGTACAGGAGTACTAAGCCTGTTCAGGATCAGTCAGATGTGCAGCTGACTGGTGATCAGGGGTTGCAGGTTCTATCCCTGCCAGGTCCTTCAAAATTCTTTCATGGAGATTGATTGTGAAATGTTTTCTATGGTCATTCTCTCCCTTCCGCTAACTCAAGAAGGGTAGGTTCTGGCGAAAGAATGTTCAAATGTACTGGTTAACAGCTTACAGGACTAAGCCTGCTCAGGAAAAGTGTGGTTAGGTAAACTGATTGACTCAACATGATCTTAATAGTGTTGACTGGGCTGTTAAACTCTAAACCAACCAATCAAGCCTGGCCAGAAAAAGTATGAGTCTGTTAGCTGATCAGCTTCACTTGACCATAACAGCATTGACTGTTAATTAGGCAAGTCTGTTCCTAGCTGCTTGCCTATCTTTCTTTGTAATGCAACTCTTGTACTTGTAGGTTCTTGGAAAGATATCACTACGAAAGAAAGACCTACATAAATATCATGGAAAAGAACACTGGTTCCCCTTACTGCCAGTAGAGGCCAACTCAGAAGTTCAGGTTAGAGATTTGATAGTGATACACACAAACCTCTGTATAAGACAGTTCATTATAAGATTATTTTGGATATTAGACAGTCAGACGGTGGATCCCAAATGTGTTGTTTCCTAACAAAAATGTATAGATTACATAGAAAAATGACCATTTATGGTCATTTTTCTATATAATCCATACATCTTTGTTTGAATATAACATGGTTGTTTAACTAACATGGATTTTGCTTTGGATCCCAGCAATAGTGTTATTAAGAGGTTGTGGTGTATTATACAATACAGTTCAGTGCAGTACAGAGCATTATTGTAGAATACAATATAGTACCATGCAAATTACATAAATAACACATTTCATTACATTACAAAAATTAATATTGTATAATATATTGTATAATTAATCGTAACAATATTCATTATAACAGTTTGTTATAATACCGTTCATAGAAAAAAATATCAACATTTTTCACATATAAAAATATTATCTAGAGGAGTGCATAGTTTGGTTGTCCTTACGAGTCTGAGCAGTGGTCAGGTTCTTTGTTCACCTACACAGCTAGTGTAGAATTTGTGTATTTAGAGTTCTAGATAAGGTTTTTTTTTTGTCAACCAAAAGTGTTGATATATATTTTTAGCTCACCTAAGCTAATTAGGCTCAAAGGTAAGCTTATAGTATAGGCAGGTATCCATCGTCTGTCCCTCAACATTTTCAAACAACTTCTCCTCTGAAGCCGTGAGAACTCTGGTTGCTATGGTAACTTATAGTTGCGATTGACTTATAATGGGAAGAGTAGAAATTGTTATTTATTACTGTCTCACTGCAGATATTTTGATAAAAGTTTTACAGAAATGTTCCATTAGTAGTCCTCTAGGTTACACATGAATTTTGTCCAAACCTTTGAATTTGATTTGTTGCCATTGCAACCAGAACATTAAAATTGCAAAAACATATAAAAAGGGGATGAAGCTGAGAGTTTACAGAAATGTTCATTTGCCTCTATATATTATTATACCCCCGACATACAAAGTATGTGGGGGTATATAGTTTTCGCTTTTCCGTTCGTTCGTTCGTACATATGTTCGTTCGTCTGTTCGTTCGTTCATCTTTCCGTCACAGGGTCAAAGTTTTTGCATTAAAGTTTATAAGACCTCATATTTTGAAGACCCTTTGATGGATTTCGTTCATATTTGGCATGATGGTAGATATAGGTCTAAAATTTTGTATCAGCACCATCCCTACCCCGGGGGTGACCTTGGGGTCAAGGTCACGGACTTAGAATTTTCGTAAAGAAGTCACAGGGTCAAAGTTTTTGCGTTAAAGTTTATAAGACCTCATATTTTGAAGACCCTTTGCTGGATTTCATTCATATTTGGCATGATGGTAAATATAGGTCTTAAGTTTTTATCAGCACCGTCCCCACCCCGGGGGTGACCTTGGGGTCAAGGTCACGGACTTAGAATTTTCATAAAAAAGTCAAAGTTTTTTGTGTTTAAGTTTATATAGCTATATCATCAAGACCCTTGAGGAATTTCATTTATATTTTACATGTTGGTAGATATCGGCCTAGCGTCTTACTCCGCATGATCCCCACATGGATGTGACCGAGGTTAAGGTAAAAAACTTAGAATTTTCATATTAAACTAAAAAATTTTGTGTTTAAGTTTATATAGCCATATCATCAAGACCTCTTATTAAATTTCATTATCCCCTAACTGAAAGGTTGAGTGCATATAGCTATCAGCAAGAAATCTGTTCGTCCGTCCATCTGTCTTTTGAAGCATTATTTGTTCATACTTTATTTTTGTCTTTGGGTCAAAGTTTTTGCATTAAAGTTTATAAGACCTCATATTTTGAAGACCCTTTGATGGATTTCATTCATATTTGGCATGATGGTAGATATAGGTCTAAAGTTTTTATCAGCATCATCCCCACCCCGGGGGTGACCTTGGGGTCAAGGTCACAGAATTCTCATAAAAAAATCAAAGTTTTTTGTGTTTAAGTTTATATAGCTATACCATCAAGACCCTTTGAGGAATTTCATTTATATTTGACATGTTGGTAGATATAGGTCTAGAGTTTTACTCAGCATCATCCCCATCCCAGGGTATGACCTTGAGGTCAAGGTCACAGACTTAGAAATTTCATATAAAAGTAAAAAAATTTGCATCTAAGTTTATATAGCTATACCATCAAGACCTTTTGTTGAATTTCGTTATCCTCCTACCGAAAGGTTTAGGGGATATAGCTATCAGCATGGAAATCATCCATTTGTCCATCCATTCATCTGTCTGTCCATAAACGCATTATTGTGTACCCCATAACTCCTAACTACCCTTTGAGCTATTTCCAGGAAACTGTCAGGTTGTAGAGAGCATTTGGTAGGGTGTCAGGTACAAGAAAGACAACTCTAACTGACTTGGTCTATGAGTTATCTCCCCTTGTCCCAGAATTGTAAAAATTTTGTGCGAACCATAACTTTAAAACAGGATAAGATATTTTCATGATACTTCACCAGTATGTATAGGACATTGAGTAGGCATATCACATTCAAGAATGACTTTCTGACTCCATTCTGCAGTTTTCTCTCTTGGTTATTTAAATCTTGTGCGGGCAATAACTCTAATAATTCTTTAAGATATTTTTGTAATACTTTACTGATATGTAGAGGGCATTGAGTAGGCAGGTGACCTCAAAATTTTCATTAAAATTTATATAGCTATATTATTAAGACCCTTTTGTTGGTTTCATTAATATTAAGCATGATGGTATATATAGGTCTAAAGTTTTTCTCGGCACCATCCCCAAGCTGGGGCATGGCTTTTAAGTCAAGGTCACAGACTTTTCATACAAATGTCATTTTTTCTTATGTTATAAAGACTGATTGATTTCACTAGTATATGGTGATAGTTATATGGCTAAAGTTTTATTTAGCTCAATCCCTGCACCTGTGCCTGATCTTTGAGGTCAAGGGCTTCATATTATGTGTGATTGAATTTTTTCAATGTTATAACATAGCATGCAACTGCCATTAAAGTGTCAAAGCTACATACTTTGTGCTCTTTAAAAACTTGCGGTAGCGCTGGTCGGGGGTATATATTCCCCACTGGGCACTTTGTCTAGTGTTTTTTATTGCCATTGATGAAGCATTTTTGTTGCTATGACAACTTAAAGTTTTCATAGGCTTATAATTGGAAAAGTGAAAGTAAGCCTTCAGATATTTTGACAAAAGTTTTACAGAAATGTTCTTTGAGTACATAGTCCTCTTGTGTCACATATGAATTTTGTCCAATTTGCTGAATTTGATTGGTTGACATGACAACCAAAATGTTTAATTTGTTAAAAAAAAAAAAAAAAAATCTCCTCAGAAGCCAAAAGGAGGCTGAAGCTGAAAGTGTATAGAAATTTTCATAACATTTACCTTTACAAAAGTTTTGTTTTTTACTGCTGTTGCTTGCATGCTTTTGTCGCTATGACCACTTGAAGTTTCCATAGGCTTATAATGGGAAGAGTGAAAGTACCGGTAGGCCTTTTTCTGTCTCATTTCAGATATTTTGACAAAAGTTTTACTGAAAAGTTCCTCAAGTAGTCCTCTGTGTTGCGTATGATTTTTTGTCCAGTTTGCTGAATATAATTGGAACCAAAATGTTAAATTTGCGAAAAAATGTTAAAAATCTTCTCCCCAGAAGCCATAAGGAGTATGAAGCTGAAACGTTTAAAAAATGTCCACAACATAAGCTTCTACAAAAATTGTGTTTTTTGTTGCCATTGTTCGTGTGATTCAGTGGCTATGGCAACTTAAAAGTTCCCATAGACTTACAATGGGAAAAGTAAAAGTGGGTCTTTTTTTCTATCTCACAGCCGATATTTTGACGAAAATGTTAGAGAAATATTCCTTGAGAAGTCCTCTATAAAACATATGAAGTTTGTTCAAGGGGCTGAATTGGATTGGTTGTCATAGCAATCAGAATAAAGAAAAAATAAAAAAAAAAATAATAAAAAGAAAATAAGTTTTACAGAAATTTTCCTTGAGTAGTCCTTTGGAGGGTCGTGCAAAAAGTTCTGTCACTAATAGACTTCCTTAGTTTTATCCCAGGTATATTTTAAAATGCTTCACTGCACTTGAATGGTGTGTTGAATAGCTAACGATATCCGTTTATTTCGTGCAAATTGCTTTCCAACTGACCTAGTTATTTCAAATTGAAATAGATGCAGTCATATACACTGATCAATTTACTTATTACATTGGAACATGGACCAGAAGACTGAAATTTGTACCTATATTAAGTGCCGCATTAGGCTTAATATAGATGCAAAGCGGATATTTAATAAATTGTGTGGTATATATGGACCTCAGACCATTTAAATGCGCACAGTTTTTAGGTGGGTTAAAGCTTTTAAAGCTGGGAAATTTTCTGTTGAAGATGATACCCGTCCTGGAAGTCCTAAAACCTCTGTTACCAAGACTAACATCGCTGCTGTAAAGATCGTCTGTCAAAGATATAGCTAGTTGTACTGGCATATCAGAAGGCAGTGTGCAAACAATTCTGAAAAAGCATTTGGACCTGAGAAAGGTTTGCGCTAGGTGGGTACCTCATTTGCTCACTGAGGAGCAAGAGACACAACACCTTAAAAGTGCCCGGGAACTTTTGAAAACATACAAAGGCTGTAATTGTCGGGTTATTTCTAACTTGCTAACAGGTGATGAAACCTGGGTGCATATGTTTGAGCCACAAAAAAAAGCTGATAATAAGCAATGGAAGGGAAAAGATCAAAAACGCCCATGTATTGTCAAGAGAACCATAAGTTCGAAAAAGATGTTGTACGCAATTTTCTTTAATTCAAGTGGGCCAGTCATTCAGGTGCCTTGTCCATCTGGTCATACAGTCACGGGCCGATTCTACAAAAATTCTGCACTGAAGAAAATGAAAGAATTTTACAATAAGAAACGACCAAGCAAAGGATGGTCAGGAGTCCACCTTTTACATGACAACGCCTCCTCTCATAAGTGTGAGGTTGTTAAGTCTTTATTGGAATCTGAAAAGGTGAAAGTTTTAAACCATCTACCTTATTCACCTGACCTGAGTCCCTGTGACTTCTTTTTATTTCCAAGGCTTAAGAAAATGCTTTCTGGAAATAAGTATACGCCTAGAAGTTCTCTTGGCATTTATCAGTATCTCCAACAGATACCAAAAGAAGACTATTTTTCTGCTTTTCGCAACTGGGTAAAAAGGTTGCAAAAATGTGTTTCAAGAAAGGGGGAATACTTTGAAGGTTTGTAATAAAAATATGTTTGATTAAACGTAGCACTGAAATAATCTGAACCCAGTGACAAAACTTTTTGCAGGACCCTTGTACAAACATATGAATTCTGTCTAACTGGTTGAATTTGTATGGTTGCCATGGCAACCAAAGATTGTGAAGTGAAAAAAAAGAAAAACTCCTCAGAAACAATTGGGAGGGTAAAGCTGAAGCTTTGCAGAATAGTTCAAAATATTAGCTCTTACAGCAGTTCACTCAGGTGAGCATTGTGGTCCATGGGCCTCTGGATTATTTCCCCACAAAAAGATGTGATGGGTTCCGGCAAATTGTCTCCTTAGGATGTGATTTATTTTAAATGTCAAACCCTATTTTCTGAAGAAAAAAAAAGAAAACTATTAACAAAAAAAATGGCCTTTTTTGTTTTGGCAAAAATAAGAAAAATATGGCCTATTGAAGATTTTACGTACAATACTAAGCATTGAGGGGATGATATATATAGGGAGAGGTACTGCAATATATCTATAGATCAGTTAATTGTGCACGACCATTCATAGAGAACTAACTGTGCCTTGAAAAAGTGTGAGTATGGTTAACTGACTGGCTTAACATGAACTTACTAGTGTTGTCTGGGCCATACTCATTAAAACTCAAACTTAAAGCATGTGTATTTTGGGGGAGAATTAACCCTTAAAGCGCCAAGAAAAATTTGTAGCAGACGACATTCTAAATTTTTCTTTTTTATTTTTCAGAGAAAACAAGTCTTGATATTTCATGTGAATCCTCTGCCAAGCAGACGATTCATGTGAAATGTCAAGACTTGTTTTCTCTGAAAAATAAAAAAAAAAAATAAATAAAAAAATTGTCATCTGCTGCAGTTGTGACTGACGCTTTAAGGGTCAAGAAAACAAATTGTCTGGATACTCTTCTTGTCTGGAGTTATGAAAGTTCCATCTCATGTCAACATTCTCACATAAACTTACGTGAAGATCAGGTTTGCTTGATTTGATTCATTTGGCATTTATCGACCCTGTCAACACTGTTAAGGTCATGTCAAGCTGGTCAATTTACTTAACACACTTTTCGTGGGCTGGCTTAGTCCTCTAAGTGGTTAACCAGTATTTGAGCACATTCTTTCGCCATAAACAGACAACTGCCCTTCTTGAATCATCAAAAGGGAGAGAATAACCAAAGAAGATATTTCCTGATCAGTCTCCTTGAAAGAATGTAGCCAGACCCGACAGGGGATTGAACCTCTTGATCACTAGTCTGACGTGCATCCTACTGATCCACAGACGCTGGCCAGATTGGTGAATATTAGATATCAATAGTACTCTAAAACTTCGTTAATTGAAATTTCATATATTAATCTTTTTAACCCTGGTCCTGCTGAGTCTGGATGCAAACAGTTTGAAGTAGCCAACTGATCTGGATCTGCACTGTTTGTCATTTAGTATGTGAATTTGTATCAACAATCTTGATCAAGAGCTTTAATTTGATGACAGTTAGAAGTGCACTTGGCATCTTAATTTATTCAGCATCACAAGGGTTGATTTGTTTCTGTTTTCAGGGCAAAGTCCACTTAGAGATAAGGTTTGATGAATATTTAAACACTAACCCTGAAAGTTCCGTCTCACACAGACTCGCAGTAAGGTAGGTTGACATTAACATCATATGAGAGTAGGCTTGAACATTTGAGGCACCAAAGAAAAGAGTGCCTTTGAGGCATACACAGACAGTAAAGGCCCAGATCAAACTATGCATATGCGTAGTCTGATCAGGGCCTTTACTGTCTGCAAACAGAATCATTAGATACTATTAAATGTATCAATGGAGAACAAATGCCTGGATAAAACTTTGTATATGTGCAGGATGATCTGAATCGGCACATTGCACATTTTTAAGACACTTTTTTGCTTGACATGGCCCATTTCGTAAAATTTATGAACTCTGAGGTCCAGACATTCTCCTCAAAGTTTGTCCACTAAAGACCTGCAGGAAGATTGTCTTGCTTTTGATGTGAAACTGACATGTTAAGGTGAATTCAATTTGGAACTTATCGTGTCTTGATGCTTTTTAGCTTGCCTAGAGCATTGGCGTTAGTTAAAGTTTTAAAATATAGGTATAAAAGGTTGCCTTTGGAAACAAAGAGAGACATTACACATATAGAAAAGGAAGTTATTCATACTTTCCCTGATCTTAGATACTGTCGTAAGTTCTGTGCTGTGCCAACCTGACCCACATGAGTGACCTTGAGGTCAGAGTCACAGACTTAAAAAAAAAAATATGTTAAAGTTTTTTATTAAAGTTTCAGAGGCCAAAGTACAATTCAGGTAAGCTACACTGTCCTGCATAGCTCTTATTTTTCTTCACATTTATACTGTACCATTAACCCTCAGTTTTGTTATGGTGATGACGGCAAGTGTTCTTATTGTTGCTTCAATTTGAGCACATATATGCCAATATTAACAGAAAATAATAAAGTAGCTGCAGTGCAAATGTAAAATAAAAGTACTGGGCTGGGAGGGGGCTGGTATGGTCCTGTTTAAAGTATTTTTTTTTTAACTCAGGTGAGTGATGGAAGCTTCAAGGTCCTTATCATATGAATCTATTTATAGTCTATGTCTGGACAAAAGTGAATTGATTTTTGTTCAGGGGGAATGGATATGCCTTTAAGAGAAATATCTCCCAACATGAAAATATTTTCCTCCCTTCTTCACTCTTAAAGGGAAAAAAAAAATGTTTTCTGGGAGCAAATGCCGTCCTTTGAGAGTAGATCTTATTTTTGAAAGGTTTCAAATTTAAAAAAATGGGGTACTCTTAAAGGGAAGAATTTGCTTACACAAGGAGCCATTTGTTTCCTTTCAGAGTAACTCCAAATGAGAAGGGAAGCAAATATATCCATCTTCAAGTGATTTCCCTTTGAAGTGTATTCTTTATATACAAAACCAGTATATCAGAACTATCCAACATGGATCACAGCATTATATAAGTCACTTTTTTTTTTCAACCAAAAGATATTGATATTTTTCTTACTTCTTTATAAAAATATATGTTGTGGGTACTCATTAGAAGCACCTCGGTGAGACACTTCTATCGAGTACCCACAATTTATATTTTCATTGAGAAATAAGGAAACCATTTATCTGGATACTCCTGTCTATAAGTACAGTTGACTCTCGTTATCTCGACCTCGCTTATCTCGAATAACCGCTTATCTCGAAGTGAAAATCTGGCCCCTGCCTATACATGAAAACCTAACAACAGATGGAAAATATTGTAGAAAAGAGGAGAAATTGCTCCTAAGGAGCAATTTCTCCTCTTTTCCACAATATTTTCAATATATCTCTAACTTCAAAAGTCCAATTACCTATCAGTTTGTTAAATGTGGTTAATCAAATTATTTTTTCCTCAATTCTGCAAACCTGATATGTCGAACTACGGATATCTCGAAGTATTTCAGAGAGTCCCTTGGAATTCGAGATAACGAGAGTCGACTGTATAATGGATATGTTTGTGTTTTGTTCTTTCAGGGTGATAGAATGCAGTGATTTACCAGTGACTAATGGTTCATGCAATCCATATGCTGTAGTTACCATAAATTATGGCAAGATCAAAAACAGAGAGGAGGTGAAAAGAACAAATGTGAAAAAGAAAACCATATGTCCCCAGTTTGAAGAAACCTTTTTCTTCGATGTAAGAATTATAGAAAATAAATTATTTATGTTCAGCCAAACTATGGAGATGATTCAATCAAACAGCTCACTTTTTATATCCAGCTACACGGCGGGGTATTATGGTTTCACGCTGGACGTCCATGTGTCTGTCTGTCCGTCCGTCTGTCCATTTTTTGTTTCCAGACTATAACTTGATTAACATCAGTGGATTTTCACCAAACGTGGTATGTGCATTGATATTGTGGATATCTGGTTTGGGATTGCTAATAGGCAAATTTCATCAAATTCTTATGGAGTTATCTGCCCGAGACACACCCATATTTTCGTTTCTGGGCGATAACTTGAGTAAATAATAAGGGATTTTAACCAAACTTGCTATTTGTATTGACATTAAGGAGGTCTGGTTTGGGATTGCTAATGGGCACATTCCATCAAATTTTTACGGAGTTATCTGCCCGAGACGCGCCCATATTTTCGTTTCCGGATGATAACGAGTAAATAACAACGCCTTTTAACCAAACTTGCTATATGCATTGATATTATCAAGATCTGGTTTAGGATTGTTATCAGTCCATTGATATTATCAAGATCTGGTTTAGGATTGTTATCTGTCCCTCCGTCATTTTCTTTCCAGACATTTTCGCAACATTAATTTTAATACATAAACAAATAATTGCTGTGGCGGGGTATTATGCTTGCAGTGCTTTTATTCCTGTGTTGTTTTGTTTAATATTCCTGTGGAAATTCAGATTGTATTGGGTAGGGTATAAAGTATGCCTTAAAAGTAGGCTTTTGTAAACCTTAACATAGGTGTAGATAAGATGATTAAAAAACTATTTCACAGAAAAAAGATACATGCATGTGTCACAGGATGAGAAAAATATACAGCTGTACTGGGGCTGGAAACTGGAATCTTAGGATTACTGTTGCCATGTTATACTGAAAGAGTTATCCAGTGGTCATTTCACATCACTTAAATCAGTTCATCACTGAATCTGCTCAGAACAAAAGGGACATTGACATATGCTGCCTGGGACCCCAGTCATGGCTCCACACTGGCCATCAGTAGAATCTCACAATGACTCAAACCTGGGACCCTCAAATTACCATTCTGCTGACCAAGCTATCTGACCCCAGCTGTAGCATTTTTCCCGCTTGAAAAGATTCATTCTTGAATCTGCTTAGTGTAGCATTGGAACTATTAGATATGCACATATTGATCAACCCACACTGAGCCACCAGAGAGATGTCACAGTGTGAAAAAAGAGTACAGTTGTACTGGGGCTTAAACCACATTCCCTGAGATTATGCTTTAGATGCACTACCAAGCAGGCCATCTGACTGCCACTGTTACATCTTGTTTCTTTTTTTACTATGTACAAGCCGCCGGTGACATGGGCGCCTCCATGATCCGTGACCTCGCAGTTGCAATCATTCGTGATGGCAAGGTACCCTCTGACTGGGAGCAGAGTTTCATTGTCTGCCTCTACAAGGGAAACTGGGATGCATTGGAAAGGGGCTTCTACCGCGGCCTCAAGCTGACAGAGCAGGTTATGAAAATCCTGGAGAGGATTGTGGACGGCCTCATCAGACAGTTGGTGTCAATCGACGATTCCCATTTTGGCTTCGTCCCAGGCAGAGGCACTACAGGCGCAATCTTTGTTGTCAGGCAACTGCAAGAGAAGTATCTAGCTGTCAATAAGAGACTCTACATGGCTTTCATAGACCTGGAGAAGGCGTTTGATCGAGTACCTCGGAAGGTCATCTGGTGGGCGCTGAGAAAACTTGGTGTGGAGGAGTGGATTGTGCAACTAGTGCAGGGATGTATGCAAATGCACGGAGCCATGTCCATGTTGGTGAGGGGTACAGTGAAGAGTTTGAAGTGAAGGTTGGTGTTCACCAAGGATCAGTACTCAGCCCGCTGCTCTTCATCATTGTGCTTGAAGCCTTATCACGAGAGTTCTGCTCTGGGGTCCTCTGGGAGGACCTCTATGCCGATGACCTTGTTATCATTGCTGAATTGCTTGAGGAATGTCAGGAGGCTCTTGACTTGGAAAGAAGCAATGGAGAAGAAAGGACTGAGAGTAAATGCAGGGAAGACAAAGATCATGATCTGCGGTACGGGACTGGACCTCCTGCAGAGTTCAGGCGAGTTTCCATGCGCTGTCAGTCGCACTGGGGTGGGCAGCAACAGTATCTTCTGCAATGGCTGCAAGCACTGGGTGCACAAGAAATGCAGTGGGCTCAAGCGCTTGAAAAAGGACCCTGACTACATATGTACACGCTGCCAGGGAACTGCACGCCCCTTGGATGGCAGATCACAGAAGGAAGTCCAGGTCGTACCTGACAAGCTTGAGGTGGTAGCTTCCTTTTTCTATCTAGGAGACATGCTCTCAGCAGCAGGTGGCTGTGAACTTTCAACCACAACACGTGTGAAAACCGCCTGGAAGAAGTTCAAGGATCTGCTACCAGTCCTCTCTTCATGCCACCTCTCTTTCAAAACATGTGGCCGTGTGTACAGCTCTTGTGTGCGGAGCGCAATACTCCATGCCAGCGAGACTTGGCCATTGACAAAGGCGAACCTCCAGCATCTGCAGCGAAATGACAGGGCAATGATCAGACAGATCTGCAATGTCAGGCCGCAAGACATTGTCACCACCAGGTCCAATGAGCTACTTGTGTGGCTTGGCATTGAGGATCTGGACCTCACTGAAGGAGAGAAGACTCCGATGGTATGGACATGTGGAAAGCTCCAATGGTGCAGTCAAGACAGCCTTTGACATACAGGTTGATGGAAAGTGTGGGCCTGGGAGGCCCAAAATGACATGAAAGCAGCTGACAGAGAGGGATTGCAGAGAGTGGAAGCTCTTGGTTATCAACCCTAATGGTAGACGTACCTGGAGATCTGGTGTGAGATCTGCCATGCGTGCAGCAAGCCAGCTATCTGGAAGGGGGCCCACTGATGTGGACGTTGCCCCTGTACCTGCACGTTAATCAAAAATCCGATTATGATATATGGTATGAGAGGACTTTTAACTTTGTGTGCGCTTGCATCTACAGCGCTTGAAAAATTTATGACCTTGTATTTAACTGTTTGTTAACTTTGACATTAGTTAAGTCAGCCATAGAATTTTAACTTTGTCATTGGTTAACTCAGCCATAACATTAAGCTGTATTTTTACACTGATAGGCCCTGGCAGGCACATACCCACTTCCATGTAAAACTTGCTTCAAAATATATTTTCTTATTTCTCTGTGTAAAGATACATACATCTAGTGAGTACCCAAAATATTTGTTTTCATGGAGAACTAAGGAAAATATTTATCTGGTTATCATATGCTTGGATATGAGTATTATTGCAGATATGGCAAAATTGAACTTCAAACTTTGGGTCAATTCCACATACTGTGGTTACACTAAGTATACAGACAGATAGACCTCAACAAACATGATGGAACCAGAGTAGATGCTGCAGGATGCTGCATCCTGAGGCATCTGATCAGGGGCTACACTATTTGACATCTATCTAGCAGGTTTTTAGACACATCAACAGACAGTAAAATGAACTTGTTCAAACTTTAGAACAAGTATTGTAAGGAGTGTAGAAACTCATACACTGCAGAATGTGGCATCAGATCAGGGTCTACACTGGTTGCCACTCATTCTCTACATTAAATGGACTTGTTACTTGTTCATATTATAGAATAAATGTGGTAAGGAATTAATGTGTCAGTATTTTGACCTGTGCATATGTACCCTAACTCCTTGCTGTACCTCCCCCTAGAATTTGGCAAATCCTATTGACAGTCTGGTCTAAAAATACTGACATGGAAAACTGATCATACTGCAGCTACAGGAGAATCTTGGTGTGTGACAACACTGCTTGGCGTGTCAGTCTCAATATTTAGGGTAAATACAAACCCATAAGTAACAAATGTATCAGCACAATTTTTTTTTTTTCTTCACAAAAAACATAATTTTTATGTTGTCAGTTCTCATTAGAAGAACCTCCATATTGGAAGTGTCTCATGAAAGTGCTTCTGATGAGCACCCACAGCATATGTTTTTCATGGAGAAATAAGAAAAATATCAATACTTTTTAACTGAAAAAATATCAGTACTGTCAAGTCTCAATAATTCAGTTGGCAGGGACAGCAAAATTTCCTTCTATTTACCCATACTTTGAATGTTGGAAATCGGTAATTTTCAGAGCTGCTCTGAATTTTGCCTTCCACCCCGTTGTTTGATCAGATCGGCATTTCAGTGAAGTATATAGAAATTCTGTTTAAGAAGTAAAAATGATGAGCAATGTAAAATCCAGTCTATCTTCTATGAGGTCAAGACAGTGTGTTGCGTGCAAAAATAATTGCTCTCCCTCTCTTACTTTCTGAGTTACTTCCCTTTGATTAGATTTTTTTCCCCATACTATCCTTGTGCGTCCGTAACTAGGTAACCATATAGAATAATCTTGATGAAATTTTATAGCAATGTGAGAGGTTAAGACGGTGTGTCACGTACAAACAAAATGATTGCTCTCCCTTTCTCAATTTCTGAGTTAATGGTACTTCCTTTTGATGAAATTTTAGACTGACCTTGTGCATACCATAAGTAGGTAACCTTACGGACTATTTTGATGAAACTTTACAGCAATGTATATGAGGTTAAGACGTCTTGTAAAAAAAGATTGGTCTGCCTTTCTTTGTTTAGGAATTACTTCCCTTTGATTAGGTTTTTTTTTCACACTATTGTTTATGCGTGCCATAACTAGGTAATCATATAGAATATCTTGAAACTAAAGAGCACTGTGTATGAGGTCAAGATAGTGTGTCGCATACAAAAAATATTGCTCTCAGTTTCTGAGTTACTTCCCTTTGATTAATTTTTTTTTTTTTCCACACTATCTGTATGAATGCCATAACTAGTTAGCCATATGGAATATCTTGATGAAACTTTGTAGCAATATGTATGAGGTTAAGACAGTCTGTCACTTACAAAAATGATTGCTGTCCCTTTCTCAGTTTTTGAGTTAATTTCCTTTGACTAATTATACCCCACTGCAGGATATCGGCGGGGTATTATGGTTTCACATTGGATGTCCGTCTGTCAGTCATACGTCTGTCCACTCATTTTTCGTTTCCGAATGATAACTTGAGTAAACATGAATGGATTTTCATCAAACTTGATATGTGCATTGATTTTGTGGAGATCTGGTTTGGGATTGCTAATGAGCAAACTTCATCAAATTTTTACGGACATATCTGCCCGAGACAGGCCCATATTTTTGTTTCAGGATGATAACTTGAATAAACGTCCGTGGATTTTCACCAAACTTGGTATGTGCATTGATATTGTGCAGCTCTAGTTTGGGATTGCTAATGGGCAAATTTCGTCAAATTTTGACAGTTACCATATCTGCCTGTGACACGCCCATATTTTTGTTTTCCGGACGAAGACTTGAGTAAATGTCAAAGGATTTTAACCAAACTTGGTACATGCATTGATATGAAGGAGATCTGGTTTGGGATTGCTTATGGGCAAATTTTGTCAATGTTTGACAGAGTTATCTGCCCACGACACGATAATGAAGGGGTATTACAGTTTGTTTTCTTTTTTTTTGTTTTTTTTTTTTTTTCAGGCCATACTCTTCACGCCATAACTGGTAATAATGGCAACATAACAAACATACATTTGTAAAAGTCCACATATTTTATGCTTTTGTCCAGCTATATAGATGGGGTACCCTTGTAAAATGGTAAATGGGCGTATATTGCCCTTCTATGTGGTGCTGTTGTTAAATTCATGGAAAGGTGGTCTATTTTCAGTTTTCTGAATCATTAGTTTTGGCGTAACTCTACACACTGAATACAGGTCTACAGTATTTATACAGTACATGTATATCTTCCATTTAACTTTATTAATGCTTTTAATTTCTGTCACTTGAACCCATCAAACAAGAGTATTATGATCAATGAGGTGTATTAACCTTTACCACTCTCTGGGCATTTTCAGCAGACGACAAATTGATGATATTTTTCTTATTTTTCCCAGTAAACAGGATTTGACATTTCATGCAAATTGTCTCCTGAGGAGACAATTTGCATGAAATGTAAAATCTTATTTTCTGGGAAAAATAAGAAAAATATTTCAAAATGTCCTCTGCTGAAAATTTTACCCAGAGTGCTAAGAGTTAAAGATAACATTTACTCAATTCATGATGGTCACCTGTTCGAGCAAACAATTAATCCTGTATCAGCTACTTGTTTACACTAAACTTATATACCTACAGTCACCGGGGCCCAGTTGTTCAAAACGTCGTTAGCTTAACGAGCTCGTTAAGGGTCATTTCGTTAACTGTTTTAGTGGATTCAATATACAATATTCTGATATTTTTTGCTGAAAAAATGTGAGTAGCTTTTGCATTGCAAAAGCTACTCACATTTTTTCAGCAAAAAATTTCAGCATATTTGCGTATCATTCGATGTAAATTTTAACGAATCGTTAACTAACGACATCGTTAGTTTTGAACAGCTGGGCCCTGGGTGTCACCGCACCGCTGCCACACAAAGAAAACAAGATCATCATGCATGACCTTGATGTGTAAACTTCGAATTTAGTGGAAGTTTTAAATAGGAATCTCTTTGACCAGGGCCGACTTTTTGCTAAGAGAAAGTGAATTTTTCAAATATCGAAATTCAAAACATTGGTAAGATTTTTACAATAAATAATAGCATTAAACATTGGGACTGTGAGAGGTCTTTGAAAAAATCCGTTAGTTTCTAAAAAAAAAAAAAAAAAATAGGTGTTCGAATTATCTCATTTCTACTGTATTTTTTTTATGATTATTATTTTTTAAGTGCCTTATCTGGAGTTATGTGAATACAGTATCTTCCTGCTTTAACAAGCTACAAAAAATCTCATCTATATTTACAGCTTGAAAATAAAGGACAGAATCATGACCGGAACAATTATATTGTTGAAGATATGTTCAAAGGAGAGTTGAGGTAAGAAAATAAGTAAAGGACCTGGGATATCAGTTTCATATAGCTTCACATAATGTATTTTTTTTTCCAACCAAAAAGTATTGTTATTTTCTTACTCCTCCACAAAAACATACATTGTGGATACTCATTAGAATCACTCTGCCGAGTCAATCTTAACAAGCATGCAGAAATAAGAATAATATTTACAAGGTACACTACAACCTCTTTATAACATGGTTTGTTATAACACGGTTTTGGATATAACACGGTTCAAAGATGGATCCCAAAAATGTATAGATTATATTGAAAAATGACCATAAATGGTCATTTTTCAATATAATCTATACATTTTTGTTTGGATATAACATGGTTGTTTACCTAACACGGTTTATGTTATGGACCCCAACAATAGTGTTATAAAGAGGTTCTGGTGTACCTCCTTATTGAGTTATGGTTTCATACATCAGACACAGTTCTGGCTAAGAGGAGTTTTCATGAGTTCTACAATATTTATACACTGGAAGATGGGAGCAGCCCCTTATAACAGGGAAACGGTTATAATGCGGTTGGTCTGGCTCCCATTTTTGTGCAGTTTTTTTTTCCAATTTTGAAAGAGTTGCCCTTTTTCCATGGAACTAAGCAGTCAAAAAGTCGTTAGCCATGACCGTATGCTCGCTGATTTATACATTTTGTTTTACCAAAATAGGTCATCCGTATTTTGTCTTTAGGCAATTTCAGAGCCCTTTATATGTGTCATTTTTTTCATTCATCTACCTCGTGACGACAAACAATTAAAAGTTTATACTGTAGCTGTCAATCAGCTTTGATCTAGCTGCAGTACCGATAAATGCCCTCAGGTCATTTATGAGTGAAACATGAGGAAAACAAACAATGCCAAAAAAGCGCTTTGATGTTATCATAGGTTGTGAACACATTTAACCCATAAGTGTGAAGCAAAATTTGTAGTAGGCGACAATCTAATTTATTTATTTCTATTTTCAGATAAAATAAGTCTTGACATTTCATGGCAGACAATTCACATGAAATGTCAGGACTTGTTTCCTCTGACAAATTAAAAAAAAATAAAGAAAAAATTGTCGTCTGCTGCAGTTGTGATTGGCGATTTAAGGGTTAACTGATATATAGATGAGCCCTAATTTGTCATGTGCTGAAAAAAAAAATGCCCAGAGTGTAAAGCTTAACTTAATATCCTATCCTGCGTGTGACTTCTGTACATTTGTTTTATTCGGGCTTCACGTCGCTTTCAACAATCTTTCAGTCATATTGTTACGGTTTCTGGATGTGGCAGGGAGCTCAGTGCTCACTTTTAGAGTTCTGCCTCACTGAAATACCATGCCCCGGACAAGATATCCCACCCGGTCACATTATACTGACACTGAGCAGACCAGTTCTGATTCTTAGCTCTACTTTCTTAATGCTGAGCGCCAAGCAAAAGAGCAGCTAGTACCATTTTTAAAGTTTTTGGTATGACTCGGCTGGGGATCAAACCTGCAACCTCCTGGTCACAAAGCGGGCACTATGGTGGTACCTTCTGTACAAGTAATTGCGTCAGCGATAATTATAAAGCACTAATACACTGATTCCCAGCTTTTCAGTACATTCTGGTCTCCTGCTCTTATTTGGTGGTCTTTCCGTTCAACAAACAGTAAGGACGAATTTATTTATTTACTCTGAAAAGAATTGGGCTTTTTGGGTGTAAAAGAAGAACGGACTAGCTTTCTTCATTAAATAAAGTTCATTTATGTGTAACAATTCATGTGTAACAATTTGTTTTTTAATCGGATTGCACTCAGAACTTTGATAGTTTAGAAGTGGATGGGGTGTGAGGACCGAGTTTAAGTCTGACCGCTTTAATGCATGATCAGTTATAATGCCTTAGACCCCACTGACTGTATTATAACGGCTTTGCAGTTTTTTGTTTGTTTGTTTTTTGAGAAATGAGCAAAATGTCAGTTTATTTTGATTGAAAAAGCACCTTATTTGGAGCTGTGCTTAGCTAGACAAGAGAGTGTTTTAGTACATTTTTCTTCACACATATCTGAATGAATGAGAAAAGAAAACAAACATACTGGCAGTAGAAAGTGTCAATGTCTAGACACCAGGCTAATACAGTCAAACCTGTGAGAAAGCCAAAAAATGGTTGCCTAAGACAGGTGCTTGCCAAATGCAGGTAAATTACCTCTTCTTTGCCTTTAATTGGATCAGAAATAGTTGTCTTTTAAGACAGGTGATTGCATAATACAGGAAGCCTTTAATATTGAGTTTGACTGTATTGATAAATACTAACACAAAAATTGTCATATCATCTCTGCTTCCTTTTCAGTGTGTCCCTGTGGCATGATGATTCAAGAGTGTCACGAGAAGTTCTTGGAAGTATATTTCCCGGAGTTTTTCTCGGAGAAGTTAAACTACAAATCCAAGATCTGGAAGCCAGAAATGTTCAAACTGCTTGGTAAGCTTGAATGAATTGCTTCATGCATGGTCTTGTCAGGGCCAGTATTTCTGCACTTAAAATGCCATTCTAAATTGTAGCAGACAACATCCTATTGTTGTGGGTACTTAACAGAAGTGCCTTGACAAAACTTTTTTAACCCTTAAAGCGCCAATCGCAACTGCAGCAGACGACATTTTGAAATATTTTTTTTTTTATTTTTCAAAGAAAACAAGTCTTGATATTTCATGTGAATCGTCTGCTTGGCAGACGATTCACATGAAATATCAAGACTTGTTGTCTTTGAAAAATTAAAAAAATAAAAATAAATGTCGTCTGCTACAAATTTTGCTTGGCGCTTAAAGGGTTAATGGGTACCCACAGCATATTTTTAATGGGTACCACAACATATTTTTAATGGGTATGGTAACTACATCATATTTTTAGCTCACCTGAGCTCTGCTCAGGATGAGCTATTGTGATCACTTTTCGTCTGCCGTCCGTCAGTCCGTCCGTCCGTTAACATTTTCAAACGACTTCTCCTCTGAAGCCCCTGAGCCAATTTTGCTTAAATTTCATATGGAGCCTCCTTAGGGTGGGATAACGAAAAATTGCATAAATGGTCGCGATCCATTGACCAAGATGGCCGACATGCCCATATATGGTAAAAACCTTTAAAATCTTCTTCTCCAGAACCGAGAATGCCTTGGGGCTGAACCTTTGCAGGAATCATCGGGGACAGGAGGTCTACCAAAATTGCTAAAAGAATTATCGTATGTTGATGTTTGACCTTTTTACGGCAAGGTCAAGTTTGCTTCCCTATGCATTTGTATGGGAAAAACCTTTAAAAATCTTCTTCTCCAAAACCCAGCATGCTTTCTGGCTGAATCTTTGCATATACCATCGGGAATGGGAGGGCTACCAAAATTGCTAAAATAATTACGGTAAGGTCAATTTTGCTTCCTTGTGCATTTGTATGGGAAAAATGTTCAGAATTTCAAACAACTTCTCATCTGGAGCCTCTGGCCCAATTTTGCTCAAATTTCATATGGAGCCTCCTTAGGTAGGGGTAACAAAAGATTGCTAAAATGGTCATGGTTTGTTGACCAAGATGGCCGCCATGCCCATATATGGTAAAGACCTTTAAAAATCTTCTTCTCTAGAACCGAGGATGCTTTGGGGCTGAATCTTTGCATAAATCATCAGGGAAAGGGGGTCTACCAAAATTGCTAAAATAATGGTCATACATTGACATTTGACCTTTTTACGGCAAGGTCAAGTTTGCTTCCTTATGCATTTGTATGGGAAAAAACATTCTTAAAATCCTATTCTCCAAAACCGAGGATGGCTTGTAGCTGAATCTTTGCATATATCATCTGGAACAGGCGGTCTACCAAAGTTGCTAAAATAATTGTCATACATTGACATTTAACCTTTTTATGGCGAGGTAAAGTTTGCTTCTGTATGCATTTGTATGGGCCCCATACAGTTGTATGGAAAAAATGTTGATAATTTCAGATGGCTTTTCCTTTGAAGCCTCCAGGCCAGTGTTTCTCAAATTTTATGCGGAGCCTCCTTGGGCAGGAGAATGAAAGATTGCTAAAATGGGTATGGTCCATTGATCAAAATGGCTGCCAAGCCCATATATGGTAAAAACCTTTAAAAATCTTCTTCTCCATAACCAAATAAGCCCTGGGTCCTAATCTTTGCACAAATTATGGGGGACAGGAGATCTACCAAAATTGCTAAAATTGATGGTTCTATGTTGACATTTGACCTTTTTACCTCCAAGGTCAAATTTGCTTCCCCATTTGTATAGGCCATATACATTTATATTGAAAGTATCGAAGTGACTTGTAGATCAACAGTAGTTAAAATTGTTCTGATTGGAAATCTAAGATGGCCATCATCTGGTTTATATTTATAATATTTCCCTGCCACTGTGCTGTTTACATGTATAAAATCATGATTCTTCAGAAACCACTTAGCCAATTTCCACCAAATTTCACATTGATCCTTTTGTTGAAATGTGATTGATAGTTTATTCAAATGATCATGCTCCATTGACTCTCAGGCCCATATATTCTTCTTCAAAACTAAGAACTGCTCAAATGATGATATTTTCATTAGTTGCAATGATAGGATTGGAAAAATGTTGCATAACATCTGCATGTCTGCAGTGGCTATGTCACTCAGGTGAGCCAACCGTGGCCCGTGGGCCTCTTGTTAATGGGTACCCACAGTATATTTGTCCAGTTATACCTCTGATTTGGGGCTAGGCTTATCTGATTGCACAGTTATGAAATTTTACATTTGTCTCCCTTTACATTGGTAGATAATAATAGATATCCCCTAAATCTGTCTCATATAGATATGGTCTGTATTTTTTGAAACATAGCTATAGATGAAATGCATTTTTTAAAAAAAAAAAAAAAAATGTAACCTGCCAGCAGTTCTTACACTGTGTAAAATGGACAAACAAAAATTCTATGTTGATTATTCTTTTCAGGTATTTTTTACGTCCCCGTCTGGACAGTCGACAGTCCTACAATGATTCAGGATCACTACGACTCAATATTTCTTATAACACAGAACATGTATTCTCATCCCAGTATTATGATGACCTCAGAAATCTTCTTCTACAGGCGACAGAGGTTGAGGTATGAGGCTTGTAGAAGGTTGAAACAGGCGTACCATAGCTCCAGACAAGTGCTTTTTTTTTCAACCAAAATTATTGATATTGTCTGCATGAAAACAAAATTATGTTGTGGTACTCATTAGGAGTGTTTTGGAGTTGCTCTTCTAATGAGTATCAACAACATGTTTTCATGGAGAAATAAAAAAAAAATTTCCAGATAACCCATCGGCCTCGCTGGCTCAGTTGGATGCACAACTGACTGGTGATCAAGAGGTCACCACTTTGATCCAGCCGGGTCTGGCAACATTCTTTCGTCAAGACTGATCATGAAATATTTTCTACGGTCATTCGCTCCCTTCCGCTGATTCAAAAAAGGCAGTTGTCAGTTTCTAGCAAAAGAACATGAACAAGTACTGGATAAGTGCTTAGAGGACTAAGCTTGCCTAGGAAAAGTGTTGTTAGGTAAACTGACCGGCTTGACATGACCTAAATACAGATGTTGACTGTCAGAGCCATTAAACTCCAACCCAAACAACCATCTTGATATCTCTATAAAGTATACTTACATGTGCACATTATTATACCCCCGTGAACTTTGTTTGTGGTGGGATATACTGTTTTCACGTTGTCCGTCCATCCATCTGTGACTGTTTTTTTTTTTTTCCTAATATCTTGAAAATGCAATAATGTATATCTCTTCTGATCAAGAGTATACTTACATGTACACATTATTATACCCCTTGCAAACTTTGTGGTGGGGTATACTGTTTTCATGTCTGTCCATCCGCCTGATGTCTGTGCTTCGGTGACACTGGGTTTTTCCTAATATCTGGAAAACACAGTGATAGATAGTCATCAGTTTCTGCAGACTCATTGATATCAATAAGATGTACCTAAGAAAAATGAAGGGTCAGGGGCCAATTCTCATAGAGTAATTTTCCTTTGTAAAATTTCTTAATGCAGTAAAGAGCTTGTGTGCACACTATCTCTTTAACCAATGGCTGGAATTTGACCACACTAGCACAGATACTTCATTGGAATTGGGGAAAGAAGTGATTAGATTTTGGTGACCTTTATTTTGTTTTCAAGGTCACACTGCCATTTTGAAAGTCAAATTTTTATAGAAAAATGCTTGTGTGCACCCTATATGGATGGAATTTACCAAACTAGCATAGATACTGGGCACAAGAAAATGCCCGTTCTTTGCTCCGAGACCATTTTTTGAAGTGCTGGACCAATTTTCACTTCAGAAAAACTTAAAAAAATAGGTCCATAATAATTCAGATTTTCTGATATTCGACTTTAAAATTTACACCTTATCTGGAGTTATAAAAACAAACTTTTTGTCAACACATAACACTTACTATGTACTGGAAATAGCCTTGAGCGATCAGCTCATTATTGCAATGAAGTTTGGTCTGAGTGTCAGAAATATGTAATTACCCTTTGATGGACGTGTGAAATAAATCAGTACCGACTGTTACCATATTTACCCTAAGTATTGGGACACCTTAAACCCTTATCATACTAGTCTTTAAATTTAAACAAGTCTAGTTTACCACATGTTTTATATGTATTGCTGGATGCGTTGTAGAGAGTGTAGATGCAGATCAGAAGCCACTCGTTTTGCGGCATCTGATCTGAGCCTACATCATTTGCTCAGGCCTGTCTGTCCCAACACTTGGGGTTATTACAGTAGGTATAAAAAGGGACAGGGCTTCATACCTGCTTGGTCGCGCATTGTAATAAAAGACATTTTTCTCGCTGTTGTTAATTTGTTTATTTAATTTTAAAAGATCTGTTTAATGTGCTTCATTCACCTTCATTGTAATTTTAACATGCTCAACTTGCAGAATTGCTGGACCTCAATGCGGGCGGCACTAGGATAAAACACTATCTTTTTTTTTACTGGTCTGTAGGAAAAAAAAAGAATGTAGTGGCTAGCAGCAGCACAACACAAACCTGAAAATGTGACTTGTCACACATGAAGAGATTCTGGTTGTTTCCATTTGCGCTCTTCACCGACTGAATGCTTGGTTGTTGTGAAAGTGAAGTGCAATAAATCACACGTCTCATAATATTGAGCTATATTGCTGTTTATAATCGTGATACTTATACTAATATAGGCATTTAAGTTCAGCAAGTGTAAGCAATGTTAGTATGTCATTTGTTATGTTAAAAATACAGCAACATCTGCATTTTGAAATTGCAATATGGAAATTCTTTAATAATGAGATCTCCGAGAAAACCAAGATTTCAGCTCAGTAAACTCCATAAATGCGACCGAAAATGACTCCGCAAATTCCAGAAAAGCTAGCCAAAAATGACTGGACCTATAGGCAATTTTTAGTTTCTTGAGCCCTGCACAGATACATCATTAGGACACAGGAAAGAAGTGATTAGAGTTTGGTGACCTGATTTTCAAGGTCACGACATTATAAAATTCTAAAAGTGAGCCTTGTGATCGCATGAATCAACAGACAGAATTTGATCATACTAGCATAGATACATCATTGGGATTGGTGAAAGAAGTGATTAGATTTTGGTGACCTTTAGTTTGTTTTCAAGGTCATACAAGAACTTTGAAAGTCAAATTGTGATAGAAAAATGCTTGTGTGCACACTATATCTTGAACCAATCAATGGAATTTTACAAAACTAGTACAGATATATCATTAGGACACAGGAAAGAAGTAATTAGATTTTGGTGGCCTTGACTTTATTTTCAAGGGCATTCCATTATAAAGACTCTAAAAGTGGGCCTTGTGTGCACTCTCTTTCATGAATCAATACATGGAATTTGACCAAACTAGCACAGATGCATAGTTGGGATTTGGGAAAGAATTGATTAGATTTTGGTGGCCATAACCTCATTTTCAAGGTCACTGCATTGTAAAGACTCTAAAGAAGAGCCTTGTTAGCACTCTGTCTCGTGAATAAATAGATGGAATTTAACCAAACTAGCACAGATACTTCATTTGGATTGGAGAAAGAATGATTAGATTTTGTTGATCTTTATTTTGTTTTCAAGGACACCAGCAATTTGAAAGTCAAATTTTGATAGAAAAAAGCTTTTGTGCACACTATATCTTGAACCAATAGATGGAATTTTACAGAACTAGCACAGTTATATCATTAGGACAGGAAAAGAAGTGATTAGATTTTGGTGACCTTGACCTTATTTTCAAGGTCACTACATTTCCAAAGACTCTAAAAGTGAGCCTTGTGTGCACTTTATCTCATGAATCAATAGATTGAATTTTACCAAACTAGCCCAAATACATTATTGGGATCGAGGAAGAAGTGATTAGATTTTGGTGACAAGGTCACACTGGGATTTTGAAAGTCAAATTTTGATAGTAAAAAGCTTATGTGCACACAATATCTTGAACCAATAAATGGAATTTTACCAAACTAGCACAAATACATCATTAGGACACAATGGAAAGAAGTGATTAGAGTTTGGTGACCTTGACCTTATTTCCGGGTCACTTGAAAAGACTCTAAAAGTGAGCCTTGTATGCACTCTATCTCATGAATCAATACATGGAATTTGACCAAACCAGCACAGCTGCATCATTTGGATGGGGGAAGGAATTGATTAGATTTTGGTGACCTGTATTTCATTTTCAAGGTCACACCAGCACTTCGAAGCTCTAATTTTGATAGAAAAAAGCTTGTGTTTACACTATATCTTGGACTAGTGGCTGGAATTTTACCATAATGACTTTAAAATTGAGTCTTGTGTGCACTCTATCTTATGAATTGATAGATGAAATTTGAGCAAACTAGCAGATACATCATTAGGATTTTAGGACATTGACCTCATTTTCGAGGTCACACTGGCACTTTGAAACTCAGTTTTTTATAGAAAAAAGTTTGTGAGTACACTATCTTTTGAACCAATGGCAGGAATTTTACCAAAAATGGTTCTCATTATGCTACTTGGGTGAACTACAAATCTAACAAATCAGTGTCGTCCATTTTGAACAATGGTCAGGGTGGGGGGTGTAAATGAAACTAGATTATTTTTTGTGTTAAAGATTGAGTGGGGATGAGGGTGGGGGGGGTGCGGGCGGGGTGTAAATGAAACTAGATTATTTTTTGTTAAAAAAAGGTTGAGGGGTGAGTGATAAACTCACATTGATACATTTCTTATGCAAATATCATATTTACCCTAGATGAGGGGTGGGGGTGTAAATGAAACTAGATTATTTTTTTGTTAAAAAGGTTGAGGGGTGAGTGATAAACTCGCATTGATACATTTCTTGTGCAAGTATCATATTTACCCTAAGAATTTTGACAGGCAGGCTTGAACAACCAGTGTAGACCCAGCCCAGATGCCACAAAATATGGCGTCTGATCAGGGTCTGCACTGTTTGCCACTCATCCAGCAAATTTCAGACACAAGATTAGGTAGCAAAAATGGACATGTTCAAATTTAAGGACAATTATGGTTAGAAGTTTAGCTGTCCAAATATGTAATACATATATATGTAGCCATTCCCCTTAAAATAGCATCAGCTGGTAGCAGGCCTCCGGATATCGCACTTTTTTTTTTTCAATCCAAAAATCCTAATATTTCTCCATGAAAACATACATTGTGGGTGCTTCTATTGAGTACTCATATCATATGTTTTCAAGGAGAAATAAGAAAAATATTTTCAAGGAGTCTTACGACATGAAAGGCGCAACAAAGGAATGAAGCATAGCTGAAAAAATTCTCACGCCTGCCATGGGAATCGAACCTGGTCCTCCCGGTTAATAATCCAATGCTCTAACCACTGAGCCAAAGAGTCGACTCTCTGACGCAGTTGTCAGAGATTGAATATATACTTCGAAGCTATGCGTAATCTGTCAAGGCAGATAATCAAAGGTAGGAGTGCTAGGTCGTAACACTCCCCCTTTTCAAGGAAGTCATCATTTATGATGACGTGAAGCCATTTTCGGCGTATAAAGTCCTATACCGGACAAGCCCCCATCTTACGACATGAAAGTCACAACAAAGGAATGAAGCATAGCTGAAAAAATTCTCACGCCTGCCGTGGGAATCGAACCCGGTCCTCCCGGTTAATAATCCAATGCTCTAACCACTGAGCCAAAGAGTCGACTCTCTGACGCAGTTGTCAGAGATTGAATATATACTTAGAAGCTATGCGTAATCTGTCAAGGCAGATAATCGAAGGTAGGAGTGCTCGGTCGTAACAGGAGAAATAAGAAAAATATTTACTTGATACTGCTCTTATCTAGAACTATTTAGAGGTTTTATTCAATGTGTGAAAGGTTAAATTTGTACGCAGATTGTGTGTCATCTTTTTTCAGCCAGTGACGTCAAGTGCAGCTTGTATTCTTGCTCGAGTTGTTGACCGTCAGCAGGATGCAGCACAGCCCCTAGTCAAGATATTCTTACACAGTGGAAAATTAGTCCCATTCATACAACGCTTAGCTGAGCATGAGATTAAAAGAACAGCGTAAGTATTTATGTTTAATATGATTTCTCTTAAATTCAGACCTGGACTGTAAAAGGCCCATGCCAGTCTCAGTGGCTACGTCGGATGTGTGTCCAATTGGTGATCAGTTTCTGGTGCAAGAATGTGCACAAGTTAACCACTTAGAGTACTAAAGCTTGCCCAGAGAAAACTGTGGTAAGGTAAACTATAAAACCTGAGCACAAACAAACAAAAGGCCCATTAGGCTTATTAATTTCAGTATTTGTTTAGTCTTCAGAAGAGAAAGATCTCCATGAGGGGAAGTGATAGCTAGTGCTAGACTTAAAATGATTGACACGTCTTATCAGCTTGGTAAGGTAAAACTTTAATTCCAGGTAATATGGGTAATAGAATATAAGAATCTTTTATGAGTGTGAGGAGCAGACTGAAAAATCTGTTACGGAGGTAACTGTTCGGCATCGTGAGGCTTGACTAACTGGGATTGAAACACAGCAATGTCATTTTATTACCCTGACCTAATTTCCTGGTCTGATGACTTTGTCTTTTTTTTTTTTTTTTTTTTTTTTACATAAGCTCTAGTTTTTTAGCTCCATTTCTAGTTTACTGTATGGCCTACAATCATTTTGGCCTTGCCATGTGAAAACATGTCTTTAGGCATATGCGGACAAGGCTGATCAGGGCCTTAGCTGTCCGTTGACAGGATCATTGAATAGTACAGAATGGAGAGCAAATGCCAGGATGAAACTTAGTTCATGTGCAGTATGCTCTTAATCTGTGCATCTTGCGCATGTTCAAAGGCACTTTTTTTACCTGATGGAGCCATTTAGCTTGGCATACACTTTCTTTTGAACAGAAACTCAAACATTGCAATATCATTTTATGATCATGAGCTATATTTCATGGTCTAATGACTTTGTAATTTTTTACCATCAGCTATAGCATTCACCTCAATTTCTTATTAATCAAATGACCTGCAGTCATCGAACCTGGTATATACAGGCTAAGTTCATAAAAAGTACTTTGTCCCCAGTGATCGGATTAAGTTTCTATATCCCTATATAGTCAAGTATATGTATCATAAACTTTATTATCCATACAGTCTAGAAGATAGCAACAATTACAAAACATAAACATGGACATACAGATGGGTGGGGTGAAGTGATCACCGACTTTTTATATTAGATCATTTTGAACTGACTGCAGTACTATTGATGGATGGAATGTTAACACAGAAAAAATGCTGTGTTTAAGATACATTTAACTCTCATTATCTCAAACACAGATAAATCAAACTACTGCTTAAGTCAAACTTAAGGCAATACAATGTATTGGTTTTGTCTGCCATATGTTTCTTAAACATTTCCACTACTTTTATCTCAAACTTTTGTTATCTCCCAGAAATTCTGGTCTCTTGGAGTTGGAGATAATGAGAGTCGACTGTATCCAGTTCTCTTGTTTTTGTGGCACTAGCATTAGCGTTGGAAACTTAGACATGCAAGTTTCCATCAGTTCGCTCATTTGTCTTTCCCTCTGTCCATGTACTTAATCTACCCTAGCTTCCACCCTAAATGAAGTCTGCAAACTGTAAAACTTTGCAGTTAGTTTCACTTCACTGATTGTTTTATCACACTGAGCTAAACAAGAATAACAACTCTCACTCTTCTGGTGCTTGTTTTCACATTTAACCCATTGTAGACTGAATAGACTCTCCCACACCATATATTGGAAGAGTCCAATTTCAATTTTAGATACGTCCGGCTATGAGATTTACACATTCCTAGAGAAAAATGGCAAAACTATTTGCAAACAGTGGAGACCCTGATCAAACGCCACATTCTTGTGTCATCTGATCTGGGTCTGCACTTTTTGCCATTTACCCTTTTACGGGTCTCAGGAATACAATGGGTTAAGTGTCACCGGGTATAGGTATATAACACACTTGTACTGCCTTGCGGTACAAGCCGGCTTTTATAGCGATGTGGTAGAGTTTAGGACTTTGAGTCCAGCAGACCGGGTTCGATCCCCGGTCGGGGAAAATGTTATTTCCATTTTTTCACCTGTTACATTTGGCGCCCACCGTAAATAACCCACATGTGTGCATAAAACTCCTTGAGTCTCATTTCATGTGATTCTCGGACTCCTAGAAATTCAGGGACGAATTTCAATTTGGAGGGGGGAGAATGTCACGTTTGGGGCCATTGTCGTATAGCCTGGTAGTCAGGGCAGACAAAGAAAATGAAGACTCTATACAAATCTCGGTTTTAAAAGGTGTCCTACAAATAAAATACACAAACACATAGAACAAGACCTTACACAATATACAAATGTACAGATACAAATACATAGGACATAACTTGCACATCTTGATAGACATGTAATTAAATTTGGTTCTAGCGACCTTAATAGTTAGACATGGGTTTGCTTATGATGGATGGAAGTCATGAATATTTATAGATTATGCATGTGCATAAATTAAGTGATGAAACTATGCAGAATTACTCTATCAATGTAATACTAACACCGATGCGTATCAATACTATGACCTGATACAGGAAAGCGCATTTCTTCACAAGACGAGGTTTGTTTACATTCAGCACGAAGACGGACATGTATGACAAAGGTGTGTAAAATAATCAATACTGATGGAACATAAACAAACAACCCTTATCAACATACCTGGCTGTACAATAAATTCATTCTGTGAATATCAGTGAAGATACAAACGTCAGAAGGTGAATTTTTATAAATTATTTCTCCGTTGAATGGAGGATGACCTTCTGCCACTGAGATGGCCACCGGCTAAATGCAAAGAGCGCGCATAAAAATACAGGTGCATAAACAACAGGTACATGCATTGGTTATTTGTGTTAATAATCACCCTGACGTCACACACACTAAGAATAGAAGGAATTATAGAGTAAGAAAAGTTATCATTGGACTGCGCTATTTACATATGAGTAAAAATACTACATAGAGGAATCCGGGGTTTCCCTTATGTAGGTGAAGGTTACTTTCACTTTACATTTTAAGGTAGCGTATCACAGATTGTAAAATAGAAACTACCTAAATTTAAGTAAAATAGTTATTTGTCATGAAATGACCTGTGTGACATAAGTATGCAAGTGTGACATAAACTTCAACAAAGTTCTTTATTATTTCAGTGATCACAATACTCTGTTTCGTGGGAACACCTTATTGACAAAGTTAGTGGATGAGCTAATGAAGTTAGTGGGTCTCCCATACCTTCATCATACCCTCAAACCAATCCTAGATCAGGTGAGGCAACCTGTATGTCTACATTCATAACTCCTGATAGGTCAGGTGATAGTGGGTAGGAGGTATTGTTGTTTAGATAGTCACCACTATCGAAAACTTGTCACCAAGCCGAAACTCAGTGAAAGTTGATTGAAGATTTTGACCATTGATTGCTTGAACAGCTTTTTCGGAGGAAATCCGGGTTCGATTATTTCGGTAACATTCTGTTTATAAGCAGCCTTTTGTCTATTCAGAGGAAGATGGAAAATAATACACATTCACAGTATCAAATGGCGTAGAATGCAGTGTCCGCCAATGTTGAACTCATTCTGTCCTGGGAAGACCAAATCCTGGATGTGGGACTATGTTCGGTTCTGCAAACAGAAGGAAGGTTTGGCATCCCGTGAAAACCTCAATATGTCAACAGCCATTTGTGTTTTTTGTCAATAATGGTAAGAAAATGCCTCTGTCAATAGTTATTCCCCGCTCCGCTCCCCCCCCCCCCCCCCCCCCCCCCCCCCCCCCCCCCAACACACACACATACACACACACACACAGATTTGATTGAACTGTCTTGGGATAAAACTCTTCTGAATCCTCTTTCATTTTTCTGATTATGAATGAAAGATAACTTTTGAATGATAAACATTTGAAACTGTAAGAAGAACTACCAACTTAGCTATTTGTTGTAAGACAGACTCAATATTAATTGTCTTTCTCTCCCCCCACCCCCTCCCCTCTTCCCTCCCCAAAGTCAGCTGCCTTTTGGAATGTATGTAAAAGATGATGATGAAATGGCAGTGCAGACCCTGATCAAACTCTTTTCTTAGAAGCAGTTTGATCCAAGTTTAAACTGTTCACTCAAGTGTTTCTGTCCAAATATCAAGGGGACTGACTAGATATACACTTGGTACAGTTTGTGCCATTTTGGACGAAAGAAACGGCTTTTGTGACTTCCTGTTTGCTTTTCTGCACAACAAACTCCCCTTAATTATAAAAATTGATTTTTGACATTTTTCATTGAGCCATGAATGAACAAGAAAAAAAGAATACTATTGTGCATGAAAGTGCCACATGCATCATGTATAGTATCATTCGTTTTTAGGCGGGCTGTTAAGCCCGTCTATAGCTATATTCTTCGACTCGATTTTGGGGACAGCTTTAGGTATCTCTATTCTAATAATCTTGTGCTAGAAAAATAGTTCTCAAATTTCTTTTATAGTTCCGAGAATTTATCTGCATTGTACATTGCCAAAAGAATCATTATAGTCATTTTAGATTTGTTATACCCCCCACTCCCCGCAAACTTTGTATGTGTGAGTTGTTGGTGGGGGGGGGGGGGGGGGGGGTGGTGGGCGGGCGTATACTGATTTCACGTTGTCCGTCCATCCGTCAGTGCAATACCTACATAAGAAAAAGTAAGGGCTAGGGGTCAATTCTCTTGGAGTTATTGCCCTTTGTAAAATTTTTTCTTAAGGCAGTTTGTGTGGCAGTTTGTGTGCACACTATCTCTTTAACCAATGGCTGGAATTTGACCAAACTAGCACAGATACACCATCAGGATGTGGGGAGAAGTGATTAGATTTTGGTTACCTTGACCTTATTCTTCAAGGTCACTACATTATAAATACTCAAAAAGGAGCCTAAAGGAGCCTTGTTAATGAAGTAAAAAGTTTGTGTGCACAATATCTCTTTAACCAATGGCTGGAATTTGACCGAACTGGCACAGATAAATCATAAGGATGGGGCAAAGAAATGATTAGATTTTTGTGACCTTGACCTTATTTTCAAGGTCACTACACTATGAAACACTCATAAAAGTGAGCCTTGTTAATGCAGTAAAAGGTTTGTGTGCACATTATCTCTTTAACCAATGGAAGGAATTTGATCAAACTAGCACAGATACATCATCAGTATGGGGCAAAAGAAGTGATTAGATTTTGGTGCCCTTGACCTTATTTTCAAGGTCACTACGTTATAAATACTCAAAAAGGAGCGTAAAGGAGCCTTGTTAATGAAGTAAAAAGTTTGTGTGCACAATATTTCTTTAACCAATGGATGGAAATAGATCAAACTTGCACAGATACACCATAAGAATGGGGCAAAGAAGTGATTAGATTTTGGTGACCTTGACCTTATTTTCAAGGTCACTACACTATAAACACTCAAAAAAAGTGAACCTTGTTAATGCAGTAAAAAGTTTGTGTGCACTTTATCTCATTAACCAATGGCTGGAATTTGACTAAACTAGCACAGATACATCATCAGGATGGAGGAAAGAAATGATTAGATTTTGATGACCTTGACCTTATTTTCAAGGTCACTACATTATAAATACTCAAAAAGTGAGCCTTGTTAATGCAGTAAAAAGTTTTTGTGCACACTACCTCTTTAACTAATGGCTGGTTTTATTAGATTTTGGTGACCTTGACTTTATTTTCAAGGTCACGCTGGCACTTTGAAACTTAAATTTTGTTAGAAAAAGGTCTTATGCTTTATGCAGGGGGTATCGAATAAGTGCTGCTTATTGACAATTTTCATTCAAATTGAAAATGGCTTCAGTTTGCTTCTGCAATCAATACTTATACCTTCGACAATGGACCATTGATCAACGCGTATAAATACATTACGTACATGTTAACATCTGGTTAAGTTACCTGGCAAAATGTCAAGTGCGTACTGTCAAGTGAAATAAGCATGTCAGTTATTGAGTTATTTTCAATGAGAATGGCTAATGTGATAAACAAGCCATCATGTCTTCTCAATGATTTACTTTTATGAAGATGATGATTCCTGTCACAGTGTCATGTGAAGTTAAGGCATTTTTTGGTACTTTGGCAAACAGTGTAGACCATGATCAGATGCCACAGAACGCGGCGTCACTGTTCATTTACAGTGCAGGATTTTGTTTTGCAAACTTACATCAAACAAAACAAAACTGACACCCCCTACATTTAGAATAGTTCTGTCCAAAGGCATTTTGCAGACATTTGCAAATGGTGTAGACTCGGATCAGAACGCCAAGTCTGATCAGGGTCACCACTGGTTGCATCCAAATTAGGTAGTTTTGGGATTGGCAAACAGTGTAAACCCAGAATTAGTGTGGCGTCTAAGCAGGGTTGTCACTGTTTGCTTAATCCACAGGAATTTTTGTACAGCTTACATCAAATAAAACAACTCTGACACTACTTAAATTTAAAATGGATCTGTGACTTTGCAAAGTTGTGGTACATTCTTGTTTGGAAAGCTATCTTTTCCAAAATGTGGAAATGAAGATTTCATGGTAAAACAAGTTGTGCAATGTTCTGCGATGGATGATGTTAAACATCAGTCAGATTAGTCAGAGGAAATCAATTCATGTACAGGGAGGTAAAAAACAAAAGTAGTGTATCCCCACAGTTAAAAAGGGAAACTATTTCTTTGTAACAAAGTCTCTACTACATCCTCCATGTGGTTTAGTTCCGTCAGTAAAAATAGACGCTTTGCAGAAAAAAAAACCCAAAAAAAACACTCAGGAATTCAGCAGTAATCACTAGAACTAAAAGTGCTTGCCTATCGGCAGCAAATGCCATCTTTCTGGAGCCTGTTCGATACGAAATCAAATTTAAAGGTTGACTCCTTTGCAAAAGCACTGTAAAGTAAAAAGAATTGTGAGCTAATTGCTGGCCTCTCAGTACTTCCAGTACTTTGATTTATACCCTTGCATACTAAGTGTGAGGCTGGGGAGGGTGGTGTGGGTGGGGGGAAGGTGGGGGCAAGGTGCGAGGTATACTGTTTTCAGGTTGTCCATGATTCTGTCATTCCGAGTTTGTTTCTGCTCAATATCTTGAGAAAGAAGTAGTAGAATTAAAACAAATTTTGCATATTCAATGACATTGACTGCATTTAAGTTGGGATTGATATGCGTCCATTTTCTCAAATTTTTTATAACACAGTCATGGCCCTTGGTCAGTGTCAGTATTTCATTTCAGCTCAATATCTTGTGAACCAGTAAATGGAATTCAATCAAATTTTGCATATGCATTGACCTTACCCAGATCAAAGTTTGGGTTTTTACGTGTCCATTTTTTCAAATTTACAACACAGTTATTGCCCTTGGTTATCATTAGAATTTGGTTTCCGCTCAATATCTTGTGAACCAGTCGATGGAATTTGATCAAATTTTGCATATGCATTGACCTTAACCAGATCTAGGTTGGAATTGTTATGTGTCAAATTTCGCAAACATACAACACAGTTATGGCCCTTGGTTAGCATCAGAATTTAATTTCCACTCAATATCTTGTGAAAGAGTCCATGGAATTTGATCAAATTTTGTATATGCATTGACTTTAACCAGTTCTAGGTTGAGATTGTTACGCATCCATTTTCGCAAATTTACAACACAGTTATAGCCCTTCGTTAGCATCAGAATTTTGTTTCTGCTCAGTATCTTGTGACCTAATCCATGGAATTTAATCAAATTTTGCATATGCATTGACCTTAACCAGATTTAGGTTAGGATTGTTATGCATCCATTTTTGCAAGTTTACAACTCAGTTATGGCCCTAGGTTAACGTCAGAATTTTGTTTTTGCTCAGTATTTTGTGAACCAATAGATGGAATTTGATCAAACTTTACATATGCATTGACTTAAACCAGAGCTAGGTTCGGATTGTTATGCATCCATATTCGCAAATATACAACACAGTTATGGCCCTTTGTTAACATTTGAGTTTTGTTTGCGTACAATATCTTGTGAATAAATTGTTGGAATTCGATCAAATTTTGCATATGCATTGACCTTAACCAGGTCTAGGGATTGTTATGCCTCAAATTTTGCAAATTTACAACACAGTTATGGTCCTTAGTTATTGTCAAAATGTAGTTTCCACTCAATATCTTGAGAAGGAATGGATGGAATTTGATCAAATTTTCCATATGCACTTAACCAGTTCGAGGTTGGGATTATTACATGTCAGTTTTCACAAATTTACAACAAAGTTATGGCCCTTTTTAATGTTTGAATTTTGTTTGCGTTCAATATCTTGTGAACAAATTGTTGGAATTCGATCAAACTTTGCATATGCATTAACTAGTTCTAGGTTGGGATTGTTACATGTCAATTTTCACAAATTTACAACACAGTTATGGCCCTCGATTATTGTCAGAATTTCCTTTCTGCTCAATATCTTGAGAAGGAATTGATGTAATTAGACCAAATATTTCAGCTGCATTGATGTTGACCAGATCTAGCTTAGGATGGTTACGCATCAATTTTTCGCAACTATACAACACTCTTATAATGCTTGGTTATTGTCAGTTTGTTTCAGCTCAGTGTCTTGGGAACAATTTGATGGCATTCAAGCAAGTTTTGCATATGCATTGATGTTGACCAGATCTAGGTTGGAATTGTTGCACATCAATTTTTATACCCTCCGCAAGCTGTGTTTGTGAGGGCATATATGGATTTCGTGTCCGTCTATCTATCAGGGCCCAGTTAATCAAAGGGTCGTTAGCTTAACGAGCTCGTTATTGGTCATTTCGTTAACTGTTTTAGCAGATTCAATATACAATATTCTGATATTTTTTGCTGAAAAAATGTGAGTAGCTTTTGCACTGCAAAAGCTACTCACATTTTTTCAGCAAAAAATTTCAGCATATTTGTGTATCACTCGATTTAAATTTTAACGAATCGTTAACTAACGACGTCGTTAGCTTTGAACAACTGGGCCCTGTCCATTATGTTTAGGTTTCTGTGAGGGGCTATCTAATAAGCTCTGCTTATTGACATTCCTTGTTCATTCATGGCTCAATGGAATGAAAACAAAAATTAAATAAAACATCAATTCTTAAATAAGAAAAAAATATAGATATGTTTAGATTGAACAAGATGTCTTATGCAGAATTCATAGCTCCAGATAAGACTCTCATTTCAACTGAAAATGATACGTGTTTTTTTCCACAAAAACTTCTGTTGTGAGTACTTATTAGAAGTGCCCAGCTGATATGCTTCTAATGAGTAGCCACAACATTTTCTTTTGTGGAGAAATAAGAAAATTATTATATGGATACCCACCTTATCTGAGCTATGTTAACCCTGATCCTGCTGAACCGGGATCTATACTGTCATTAAATATGTGAATTTGTATCAACAACCTGGATCAAATATTCTGATAGGCTGAAAATCAGAAGTGGGCATGGTATCTTAATATATTCGTCTGGGGAAGGGTTAAGAACTAAGGTAAATGTGATAATAAGAATATGAGCTGGATGGCATACAGGTCAGTCCGTTTAGTACTCGCATCGTTAATACGCGAATACGGATATAACGCGGGTGCATCATGCCTCCCAGTTTGTTTTCCGATGGGTCCCAGTTTCCCCACCCACTAGATCAAAGTAACAAAATGAGATGCTTCGATCTGCAGAAAAGGACCAGCATAGCTTGTCTTTTTTTCTTTACAGACGCTTATAATCTCTTCACCCTTAAAGCGCCAATCACAACTGCAGCAGAAAACAATTTTACTTTTATTGATTTATTTAATTTTTTTTTTTTTTCGGATAGTAAAGTTGACACTTCAGGTGAATCATCTGCCAAGCAGATGATTCACATGAAATATCATGACTTACTTCTCTGAAAAATAAATAATATTAAATAAAAAATTCAAAATGTTGTCTGCTACAATTTTTTGCTTAGTGCTTTAAGGGTTAGTTTAAACTGCTTTGATTTAGCCGCAGTAACGGTAAATGCCCTTGTGTCATGTATGAGTGAAACCTGAGCAAATCAAAGAATGCTGAAATTCGCTTTGATGATCTCCAAGGCTGTGAACACATTTAACCCTAAAGTGCCAAGCAAAATTTATGGTAGACCACAATCTTAATTTATTATAGCCCCACTTTGAAAAAGTGGGGCTATACTGGATTTGCCATGTCCTCCATGATTCCGTCATTCCGTGATTCCGTGACTACAAAATTAAAATGCATTTTGCTTAATAACTTTCATGTTTGTGGTCCTACTTCAGTGAAACTTATAGTACACTTGATCTCTAAGTTAAGTAAGGTGTAGTCACAGAATAGTGGCCAAGGGCCCATAACTCTTGGAGTTATATCCCTTGGTAGGTTTTCAAATTTTAAAATGCATTTTGCTTAATAACTTCCATGTTTGTGGTCCTTCTTCAATGTACCTTATACCACACTTAGTCTCTAAGGTAAGGAAGGTATAGTGGCAGAATGGTGGCCAAGGGCTCATAAACCTTGGAATTATGTCCCTTGATAGATTTTCAAATTTTGCCATTCTTGAACATTTGCCTAACAGATTTCTCAGGAACTATGAAAGCTAGAAAGCTGAAAGTTCGTATAAACATGGACAATGACTGCATGTATCGTGTGTACCAGAATAGGGGTCAAGGGTCCATAACTCCTGGAGTTATATCCCTTGGTAGGTTTTCAAAAATTTAAAATGCATTTTGCTCAATAACTTTTATGTTTGTGGTCCTACTTTGATGAAACTTATACCACACTTGGTCTCTAAGGTAAGGAAGATGTAATGGCAGAATGGTGGCCAGTGGTCCATAACTCATGGAGTTATGTCCCTTGGAATGTTTTCAAATTTTGCCATTCTTGACAATTTTCGTAATAGATTTCTCAGAACCTAAGAAAGCTAGAAAGCTGAAAGTTCATTTAAACAAGGACAATGACTACACGTATTGTGTATACTGGGATAGGGGCAAAGGGTCCATAACTCGTGGAGTTATGTCCCTTGGTAGATTCAAAAAATTAAAATGCATTTTGCTTAATAACTTTTGTTTGTGGTCTTACTTCGATGAAACTTATACCACACTTGGTCTCTAAGGCTAGGAAGGTGTAGTGGCAAAATTGGTGGCCAAGGGCCAAATCATTCTCGGTAGATTTTCAAATTTTGCCATCCTTGAAAATTTTTGCAACAGATTTCTCAGGAACTATGAAAGCTAGAAAGTTCTGATAGTACTGCAGCGGCGCTATAGTCAGATCCTCTAACAGCTCAAGTTTTTTCTATTTTCAGAGAAAAAAAAGTCTTGACATTTCATGTGAATTGTCTGCTTGGCAGATGATTCACATGAAATGTCTGGACTTGTTTTCTCTGGCAAATAAAAAAAAAATAGTCAAAATTGTTGTCTACTGCAATTGTGATTGGCAGTTTAAGGGTTAAATGATATATAGGTGAGCTGCTGAAAAAAAAAATGCCCAAGAACTTCATTTAACCCTTAAAGCGCCAATCACAACTGCAGTAGAAAACAATTTTACTTTTATTTTTTCAGAGAATAAAGTCATGAAATGCCAAGTCTTATTTTCACTGAAAAATAAATAATAATAAATAAAAAATTCAAATGTTGTCTGCTTCAAATTTTGCTTGGCGCTTTAAGGGTTAATTTAGCTGCTAATAGTTTTAAATGTGTCATTGTTACCTATGTGTATTCTCAAGATAAGCTTATCATGGTTGACCGATCAGATAAGAGGGTCGTGCAAAAAGTTCTGTAACTAACAGGCTTCCTTAGTTTTATCCCAGGTATATTTTAAAATGCTTCACTGCACTTGAATGGTGTGTTGAATAGCTTACGATACCCATTTATTTCATGCAAATTGCTTTCCAACTGACCCAGTTATTTCAAATTGAAATAGATGCAGTCATATACACTGACTAATTTACTTGTTACATTGGAACACGGACCAGAAGACTGAAATTCGTAGCTATATTAAATGCCGCATTAGGCTTAATATAGATTCAAAACAGATATTTAATGAATTGTTTGGTATATATGGACCTCAGACCATTTCAGTGCGCACAGGTTTTAGGTGGGTTAAAGCTTTTAAAGCTGGGAAATTTTCTGTTGAAGATGATACCCATCCTGGAGGGCCTAAAACCTCTGTTACCAAGGCTAACTTTGCTGTTGTAAAGATTGTTGTCGAACAGGATGTGCGATTGTCTGTCAAAGATATAACTAGTTGTACTGGCATATCAGAAGGCTGTGTGCAAACAATTCTGAAAAAGCGTTTAGACCTGAGAAAGGTTTGTGCTAGGTGGGTACCTCGTTTGCTCACTGAGGAGCAAAAGACACAATGCCTTAAATGTGCCTGGGAACTTTTGAAAGCATACAAAGGCTGTAATAGTCAGTTTATTTCTAACTTGCTAACAGGTGATGAAACCTGGGTGCACATGTTTGAGCCACAAAGAAGGGCTGATAATAAGCAATGAAAGCGAAAAGATCAAAAACGCCCATGTATTGCCAAGAGAACCATAAATTCAAAAAAGATGTTGTACGCAATTTTCTTCAATTCAAGTGGGCCAGTCATTCAAGTGCCTTGTCCATCTGGTCATACAGTCACTGGCTGATTCTACAAGAACTCTGTACTGAAGAAACTGAAAGATTTTTTAAAATAAGAAATGACCAAGCAAAGGATGGTCAGGAGTCCACCTTTTACATGACAACGCCTCCTCTCATAAGTGTGAGGTTAAGTCTGTTTTGGCTTCTGAAAAGGTGAAAGTTTTAAACCATCCACCTTATTCACCTGACCTGAGTCCCTGTGACTTCTTTTTATTTCCAAGGCTTAAGAAAATGCTTTCTGGAAATAAGTATACGTCTAGAAGTTCTCTTGGCAGTGCTATTTATCAGTGTCTCCAACAGATACCAAAAGAAGACATCTGCTCGCGACTGGGTAAAAAGGTTACAAAAATGTATTTCAGTAAAGGGGGAATACTTTGAAGGTTTGTAATAAAAATATGTTTGATAAAATGTAGCACTGAAGTAATCCGAACCGAGTGACAAAACTTTTTGCAGGACTCTCGTAGCTTGTATACTGGATGCAATTTACTGTCGGTACCTTTGATATCTGAGAAAGCATGCAGAATGGTGTATAAATGGTGTAACTGGAAATAAAAATAATTCCTTTTTTTTTAAATGGACATGTGACTAGTCAACACCTGATAGCCACGTGATTAGTCGGAGTTAAAATGGCGGTGACATTTGCACTCTCAGTAATATTACCCGATTTTGTCACATGATTTATGCAACAAAAAGGTATTTTAGGATGTTCTAAAGGACAGGCACATCTTCTTTTGTCCATTCCATAGAACACCTTTAAAAATAAATGATGTAAATACGGGTGTCCCATGCATCTCCACATTTTTAAGGTTCGACTAGTCAGCTCCATAGCTACTACTCGCCTCGCCTATAATGCGGTCTGGATTTGTGCACTTCAACCAGCGTGTAGTAATGGGACTGACCTGTAATTGGATATGCAGTGACATATTTATTTGAGATAGGGGTGATATATTTTATGGAATGGGAGACAGCCATCAAATACTCTATAAAAAAAACTAGTTTCAATTACTTGGTTTCTTCTGTTTTTTATCATCTTCTTTTTCTGTCATTAGCATCACCAATAAATATAGTTTCCTTCTTGATAGTTGTTTTTCAACCTGTCATATGCCAACAAAGCTTCCAAAATATTAAAAAGAAACATTTTCTGTGAAATAAACTATATAATGTGAATAAAACTTTGATCTGGATGTGGAAAAGTTTAAAGTTAAATGTCAGATAAATTCCATTGAGTGCCTATGATGAAAACAGAGGAATCCAATTAGAAGGATCTTGTTAGCATTTGGTCTACCTTGCACTATCTGTCAAGGGAGATAATAGTAAAGCTTACTGCTATATCTCATTTGAATATGGGCTGGATGACATAAGTTTGGATGGAGTTACATATTTATTTCAGATTGGGTGGTATATGTGAGGTTACAGGATATATTGAATCTTTTCAGATCTGTTCGGATCATTTACCATGTGAGATTGACCCTGCAAGACTACGAGAAGGGGAAAATATAAACGATAACATGGTAACTAATAAATTATAAAAAAAATTTTTATGCCCCCAACTTCAAAGAAGTTGGAGGGGCATATTGCTTCTGGGTTGTTCGTCTGTCTGTCCTTCTGTCCGTCCTTTGTCACGCTTTTTGATGCATAGCATAACTTTAGAACCGTGAATGCTACTGTTTTGAAATTTCTTACATGGATTCCTCATGAAAAAATAGTTGACACGTATATTCTTTCTTGACAGGATTATGCCCCTTTTCTGAGTTAGGGCCCTTTGAAAAAATATGGACACAATCTTGTCAGCAAAATATCTCAAAAACTATTGAAGCTAGAGCCTTGAAACTTCATGAATAGACTGGTAGTGATGAGAAGACAATCTGATTAACTGTTGAAGAAATTTTGAAAAATACTTCTTGAGTTATGGCCCTTTGTAATTTTGGGCATTTTTACCTTGTCAGCAAAATATCTGAAAAACTTTTAGAGCTAGAGTCTTGAAACTTAGCAAATGGGTTTGTAGTGATGAGTAGATGACCTGATTAACTTTTGAAGAAATTCTGAAAAATACTTCATGAGTTATGGCCCTTTGTAATTTTGGCCATTTTTACCTTGTCAGCAAAATATCTCAAAAACTGTTGGAGCTAGAGCCTTGAAACTTGATGAGTAGACTGATAGTGATGAGTAGACAACCTAATTAACTTCTGAAGAAATTTTGAAAAATACTTCTTGAGTTATGGCCCTTTGCAATTTTGGGTATTTTTATCTTGTAAGCAAAATATCTCAAAAACTGTTAGAGCTAGAGCCTTGAAACTTAGTAAATGGATTTGTAGTGATGTGTAGATGACCTGATTAACTTTTGAAGAAATTCTGAAAAATATTTCATGAGTAATGGCCCTTTGTAATTTTGGGCATTTCTACCTTGTCAGCAAAATATCTCAAAAACTGTTGGAGGTAGAGCCTTGAAACTTTATGAATAGACTAGTGATGAATAGACAACCTGATTAACTTTTGAAGAAATTTTGAAATATACTTCTTGAGTTTTGGCCCTTTGTAATTTTGGGCATTTTTACCTCGTCAGCAAAATATCTCAAAAACCGTTAGAGCTAGAGCCTTGAAACTTAGTAAATTGATTTGTAGTGATGAGTAGATGACCTGATTAACTTTTGAAGAAATTCTGAAAAATACTTCATGAGTTATGGCCCTTTGTAATTTGGGGCAATTTTATCTTGTCAGCAAAATATCTCAAAAACCGTTGGAGTTAGAGCCTTGAAACTTGATGAGTGGACTGGTAGTGATAAGTAGACAACCTGATTAACTTTTGAATAATAATACATCTTGAGTTACGGCCCTTTGTAATTTTGGGCACTTTTACCTTGTCAGGAAAATATCTCAAAAACTGTCAGAGCTAGAGCCATGAAATTTGGTGAATGGATTTGTAATGATGAGTAGACAACCTGATTAACTTTTGAATAAATTTTGAAAAATACTTCATGAGTTATGGCCCTTTGTAATTCTGGGCATTTTTATATTGTCAGCAAAATATCTCAAAAACCGTTAGAGCTAGAGACTTGAAACTTGATGAATTGATTGTTAATGATGAGTAGATGACCTGTTTTACTTTTGTGTAAATTCTGAAAAATATTTCGTAAGTAATGGCCCTTTGTAAATTTGGGCATGTTTCCCTTGTCAGCAAAATATCTCAAAAACTATTGAAGCTGGAGTCTTGAAACTTGATGAATAGATTGTTAGCAATGAGTAGATGACCTGATTATGCCCCCAATTTCGAATGAAATTGATGGGGCATATTATTTTGCCTTAATTTGTCCGTCCATTTGTCCGTTCGTCCGTTCGTCAAGCTTTTTTTTGTGCATGCCATATCTGAAGAACCATGCAGGCTAAGGTTTTTAAATTTTATATTTAGGTTCCCAATGAAAAAATAGCTGACCTATATTTTTTTTCTTGTCCGGCATGTTTGTTTAGAGTTATGTCCCTTTGAAAAAAATCAGAATTAAATCTTGTGAGCAAGATATCTCAAAAAGTATTTAAGCTGGGTTCTTTAAATTAGATATAGTGAGTGGGAATGATGTGTAGATTACCTGATTATATTTTGAGAGAATTTCGTGAAATAATTGATAAAGTTACGACCCTTTGCAGTTCTGTGCATTTTTATCTTGTCAGCAAGATGTCTCGAAAAGTACTTAAGCTAGGGTCTTGAAATATTATATGTTGATTGGGGATGATGTGGAGATTACCTGATTTGTTTTTTAGGAAATTCCATGAAAAACTGACAGCTATGGCCCTTTGTAGTTTTAGGCATTTTGATCTTGTCAGCAAGATATCTCAAAAAGTATTTAAGCCAGAGCCTTGATATTTGGTATACTGATTGGGATTGAGGAGATCACCTGATTAAATTTTGAACCGATTAAATGAAATGTTGGAGTTATGGCCCTTTGCAATTTCTGGTTTAGAGTTATTTCCCTGTTGATAAAATAACATTGAAATCTCGTATATTTGTACTGTTGTTACCATCATGGGCAAGCAGTGTTGGAGTCAAGCAGTGTTAGAGTTAGGCAGTTGGGGGCATAGTGTTTTACAAACACCAGCTCTAGTTTCTGTTTGTATTGTTGGACAGTTATGCCTAACAGTGTGAACATGCTTAATCTTGACTGGTCGGTTGGTAGAGCATCAGTCTTCAGCTAGGGAGACAGTGGATTCAAGCCCTAGCCACATTGTACCTAAGACTTTTTATCCCCTGACTGATAGGTTCGGGGGATATTGCGATCAGCATGGCGTCCGTCTGTCAGTCCGTAGACACATCCTTGTGCGCTCCATAACTTTGATACCCTTAGACATATTTTGATAATATTTGGTAGGAATGTAGAGGAAGACCAGTAGGCGTGTCATGTGCAAGAGAGATAACTCTCATTGTCTTCGTTATGTAGTTATCTCCCCTGAAGCCGAAATCTTGTGCAGGCCATAACTCCCATACTGCTTGAGATAATAAAATATTTTGGTAATATTTGGTAAGAATGAAGAGGAGGACCAGTAGGCATGTTGCATGCAAGAGAGACAACTCTCAATTTCTTCGTTATGTAGTTATCTCCCCAGAAGCCAAAATCTTGTGCAGGCAATAACTCCCATACTGTTTTAGGTAATATGATAATATTTGGTAAGGATGAAGAGGAGAACCAGTAGGCGTGTTGGGTGCAAGAGAGACAACTCTCACTTCGCTATGTAGTTATCTTCCCTGAAACAGAAATCTTTTAGACGCAGCCTTGTGTACTCCATAACTTTGATATCCTTAGACATATTTTGATAATATTTTGTAGAAATGAAGAGGCGGACCAGTAGGCTTGTCGTGTGCAGGAGAGACAACTCACTTTCTTCATTATGTAGTTGTCTCCCTTGAAGTCTAAATCTTGTGCAGGCCATAACTCCCATACTGTTTGAGATAATATGATAATATTTGGTAGAGATGAAAAGGAGGACCAGTAGGCATGTCACATGCAAGAGAGACAACTCTCACTTTTTTCTTCGTCATGTAGTTATCTCCCCTGAAACCAAACTCTTGTGTACTCCATAACTTTGATACCCAAAGACATATTTTGATAATGTTTTGTAGAAATGAAGAAGAGGACCACTAGGCGTGTCACATGCAAGAGAGACAACTCTCACTTTCTTCATTACATAGTTATCTCCCCTGAAGCCAAAATCTTGTGCGCTCCATAACTTTGATACTTTTAGACATATTTTGATAATATTTGGTAGAATTGAAGAGGAGGACCAGTAGGCATGTCCCATGCAAGAGAGACAACTCTCACTTTCTTTGTTATGTAGTTATCTCCCTATAAGCCAAAGTCTTGTGCAGCCGATAACTCCCATACTGTTTGAGATAATATGATAATATTTGGTAGAGATAAAGAGGAGGACCAGTGAGTGTGTCACAAGCAAGAGAGACAACTCTCACTTGCTTCTTTATTATGTAGTTATCTCCCCTGAAGCCAAAATCTTGTGCGTTCCATAACTTTGTTACCCTTAGACATATTTTGATAATATTTTGTAGAGGCATCGGTATCAAACAGTAGGTGTGTCACATGCAAGAGGGACAACCTCTTCTGTGGTTGTTTTCTAGTTACCTCTAGTTAAAGGCATAGATAAGGACCAGTTGGCATGTGTTCAAGAGTACTCTCACTTTCTCCATTATGTACTTATCTGCCCTGATGCCGAAATCTCGTGCAGGCCAAACTCCCATATTGTTTGAGAATACTTGATAATTTTTGGTAGGGACATAGATCAGGTCAAGAAGGTGTGTAGCATGCAAGAAGGACAACTTTTACTCTGTTGATTTTTTACCCAAATAAACATACAGCAATTTCCTTTACCTTTACAAGGCATTTATTTTTGCTATTATTTCTGAATATGTACACTCACAAATTCAAAGTATTTGCAAAATTGTGTATCCTGTACAAATTATCTCATCAGAAGTAACTATTAGATGATTTTGACAAAAATAAAAAAAATAAATAAAGGAACACACAAAAATAAAATCATTCACTGTACACCTATTTTTGTTTTTACTTATTATTTTGGTCACATTTCATACTGTCTTTGCATCTTTTTACTTTACTCTCGTTCAATATTTCCATGATATTGATTAAAATACACTAAATTTAGAAATGGTGGTTTAGTGGGGGGATTTGCCATCTCCTCTGATGGCTATTTTTAAAATTGGTAATAGCTGCTCTTTCACTTGGTATGGAGCATTAGTAAGAACAATTCTGACTAGTCACACCAGTGTCAGTATGATTTGTGGTAGTATCATGTCAATTTGCCAAGAGCATGATACTGTAGTGACCAGTGAGGGAACACTATAACAGGACATCAGTTCCCACCTATCATCCAGACACCATTATTAAAGATATAAATTTGTAAGTGTCACCTAAAATGGAAGGTGAAGGTCCTGGCTGGGGTTATACATGACCCACTGGTCACTTTGTCTAGTTTTCTTATTTCACCATGTAAGGTGCTTCTAATGATACCTACAACATATGTTTTTGAGGAGAAATAACTACCCTCCTTATCTGGAGCTATGCTGTACAGTCTGAGCCTAAACCAAATTTAAAAAATGTCATTGATACTAGTCTAATTCTTGTCAGTAAACAGACGAGACCCTAATTGAGCAATCATATCTGTAACATAAAATTTATGTAGGATATCAACTCTAGATATTGAAAGGTGCTCTTTGCTGACAATTGATATTATTCTTATTTCTCCTCAAAAAAAAAAAAAATAAAATAAAAAAAAAAAAACTTATGTTGTGAGTACTCATGAAAAGTACCTCCTTGAGTTTTATGTAAGTTGCATATGCTATCTTTAAAAATCTTGGCCCAGTTGTTCAAAGCTAACAATGTCGTTAGTTAACGATTCGTTAAAATTTACATCGAGTGATACACAAATATATTGAAATTTTTTGCTGAAAAAATGTGAGTAGCTTTTGCAGTGCAAAAGCTACTCACATTTTTTCAGCAAAAAATATCAGAATATTGTATATTGAATCCACTAAAGCAGTTAACGAAATGACCCTTAACGAGCTCGTTAAGCTAACGACGCTTTGAACAACTGGACCCTTAATTTTACTGTTTTTTTGTTTTTTCTTTATCTGTTGTGAGGTATGCCTAAAATATCCTGAAAAGAAAATTGGCATCAGATGCACCTGGCTATCCCAACTTTCAAATTAGGATAAGATTTAAGATTAGTATGTGATATCTCTATGAAACTTGTTTTGAGGTCTTATTGACTCATTTATGCCTAATGTCCCATAAAATGGACATTGGCAAATGATGTAGGCCCAGATCAGATGCCCCAGAACTGGGCTGGTCCAGTGAGTTCACGGCATAAATGGGTTAAAAATTGTCGTTCTGAGATGTGAAAAGATATTTTCGGGATGTGATAAGATATCTTCGGGAGATGTCAGAAAATAGCAGTATTTTTATTGCCAAAGGTACAAGTCATATATGACTGTTTGGTACTTTCAAATATAACTGTTTGATACTTTCAAATATGACTGTTTGGTACTATCATATATGACTGTTTTGTACTTTCACATATGACTGTTTGGTACTTTCACATATATTTGGTACATTCACATATGATTGTTTGGTACTTTCATATATGACTGTTTAGTACTTTCATATATGACTGTTTAATTCTTTCATATATGACTGTTTTTGTACTTTCATATATGACTATATGCTCAGCTGGCTGTGCATCCAACTGGTGATCAGGAGGTTGCGGGTTTGACCCCCAAAAGTCCGCAACATTCTGTCGTGGAGTTTGATCATTTCGACTGTCATTCTCTCCCTTCTGCTGATTCAAGATGGGCAGTTGTCAGTTTCTGGCAAAAGAATGTGCACAATACTGGTTAACCACTTAGAGGACTAAGCCTGTCCACTAAAGACATAGTTAAGTAAACTGGCCACACTCAACATGACCCCATTGGATTGACTGGGCCATAAAACCTCAACACAAACAAAATATATGACTGTTTGGTAGTTTCATATATGACTGTTTGGTAGTTTCATATATGACTGTTTGGTACTTTCATTATAGGACACATAGCTCAAGATAAGGCACTTTTTCTTCAACCCTTTCAGTCTGCTACACCAAAACAGCTACCTCTGCAAACAGTCTAGATCCAAATGAGATGAGACATAACCTCTGGATCTGCATAGTTTGCCATTCTTCTTATACCCCACCACATGATAATGGCAGGGTATTATGGTTTCACGTTGGACATCCATGTGTCCATCCGTCAGTCGTCCATCTGTATTTCGTTTCTGGATGATAACTTGCGTAAACATCAGTGGATTTTCACAAAATTTGGTATGTGCATTGATATTGTGGAGATCTGGTTTGAGAGTGCTAATGGGCAAATTTCGTCGAGTTATCTGCCGGAGACACCCCCATGTTTTCATTCTGGACGATAACTTGAGTAAATGTCAAGGGATTTAAACCACATTTGGTACATGCCTTGGGATTGTTAATGGGTGAATTTTGTCAATGTTTGACAGTTATCTGCCCGTGACACGATATTGGCGGGGTATTATAGTTTAACGTTTTTATTTTTATTTTAGACTGAAACCCCTATGTGCATCAGTGGACATGTCCAAATTTAAGGATGCTCTGAAATGAAAGGGTTAAACCAAAAAGTATTGACATATTTTTGTTTTATTTATCCACGAAAACATATGCTGTGGATACTCATTAGAAGTGGCTCAGTGAAACACTTCTAATACCCAGAGCATATGCTTTTGTGGAGAAATAAGAAAAAACATTCATCTGGACATCCTTCTTTATCTGATGCTATGATGCAGGCTTTTAATCAGGCCCTACTTTTCCTTTTTTTTTTCCTACTTTTTGTTTGCTCCTACTTTTTTATGCCCAGCCACAAAAAGTGGCAAGGGATGATGTTATACCCTTCAAAATTTTGAGTGTCTATCTGTCTGTCCATCAGTAAGCGCTTCCATCATTCGTGTCCGCTCCATAACTCTGATACCGTCTGAGATATTTTCAGGAAACTTAAAAAAAAATATAAAGCACTATGCGACAACATGCAGAACAGATGAATTGTAACTGTAGTTTGCCTGCTTTTGGAGTTATTGCCCTTTGAACATTGAACATGAAATTTCTCACGAATGTGAAGCATCATGAGACAACATGACTATGGTTAACCTACTTTTGGAGTTGCGGCCCTTTGAACAGTAGATATTAAAACTGGTGATTTCTACTATGTATTCATGTCCGCTCTGTAAATTGAAAACCAATTGACTCCAAACTTGCTAGGAAGCATTGGGTCGACTTGTACATCAAAAATAGCTAAAATCGTGCCAATCGGAAATCCAAGGTGGCTGCCATGGCAGCCATCTTGAAAATCTATTTTTCACTTCTTCTCCAGAACCGAAAGGCCAATTGACTCCAAACTTGGTAGGAAGCATCGGGGTGACTTGTAGATCAAAAATAGCTAAAATTGTGCCAATCGGAAATTCAAGATGGCCGCCATCTTGAAAATCTATTTTTGCTTCTTCTCCTGAACCGAAAGGCCAATTGACTCCAAACTTGCTAGGAAGCATTGGGGTTGACTTGTAGATCAAAAATAGCTAAAATTTTGCCGATCGGAAATCCAAGATGGCCGCCATCTTGAAAATCTATTTTTTGCTTCTTCTCCTTAACCCAAAAGCCAACTGACTCCAAACATGGTAGGAAGCATTGGGGTGACTTATAGATCAAAAATAGCCAAAATTGTTCCAATAGGAAATACAAGATGGCCTCCATGGCAACCATCTTGAAACTCTATTTTTTGCTTCTTCTCCTGAACCGAAAGGCCAATTGACTTCAAACTTGGTAGGAAGCATTGGGTAGACTTGTAGATCAAAAATAGCTAAAATCGTGCCGATCGCTTCTTCTAACCCCAAATGCCAATTGACTCGGAAGTTGGTAGGAAGCATCGGGGTGACTTACAGATCAGAAATAGCTAAAAACGTTCCAATTGGAATCCAAGATGGCCACCATCTTGAAAGTCTATTTTTTGCTTCTTCTCCTGAGCCGAAAGGTCAGTTGACTCCAAACTTGGTAGGAAGCATCAGGGTGACTTGTAGATCAAAAATAGCTAAAATCATGCTGATTGGAAATCCAAGATGGTGGCCATCTTGAAAATCTTTTTTTCGCTTCTTCTCCTAAACCCAAAAGCCAATTGACTTGAACTTTAGTAGGAAGCATCGGGGTGACTTATAGATTAAAAATGGCTAGAATCGTTCCTATTGGAAATCTAAGATGGCCGCCATGGCAGCCATCTTGAAAATCTATTTTTCACTTCTTCTCCTGAACCGAAAGGCTTATTCACTTTAAACTAGGTAGGAAGCATCAGGGTGACTGTAGATCAAAAATAGCTAAAATCATCCCTATCAGAAATCTAAGATGGCCGCCATGACAGCCATCTTTAAAAATCTATTTTTCGCTTCTTCTCCTGAACTGAAAGGCCATTTGACTTGAAACTTGGTAGGAAGCATTCGGGTGACTTGTAGATCTAAAATAGCTTAAATTGTTTGGATCGGAAATCCAAGATGGCCATCATGGCGCCATCTTGAAACTCTTTTTTTCGCTTATTTTCCTGAACCAAATGGCCATTTGATTTGAAAATTGGTAGGAAGCATCGGGATGACTTGTTGATACAAAAATAGCTAAAATCATTTCGATCAGAAATCCAAGATGGCGACCATCTTGAAAATCTATTTTTCCCTTCTTCTTCTGAACTGAAAGGCCAATTGACTCGAAACTTGGTAGGAAGCATCGGGTGACTTGTAGATCAAAAATAGTTCAAATTGTTGCGATAGGAAATCCCAAATAGCGGCTATGGTGGCCACCTTGAAAATCTGTTTTGAACTTTTTCTCCTGAACAGAAAAGGCAATTGACTCGAAGTTCATTGGAAGTATTGAGGTGACTTGTAGATCAGCAGTAGCTAAAATCATTCTGATTGGAAATCCAAGATGGCTACCATCTTGTTTATGTTTGTTATATTTCCCTGCCACTGTGCTGTTTACATGTATAAAATCATGATTCTTCAGAAGCCACTTAGCCAATTTCCACCAAATTTCATATTGATCCTACTGTTGAAATGTGATTTAGAGTTTGTTCAAATGATCACGCTCCATTGACTGTCATGCCATATATAATATTCTTCTTCAAAATTAAGAACTGCTTAAAAGATGATCTTTTCATTAGTTGCGATGACAGGATTGGAAAAATGTCACTCAGGTGAGCGACCTGTGGCCCGTGGGCCTCTTGTTAGTCCAAAAATGTTTGAAGTGACCAAATTTTGTAATTTTTTTCCTTGTTGGCTCGGACTTTGTGAAAATCAAATCAACTTAATCTGAGCAGCCACAATGCAAAAGTTTATAAACTATTTTCACTTCAGTTGTAACTCCTTTTTTTGGAACATTTATTTTGGTATTTCCTTTCCATGGTAATATAATGTTATTGTTCAGAGAAAACTTTCTTTGCTTATTATATCTTTTTCTAAGTCTGAAAACACCCAGAACATCCCTACTATCCCTACTTTTCATGATTGAAATTCCTACTTTTTCCTTACTTTTTCAAAATTTTGAGCCCTACTTTATCCCTACTTTGTTGATGGATTGCACTTGAAAGCCTGTATAATATTGAACAGAACAAGAAAGAGAGTTATAGCCCCATATAAGACTCTTTTTTTTTTTTCAACCAAAATTATTTTTCTATGAAAAATATATGTGTGGTTTACTCATTAGAAAACATATGTTTTCGTGGAGAAGTAAGAAAAATATGTGGATACCCTTCTTATTTGGGGCTTTGGGAGAATTACTGCTGGTTTGACCCTTAAAATGCTAATCACAACTGCAGCAGGTGAAATTTTGATTTTTCTTTTGGTATTGTTTCAGAGAAAAGGCTTGACATTTCATATGGAATGCATCGGGCTCCATAGCACAGTGGGTGGGGTGTCTGGCTTGCAACTTTGAATCCCAGTTCGGCCATATAATTTTAATGGAGATTGATCTTGAAATCATTTTTATGATCATTCTCCTCCTTCCACAAATTCAAGCTCATTTGTCAGTTACTGGTGAAAGTATATGCCCAAGTACTGGTTAACCACTTAGAGGACTAAGCCTGCCCAGGAAAAGTGTGGTAAGGTAAACTATGAAAAGTGAGAGTAAATTAACTGACTGGCTCATGATCTTATCAGTAATATTGACTGCGCTGTAATGCTCCAACTCAAACAAACTTAAGTCATGAGGAATGCCAAATCTTATTTTCTCTGAAAAAAATAGTAAAAAAAAATAAGAATGTTGTCTGCTACAATATTGCTTTGCATTTGAAGGGTTAACATTTTTATTACTCCAGTGTTTCAGTGAATTTTATTCCAGCATAATCTGAAGAACTACATCGAACAAATTCTTCATTCTGTCACCAACTCAGGACTGATGTGTCCAACATCCATGTGTGAAATATTCTTTGCACTCAAAGAGGCAGCTGAGAATAACTTTCCAGGTAAAAAAATAAATACAGTCGACTCTCATTATCTCAAACTTCAAGGGACCAGAATGTTTGGTTAGAGAGAACAGTAGTTTGAGATAAAAGGAGTTGATATTTCGATATAATCTGATTGGCTGAAAATTAGAAGTGGGCGTGGTATCTTAATTTATTCAGCAGGACAAGGGTTAAGTCAAACTAAATAAAGGACAATACGAGGGTTGAGCGCAAGACTATTGTAACTCAAACATATTTTTGAAACCCTTGTTTAGGGGCAACTTGGACCCCTTTGTAAACAATGCAAATTTAGGTGCCATTGCTCATACGAGCAATGGCACCTAAATTTTCATTGTTTACAGAAAGAAATGTTGTAATCTTCATAACGCCTTCATGGTGAGGAGATTAGGTTTGGGGAAAAACAACCATCTGACTTACACTAGTCTTGCGCTCAACCCTCGATTTAAGGAACATAGGAAACTATTCCAATTTTACCTTTTACGCTATGTTAGGCTGGGTCAGGCAACATTTCTTTCGTGAGATTTGATCATTTTCCACAGTCATTCTCTCCCTTCAGCAGATTCAAGAAGGGCGATTGTCAGTTTCTGGAGAAAGAATGGGCACAACTACTGGTTGACTGCTTTGAGGACTAAGCCTGCCCAGGAAAAGTTTGGCTAGGTAAAGCGACCGGCTGGACATGATCTTAATAGTGTTGACTGGGCTGTTCCAAGCCAGCCAAATCAGCAATTGCTTTTCTTGGAAATGGCTTTCAACTAAATCAATACTGTTGTCAGCTTGCTCAGTTGAAATTTCTTTTAACTCTTTTATCCCTGGATACCAACACAGATTCCTTTGCAAACAGTGTAGATCCAGTTGAGACAGCTTGTACGTAGCTGCCTCATCAGGATCTACACTTTTTGCCATTCTGTTTTGGGTTTTGTGGTGACACTCCTATTTTTAAGAATGGACATGCCAAAATTCAAAGATGGAAGAGTCCAACTCAGAAACTAAGGGTTGAAAGGGATTACTCACCTGTTTGAAAGCACAGGAAGAACTACATGCGTTGCATTCACTGTAGTTTCCACATAGATATTTGCATCAACTCCAGATGAAGCTCTGTACGAGGATCCTGCAAAAAGTTTTGTCACTGGGTTCGGATTACTTAGTTCTATGATTTATCAAACCATCAAAGTATTCCCCCTTTACTGAAACACATTTTTGTAACCTTTCTACCCAGTCGTGAAAAGCAGATAAATAGTCTTCTTTTGGTATCTGTTGGAGACACTGATAAATAACACTGCCAAGAGAACTTCTAGATGTATACTTATTTCCAGAAAGCATTTTCTTAAGCCTTGGAAACAAAAAGAAGTCAGAGTGACTCAGGTCAGGTGAATAAGGTGGATGGTTTAAAACGTTCACCTTTTTAGAAGTCAAAAAAGACTTAACAACCTCAGGAGGCGTTGTCATGTAAAAGGTGGACTCTTGACCATCCTTTGCTTGGTCATTTCTTATTGTAAAACTCTTTCACTTTCTTCAGTACAGAATTCTTGTAGAATCGGCCCGTGACTGTATGACCAGTTGGACAAGGCACTTGAACGACTGGCCCACTTGAATTAAAGAAAATTGCATACAACATCTTTTTCGAACTTACGGTTCTCTTGGCAATACATGGGTGTTTTTGATCTTTTCGCTTCCATTGCTTATTATCAGCTTTTTTTGTGGCTCAAACATATGCACCCAGGTTTCATCACCTGTTAGCAAGTTAGAAATAACCCGGCTATTACAGTCTTTGTATGTTTTCTAAAGTTCCCGGGCACTTTTAAGGCATTGTGTCTCTTGCTCCTCAGTGAGCAAATGAGGTACCCACCTAGCACAAACCTTTCTCAGGTCCATACGCTTTTTCAGAATTGTTTGCACACAGCCTTCTGATATGCCAGTACAACTAGCTATATCTTTGACAGACAATCGCGCATCCTGTTCGACCACAACCTTTACAGCAGCGATGCTAGCCTTGGTAACAGAGGTTTTAGGCCTTCCAGGACGGGTATCATCTTCAACAGAAAATTTCCCAGCTTTAAAAGCTTTAACCCACCTAAACACTGTGCGCATTGAAATGGTCTAAGGTCTGTAACCACACAATTCATTAAATATCTGCTTTGAATCTAAATTAAGCCTAAAGCAGCATTTAATATAGCTATGAATTTCAGTCTTCTAGTCCATGTTCCAGTGTAACAAGTAAATTAGTCAGTGTATATGACTGCATCTATTTCAATTTGAAATAACTGGGTCAGTTGGAAAGCAGTTTGCATGAAAAAAATGGGTATCGTTAGCTATTCAGCACACCATTCAAGTGCAGTGAAGCATTTTAAAGGATAAAACTGAGGAAGCCCATTAGTGACAGAACTTTTTGCACGACCCTCGTATCTTCTGAGTGCTTGGATGTATTTCCTTATTAACCCTAAAATATTGGGACACATTAAAGATGATAAATCCTCTATTTTCAGAATATTTCAAATTAAAGATATTGTTGTGATGACAATAAAGTTGAAATCCACATGTTAAAATTCCTATTGGTTCAAAAGTTGCATGCATTCAAAGTTGCGGTAACTTTTGTTACTATTTATTATGCCCCCGCCTATTCAAAGAATAGCGGATGGGCATTTAGTATTACCCCTGTCCGTCCCGTACGTCTGTCTGTCCGTCTGTACGTCCCACTTCGTGTCCGGGCCATAACTCCCAAACCGTATGGAATATATTCATGAAACTTCACAGGTGCATACATCACATTGAGACGATTTGTCATGAACAAGGAAGACAACTCTTGCATTTTTGGTTTTTGAATTATTTCCGCTTGACTTAGTTCCATATAGTTAACTGTGTCCGGGCCATAACTCCTAAACCGTATGAAATATATTCATGAAACTTTACCAGTGCCTGCATCACACTGAGACGATGTGTCATGAACAAGGAAGACAACCTTGCATTTTTGGTTTTTGAATTATTTCTGCTTGACTTAGTTCCATATAGTTAACTGTGTCCGGGCCATAACTCCTAAACCGTATGAAATATATTCATAAAACTTTACCAGTGCATGCATCTCACTGAGAAGATGTGTCATGAGCAAGGAAGAAAACTCTTGCATTTTTGGTTTTTGAATTATTTCTCCTTGTCTTAGTTCCATATAGTAAACCGTGTCCGGGCCATAACTCCTAAACCATATGGAATATATTCATGAAACTTTATTGGTGCATGCATCACATTGAGACGATGTGTCATGAACAAGGAAGACAACCCTTGCAGTTTTTGTTTTTGAATTATCTTCCCTTGACTTAGTTCCATATAGTAAACCGTGTCCGGGCCATAACTCCTAAACCGTATGGAATATATTCATGAAACTATACAGGTGCATGCATCACATTCAGACGATGTGTCATGAACAAGGAAGACAACTCTGGCATTTTTGGTTTTTGAATTATTTCCCCTTGACTTAGTTCCATATAGTTAACCGTGTCCGGGCCATAACTCCTAAACCATATGGAATATATTCATGAAACTTTACAGGTGCATGCATCACATTGAGACGATGTGTCATGAACAAGGAATGCGTTTTTGGTTTTTGAATTATCTTCCCTTGACTTAGTTCCATATAGTAAACTGTGTCCGGGCCTTAATAATAACTTCATGGTATACCAGTTACAATTACATATAAACCCTTTTTCTGAATGGCATTTGGCGGGGGCATCCGTGTCCTATGGACACAATTTTTCTAGTTTTGATCAAAATACTTATTATTCTATTACTTCAGATCACTGTGTTGGAATAAAGCTTACCAAGAACAAATAAGTGGTTGAAAATTATAGATAAAATTTCAATATAATAACTTCTGAACAGAAAATGGAATTCAAATTAATTGTAAAGTTTTGATTAAATTTAATTTTTTAAGTTAAATTTTCATATAAAAATGCCTTGCATGTAAATATGAAGGAAATCTGTTTATCTGTGCATACATTCTCTGAATATTTTCTTCTTGAAGTTTTTAGAATAATTTATAAGAGTGAATTCATGAATATTAATGAGATGCAAATGAGCAAAAACTACAAATCTCAGTAACACTGTAAGTATTTGGAATGAATATTTCAACAGTTTTTTTCACCAGAGGACTCATCAGACAGTTATGCTAAGGATGAGCTATAGTGATCACTTTTTGTCCGTCGTCCATCCGTCCGTTTGTCCGTCCGTCCGGTTGTCCGTCCGTTAACACTTTCAAACAACAACTCCTCAAAAGCCATTGAAGTGATTTGTCCCTAACTTGATAAGAATGTTGCTTGGGTTGGGACCTTTAAAAATAGCTAAAATTATGGTGATCTGCCTTTTGGTTTGGTTGCCATGGCCATAGAAAGCTCCCATAGACTTATAATGGGAAAATGGTTAAATTGCATTTTCTCCATAACCAGTGAAGTGATGTAAACCATATTTGGCAGGTATGATCATTGGATGATTGTTTCCCGGTTCATATGTTTTATGACCAATGGCCGTTTTATTTAAGTTGCCATGGCAACATTAAATTTTAAAAAAGGAATTTTTTTAAATGACATCTCCTCCAAAACCACTGAAGCAGTATGACTCTAATTTGTACAAATTTTGCTTTAATAAGGACAATTCAAAATAGCTAAAATTATGGTGATCTGCCATTTGGTTTGGTTGCCATGGCAACAGAAAGTTCCCATAGACTTATGAGCGGAAAATGGTTAAATTGCATTTTCTCCATAACCAGTAAAGTGATGTGAACCATATTTTGCAGTTATGATCTTTGGATGATTGTTTACCCAGTTCATGTGTTTTATGACCAACAGCCATTTTGTTTGGCTGCCATGGCAACTTTAAGTTTCAAAAAGGACTTTTTAAATGACGTCTCCTCCAAAATCACTGAAGCAGTATGACTGTAATTTTGTACAAATGTTGCTTGGGTAAGGACAATTCAAAATAGCTAAAATTATGGTGATCTGCATCTTGGTTTGGTTGCCATGGCAACAGAAAGCTCCGATAGACTTATAATGGAAAAATGGTTAAATTGCATTTTCTTCATAACCAGTGAAGTGATGTGAGTCATATTTGGCAGTTATGATCATTTGATGATTTTCTTCCCAGTTTGTGCATTGCATGGCCATTTTGTTAGGTTTCCATGGCAACATTTAAGAAAAAAAAGGATTTTTTTAATCACTACTCTTCCAAAACCACTAAAGCAGTAGGACTCTAATTTGATACAAATGTTAAATGGGTAAGGGCAGTTGAAAATAGCTATAAGTCTGCCAGTCTGCCTCTTGTTATGGTTGTCATGGCAACAGAAAACTTCCATAGACTTATAATGAGAAAATGGTTAAACTGCATTTTCTCCATAACCAGTGAAGTGTTGTGAACAGAACCATATTTGGCAGTTATGATCATTTGATGATTTTCTGTCCAGTTTATGTGTTTTATGACCAGTGACCATGGCAACATTAAATTAAAAAAAAAAAATGATTTTTTTTTAAAATGACAGCACCACCAAAACCACAGTAAGCAGTGTTGCAAATTTCATTACTGCTTATGAAGAATCAATAAAACCGAGACTCCCATTTTCTAACCTGTTGTTTCTCAAGGCAAACATTTTTATGTTTATAATATTTCCCTGTCCCTGTGCTGTTTACATGTATAAAATCATGATATTATTAAACAACTCTTCAGACACCACTCAGCCAAATTCCACCAAATTTCACATTGATCCTACTGTTGAAATATGATTGAGAGTTTGCGCTCCATTAACTGTCCTGCCCATATATTGTTCTTCAAAACTAAGAATTGCTTAAATGATGATCCTTTCATTAGTTGCATTGATAGGATTGGAAAAATGTTACATAACATCTGCATATCTGCAGTGGCTGTGTCACTCAGGTGAGCAAGCCGTGGCCCGTGGGCCTCTTGTTTATATATGTTGTAGATACTCACATTTAGCCATAACATAAGGTTTTATAGAGAAATAAGAAAAAAATTATCTCAGAATTATCACCAAATTCTCCTCTTTAACAAGTCATCTGCTTTTCTAGCATTGCATTATCATTGCATATTCATTTACAGGTAGTCCAGAGGTACGATACCAAGTTGTCAGTGGTTTTGTTTTTCTGAGATTTTTTGCTCCAGCTATATTGGGTCCAAAGTTCTTTGATTTGAGTGATTGTCAGGTAATTATATAGCAAAAACCCTTGTTTTTTTTTCAGCTCCCCTGAGCGAAGGCTCAGGATGAGCTATTGTGATCACCCTCTGTCCGTTGCCCGTCATCAACAATTAGTTTGTTAACACTCTAGAGGTCACAGTTTTGACCCAATCCTAATGAAATTTGCTCAGAATGTTTGACTCTATAAAATGTAGGTCAAATTCAAAACTGAGTCTCTTGGGGTCAAAAAACAAGGTCACCAGGTTAAATCAAAGGAAAATCTTGTTAACACTCTAGAGGTGACATTTTTTAAGTAGTCATCATGGATCTTGCTCTAAATGTTTGTCTTGATGGTTTCTAGGTCAAGTTTGAAACTGGGGCACTTGGGGTAAAAAACTGTCACCAAGCCAAATCAAAGGGAAACCTTGTTAACATTCCAGAGGTCACATTTTCAAAGTGACTGTCTTGAAAATTGCTCAAAATATTCATCTTGATGCTTTCTAGGTCAAGTTCGAAACTGTATCACATGGGGTAAAAAAATAGGTCACTGGACCAAATCAAACAAAATCTTGTTAATACTCTAGACGTCACATTTTTGAAGCAGTAATCATGAGTCTTGTCCAAAATGTTTGTCTTGATGATTTCTAGGTCAAGCTTAAAACTGGATCACTTGGGGTCAAAAACAAGGTCACCAGGCCAAATCAATGAAAACCCTTGTTAACACTCTAGAGGTAACATTTTTGAAGCAATCATTATGAATCTTATGAAGTAGCCGGCCAAATGCTGCACTAGCTTTGGCAATTCTAGCATTGACTTCATCATCAATGTGCACAACTCTAGACAATGTGCTTCCAAGATAGGTGAACTTGTCTACCATTTGCAATCGTTGACCTTTCACTGTGATGGTAGGCTCCTTGTAAGGCTTTCCAGGTGCTGGCTGATATACTACCTCAGTTTTTTTTATGCTGATTGTGAGAACATAGCTGTCACATGAATCAGATACTTGATCCACACCTTTTTGCATTTTCTCTTCTGTTGGAGCACCCTTTGCCATGTCACAGCAAAGAGGAACTCGTCTAGCACCTCTGTCTGCACCTAAGATTTAGCTTGCAACCTTCTTAGGTTGAAAAGTTTCCCATCAAAGCGATGCCTAATAGGTATACCATTTAACACCATCCTGGAAAGCATCTGTAAGCATGGCAGAAAACATCATGCTGAACAGTGTTGAAGCTAGTACACAGCCTTGCTTAACTCCAGGAAATGGATCAGAAAACTCGCCATCATTTTGGACCCTTTGCAAGCATACCATCATGGAACTGCCGCACCATTGCTATGAATTTGGGAGGACAACCAAACTTTGCCATAATTTTCCAAAGTCCCTGACGACTGACTGTGTCAAATGCTTTGGTAAGGTCGACAAAGGTCATGTAGAGGTCCACATTCTGTTCCTGGCATTTTTCTTGAAGCTGTCGTGCTGTGAAGATCATGTCTGTTGTTCCTCTGTTTTTCCTGAATCCACACTGGCTTTCTGGTAAAAGCCCTGACAGTTCCAGGTGTTCATTCAATCGGTTCAGTAGGACCCTAGCAAGAATCTTCCCAGCAATTGACAATAAAGAGATGCCTCGATGATTGTCACAGACTTGAGGATTCCCTTTCCTTTTGAATAGGTGGATAATTGTTGCATCCTTGAATTCTTGAGGGATGGCTTCTTTTCTCCACATAATGTGAAATAACTCTGTCAGTTTCTGTGCAACTGGAGGACCTCCTGCTTTGTAGATCTCTGCAGGTATTGCATCTGATCCTGGAGCCTTGCCAGATGACAGGAGTTTTATTGCTTTCATTGTTTTAGAGAAGGTTGGGAGCTCATCAAGCAGCAGATTACATTCCACCTGTGGTAGTCTGTTGATAGCTTCATCATTGATAGATAATGGCCGATTAAGGACACCATCAGAGTGTTCAGCCCATCATTTCAAGATAGCTTCTTTGTCAATCAAAAGACTAGTTCCATCTGCACTAAGGAGTGGGGTGGTTCCTGAGCTCTGGGGGCCATATACTGTCTTGAGTGCATCAAAGAACTTTTTCATGTCCTTTCTGTCTGCAAAGGACTGGATTTCATCAGCCTTTTTTCTCGGCCAGGAGTCTTGCATGTCTCTGAGTCTTGTTTGAACTGTCTTGCATATGTTTGAATAGGCAGTCTTGCTAGATACTGAGCTGGTATTTCTGAGGTAAGCCTTGTGTTTTTGGTGTTTCTCTTCAAGGAGTCCCTGAATTTCTTTGTCATTCTCATCAAACCAATCTTGCGAGATACTGGTCCTAGGGAATCCATTGCTGAAGAGTGAACGGTGTCTCAGAAGACTGTCCAGCTCTCATCTACATCTTCTGAACTGTGTTCCAATGCATCTAAACGGCTGCAGGGATCATTGATGAATGCTTGCCTCTTGCTGTCTTGTTTCAGCTTGGAGACATCTAATTTCTTTGGCACCTTCTTGCCTTGTGGTCGTCGTACAGGCTGAATGCGCAGGTTGAGTTTGCTGACAGCAAGCCTGTGATCTGTCCAACAGTCTGCACCACACATAGTTTTAGTCACTCTGACATCCTGTCTGTCCTTCCTTGGCACTATGACATAGTCAATGAGATGCCAGTGTTTGGAGGGAGGGTGCATCCATGTTGTCTTTCTGCGAGTTGGTAGACGGAAGACTGTATTTGGTGATCAGTAATTCATGCTCTGCACACTTCCTTAAAAGGCGGAGTCCATTGCTGTTGCACTTCCCTACACCTTCAGATGCAATCACTCCTTCCCAGGTCTGGTGGTCTGTGCCCACTCTGGCATTGAAGTCCCCGAGGAGGATGAGTTTGTCTGTACGGGGTGCTGCAGAAATCACAGTATCCAAATCATCATAGAACTTGTCTTTAACCTCATCTGGGTTGGTCATTGTGGGTGCATAGGCACTTACAATTGTTGCATGCCTCTTGCCAGATAAGGGAAGTCTCAGCGTCATCAGGCGGTCATTTATGCCTTTGGGAAGTCTTGAGAGCTTGCTGATGAGGTGTGACTTGATGGCAAATCCTACTAGTGCTTCACAATGCTCTTCTTTCTTGCGTCCACTCCAGAAGAAAGTGTAGCCAGCACCAACTTCTTTTAAAAGCCCTTCTTCTGCAAGGCAAGTCTCACTCAGAGCTGCAATCTCGACTTTTGTATCGGCCAAGTTCTCTACCAACTAGAGCAGTTCTTCGCCCAGGTCTGTCAGAACTAGAACTTCCATTAGGGTGCGCACATTCCAAGCACCGATGGTTAAAGGTATCACCGTCATCTTCTTTTTTCTTGTTTGACCGCTAAGTGGGATTCCCGCTGATCGCGGTGAACCAGCCAGGAGTTTTGAAGCAGGCTATTGTTTAGGGGACCTTTTCTAGCCCCTTCCTCATGCTACGGGGTTGAGCAGTGAGATCCTAAAAAGGTTTGCTCAGTCGCTCAGTACGGCTGCCGAATTCCCCATACTGCTTCGCTCTTAAGGAAAGCGACCATATAGAACCAAGCCGCCTGTGTGCAGGTCCGCAACTACAGCTTCCAGTGTTTCCTCACCTGCTGCTTCGCTGCTCACCCATCACCACAGGGCTTTTGTATGAGTTGCATGTATGTCCTTGCTGTGAATGTATGTTGCTGATTAAGATGACATGCGCTGTGAATTGGATTATAGTGAGGAAGAGGCGCGCAGAGTCAACCTCACTCTTTCATCCTGATCTAGCTGGATCCAGAGGCAAGACAGTGTCAGGACATCTGGAGCTAAGCCCAGATGCAATGGATGACCATGACTTCTTTTGTGCCTTGTCATGCTCTCCATGCTCCACAACATGCTGCTGCATCACCATTTGGGCCGTTGAATCATAGTAATGATTTCTTCCGCCCCAGCTGCCAAAGCAGACTTTACATAACTGGAACAGGCGAATCCAGATATACAGGCTTTTGTTTGGAGTTGCCAACTCCTACATGGATTGCCGACCAGGGCTTGAGAGCCCCATCTACCCTAGATATTGCTACACAGATTCTGTTAACAGCTATATAGAAGCAGTAACTTAAATGTCTTATGTAGCAAACAAAAACTAGGTCACCGGCCAAATCAAAGGAAAACCTTGTTTACAATCTAGAAGTCACATTTTTAAAGCAATCATCATGAATCTTGATCAAAATGTTTGTCTTGATGATTTCTAGGTCAAGTTTGAAACTTGGTCACTTCGGTTCAAAAATGAAGCCTTCTGCAATGGCTGCAAGCACTGGGTGCACAAGAAATGCAGTGGGCTCAAGCGCTTGAAAAAGGACCCTGACTACAGATGTACACGGTGCCAGGGAACTGCACGCCCCTTGGATGGCAGACCACAGAAGGAAGTCCAGGTCGGACCTGACAAGCTTGAGGTGGTAGCTACCTTTTGCTACCTAGGAGACATGCTCTCAGCAGCAGGTGGCTGTGAACTTTCAACCACAACACGTGTGAAAACCGCCTGGAAGAAGTTCAAGGATCTGCTATCAGTCCTCTCTTCACGCCACCTCTCTTTCAAAACACGTGGCCGTGTGTACAGCTCTTGTGTGCGGAGCGCAATGCTCCATGCCAGCGAGACTTGGCCATTGACAAAGCCGAACCTCCAGCATCTGCAGCGAAATGACAGGGCAATGATCAGACAGATCTGCAATGTCAGGCCGCAAGACATTGTCACCGCCAGGTCCATTGAGCTACTTGTGCGGCTTGGCATTGAGGATCTGGACCTCATTCTGAAGGAGAGCTCCTGTGGTATGGACATGTGGAATGCTCCAATGGTGCAGTCAAGACAGCCTTTGACATACAGGTTGATGGAAAGCGTGGGCCTGGGAGGCCCAAAATGATATGGAAACAGCTGACAGAGAGGGATTGCAGAGAGTGGAAGCTCTTGGCTATCAACCCTCATGATAGATGTACCTGGAGATCTGGTGTGAGATCTGCCATGGGTGCAGCAAGCCAGCTATCTGGAAGGGGGTCCACTGATGTGGATGTTGCCCCTGTACCTGCACGTTAATCAAAAATCCAATTATGATGATGATATGATATGACTGATTCAGAGGAAGGCCTTGTTAACACTCTAGAGGTCACATTTTTGAAGCATGCTCAAAATGTTTGTCTTGATGTTCCTTAGGTTGACTTTGAAACTGAGTCACTTGTGGTCAAAAAATAGATCACCAAGCCAAATCAAAGGAAAACTTTGATAACACTCTAGGGGTTACATTTTTTAAGTAATCATCATGAATCTTTGAAGGTTTGAAACTTAGTCACTCTGGTTCAAAAACTAGGCCTCCAGACCGGTTCAAAGGAAGACCTTGTTAACATTCTAGAGGACACATTTTTTTAAGCAATCATCATAATCATGCTCAAGATGTTTGTCTTGATGTTCTTTAGGTTGACTTTGAAACTGGGTCACTTGGAGTCAAAAAATAGGTCACCGAGCCAGATCAAAGGAAAACTTTAATAACACTCGAGAGGTTACATTTTTTGATGTAATCATTATGAATCTTGCTCAAATCGTTGTCTTGATTTCTAGGTGAAGTTTGGAACTGGCTCACTTATGACTTATATTTCATGGTCCAGTGACTTCCTTAAGTATCACATTGAGGTCAGTTTCTTCTCAGTTACTATTGGTCCTATGGCAGTGATAGCAGTCATCCATACTTGACCATGACTTCTATTTCATGGGCCATTGACTTTGTGAAATGTTTGTATTCAGGTCAGTTTCTCAATAACTATTGTTCCTGCAGCCAGTAGTACTTAGCACATGCATACAATGTAGCCTGGCCTTTTGAATGCAGTCATCCATATTTTACCTTGACCTATATTTCATGGTCCATTAGGCATGCTACATTTTTTTACTTGTTTATATAATCATCATGAATTTGAAGGGATCATAATGTTTGCTTTGATCATTTCTTGGCCAGGTTCTTTAAGTCCTATGACACTCAGGTGAGTGTTACAGGGCCATCATGGCCCTCTTGTTTCTAAAACACCCTAGCTACTTTCACTATAACCTTACATTTTGATTTCTGGAGACAATTTGCTTTGTCAGATCTTATTTTCTAGGAATTCGCTGAATTTACTTATAGTTTGGTAAGTGTTAAACTTGAAGACATGTTAATTACCATATTTACCTAAAGTATTGTGACAGTCATGCTTGAACAAACATTGTAGACCCAAATCAAAGTGTGGCATCTGATCAGGGTCTGCAATGTTTGCCACTCATTCATCAGTTTTTCAGACACACAGACAGATAGTAAAATTGGCTTGTTCAAACTTTATGACTAGTAGGGTAAAAATTTAAGGTGTCCTAATATTTAGGACAGATAGGGTAGATGGCTTGTAGGTCTGTATCTCAACAACTCTAAAGCAATTTTCCTCATGGAACAGATGGATATTTGAAACACTGTGTTAGAAAACAAATCTGACGTGTGCCCAATGAAGACTGTAATTAGCCTGCACATCTGTGTCTTTGTTGTTTGCATGAAGAAACTTTGCATCTTTGCATCCTTGGCTATCCAAAATGCATCCAGTTAAGATTCTTATCAGACTGTGCAAATGCGCAAGCCTGTCCTGATCTTAATCTTTTCTGGGTGCACCAGTCCAAAGGTACATTTCTGGGCATAGTTGTTCAAAACTAACGATGTTGTTAGTTTAAAGTATCGTTAAAATTTTGATCATCAAATATGGCATATACACTAATATTTTTGCTGAAAAAATGTGAGTAGCTTTTGCATTTGCAAAAGCTCCTCACATTTTTTCAGCAAAAGTACCTGTGAATTAGATATTGTACTTACTAGAACAGTCAATATTTTGACCACTAACAAGCTAACGACACTTTGAACAACTGGGCCCTGATGTGCGGCACATTTCTGTTTCAGGATCCTAATATAACAAGAACTCTGAAGCTCATCTCTAAAGCTATACAGTGGATAGGAAATATTGTCAGCTCAAAAACTGTAAATATCAGGCATAGATTATAATTGTCATAACAATTTGGAATAGAGAGTGCATATTTTTTTACTAGCGCAGGTGTGTGTATGTATGTATTTTTATCGCACCTGCTTGTAGCAGGGTGCGATATAGGCGTCCGATTTTCCGTCCGTCCGTCCGTCCGTCCGTCCGTCAACATTTATGTCGACGTTTGACATTTATGTCAAAGTTAGTATTCTAATCAACTACAAGACTAAACAACCATCAAACCTTGCATGAAACATCTCCCTGACCTCCTGACTTTGCAACATAGGCGTCCGCTTTTCCGTTTGTCTGTCCATTCGTCCGTCCGTCTGTCAACATTTATGTCGACGTTCGACATTTATGTCAAAGTTAGTATTTTAATCAACTACAAGACTAAACAACCATCAAACCTTGCATGAAACATCTCCCTGACATCCTGACTTTGCGACATAGGTGCCCACTTTTCCATTCGTCTCTCTGTTCGTCTGTCTGTCCGTCCGTCCGTCTCTTAACAGTTCTGTTATGTCGAAGTTCGACATTTATGTCAAAGTTAGTATTCTAATCAACTACAAGACTAAACAACCATCAAACCTTGTATGAAATATCACCCTGACCTCCTGACTTTGCGACATAGGTGCCCGCTTTTCCATTCGTCTGTCCGTTCGTCCGTCCGTCTGTCTCTTAACAGTTCTGTTATGTCGAAGTTCGACATTTACGTCAAAGTTAGTATTCTAATCAACTACAATTCTACAACAACCATCATACCTTGCATGACACATCTCCCTGACCTCCTGACTTGGCAGATATGTTGACCCAGTGAACTTGACCTATATTTTGCGCTCCATTGACTTTGACACAATTTACGTTGACGTTCCAGATCTTCTCAACTATAAGGCGTACAACTACCAAACCTTGCATAGTGCTTCTCCTAGAGGTACAGACTTGGCAGGTACCTTGACCCGGTGACCTTGACCTATATTTTGCGCTCCAGTGACTTTGACATATTTTGCGTCGACATTCAATAGCTCCTCAACTATAAGGCCTACAACCATCAAACCTTGCAAAGTGCTTCTCCTGAATGTACTGACTTAGCAGATACCTTGACCTGGTGACCTTGACCTATATTTTGGCTGCAGTGACTTTAACATAATTTACGTCAACGTTCCAGATCTCCTCAAGTGTAAGACCTCTAGCTACCAAACCTTGCATAGTGCTTCTCCAATATGTACTGACTTGGCAGGTATCTTGACCCGGTGACCTTGACCTATATTTTGCGCTCCAGTGCCTTTTACACATTTTATGTCAACGTTCAATATCTCCTCAACTATAAGGCCTACAACCATCAAACCTTGCATAGTGCTTCTCCTCAATGTACAGACTCTGCAGGTACCTTGACTGGGTGACCTTGACCTATATTTCACGCTCCATTGACTTTTACACCGTGTACGTCACCCTTCCATATGTCCTCAACTGTAAGGCCTTCAACCACCAAACCTTATATAGCACTTCTTCTCGATGTATTGACTCGACAGGTACCTTGACCTGGTGACCTTGACCTATATTGTGCACTCCAGTGACTTTGACACATTTTATATTTATGTTCGGTATCTCCTCAAATATAAGACCTACAACCACTAAACCTTGCATAGTGCTTCATCTCATTGCACTGGCTTGGCAGGTACCTTGACCCAGTGACCTTGACCTATATTTGACAAATTTTACGTTGATGTTTGATAACTCCTCAACTATAAGGCCTACAACCACCATACCTTGCATTGTGCTTCTCCTTGATGTACTGAATTAGCAGGTACCTTGACCCGTGACCTTGACCTAAATTTCATGCTCCAGTGACTTTTACACATTTTACGTCAATGTTCCATTATCATTGGGCTGTATGATACGAAAAGTCAGTGCTGAAGATATAGCCATTAGAGGGAATGGGACTGGCCTGGAATATATGTGCCCCACTAGGCACTTTGTCTACATTTTTTTCAACCCAGTTTTCCAAGTAAGCACTGCTAAGAATGAAATAAACTTATTTAATAACCACATTCTGATTGTGGCTCCTGTGACTTTTGCGCCAGCAGGTGCGATGACGCCTTCCGCGGAATTCTTGTTGTGTGTCACTAGCGTAAGTGTGTGTATGTATGTATTTTTGTGTGTCAGTCACCTCTCTCTCTCTCTCTGTCTCTTTCTCTGTTTCTCTGTCTCTATCTCTTTTCTGTGTATGTATGATGTATGTTTGTATAAGAATTTGCCATGAGTGAGAGGTAGATAGAAAAGTCGATTCTGAGGATCATTGTCTGGCATCACAAGGCTTGCTGTCAGTGATGGGAGACTGTGATTCATTAATCAGTTCATTAATCTTAGAGTTACGTCCCCTTCATTGCTGAAGAAGTCTCTGTTTAACTTCATCATCGGAGTAAATCATTCAGTTTTGATCAGATCTTTCTGAAACTTGCAGATAAGGTGGACATGGATGAAATCTCAGACAAGTTCAAAAACTGGCTAGATTGTATCATTAATCTTAGTCTAACATCCCCTTGATTGCTGAAAGAGTTTCTGTTTGGGCTTTAGCCACACTGACGAAGTTTAAATATCAGAAAGGCCTCTGTGGCACTAAATTAGGTATAGTTAAGCTCATATTGCAAACCACTGGGTCAGTATCTGTGCTGGTGGATGATTCGTTTGTCCCCGAGGATATCATCAGCTCATATCAGTTCCTCAGTGCTGATGTTGATATTGCGGTATTAACGTCAGTACTTAAGTACTGAATTAAGTAACTATTTTAATACCTAAATCTTTGTTATAGTACAAATTCAAAAAAATTTCTAAAACTAAGACTGACTTGTCAAAATGACATGTATCTTAGCGGCTTCAGAATCCACTTTTCAGGCTTATTTTGCTTTCAGTATGTCTTGCTGCTTGCTAAGACATGCGCATCATACGTTTCATTTCCAAAACTTTTGGGGTTTAGCCACACTGATGATATTTAAATAACAGATAGGCCTCTGTGGCTCTAAATTGGGGTATAGTTAAGCTCATATTTAACTTTATTGTCAGCTTAACTCGTTCAGTTTTGATCAGATCTTCTTGAAACTTTCAGATGAGTTTGAAAATTGGCCAGATCTGATCATCTGAGAGTTACATCCCCCTGATTGCTGAAATAATCTCTGTTTGACTTCCTCAGCATAACTTGTTCAGGTTTGATTGGAGTTTCTTGAGTCTTGCAGGTAAGGTAGACATGGATGAAATCTCATACAAAGTAGAAACTGGCCAGATCGGATCATTAATCTGAGAATTGCACATCCATGATTGCTAAAAAGCCTCTGTTTGACTTTGTCATTAAAATAACTTGTTCAGTTTTGATCAGAACTTCCTGAAACTTGCAGATAAGGTGGACATGGTTGAAATCTCAGATAAGTTCAAAAACTGGCAATATTGGATTGTTAATCTTAGAGTTACACATCTTTGATTGCTGAAAAAGCCTCTGTTCGACTTTGTCATCAGCATAACTCATTCTGTTTTGATTGGATCTTCCTGTTACTTGCAGATATAGGGGGTCATGGATGAAATCTCGAATGAGTTTGAAAACTGGCCAGATCAGATCATTAATCTAAAGAATTACATCCCTGGATTGAAGAAAAAGCATCTGTTTGACTGTCTTCAGCATAACTCATTCAGTTTTCTTCCTGAAACTTGCAGATAAGGTGGACATGGGTGGAATCTCAGACGAGTGCCATTTGTCTTAGTTTTACATCCCCTTGATTTTTGAAAAAGCCAATATTTGACTTTATCATCAGCATAACTTGTTTGGTTTTGATCGGATCATCCCGAAACTTGCAGATAAGGTGGACATGGATGAAGTCTTGGATGAATTAAAAAACTGTCCAGATCAAATTATTTATTTTAGAGTAAGTCCACTCAGTTGCTGAAAACACTTAATTTTGACCTTGTCGTTGGCACAACTCTTTCAGTTTGATCATATCATCCTGAACCTTATATATAAGTTTGGGTTGAAAATTGGAGAACAGTTAGACCATGAGGTGATACAGCGCATATGTTAAGATTTATGCCCTCTAGATTAATGAATTTTGTCGACATTGAGTGACCTTGACTGCTTTTCAGCACAGGTGAGCATTAAGCACCACCATAGTCTTCTTGTTCTCTCTACCCATCACATCCATGATAGATTCTTTTTCTTGTATACCTTCCATTTCTGAATGTGGAATTCTAATGATGCAGTCACTTTGATTGCAGACATCCGCCATATTGTGATGACATTACTGTAGCATTTAGTGATGTCATTATATTCAGTGATGTCAGCCTTAATGATGGCCTAGGTGACATCCTGTACAACCAAACACGTGACAATTCTTGATTTTTATCTTACCCTGGGTAAGATAACCTGGGTAGGATAAGATTTTCTATCACAGAGTAAAATCTAGGATTTCCTTATCTTACTACAGTGAATATATATACAATTGACTCTTGTTATCTTGACCTCACCTGTTGGGAACCTGTCACTTATGTTGAACCGATTTCTAAGTCCTGAATATATCCCTCATGTACATGTATTCACTTTATTTCAGGTTCGCATATGTCTAACTTCGCTTTAGTCAAAACTTCGGTTATCTCACACATCATTTTTTAGTCCCTAGATATATTTTGCACTGTTTTTACTACTGCATGTCTCGAACTGGGATTCATGAGAGAGAGAAGAAAAAAATGTTAAAAAAATAAAATGAATCATGCCACTGGCGGACCCCCGTAGCCTAGTGGATAAGAGAGTTGACTCTTAATCCATTAGGTTTCTCACTGCTGTGGTTCGAGCCTCGCTCGGGTCATATGTGGGAAAGCCAAGTTCTGCTTACGGATGGTCAGGTGGTTTTTCTCCGGGTTCTCCGGTTTTCGCCCACCTTTGATGAACGATCGGCTCGATATAAGTGAAATATTCTTGAAAGGGCCGTAAAACCCAAATCAAAAAAAAAAAAAAAAAAAAAAAATCATGCCACTGATTTCTCAGTTAATGAAAATCATTGATAGATCATTGGTAAACAATTAATATTTATGCTTTAATTTTCCAGTTTGTCCAGGTAATTACAATCAACACAATCAATACCTTAGACTCCACCACTATGAAATCACATATTGTCAATTTGAGTTTAACACCTGTTGTTCAAGTTGAGTTTAACAAGTGGTGCTCAACCTTTGACACAGTCTCGTGTCATTGATTTGTAAAATAAAAAGGCAACCCTGAATAGTGTTATAGAAGATTAATCAATGAAGTGTCTTTAACTAGTTGTTGTACATACTTGCCATTACATGAGTACAGTCTCTCAGACCACTATAACCTGTAATGCCAGAGAGTCCATCATTCAACAAGTACTGATCAACAAGATTACTTCAAGACGGCTGAGCAATCCAGTGAAGGACCCTGTAGACTGGTGCTGATGCCCACACAAACAGTGTGGATCCAGATGAGATGGCTCATAAAGAGCTGTCTCCCCAGGATCTACACTGTTTGCCATGGTGAAAGTTTGTCTACGCTAGGGGAGGTAATCAAAAGTAGTTCATGATGTATAGCTACCCATACCAGACCTTGTAAGCGTTGCATGCATATGTGGAACCAGTCTATTTATTTTCATCTATGTGATGGGAGATAATCCAAATTAGTTCATGACAGATGGCAACTGCTACCAGACTTTGCAAGCATTGCATGCATATGCGGAAACCAGTTAATTGTCCCCCGCCTTTTCGAAGAAAAGCGGAGGGACACTGTTTTTGGTTTTCCGTGGGGTGTAGTGCGTGGCGCGTGGTTCCGAATTTTTAGTAGGTACTTTGTCCCCTTAACTCCTCCCACAGTTTTTGTCCGATCCTTTTACAACTTTACAGGTGTTTTAAGGATGGTCTGAAGATGTGCATGTGGTTTTTTCAGAATCCTGAAATTATTTTTTATCACTTTTTACACATTTTGAACTTAGACATTTTTTGAGTTCTAATATTACAGAAGTCTATAGGGAGTAGGTACCTTGTCCCCTTAACTCCTCCCACAGGTTTTGGCCGATTCCTTTTGAAACTTTACATGGGCTTTTAGGATGGCCTGAAGATATACTTGTGGTTTTTTCAGAATCCTGAAATAATTTTTTATCACTTTTTCCGCATTTTTAACTTAGACATTTTTTTAGTTCTAATACTACAGAAATGTATAGGGAGCAAGTACCTTGTCCCCTTAACTCCTCCCACAGTTTTTGGCCGATCCTTTTGAAACTTTACAGGTGCTTTAAGGATGGTCTGAAGATATGCATGTGGTTTTTTCAGAATCCTGAAATTATTTTTTATCACTTTTTACATGTTTTGAACTTAGACATTTTTTGAGTTCTAATATTACAGAAGTCTATAGGGAGTAGGTACCTTGTCCCCTTAACTCCTCCCACAGTTTTTGACCGATCCTTTTGAAACTTTACGTGGGCTTTTAAGATGGCCTGAAAATACGAGGTGGATTTTTCAGAATCCTGAAATATTTTTTTATCACTTTTTCCGCATTTTTAACTTAGACATTTTTTGAGTTCTAATATTACAGAAGTGTATAGGGTGCAGGTACCTTGTCCCCTTTTACTCCTCCCACAGTTTTTGTCTGATCCTTTTGAAACTTTACAAGGGCTTTTAGGATGGCCTGAAGATATGCATGTGGTTTTTTCAGAATTCTGAAATAATTTTTTATTACTTTTTCCACATTTTTAACTTAGACATTTTTTGAGTTCTAATACTACAGAAGGGTATAGGGAGTTGGTACCTTGACCCCGTAACTCCTACCACAGTTTTAAGCCGATCCTTTTGAAACTTTACAGGTGTTTTAAGGATGGTCTGAAGATATGCATGTGTTTTTTTTTCAGAATCTTGAAATTATTTTTTATCACTGGCTTCCTGCTTCAATACTTAGATAATTGATACAGGACCAATGGTCCTCTGGTTAACTTTACCATTTTTAACACCTCAAATAAAAATAAGGCGGGGGACATAAATTCCCCATGGAATTTGCTTGTTTATTTATGGCTTATAAGGAAACCCAAATTTGCAGGAATATAAAGACAGTATAACACACAAGAAGTCTACCTGTTTTTTTTAAATAATTTATTGATGTTTTAATTCTGCGAGAACCAGTGCTCATCCTAAAACTAATAGTAACAATGCAATTTGCAGTGCATGTAAATGTTTTCACTATAGAATAACAATATACATGTGCCATCCAAGCACATTAGCGCAAAAAATTGGCTCCTATGACATTGCAATTTGGTTGTCTAGATCTGTCATATCTATGACATCACAGTTTGGTTGTCTAGATCTGTCATATCTATGACATCACAATTTGGTTGTCTAGAACTACTGATAACTCGAATTTTTCATCAGGTCTCATATATATGTGTGTGTGTGTGTCCTCTCTCTCTCTCTCTCTCTCTCACACACACACACACACACACTCACATACACACACACATTGGCACAACACTATATAATGCTATCCCTATAAATAGATTCTAAACGTGTTTTAGATGTCAGTGGCATTGAAGGAGGATTACATGGTTCCGCTGTTCCATGAATTAACAGATACTGATCAAACTGAAGCTGTTAAGATGGTAAGTGCTCTATGTAACTTAGTCTGACAGGCCTGAGCCAACAGCATAAACCCAGATCAGATACTACTAAATGTAGCATCTGATCAGGGACTACTCTGTCTTTAACTCATTAAGTAGGTTTTAAGTAGTCAACCTTGAAACTCACATACCGTTGTTTGAGTTGGAGTTTTATGGCCCACTTATTAAGTTCATGTCAAGCCGGTCAGTTAACCTACTCACACTTTCCGTAGGAAGGCTTTGTCCTCTAAGCAGTTAACTAGTACTTTACTTATGCACATCCAGAAACTGACAACTGCTCTTCTTGAATCAGCGGAAGGGGGAGAATGACCATAGAAATGATTTCATGATCAGTCTGTACAAAAGTTGTGTGGCCCAGCTGGGATTCGAACTTGTGACCACTGGATCTGTAGTCAGATGTGCTACCAACTGCGCTAATGTAGTCTGACACATACAATGGTTACCCTAGATATTGAGACACCTAAACCCATAGCTCTAGCATCCATTTTGTGACTGAGAGGTTGCGGGTTCAATCCCCGACCGGGTCATACCAAAAACTTTAAAAATGGTACTAGCTGCTCTTTCGCTTGGCACTCAGCATTAATGTGACTGGGTGGAATATCATGTCATAGTGTCTGGAACATGATATTTCAGTGAAGCAGCACTCTAAAAGTGAGCATTGAGCTCCCTGCCACATCCAGACACCGTCGCGATATGACTGAAAGAGGTTGAAAGCGACGTTAAACGCAAATCAAACAAACAAACAAACCCATAGCTCTAGAAAAAGCACTTTTCAACCAAATGGTATCTGAAATTCTTATAATTACATATTTGAAGCATTTATACATATAATTTATAATTCCTTGGAGGAAATATTTCCTTTAGAATGCTATCATGCTGCGTGACCAGTGTAGATGACGTAATGTCATAAAACTTATTGATGTTATTTGGAAATGTCAAAAGGGTATAAAAATTATTTTTATGATATATAGTAGATAAGTTAATACACACTGAGTTTAAAATGCAGGAAATATTTCTCTTAAGGCTTGCAAATCTTACAAACTTGTGGTAACATACTCCTCTGTTTATCAGGGCCCAGTTGTTCAAAGCATCGTTAGCTCAATGAGCTCGTTAGTGCTTGTTCAAATAAGTACAATATCTAATTCACAGGTATTTTTGCTGAAAAAAAAATGTGAGTAGCTTTTGCAAATGCAAAAGTTACTCACATTTGTTCAGCAAAAATATTAGCATATATGCCATACTTATTGATCAAAGATTTAACGATACGTTAACTAACGACATCATTAGTTTTGAACAACTGGGCCCAGATTTGCAAATCTGTCAGGAAATATTGCCTATATTTTAAACTCAAGATGCATTAACCTCTATATATTTTTGCCATAAAAACATTCTGGGTAAGCGTTAGAAGTGCCTTGCAGTGGAAAAGTAAAAGTAAAAAAAAAAATCTGGATACCAATCTTTACCTAGAGGTATGTTGACATCCTAAAATTTCAACAAGTTGATATGAGTATCAGGTGATGCATCTTCAGTTACTGTGGATTAGCAAACAGTGTATATGCTGATCAGACGGCTCCTGAGGAGCCATCTGATCCGGGTCTACAAGTTTGTTTATGCGAGTCTGTCCAAATATTTAGGCTAATTCCTGTATTCTACTAGAATTTTGTCAATCAAATATTTCACTGACAAAGCCAGCCTCGGTGGCTCAGTCGGATGCACGTCCGACTGCTGATCAGAAGGTAGAGGATTCCCCTGCAGCGTAAGGCAACATTCTTTTGTGGAGATTGATCATGAAATAATTTCTACCGACATTCTCTCCCTTCCGCTGATTCAAGAAGGGCAGTTGTCAGTTTCTGGCAAAAGACTGTGCACAAGTACTGGTGAACTGCTCGGAGGACTAATCCTGCCCAAGTAAACGTGTGCTTCGGTAAAACTGACGGTACTCTACATGACCTGAATGGGTTGACTGGGCTGTAAAACCTCACAAGTACTGGTGAACTGCTCGGAGGACTGATCCTGCCCAAGTAAACGTGTGCTTCGGTAAAACTGACGGTACTCTACATGACCTGAATGGGTTGACTGGGCTGTAAAACCTCAACATAAACAAACAATTTCACTGACAAATCAGCTGCAATGTGACAAAGTGTACCTTCAGATGCATGTGTCCATCAACTTTTATTGACTCAGCAGTCTGATCAAAGTCTTTCCTGATTGTCTTAAGATGCCTTGGGTCCTTGGCTATCCACAGAGTGCCTGGTGGAGACTGACCGTATGATGTGGATGTGCATGCTGGGCACATATGTCATGATAAGGGAGTTTTTCTCATGTTATGTCTCGGGTGTTCATAGATCCAGATTTGTCAAGGATTGAGATGCTAATTTAAGATATTTCCAGGTAAGACAAGTATCTAGTTAAATAGTTTTCTTATTTGTTCTCCACAAAACCTGTGGGTACTCATAAGAAGCATCTTGGGGAGGCACTTCTAATGAATACCCACATTGTATGTTTTGATGGAGAAATAAAAATATTAACAGTTTTTGGAGTAGTAAAATATTATTTTTTGGATGGAAAAAAAAAAAAGAGCATTTTTGAGAGCTATGAATTTAGGATATTTTTATTATTATTATTTTTTTTTTTTTTTTGTTGCAATTACCTGAACCTCCATGAGAGCCTATAAGATGTATTTTAATGCAAAAGTAATAAAAGTTCCTTCAGAATAGCCACTTCATCTGGGCCTACCATAAATATCCTAAGTATTTGGACAGACAGAGCTATGCAAACTTTATAGACCCAGATCAGATGCAGCAGAATATGTCATCTGATTTAGGGTATACCCTGTCAACCACTTATCCAGCAGTTTGCAGACACTTCAGCTGGTAGTAAAATGTTGTTCAAATTTTAGGACAGGTATGGTAAGGAGTTAGTTATTCAAATACAAGAGACTCTCAAACTTCAAGGGACCAGAATTTTTGGCTTGAGATAATAGTAGTTTGAGATAAAAGTAGTTGAAATTTGATACCACGCCCACTTCTAATTTTCAGCCAATCAGATTACTTGATCCAGATTGTTGATACAAATTCACATACTTAATGACAAACAGTGTAGATCCAGGTCAGTTGGCTTCTTTAGAAGCCAACTGATCTGGATCTACACTGTTTGCAAAGGCAGGGCATATCCGGGTTCAGCAGGACAAGGGTTAAGCAATAAAATGTGAGTTATCAGTGCTTGAGATAATGAAAATCCACTGTATTTAGGGTAAATGCAATATATTTTACCTTTCAGTATCTTGAGATCATCTCCTCATCAACAAAAGCACATTCCAAGAGAAGAAGTACGGGAGAAGTTCCTGTAGTTTTGAAAGAAGGGTAAGAGTTCTTATACAGTCACCCCTCTTTGTTCCGACACAGGATATAAGGTCAAAATTTGTTATACTCTTATATGACTGGTACAAAACCTTTGCTCAAGACGTGACAGTTAATCAGAAATCATGCCAGAATGTTGTATTTAATACTTCAAAAAAAAACAAACAAAAAAACAAAAAAAAACATGTATTTTGATATTTGTCAGAATTGCCTCACATGAGAAAATAAGAATAAAACAAGCCCTCTCTTATGTATCATTATGCTGTGTTAAAGGATTCTTTACAACAGCAAATTCATTTTAATTGCAACAGCTTAGGGAACAGATGCTATTATTGTAATTGGGGTTCACTGAAAGATTTTTGAAAGTGATGTAAAACATGAATAAAATAATAAATAAAAAAATGATACCAGTGTCCTAGATAAGCTGCATATTTGCTTAAATACTCAAAAAATACTTCTGAAAAAGCAGTTAAAATCCAATTGATAGAGTACCAAAATGTAAACAAAATCCCTGGAAAGCAAAAAGATAGTTTTCAGGTCCCCAGGAAAGCAAAAAGATAGTTTTCAAATGGGTGTTTGCACAAAAATCTCCTAGAAATTTATCAGCTTTACAATGATAAGTTTTCTATTGTATTTTTTTATAAACTGGCAAATATATATGATTCAGATTCTGAATAAAGAAACTAAATTTTAACATAGTTAAGTGGTTTCATACCATGCTTACCAGAATTACCTGTTAAATATTTTGGACTACCCAGTTAAATGTTTCTTAAAAATTCCATTTACACGATTGATAATGAAACTAGAGCAAGTCGATGGTGCACCATCGCATATCCCTGCGCTTTTTTATACAACATGACTGTTTGTACAGAATGGATTTTGGACCCCTTGGGCGGGGGCCCTGGCCACACCCCAGGTGTCACATCAAAATTCTAAATGCGTTCCTCCAGTCCTCATCCATAGGGACAGTTTCAAGGTTCTAGCTCGATTGAAAATGAAACTAGAGCAAGTCAATGGTGCACCATCACATATCCCTGCGCTTTTTTATACAACATGACTGTTTGTACAAAATGGATTTTGGACCCCTAGGGCGGGGGCCCTGGCCACACCCCAGGTGTCACATCAAAATTCTAAATGCGTTCCTCCAGTCCTCACCTGTGACAGTTTCAAGGTTCTAGCTCAAAAAGCCTAGGAGGAGTTGTGTGACATTAAAAAAAAAAGGACCCACAATCCTACTTTTTGACCTGTGGTGACCCCCAGACATGCCCAAGGGGCAAAATTTTTACACCACTGTATTCTACTCTTCATTACCTTTGCTATGCAACATGACTATGTACAAAATGTATTTTGGACACTTCGGGGCCACACCCCCTTTGCCCTGCCCCCAGAGGTTACATCAAAATTCTGAATGTGTTCCTTCAGTCCTCATCCATAGGGTTATTGCCTGTGAAAGTTTCAAGACTGGCTTTAATGGTCTAGGAGCAATGGTGTGACATTACAGATGGACGGACTGGGGTGGGGGGCGGGGGGGTATCACAATATTCCCGCTTTTTCTTCAAAAAGGGTGGGGATAACTAGCCAGTTAAAGTAAAATATGTGAGTAGAATACACAATTGTTCAAGAGCTTATCTAAGGCATTGTGAGACACTTTCATAGGAGGCATATCTGTCAAGATTGTTTTGCCTTCCTTGGAAGCAAACTCCTTCCTCTTGTTTTGCCTTCCTTGGGAGCAAACTTCTTCCTTTTAGAGTAGACCCATTTTCAGGTTAACCCTTGTCCTGCTGAATAAATTCATATGCGAGGCCCACTACTAATTTTCAGCCAATCAGATTACTTGATCGGGATTGTTGCTATAAATTCACATACTTAATGGCAAACAGTGCAGATCCAGATCAGTTGGCTTTTTCAGAAGCCAACTGATCTGGATCTACACTGTTTGCAAAGGTAGGGGCTGTCGTAAACAGCAGGGTAAGGGTTTAGCTTCATTTGCAGGAATGTAAATGAGAAATTGCACAAGTTGTCTCCCATGTATGAAATAGCTAAAATTTACCAAGTGTATCCAGACACTTGAAGACCTTGACACCATTTTATGCCCCCAGCTTCAAGGAACTTGGAGGGGCATATTGTATTTATAACGCTTATCATTCGGTCAAGAATGGTTGGAGATAGGATCTTGAGATTTTATACATGGAATAAGGATGAAAAATATGCGGTCCCATATTTTTAGCTCACTTGAGCCTTTAGGCTCATATAGGGTTCATACACGTCAGGGAAATGTCAGGGAAATTTAATTATTTTCAAGGTCAGGGAATTCTGTGATATGTCAGGGAAAAATTAAATTTTGCAAAAATGTCAGGGAAATGTCAGGGAATTTTATATTTTAACCTGATGAAGCTGGAATGTTTGGTCCCAATATATCGTTTTTGCTAAATTCATAAAATTTTTGGCTGCCAGGGAAATTTGGATTTGTGTCAGGGAAATGTCAGAGAATTGTCAGAGAATTCTGGTCAGTCCTAAATGTGTGAACCCTGTCATAGGTGAGCATATAGTATAGGCAAGCTCCATCGTCCTTCCGTCACCATCCTTCCATCACAGTCCTTCCGTCGTCCACACTCTTTAAACATCTTCTCAGAAACCACTGGTCCAATCAAAGCCAAATTTCATATGGAGCCTCAGTGGGTAAGGGGAAAGAAAGTTTGTTCACCGCATCTGGGCTACAGATGGCTGCCACACCCATATATGGTAAAAATATTAAAAATCTTCTTCTCCAGAACCAAAAGGCCAATAACTTGATATGCAGCGTTGGGGACATGGGCCAAATAAAGTTTGAAAAATGATAACCTTGGGTTGACCTTGACTTTTTTTACAGAAAGGTCAAATATTTTTACATAAACTCCTACAGGAGAAACTTTAAAAATCTTCTTGTCTGAAAATAAAAGGCCCAGGCCTTTGATATTTAGTATGTAGCTTTATCTTGTGGACCTCTACCAAGATTGTTCAAATTTTAGCCCTGTGGTCAAAAATGGCATAGCCCCAGGGATCACTTGTTTTACACAGACTCATATTGGGAAAACTCTTCAAACGTCTTCTCATTAGAAACCACTGGGCCAATCAACGCCAAATTTCATAAAGAGCATCAATGGATAGAGGGAATAGAAGTTTGTTCACAGCAGTTGGGTCACATGACCAAGATGACTGGCCCATATATGGTAAAAACTCTTTATAAACTTTCATTGGAACCAAAGGGCCGATGGCCCCGGGGCTTGGTATGCAGCATTGGGGACATGGGCCCAATAAAGTTTGAAAAAAAAAATGATAAAATTGGGTTGACCTTGACCTTTTTTACAGAAAGGTCAAATTTTTTTACATAGACTCCTATCGGCAAAACTTTAAAAATCTTCTTGTCTGAAATTAGAAGGCCCAGGCCTTTGATATTTGGAATATAGCTTTATCTTGTGGACCTCTACCAAAGTTGATCAAATTATAGTCCTGGGGTCAATATGTCCCGACCCCAGGGATCACTTGTTTTACATAGACTCATATAGGAAAAAAAATTATATATCTTCTTCCCTGAAACTGGAAGGCTTAGGCCATTGATACTTGGTATGTTACTTCATTTAATTGGCCTGTACCAAGATTGTTCAAATTATAGCCCTGGGGTCAAAAAATGGCCCTGCCCTGAGGCTCAACTGTTTAACAATAGACTCGTATAGAGAAAAACTTAAAAAATCTTCTTGTCTGAAATTAGAAGGCCCAGGGCTTTGATATTTATAGTACATAGCTTCATGGTAATGGACCTCTACCAAGATTGATCAAATTAATGCATCAGGGCCAAAAATGGCTCTGCCCAGGGGGTTGTTTGTTTTACATAGACCTATATAGGAACTTACAAAATCTTCTTGTGTGAAACTAGAAGCCCAGGCCTTTGATATTCGGTATGTAGCTTCATCTAGTAGGCCTTTACCAAAATTGTTTAAATTATAGCCCTGGGTTAAAAAATGCCCCGCCCCAGGGGTCACTTTTTACGTAGACACATATAGGGAAAAGCTTTAAAAATCTTCTTGTATGAAAATAGAAGGCACAGGCCTTTGATACTTGGTATGTCAGTTTATCACAGCCGTATTTTATGTGAAGAATTCCATACCAAGTTAACTGTAGGATCTGAATTTTCCAATTACAAAGAAATCTGTGTTTGGAAATTTTATTTATAAAAAGAAATGCTCTGTGTTAGACATGGATCTTCTTGGACCTTAATGGATAATTAGAAGCTAAGTTACCCTGACAGTAGTCAGTTTCCTACAAAGTTCACTGAAAATGTTTACCCACCAAATTTTTATTTCAAAGTTGAAATCTGAAATTGCATTGAGTATTTTCACCACCTCATCTTATTTCTAGTGCTGATTTCCAAAACATGAGTCTTGAAAGACCCTATACTCCCTCTTATATCTAGAGCAGTGATATTGTGTGCCATTTCTTGTCTACAGCATACTAACAAAGAGAGCTCAAGGTCGGAAGAAGTTTGGCATGAAGAATTTCAAGCAGAGGTACTTCTGTCTCACAAATCTGATGTTTGCTTACTCCAAGTGTAAAGGAGGCATGCCGTTGTGTGTGATACCAATAGAAGATATACTGGCTGTGGAAACACTGCAGGAGGAATCTTTCAAAATGAAATATGTAAGTTGTTCAAAGGTCTAGATGAGAGGGCTATTCATCAAATGTGCATTATTTCTTATTTTTCCATGAAAACATATGTTGTGAAACTTATGTGGGTACCCATTAGAAGCACCTTGATATATATTTTCATGGAGAAATAAGAAATAAATCAAGTTTGTGTTTTTTGGGGTTTTTTTTGGGGTTTTTTTTATGAAAAAATGCCCTAATCTAGAGCTCTGTTGTCATGTGCATATTTAAGCATACATGTGTAGCTATACATAAGATGTTATTTCTAACCAAAAAGTGTTGATATTTTCTCATTAAAATATATGTTCTGGGTACTCATTAGAAGTACCTTTAGTTGTTGGTTTTTCAAATCTGCACAAAACAAATATTGTGGATACCCATTAGAAGTGCCTCTCTAGCTGGTTCTATTGAGTACCTATTGCAGTTACTTCCCAAATGTGACCAACAAAGATTCTGCTCAAGTTGATGGGCTCTATAGCTCAGTTGGTAGCACATCTGACTGGGTTGCAAGTTTGAATCCCAGCTCGGCCACATAGTGGATATTGACCATGAAATCATTTTTACAGTCATTCTCCCCCTTCTGCTGATTCAAGAACGGCAGTTGTCACGTACTGGTAAAAGTTTGTGCACAAGTCATGTTAACTGCTGAAAGGACTAAGCTTGCCCAGGAAGTGTGTGAGTAGGTTAACTGATCATGACTGGCTCAATATATCATTTACAGTGTTGACTAGGCTGCAAACTCAAACAAACAATTCAGTTCAAGTTGTACAGTGGATAGTTATTAGTGTAAGCAGCGAGGTGCTGCTAATGAGTACTTGCAGCATATGTTTTTGTGAAAGAATAAGAAAAATATCAATAACCTTTTTTTTATGGAAAAAGGAAAAAAAAAAGCGCCTTATTTGGAGCACTGGTTCAACCAGTATCTTTGTTGCATGTCTATATTTTTTCATAGCTCTGGACAAATCACTTTTTCAACCAAAAAGTAGTGATATTTTTCTTATTTTTCCACAAAAAGATGTTAAGAGTTGTCATTAGAAGCACCTTGATGAGGTGTTTCTAATGAGTACCCACAACATATGTTTTAGTGGAGAAATATGAAAAATGTTTACCTAATACCCCCACTTATCTATTATCTTCTGTACATTAAGTTTTGTCCAGAAGATAATTACAATCAATCATCAGAAACTTCTGCCTCTTGTGACTGATGTTTGGAAAAATAGTCATAGTCCACTAATCAGAAAATATCAATTTTAGGGACATATTTTTTTTCACTTTATTTTAATAGGCAAATTGTAAAAAATGAGATTCTAAGCTGTCTATTTGGGTCATTTTAGATTTGTGGTGAATAAAGGTGAAGAAATTTAATAAAAAGTAGCCTGAAATAATGAAATAAGCACTCCAGATAAGGCACTTTTTTCAAACAAAAACCACTGACATTTTTTCTTATTTCTCCATGAAAACATATGCAGTGGGTACTCATTAGAAGCACCTCACCAAGGTGCTTCTAGTGAATACCCCAAGATATGTTTTCATGAAGAAATAAGAAAAACATGTGTATACCCCCTATCTTATCTGTAGCTGTGATTATTAGCATCTTGTGTCAATTGCATCTTACCCCAGCATCTTCAACATGACTGCAGTTATGATTCTCATGAATCCCAATGCTATTATTTTTACAATCAGAGAGGCTTCATTTTGTACAACTAACATTATCATGCAAGATTTTATCAACACCAGCACCAAACTCATGTTTATTGTATTCAGTTCGCCCCAGCAATCTTTCGCCAATGCTGAAAGCTAGCTCCCCAATCCTGAAACGTAGCACCATACTTTTGCAAGTATGGTTCTGATTCGGTCACATTTAATTTTTGCTCGAGGTTTGTTACTTTATCCCCGAGTTTGTCCAGGGTGTCTTTTATTCTTTCCGTATTTATTTCAGTAACACTTAATTTGGAATTCTAATGCACTCGCGCATGTAACGCGACGTCTGATTGGATAACGTCAAAAATTTGCAACGGTATATTCTGCGATATACTGTCGCAAATCCGACGTCATCACGTAACGTCGCTTCTTATTGGCTGGCATTGGTTTTACGCAGCTCACAGCACTTAACGTTTTGTGCAAATAGTACATTTTTTTCAATAGATAAAATGAATAAATGCATTAGAATGGGGATAACTGCATCAAATTTGTCATTTGGGGAGGTAAATCGGCGGTTTTACGGTCGCAAATTACGTTTTACGGCTCCGCTGACGCGTCGCCGTAAAACGAAATTTCCGACCGTAAAACCGCCGATTTACCTCCCCAAATGCCAAATTTGAATGCAGTTATTCCCTAAGTCATAGCAGTGGTGTAGTTGTTTATTGCTTTAATTATTGTCTTTTTATCCTGTTTCCTTGCAACTTTTTCTTGCATCAGTCCTCGTTTGTTCTTATGAATTCATCTGATATCTCCTTCAGTATTTCGAGGGTTGAGCGCAAGACTGGCGTAAGTCAGATGGTTGTTTTTCCCCAAACCTAATCTCCTCACCATGAAGGTGTTATGAAGATTACAACATTTCTTTCTGTAAACAATGAAAATTTAGGTGCCATTGCTCGTATGAGCAATGGCACCTAAATTTGCATTGTTTACAAAGGGGTCCAAGTTGCCCCTAAACAAGGGTTTCAAAAATATGTTTGAGTTACAATAGTCTTGCGCTCAACCCTCGATTTGAGAACTATGATTTGTGTCTTCTGATGTTTTGAAAGTATTTTTATTGTAGTTTGTGCTTTCTTTATTTGGATGCAGTGTAGGATCCTGGAGGAGTTCAATGGTTTCATTAAGAGTTTTCATGACAACTTCTTGTTGTGCTACTATTGTTTATATCTCCTCTCTCAACATATCGAGGGTTGAGCGCAAGACTAGTGTAAGTCAGATGGTTGTTTTTCCCCAAACCTAATCTCCTCACCATGAAGGCGTTATGAAGATTACAACATTTCTTTCTGTAAACAATGAAAATTTAGGTGCCATTGCTCGTATGAGCAATGGCACCTAAATTTGCATTGTTTACAAAGGGGTCCAAGTTGCCCCTAAACAAGGGTTTCAAAAATATGTTTGAGTTACAATAGTCTTGCGCTCAACCCTCGATTTGAGAACTATGATTTGTGTCTTCTGATGTTTTGAAAGTATTTTTATTGTAGTTTGTGCTTTCTTTATTTGGATGCAGTGTAGGATCCTGGAGGAGTTCAATGGTTTCATTAAGAGTTTTCATGACAACTTCTTGTTGTGCTACTATTGTTTATATCTCCTCTCTCAACATATGTATTTCCCCACGAAATAGATATTCCAGTGCTTTAATCTTTGATCCAGAACTGCAGAGGTTTGTTTGAAAAAGGCAAAAGTAAAACAATAGAAAGAATGACCAGTTACTCATCATTGTAATTATTTTTCTTTCACTTCCACATGTAACATTGGCTTTGTCCTATAGACAGTTACACATTTAACCACTGGTTTTGTCCTGCAGTCAACTCTACTTGTCAGATTGGTTTTGTCCTGTAGTCAGCTACACATATAACAACTGGTTTTGTCTTATAGTCAGCTCCACTTGTCAGATTGGTTTTGTCCTATAGTCAACTCTACTTGTAGGATTGACTTTGTCCTGTTGTCAGCTGCACATTTAACAACTGGTTTTGTCTTATAGTCAGCTCCACTTATCAGATTGGTTTTTTCCTATAGTCAACTTCACTTGTAGGATTGGCTTTGTCCTATAGTCAGCTACACATATAACAGCTGGTTTTGTCTTATAATCAGTTCCACTTGTCACATTGGTTTGTCCTATAGTCAATTCCACTTGTAGCATTGGCTTTGTCCTATAGTCAGCTACACATATAACAACTGGTTTTGTCTTATAGTCAGCTCCACTTGTCACATTGGTTTATCCTATAGTCAACTCCACTTGTAGGATTGACTTTGTCCTGTTGTCAGCTGCACATTTAACAACTGGTTTTGTCTTATAGTCAGCTCCACTTATCAGATTGGTTTTTTCCTATAGTCAACTTCACTTGTAGGATTGGCTTTGTCCTATAGTCAGCTACACATATAACAGCTGGTTTTGTCTTATAATCAGCTCCACTTGTCACATTGGTTTGTCCTATAGTCAATTCCACTTGTAGCATTGGCTTTGTCCTATAGTCAGCTACACATATAACAACTGGTTTTGTCTTATAGTCAGCTCCACTTGTCACATTGGTTTATCCTATAGTCCTCCACTTGTAGGATTGGCTTTGTCCTATAGTCAGCTACACATATAACAACTGTTTTTGTCTGATAGTCAGTTCCACTTGTCACATTCTTTTGTCCTATAGTCAACTCCACTTGTAGGATTGGCTTTGTCCTATAGTCAGCTACACATATAACAACTGGTTTTGTCTTATAGTCAGCTCCACTTGTCACATTGTTTTGTCCTTAGTCAACTTCACTTGTAGGATTGGCTTTGTCCTATAGTCAGCTACACATATAACAACTGGTTTTGTCTTATAGTCAGCTCCACTTGTCACATTGGTTTTGTCCTATAGTCATCTCCATATGTAAGTATATCCTGGAGAAATAAGAAAAAATAGCAATACTTTTAATCTGAAAAAAAACAAAACAAAAAAAAGCACCTTATCTGGACAGTATTCACACAGTAGATGTTGTGGACAAATACAGCTGCTTGCCTCTGCCATAAATGTTATTTATACTGGTCATTGCAAGTGTTTTAGAGTTCTTTTCCTTTATTATAAGCCTTTGTTCAAGTGTTTTGTAACCCTTGAACTGCTAATCACAACTACAGCAGATGGCACTTTCATATATATATTTATTTTTATTTTTATTTATTTATTTTTTTTTTTCAGAGAAAATAAGACAACATTTCATACCTAGCAGATTATTTTTTAGAGAAAAATATGACTTGGCAGCAGATGATTCACATGAAATGTTGCCTTATTTTCTCAAAAAAAAAAAAAAATTGGATTCAATTTCAGAATGTCATCCATAATAAGTTTGCTTAGCTCTTTAAGGGTTAGTGTACACCTCATAACCCCAGAAGGGATATCCAGACAATATTTCTTTTTTATTTTTCTATGAAAACATATGCTGTGGATACTCTATAGAAGCACCTCACTGAGGCATATCTAATGAGGACCACAACATAATGTTTTGTGCTGTAGTAAGATAAATATTTATGGGATACCCCACCTTCTTTAGAGCTAAGTAGGAGACTGTGTGAGAGTGCACTGCTAATGAGTACCCCAACATTCACTTCCATGGAGAGATAAGAAAAATACCATTTCTGATATTAAAAACAAAACGCTTTATCTGGAGCTATGAAGTCTGCTATTAAGTTGAATCTCTTTCACACACACACATACACACCCAACTCTGATCAGATGCACAGTCCAATCAGAGACTTATCAGGAAGACAGCTCCAAAAGTAAATCAATACCATAGTTGGGGGGACATGCCTGTGTAAACAGTTTAGACCTAGATCAAATGCCACATTCTGTTGGAGGCTGCAGAATGTGGTGTCTGATCAGGGTCTACACTGTCAACTGATCATCCATACTTTCTTTGACACAAGAAGAAATATTAGAATGGACTTGTGTCAGATTTGAGGCTAAGTATGGTCAGGAGTTAATGTCTCCAATACCTGTTAAATGTGCTATCATTTTGTAAGCCAAGTGTAAGTGTAGGAGATTTTCCTGGGCCCAGTTGTTCAAAGCTAACGACGTCGTTAGTTAACGATTCGTTAAAATTTACATCGAGTGATACGCAAATATGCTGAAATTTTTTGCTGAAAAAATGTGAGTAGCTTTTGCAGTGCAAAAGCTACTCACATTTTTTCAGCAAAAAATATCAGAATATTGTATATTGAATCCCCTAAAACAGTTAACGAAATGACCCTTAACGAGCTCGTTAAGCTAACGACGCTTTGAACAACTGGACCCAGATCATTAACTCTAAGCATGCTGGGTAAAATTTTCAGCAGACCAGGAACTACGATGGCCAAGTGGTTAGCGCTCCCAACTTCAGCTCACAAAGTCCCGTGTTTGAATCCCGCTAGAGGCAGAATTCAGCTCATGACTGTACGGCTCTTTATTGCACAGATCCTTTCATTATCATTCTTCCATATTCTCGATATGACTTAACGCTTAGCACTCTGGGTAAAATTTTCAGCAGACGACATTTTGAAATATTTTTCTTATTTTTCCCAGAAAACAGGATTTGACATTTCATGCAAATTGTCTCCTAAGGAGACAATTTTCATGAAATATCAAATCCTGTTTTCTGGGAAAAATAAGAAAAATAACATCATTTTGTCGTCTGCTGAAAATGCCCAGAGAGTGGTAAAGGTTAAATAATGTTGAAAGAGACGTAAAACAGGAAGTAATCATTTCAGCAGGAGACATGTTGAATTATTTTTCTGATTTTTTTTTTTTACCAGAAAACAGATTTGACATTTCATGCATATTGTTTCCTAAGGAGACAATTTGCATGAAATGTCAACTGTTTTATGAGAAAAATATGAAAAATATCATCAATTTGTGGTCTGCTGAATTTACCGATAGCATCCTAAGCATTAAAACAACTGACTCACAGTCTCATACTTAGCTCCAGACATCATAGCTCCATAGAAGGGAAAGCTATCCTATAAATATTTTGTTTTTTACACCACAAAAAACTCTGTTGGTACTCAGAAACACCTCTGTGAGGCACTTTGAATGAGTACCCACAGCGTATGTTTTCATGGAGAAATAAAAAAAATACATCCTACTTTTTGATTGAAAAAAAGTGTCTTATGGTAAAAGAAACACCTGAATCAGACTATAATATGACCCTAACAATATTCCTCTGCTAATTATACATGTGTGATTTAGTGTTGCACACCAAAAGTAAAGAAAAAGGAAAGTAAAACAAAGAAAATTAACACAGTGCTCTGGCCAATTTCAGCAGACGACATTGATGATATTTTTCTTATCTTTCCCAGAGAACAGGTTTTGAAATATTGTCGGAATTTTTGTCTTAACGAGAAAAAATGTCAAATCCTATTTGTTAGGAAAATTAGGAAAATATTTCAAACTGTTGTCTGCTGAAATTTTTACCCAGCATACTTAGTGTTAAACTTCATTTCCAGTTGCCCAATTAGTAAGAAAGCCCATCAGAATCTTAAGTGTTTTGTAGTTGATGGCTAATGAGTTAGGTTTTTAAAACAGTGTTAAGATATTAACCCTTGCCATGCTGAATACATTAAGATGTCATGCCTACTTCTAATTTTCAGCCAGTCAGATAACTTGATACAAATTTACATTTTTAATGACTAACAGTGCAAATCCAGAACAGTTGGCTACTTGTGTTTGCAAAGGCAGGGCATATCCAGGTTCAGCAGGACTAGGGTTAACCTTAACCTTTACCACTGTCTTGGCTGAATCAGCAGACAACAAATTGATTATGTTTTTTCTATTTTACCCAGAAGATAGGATTTGACATTTCATGCAAATTGTCTCCTGAGACAATTTGCAGGAAGTATCAAATGCTGTTTTCTGGAAAAAAAAGGAAAAATATTTCAGCATGTTGTCGGCTGAAATTTTTACCCAGCATTCTAAGCATTAAGTATTGGGACACAGATCCAGGGCAAATAAGTGTTACCTAACAGAAGGGCAGTTTTCAGTTTCTTGCAAAAGAATGTGCACAACTACAGGTTAACAGCTTAGAGGACTAAGCCTGCTCAGGAAAAGTGTGGTTAGGTAAACTGACCTGCATTTCATGACCCTAATGGGTTGACTTGGCTAATAAAACCTCAACTTGATCAACAACCCTAAGTATTGGGAGAGACCGGTCTGGGCAAACTGTGTAGATTCAGATCAGATACCTCAGAACACAGCATTCGATCGGGTCTGCAGTGTTTGTGACTCATGCAGCAGTCAGTTTTCAGGACATATCATTCAACAGGTAGTGAAATGGATGTGTTTAAATTTTGTGATGCTACATCAGTATGTGCATATGTGCATATGTCACATTCCTAACTTGGGTACTTTTTAGCTCACCTGAGCATGAAGTGCTTAAGGTGAGCTATTGTGGTCCGTCAATGTCCATCGTGCGGCTTGTGGCATCAACAATTGTTTTAAAAGCCTACTCCTCCTATACCCCCTGGGCCAATTGACTTGAAACTTGGTAGGAAGCATCGGGGTGACTTGTAGATAAAAAATAGCTAAAATCTTTCTGATCCGAAATCCAAGATGGCTGCCATCTTAAAAATCTATTTTTCACTTCTTCTCCTGAACCGAGAGGCCAATTGACTTGAAACTTGGTAGGAAGCATTGGGGTGACTTGTAGAATAAAAATAGCTAAAATCGTTCTGATCGAAAATCCATGATGGCCGCCTTCATGAAAGTCTATTTTTCGCTTTTTCTCCTGAACTGATAGGCCATTTGACTCGAAACTTGGTAAGAAACTTTGCTTCTTCTCCTGAACTTGGCCATTGGGGTGACTTGCAGATCAAAAATAGCTAAAATTGTTCCGATTGGAAATCAAGATGGCCGCCACTGCCATCTTGAAAATCTATTTTTCCCTTCTTTTCCTGAACCGAAAGGCCAACTGACTCAAAACTTTGTAGGAAGCATCGGGTGACTTGTAGATTAAAGTAGCTAAAATTGTTATGCTCTGAAATCCAAGATGGCTGCCGTCTATTTTTCGCTTCTTCTCCTGAACCGAAAGGCCAATTGATTGAAATTTGGTAGGAAGCATGGGGGTGACTTGTAGATCAAAAATAGCTAAAATTGTTAGGATCGGAAATCCAAGATGGTCGCCATGGCGGCCATCTAGAAAATACATTTTTTCGCTTCTACTCTTGAACGGAAAGGCCAACTGACTCTAAACTTGGTAGATAGCATCGGGGTGACATAGATAAAAAATAGCTAAAATCCTTCCAATGGGAAATCCAAGATGGCCGCCATGACCACCATCTAGAAAATCTATTTTTTCCTTCTTCTCCTAAACTGAAAGGCCAGTTGACTCGAAACCTGGATGCATCTGGGTGACTTGTAGATCAGAAATAGCGAAAATTGTTCCGATTGGAAATCCAAGATGGCGGCAATGGCGGCCATCTTGAAAATCTATTTTTTGCTTCTTCTCCTGAACTGAAAGGCTAATGGACTTGAAATGTGGTAGGAAGTATCAGGGTAACTTGTAGATCAAAAATAGCTAAAATAGTTCATGTTTGAAATCCAAGATGGCTGCCATGGCCACCATCCTGGAAATCTATTTTTCACTTCTTCTGAACCAAAAGGCCAATTGACTCGAAACTTGGTGGGAAGCATCAGGGTGACTTGTAGATCAAAAAAATAAGTAAAATTGTTCCGATTGGAAATCCAAGATGGCCGCCATGGGGCACTCTTATAAATCTATTTTTAGCTCACCTGAGCAAAAGCTCAGGGTGAGCTATTGTCATCACCCTATGTCCGTCATCCGTCGTTCGTCGTCAACAATTAGTTTGTTAACACTCTAGAGGTCACAGTTTTGACCCAATCTTGGTGAAACTTGGTCAGAATGTTTGCCTGTATGAAATCTAGGTCAAGTTCGATACTGGGTTACTTGGGGTCAAAAACTAGGTCACCAGATCAAATCAAAGGAAAAACTTGTTAACACTTTAGAGGTCACAGTTTTGACCCAATCTTGATGAAACTTGCTCAAAATGTTTGCCTCTATTAAATCTAGGTCAAGTTCGAAACTGGGTCACTTGGGGTCAAAAACTAGGTCACTGGGCCAGATCAGCAGAAAACCTTGTTAACACTTTAGTGGTCACATTTTTGAAGCAATAATCATGAATCTTGCTCAAAATGTTTGTCTTGATGATTTCTAGGTCAAGTTCGAAACTGGGTTACTTGGGGTCAAAAACTAGGTCACCGGGCCAAATCAGCAGAAAACCTTGTTAACACTCTAGCGGTCACAATTTTGAAGCAATCATCATGAATCTTGCTCAAAATGTTTGTCTTGATGATTTCTAGGTCAAGTTCAAAACTGGGTCACTTGGGGTCAAAAACTAGGTCACCGGGCCAAATCAGCAGAAAACCTTGTTAACACTCTAGCGGTCACATTTTTCAAGCAATCATCATGAATCTTGCTCAAAATGTTTGTCTTGATGATTTCTAGGTCAAGTTCGAAACTGGGTCACTTGGAGTCAAAAACTAGGTCACCGGGCCAAATCAGCAGAAAACCTTGTTAACACTCAAGCGGTCACATTTTTCAAGCAATCATCATGAACCTTGCTCAAAATGTTTGTCTTGATGATTTCTAGGTCAGGTTTGAAACTGGGTCACGTGGTGTCAAAAACTAGGTCACCAGGCCAAACCAGCAGAAAACCTTGTTAACACTCTAGCGGTCACATTTTTGAAGCAATCATCATGAATCTTACTCAAAGTGTTCGTCTTGATGAGTTCTAGGATGTGTTTGAAACTGGGTCACGTGGGGTCAAAAACTAGGTCACCGGGCCAAATCAGCAGAAAACCTTGTTAACACTCTAGCGGTCACATTTTTGAAGCAATCATCATGAATCTGGCTCAAAATGTTTGTCTTGATGATTTCTAGGTCAAGTTCGAAACTGGAACACCGGGGTCAAAAACTAGGTCACTTGGCCAAATCAGCGTAAAATCTTATCACTCTAGCGGTCACATTTTTCAAACAGTCATCATGAATCTTGCTCAAAATGTTTGTCTTGATGAGTTCTAGGTCAAGTTCAAAACTGGGTCACTTGGAGTAAAAAACTAGGTCACCGGGCCAAATCAGCAGAAAACTTTGTTAACACTCTAGCGGTCACATTTTTTAAGCAATAATCATGAATCTTGCTCAAAATGTTTGTCTTGATGATTTTTAGGTCAGGTTCGAAACTGGGTCACCTGGGGTCAAAAAATAGGTCACCTGGCCAGATCAGCAGAAAATCTTGTTAACACTCTAGTGGTCACATTTTTGAAGCAATCATTATGAATCTTGCTCAACATGTTTGTCTTGATCATTTCTAGGTCAAGTTTGAAACTGGGTCACTTGGGGTCTAAAACTAGGTCACCTGGCCAGATCAGCAGAAAACCTTGTTAACACTCTAGCGGTCACATGTTTGAAGCGGTGATCATGAATCTTGCTCAAAATGTTTGTCTTGATGATTTCTAGGTCAGGTTTGAAACTGGGTCACATGGGGTCAAAAACTAGGTGACCTGGCCAAATCAGCAGAAAACTGTTAACACTCCAGAGGTCACATTTTTTAAATAATCACCATAAATATTGCTCAAAATGTTTGTCTTGATGATTTCTAGGTCTAGTTTAAAACTGGGTCACTTGATATCAAAAACTAGTTCACCTGGCCAAATCAAAGGAAAACCTTGTTGATGCTCTAGAGGTCACATTTTTGAAGTGATCAACATGAATCTTGCTCAAAATATTTGTCTTGATGATTTCAAGGTGATGTATAGTTTTCTGTCCAGTGACTCTCTTAAGTTTTTCCATTTAGGTCAGTTTCTCAGTAATTATTGGTCCTACAGAGTGATATTTGGTACTTGTGAAGTGTTTGTGTTTAGGTCAGTTTCTCAGTAACTATTGCTCCTACAGCCAGTGATACTTAGTACATGCATACATCTTAGCATGGCCTCTTGAGTGCAGTCATCCATATTTGACCTTGACCTTTATTTCACAGTCCATTAGACATGCTACATTGTCTTACTTGTTAATATAATCTTTTTGAACTTTGATCAGAATGTTTGCCTTGATCAGTTCTAGATCAGGCTCTCAAAGTGCTATGTTGCTCAGGTGAGCAATACAGGGCCATCATGGCCCTCTTGTTCACTTCTTCTCCTGAATCGAAAGGCCTCGAACCTGCGTAGGAAGCTTTGGAGTGACTTGTAGATAAAAAATAGCTAAAATTGTTCGGCCATGGTGGCCATCTTGAAAATCTATTTTTCCCTTCTTCTCCTGAACCAAAAGGCCAAATGACTCGAAACTTGTTAGGAAGTATAGGGGTGACTGGTAGATCAAAAATAGCTAAAATCATTCCAATCGGAAATGCAAGATGGCCATCTTGAAAATCTATTTTGAACTTCTTCTCCTGAATAGAAAGGCTCATTGACTCTAAATTTGATAGGAAGTATCGGGGTGACTTGTAGATAAAAAATAGCTAAAGTCATTCTGATCAGAAATCCAAGATGGTTGCCCTAGCAGCCATGTTGAAAATCTATTTTGAACTTTTTCTCCTGAACCAAATGGGCAATTGACTCAAACTTCATTGGAAGTATCAAGGTGACTTGTAGAACAAAAGTAGCTAAAATCGTTCTGATTGGAAATACAAGATGGCCCCCATCTTGAAACTCAATATTGAACTTTTTCTCGTGAACCGAAAGGCCAATTGACTCAAACTTGTCTGGTAATCAGGTGAGTGATACAAGGCCATCTTTGCCCTCTTGTTATGCTAGGAATTTGAAATTTGGTACGCTACTTACCTAGACTGAATCCTTCAACTCTGTGCTAGAGTAGCTCCTGGGTCATGCCCTGGGTCGGGACTAGGGGTCAACGTTTAAGTTTACATTCAAGTTTACATTAATGTGTATGTCCCCATTTCTCATGGGTACCTTTTAAGCTAGGAAGTTGAAATTTGGTAGTCTACTTACCCAGACTTAAACCTTCAACTCTGCACTAGAGGTGCCCTTAGGTCATGCCCTGGGTTAAGGCTAGGGGTTAGAATGTATAACAGGTCAGATTGAGCATTTGGAAAATAGTAGTTGCCAAAGAGATAAAGGGCATAGGTATTTGTGTACTTTGGACACATGTCTAGTTTTTTTTCATATTTCTCCACAAAAAATAATGTGAGTACTGATAAGAATTTCCATGGATATCATATAGGCAGTATTTTTGAGCTGCCTAAGGAAATAAGTTTTCTTAGTATCAATACTTTTTATGCCTTCAACTTCAAAGAAGTTTTCTTTTTTTACCATTGGACTTGTAGTTGCAGAGTTCTGCCCCTTTTTTGAATCATGTATGGTAAGCCTATGGGACAAAATGAAATCTTATGAGCAAGATGTCTAAAAAAAATATTTGAGTTAGGGCCTTGAAACTTGGTGAGCTAATTTTATCAGAGTTATGCCCCTTTCCAACTTTGGCATTTTGTGTTGACAGGCATATATATGGGGTCATAAGGTTTTACAAACACATTTCTAATTTGCTAGCTCACATGAGCCCATGGTGCTCAAGGTGAGCTAACTTGATAGGCCAGTTGTTCGTTGTCTGTCTGTCACCATCCTTTTGACATCTCCTAAACCTCTGCGTCAGTTTTAACCAAGCTTCACTGTAATGATCCTTGCGTGATACTGTCTGAAAATTATTCAAGGATTTGGATTTTTTGTAGGATTTTGGTTGTCATGGCAAGTAAAAACTTTAAAAATCTTCTTGTAAGAAACTGCTGGACTAATTTCAATATAATTTGGCACAAATGTGCCTTTGGTAATCCTCCTCAAAGATTGTTCATGCCAGCATGATTTGTCAAAAAAAAAAAAAAAAAAAAAAAACATGGCCGCCAGGGACTGGGGGATTATTTTTCCTATATACCTATATAGTAAACTTTAAAAATCTTCTTGTCAGAATCCGCTAGACTGATTTCAATACAAGGTGGCAGAAATATTCCTTTGGTGACCTTGCACTAAGATTGTTCAAGCTGTGATGATTCATCAGAAAACATGGTTACCAGGGGTTTGGGCTTATGTTTCTATGTACATGTATCTATAAAGAAAAAGATGGCTGCCAGAGGGCTGGGGGGAGCGGGGAGAGGTGGTGGATGTGTGGCTTATTTCCCCTATATATGTATCCAAAACTTAAAAAGGTTTCTTGTTCACCAGTGGACCGATTTCAATATAATTGGTGACCCCTAGCAAGATTGTTCAAGCCAGAAACACAGCAAGGCCACATACTTTCATGGATATTGATCATGTAATAATTTCTCTGAGCTGATTCAAGAAAAGGCAGTTGACTGTTACTGCCTTGTAGACAAATTACTACTATACATACAATTTGAACAATGAGACAGTGAAACTCGGGTGAGCGATTTAGGGCCATTTGGCCCTCCTCTTCAAACTAGAGCTATGCATGGTATTGAGTATAAAGTTGATAAGGTGGATTGTGGCAACAGACAGTAGCATTGGCCATAGCTGAATTGTCCATGGTAAATGTCCTAAAATTTCGTACACCAAAGTTTCCGACAAAATGGTATATGCAAACAATACAGACCCAACCAAACTGCTCCTGAAGGAGCAGTCTAATCAGGGTCTACTCTGTTTGCCATTCCACTAAATGTTTTCAGAAACTATGCATGAAAGCAAAATTTAGGCCAAAAAAGAATGGAATAAAATTTTTTGAAATTTTAGGACATTTACTGCACATGTCCACACAGCTTCTCTGATCTGGGTCTACCATGTTTTCTCTGGTCTGTCCTTGTGCTTACCCCAGCTAGCATTCTACGTAAATCTATATCGGGCCGTCATCGGCCCGTCAGGGTAGCTGACGGGCCGATGACGGCCCGATATAGATTTACGTAGAATGCTAGCTGGGACATAGCTCTAGATAAGAGGGGTATGAGGTTAATATTTCTCTTGTTTCTCCAGAAACCTATGGTGTGGGAATTCAGAAGAAGAGCCTCAGTAAGAAAAATATCAATACTTTTGGGTTGGAAAAAGTTTTATTTATAGCTATAATGTAGCGTCACTATTGTAACATTATATTTCAGATGTTTCAGGTAATACAGCCAACAAGAGCTCTGTACGTGCAGGCTGCTAACTGTATAGAGGAGAAAGAGTGGTAAGTGAAAATTGTCACCTTTACCTCAACCCATGCCCACCTTCCCACCATTCAGGGCTCACAAAATAAATGGTCTGCCTGTAATTTTAAGCAGTACTTGCGTTACTGATTTTGGCATTGATTGGGTAAAAATTTAGAGGCATCCTCTCAACATGACTGAACTGTTGTTGTCTGGGCCGTTAATCCTCAGCCCAGCAGCTTTCAACATTGTCACCACTTGTGATAAAATGCAGTATATGTACTTTAACCTATTTACAACAAGTGGACTCTTTGGACTGGTCTGTTTCCAATAGCAGAATTTCTGGTTATTTTTAAGTTCTATGTTTTTAGCTCACCTGAGCAGGAAATGTCAGGGTGAGCTATTGTAATCGATCATTGTCCATAGTGCTGTGTGTGGAGTCATCAATTTTCTTTCGTGCTCAGGTGAGCTGTTGTGATCACCCCGTGTCCCTTGTCCGTTGTCAACAATTTACTTAAATCACATGATCCAGGGCCATATGTCCCTCTTATTAGTCTTTTCTATTTTTAGCTCACCTGAGCTGAAAGCTCAAGGTGAGCTTTTGTGATCACTCACCGTCCGTCGTCGTCGTCGTCGTCGTCCGTATGTCCGTCCGTCCGTCCGTCCGTCCGTCCACAATCTTTAAACAACATCTCCTCCTAAACCACTGATTGGATTTTGACCAAACTTCACAGGAATGATCCTTGGTTGGTCCTCTTTCAAATTTGTTCAAATGGTTCCGGTCCGTTGCATATCTAGATCACAGGAGCTAAACATAGATTTTTTAACTAAAAACTTAAAAAATCTTCTTGTCAGAAACCACTGGACCGATTTCAATATAATTTTGCAGAAATGTTCCTTTGGTGATCCTCTACCAAGATTGTTCAAGCCATTTGGATTCGTAAAAAAACATGGCCCCCAGGGGGCGGGGCTTATTTTCCCTATATATCTATAAAGAAAACTTTAAAAATCTTCTTGTCAGAAACCACTGGACAGATTTCAATATAATTTTGCAGAAATGTTCCTTTGGTGATCCTCTACCAAGATTGTTCAAGCCATTTGGATTAGTCAAAAAACATGGCCGCCAGGGGGCGGGGCTTATTTTCCCCATATATCTATATAGAAAACTTTAAAAATCTTCTTGTCCGAAACCACTGGACCGATTTCAATATAATTTTGCAGAAATGTTCCTTTGGTGATCCTCTACCAAGATTGTTCAAGACATTTGGATTCGTCAAAAAACATGGCCGCCAGGCGGCGGGGCTTATTTTCCCTATATAATCTATATAGAAAACTTTTAAAAATCTTCTTGTCCGAAACCACTGGACCGATTTCAATATAATTTTGCAAAAATGTTCCTTTGGTGATCCTCTACCAAGATTGTTCAAGCCATTTGGATTCGTAAAAAAACATGGCCACCAGGGGGCGGGGCTTATTTTCTGTATATATCTATATAGAAAACTTTAAAAATCTTCTTGTCCGAAACCAATGGACCGATTTCCATATAATTTTGCTGAAATGTTCCTTTGGTGATCCTGTACCAAGATTGTTCAAGCCATTTGGATTTGTCAAAAAACATGGCTGCCAGGGGGCGGGGCTTATTTTCACTGTATATCTGTATAGAAAACTTTAAAAATCTTCTTGTCAGAAACCACTGGACCGATTTCCATATGATTTTGCAGAAATATTCCTTTGGTGATCCTGTTGCAAGATTGTTCGCCATTTGGATTTGTCAAAAAACATGGCCGCCAGGGGGGCGGGGCTTATTTTCCTTATATATCTTTATGAAAACTTTAAAAATCTTCTTGTCAGAAACCACTGGACCAATTTCCATATGATTTTGCAGAAATGTTCCTTTGGTGATCCTGTTGCAAGATTGTTCAAGCCGCCATGATATGTTAAAAAACATGGCCGCTAGGGGGCGGGGTTAATTTTCCCTATATAGAAAACTTTAAAAATCTTCTTGTCATAAACGACTGGACCGATTTCAATATTACTTGGTAGAAATGTTTCCTTAGTGACCCTCTATCAAGATTGTTCAAGCCGACATGATTTGTCAAAAAACATGGCCGCTAGGGGGTGCGGGGCTTATTTTCGATATAATTCTATATAGAAAACTTGAAAAAATCTTGTCGTCAGAAACCACAGGACTGATTTCAATATAACTTCGCAGAAATGTTTCCTTGGTGACCCTTTACCAAGATTGTTCAAGCCGTTAAGATTTGTCAAAAAACATGGCCGCTAGGGGGCGGGGCTTATTTTCCTGTATAATTTATCTGTATAGAAAATTTTAATAGTCTTTTCAGCACTTGACCGATTTCAATGTAACTTTGCAGGAATGTTTCTTATGTAACCCTCTATCAAGATTGTTCAAGCCGTCATGATTCGTCAAAAAACATGGCCACCAGCAGTCGGGGCTTATTTGCCTTATATATCTATATAGAAAACTTTAAAACTCTTCTTCTTAGAAACCACTGAACCGATTTCATTATAACTGCAGAAATTTTTCCTTGGTGACCCTCTACTAAGATTGTTCAAGTAATCATGATTCGTCAAAAAACATGGCTGCCTGGGGCAGGGCTTATTTTCCCTATATATCTATATATAAAACTTTAAAAATCTTCTTTTCAGAAACCAATGGACCGATTTCAATACAACTTGGCAGGAATGTTTCTTTGGTGACCCTCTACAAAGATTGTTCAGGCCGTCATGATTCATCAAAAATCATGGCCGCTAGGGGGCGGGGCTTATTTTCCCTATAAAGAAAACTTTAAAAATCTTCTTGTAAGAAACAGTTGGACCGAGTTCAATGTAACTTGGCAAGACTGTTGCTTTGGTGACCTTCTACCAAGATTGTTCAAGCCTTCATGATACGTCAAAAACCATGGCCCACAGGGGGATGGGGCTTATTTTTCATATATATCTGCATAGAAAATTTTAAAATTCTTCTTGTCACATACCCCATGACTGATTTCAATATTACTTGGCTGGAATGTTGCTTTGGTGAACCTCTATCAAGATTGACAAGCAATCATGATTCGTCAAAAAACATGGCTGCCATGGGGTGGGGCTTGTTTTCCCTGTATATCTAAACAGAAAACTTTAAAAATGTTCTTGTCAGAAACCACTGAACAGATTTCAGTATAACTTGGTAGGAATGTTCCTTTGGTGACCCTCTACCAAGTTTGTTCAAGCTGTCATGATTCGTCAAAAAACATGGCCGTTAGGGCGTAGGGCTTTATAGCTATATAAAACTTTTTAAACCACTGGACCGATTTCAATATAACTTGGCAGAAATGTTCCTTTGGTGACCCTCTTTTAAGATTCAGTTCAGGTCATCAAGATTTGTAAAAAAACATGGCGAGGGGTGTGGTGGAGGGGGGTGGGGGTGGTTAGTGCTATAAAGTTTATACTAAAATCCTAGAGCAGTGAACTTGGCTGAAACTTCAACAGTAAATATGCAAATCTGTTTGGTCAGGTGAGCGATATAGGACAATCATGGTCCTCTTGTTTTTTTTTGCTATTTACTTTAATGCTTAGCCTGCTGGGTAATATTTCAGCAGACAACAAATTGATGATATTTTGTCTTATTTTTTTTATTTTTTCTTATTTTGTCATTGACATATCTTGCAAATTGTCTCTGTAAGAGACAATTTACATAATATGTTGCAGCCTATTTTCTGAGAAAAATAAGAAAACGTCAACAATTTGTTGTCTGCTGAATTTGCCCAGAGTGTGATAAAGGCTACATAGAATCTTGTTTATAGTATGATTCTACCAAGTGCCAATGTGAAGACTGGTTATGGACTTTTTTTTTAGGTTTTTTCACTCATGCATGTGATTTCTATTTTTAGGTTGGATGTCCTTGGTAAAGTGTGTGCAGCCAATCAGAACAGATTGAATCTCTATCACCCAGCAGCTTACATAAATGGTCACTGGCTCTGGTATTGTTCATATATTTTTCACTCATTAAGCTTAATCAGCAGCCATCAAATTACTATTTATTGAGGTGCCTTATTAACCCTTAGGGGGCTAAACACAACTGTACAAGAGGACATTTTGATTTTATTTTTTTTAGCTCACCTGAGCTCTGCTCAGGATGAGCTATTGTGATCACTTTTCATCTGTCGTCCGTCCATCCGTGCGTGCGTGCGTCCGTTAACATTTTCAAACGACTTCTCCTCTGAAGCCGCTGAGCCAATTTTGCTCAAATTTCATATGGAGCCTCCTTAGGGTGGGGGAACAAAAAATTGCTAAAATGGCCGCAGTCCGTTGACCAAGATGGCTGCCACGCCCATATATGGTAAAAACCTTTAAAAATCTTCTCCTCCAGAGCCGAGAATGCCTTGGGGCTGAACCTTTGCAGGAATCATCGGGGACAGGAGGTCTACCAAAATTGCTAAAAGAATTGTCGTACATTGACGTTTGACCTTTTTACAGCAAGGTCAAGTTTGCTTCCCTATGCATTTGTATGGGAAAAACCTTTAAAAATCTTCATCTCCAAAACCAAGCATGCCTTATGGCTGAATCTTTGCTTCGGGAACAGGAGGGCTACCAAAATTGCTAAAATAATGGTTGTACATTGACATTTGACCTTTTTACGGTCAGGTCAATTTTGCTTCCTTATGCATTTGTATGGGAAAAATGTTCAGAATTTCAAACAACTTCTCCACTGGAGCCTCTGGGCCAATTTAGCTCAAATTTCATATGGAGCCTCCTTAGGTAGGGGGAACAAAAGATTCCTAAAATGGTCACGGTTCGTTGACCAAGATGGCCACCATGCCCATATATGGTAAAAACCTTTAAAAATCTTCTTCTCTAGAACCGAGGATGCTTTGGGGCTGAATGTTTGCATAAATCATCGGGGACAGGTGGTCTACCAAAGTTGCTAAAATAATGGTCATACATTGACATTTAACCTTTTTATGGCAAGGTCAAGTTTGCTTCCTTATGTATTTGTATGGGAAAAAACATTTAAAAATCTTATTCTCCAAAACCGAGGATGGCTTGTGGCTGAATCTTTGCATATATCATCTGGAACAGGCGGTCTACCAAAGTTGCTAAAATAATTGTCATACATTGACATTTAACCTTTTTACGGCGAGGTCAAGTTTGCTTCTGTATGCATTTGTATGGGCCCCGGACATTTGTATGGAAAAAATGTTGATAATTTCAAATGGCTTTTCCTCTGAAGCCTCCAGGCCAGTGTTGCTCAAATTTCATGCGGAGCCTCTGTGGGCAGGAGAATGAAAGATTGCTAAAATGGGTATGGTCCATTGATCAAAATGGCTGCCATGCCCATATATGGTAAAAACCTTTAAAAATCTTCTTCTCAATAACCAAATAAGCCCTGGGTCCTAATCTTTGCACAAATTATGGGGGACAGGAGATCTACCAAAATTGCTAAAATGATGGTTCTATGTTGACATTTGACCTTTTTACCTCCAAGGTCAAATTTGCTTCCCCATTTGTATGGGCCATATACATTTATATTGAAAGTATCGAAGTGACTTGTAGATCAACAGTAGTTAAAATTGTTCTGATTGGAAATCTAAGATGGTCATCATCTGGTTTATATTTATAATATTTCCCTGCCACTGTCCTGGTTACATGTATAAAATCATGATTCTTCAGAAACCACTTAGCCAATTTCCACCAAATTTCACATTGATCCTTCTGTTGAAATGTGATTGATAGTTTATTCAAATGATCATGCTCCATTGACTCTCAGGCCCATATATTCTTCTTCAAAACTAAGAACTGCTCAAATGATGATATTTTCATTAGTTGCGATGATAGAACTGGAAAAATGTTGCATAACATCTGCATGTCTGCAGTGGCTATGTCACTCAGGTGAGCGAAACATGGCCCGTGGGTATTTGTTTTGTTTTTTTTTAGCTCATCTGAGCATGAAGTGCTCAAGGTGAGCTGTTGTGATCACCCTGTGTCTGTCGTCCATTGTCAACAATTTACATAAAAATCACATCTCCTCATAAACAGGTGAAAGGATTTTGAAATAATTATGTCCCTTACCATGCGGGGGTTGCGGGGTGTGGGGAGGGGGGGTGTGGGGACATATTGTTTTTAGTGCGGATCCTGTCGGCGTCGGCATAGCCACTTTTCTGCACTCTATCTCCTTATTGAATGGACAGATTTTGGCCAAACCTACACAAATATATCATTGGGAGGGAGGAAAATGCTGTTAGATTTTGGTCACCTTGACCCCCTTTTCAAGGTCACAGGAGGGCTTAGATTGTTGGAAATGGGGCGTAGCCTCTTGTCCACACTCTCTCCTTATTGAACTGGACAGATTTTAGCTTAACTCACACAAATATATCATTGGGAGGTGGAAAAATGCTTAGATTTTGATGACCTTGACCCCATTTTCAAGGTCACAGGAAAGCTTTGATTGTTGGAAAATGAGGCGTAGCCTCTTGTCCGCACTCTGTCTCCTTATTGAATGGACAGATTTTAGCCAAACTCACACAAATATATCATTGGGAGGGGGAAAATGCTGATTAGATTTTGGTGACCTTGACCCCATTTTCAAGGTCACAGGAGGGCTTAGATTGTTGGAAAATGGCTTGTCCACATCCTATCTCTTGAAGGAATGAATAGATTTTAACCAAACTTGCACATATCTATTGATTGGACATGTAAAAGAACTGATTAGATTTTGGTAACCTTGACCCCATTTTCAAGGTCACAGGTGGGCTTAGATTGTTAGCTCACCTGAGCAAAAGCTCAGGGTGAGCTATTGTCATCATCCTATGTCCGTCGTCCGTCGTTGGTTGTCAACAATTAGTTTGTTAACACTCTAGAGGTCACAGTTTTGACCCAATCTTGATGAAACTTGGTCAGAATGTTTGCCTCTATGGAATCTAGGTCAAGTTCGATACTGGGTTACTTGGGATAAAAAACTAGGTCACCAGGTCAAATCAAAGGAAAAACTTAACACTCTACAGGTCATAGTTTTGACCCAGTCTTGATGAAACTTGCTCAAAATGTTTGCCTCTATTAAATCTAGGTCAAGTTCGAAACTGGGTCACTTGGGGTCAAAAACTAGGTCACCGGGCCAAATCAGCAGAAAACCTTGTTAACACTCTAGCGGTCACATTTTTGAAGCAATCATCATGAATCTTGCTCATTATGTTTGTCTTGATGAATTCTAGGTCAAGTTTGAAACTGGGTCACTTGGGGTCAAAAACTAGGTCACCTGGCCAGATCAGCAGAAAACCTTGTCAACACTCTAGCGGTCACATTTTTGAAGCAATCATCATGAATCTTGCTCAAAGTGTTTGTCTTGATGATTTATAGGTCGAGTTCAAAACTGGGTCACTTGGAGTCAAAAACTAGGTGACCTGGCCAAATCAGCAGAAAACCTTGTTAACACTCTAGCGGTCACATTTTTGAAGCAATAATCATGAATCTTGCTCAAAATGTTTGTCTTGATGATTTCTAGGTCAGGTTCGAAACTGGGTCACGTGGTGTCAAAAACTAGGTCACCAGGCCAAACCAGCAGTAAACCTTGTTAACACTCTAGCGGTCACATTTTGGAAGCAATTATCAGGAATCTTGCTCAAAATGTTTGTCTTGATGAGTTCTAGGATATATTTGAAACTGGGTCACTTGGGGTCAAAAACTAGGTCACAGGGCCAAATCAGCAGAAAACCTTGTTAAAACTCTAGCTCCATCTTTGAAGCAGTCATCATGAATCTTGCTCAAAATGTTTGTCTTGATGATTTCTAGGTCAAGTTCGAAACTGGAACACCTGGGGTCAAAAACTAGATCACCTGGCCAAATTAGCGTAAAATCTTGTTATCACTCTAGTGGTCACATTTTTCAAGCAATCGTCATGAATCTTGCACAAAATGTTTGTCTTGATGAGTTCTAGGTCAAGTTCGAAACTGGGTCACTTTGTGTCAAAAACTAGGTCACTGGGCCAAATCAGCAGAAAACTTTGTTGTAATCATTTTGAACTTTTTGAATCAGAATGTTTGCCTTGATCAGTCCTAGATCAGGCTCTCAAAGTGCTATGTTGCTCAGGTGAGCATTACAGGGCCATCATGGCCCTCTTGTTGGAAAATGGGGTGTAGCCTCTTGTCCGCACTCTATCTCCTTATTGAATGGACAGATTTTAGCCAAACTTACACAAATATATCATTGGGAGGGGGGAAAAATGCTGATAGATTTTGGTGACCTTGACCCCATTTTCAAGGTCACAGGAGGGCTTAGATTGTTGGAAAATGGCTTGTCCGCACCCTGTCTCTTGTAGGAATGAATAGATTTCGACCCAACTTGCACATCTACAATGCTGGGACATGTAAAAGAACTGATTAGATTTTGGTGACCTTGACCCCATTTTCAAGGTCATGGTAGGGCTTAGATTTGTTGGAAAATGGTTTGCATGCACCCTATCTCTTGAATGAATAAACAGATTTTGACCAAACTTGTACAGCTATATTGTTGAGACATGGAAAAGAACTGATTAGGTTTTGGTGACCTTGACCCCATTTTCAAGGTCACAGTAAAGCTTAAATTTTGAAAAAAAATGCTTGTCTGCACCCTATCTCCTAAATGAATGAATGAATTTTGACCAAACATCTACATCTTAATTGTTGAGACATAGAAAAGAACTGATTAGATTAGATTTCAAGGTCAGACTAGGGCTTATATTGTTGGTAAATGGCTTGTCTGCACCCTATCTTCTAAAGGAATGGATTGATTTTGACCTAACTTGTACATCTATATTGTTGTGACATGGAAAAGAACTGATTAGATTTTGGTGACCTTAACCCCATTTCAAGGTCACTCTAGGGCTTAGATTGTTGGAAAATGGCTTGTCTGCACTGTATCTCTTGAAGGAATAGATGGATTTTAACTAAACTTGCACAGCCAAATTGTTGTGGCATGGAAAATAACTAATTTTATTTTGGTGACCTTGACCCCATTTTCAAGGTCGCAGGAGGGCTCAGATTGTTGGATAATGGCTTGTCTACATGCTATCTGCTGAATGAATGGATGGATTTTGACCAAACTTGCACAGCTATATTGTTGAGACAGAGACAAGAACTGATTAGACTTTTTATGACTCTAATCCCATTTTCAAGGTTACACAAGGGCTATGATTTTAGAAAATGGCTTGTCAGCACCCTATCTCATTGAGGAATAGATGAATTTTGACCAAACTTACATATAGGTATATTGTGACCTTGAGTTTATTATAGATACAATCTATTTTAACAATATGTCTGTTCAAACTGGTGGGGGGACATATGTTTTCCTCCGAAAACACTGTTCTGGTTTCACAGAAATGTTCCTTGGGTGACCCTCTACCAAAATAGCTAAAATGGTTCTGCTCTGCTGAACAAAATGGCCGCTGAAGCTAAAAATAGAAAACCTTTAAACGACATATCCTCCTAGGCCAATGGCCTGATTTCAAAATAATTTCACAGAAATGTTCCTTGGGCAACCCTCTACCAAAATTGCTAAAATGGCAGGCTGTCAAGTGTTCCTATTTTTTCCTTTTTTTCCAGGTTTCTTATTTTTTTCCTATATTTTAACCCCATTTCCTATATTTTTTACCAAATTCCTATATTTTTTAAAATGCTGCAGATTAAGTGCATTGATGTTCGATACAGGGCCCTATTTTCAAAAACAGTTAATCTATGATGTAAATTCAAGTAAGAACCCTGTAACTCTTCACCGTGATGAAACCACCACAACTCAGGTGATAAAACAAATGGATTTACATTTCCGCTTCTGGTCTGAAGAACAGAATGAAGTTGTCAGACGTTTTTATACAGCATTGATGTTTGGACATGCAGAAGGTGCAAAGGTTGCTGCTGCCATGGTGGACAAATTAGAGGAAGATAAGGTTAACCTATCCTCTATACTTACATTAAGCAGTGATGGACCAAATGTAAATAAGACCATTTTTAGAGCTATTAATACGTCTTTGAAAGGTGGTGGAAATCCAGGAATGATAAACATTGGAACATGTAACCTTCATGTTATTCACAACAGTTTCTGTAAGGCTCTTGAGGCATATGGTACACCAGTGGATGATCTTGCTGTGGACATTCATTCTTTTTTCAAGATATCACCTGCCAGAAGAAAGCATTTCAAGTACATTCAGCTAGAAGAAGAAGTGGAAACCCATACCTTCTTAAGACGTGTTCCTTCTCGGTGGTTGACACTTGGTCCTGTAGTAGACAGGCTTATTGAACAGTGTGAGCCTCTCCAGAAATATTTTACAGATCTTGCAAACAAGGATCCAGAAAATGCTCCAACCAGTTCTGCCTTTAAAAGGTCATGTACAAGACTTCAAAATAAGCAAACTTTTGTTGAACTTCACTTCCTACAGTCAGTGATGCCTCTGTATCAGTCATTTCAATTGTTCCAGATAGAAGCTCCGCTAGTTCATTTGTTATATGAAGAACTGTGTCGGCTTGTTTACATGATGATGGGCAGATATGTCAAAGCATCTGTATATCAGAATAAAACTGGACAGGATCTGAAAGAGGTAAAGCATGGTGAGCTACAGAATCAATTGTCAGACAAAGAGATGATAATTGGGGATTCAACAAGACAGGTGTTGGGGAATCTGGATTCTGGGAAACAGAAAAGAGCACTTTTAGATATAAGAAAGTTCTTCAATACTGGAGTGACAAATTTGTTATCTAATTTTCCATTTGATAATGAACTTCTGAAAGATTTGGGCTTTTTACATCCTGAACATAGACTTGAGCCCAGTAGCAGTTCAGCAATAGAAAGGGTAGCAAGGAAGTTACCTTTTGCAGAAGAAGATGTGGCATTGATCACTGATGAATGGAAGGTATACCAAGGGGAAGAAATTGATGAGAAACTTTGGAAAATAGAGAAAGATGATGAAGTTGAGTTGAGAAGGATTGATCATTACTGGAGAGACCTTCTGAAATTGAAAACTGGTAGTGGCGAAGATAAGTACCCTAGGCTTGGAAAAATGGTAAAAGGAGTGCTGGCATTGCCACATGGTAATGCTGATGTTGAAAGAGGGCTATCAGATAATAAGAAAATGTTGGGAAAAGATAGGGTAAAGCTGTCATCAAAATCAGTTATAGGGAACAGACTTTCTAAAGAGGCTGTGAAAATCCCTTGTAAAATCCATGATCCTGAACATATGCAGCCAGAATGTGTACCTTTTACCAAGGAACTAATAGGTTATGTCAGAGGTAGTCATAGAGTTTACAAGGAGAGGCTAGAAGAGGAAAAGCGAAAGAGGGAAGAGGAGGAGAAGAATAGACAGCAAAAGAAAGAAGAGCGTGCACAGCTTGAAAAACAAAAACAAGAAGCAGCAAAAGAAAAAGAGTCTTTGAATGAAAAAATGAAAAAGCTGAATGATAAAGAAAATAACTCTAAACAAGAACTTAATGCTGCTGAAAAACTGCTTGAAGGAAATGAAAAACTGGCTAGAGCATTAAGAAGAGAGATTTTTCTAGTGCATCAGTGAGACAGTCATTGTTCAAGACTGCTCAGAAAAAGATCAAAGAATCAGCAGAGCGTCTAGACAGAGTAAGAGAAGAACAGAAATCAGTGGAAGGTAGGAAAAGGAAGAACCTGGAGAAAATTGCTCAGGTGGATTCAAATAAAGCTAAGAAATGAGGTGAACTTAGCCAATAAAACCAAATTCTGGAGTAAGTGACTTGTATGCCAGATTAGTGTTATTTTTTCTCAGTTTTGATAGTGTAATACTATGGTCACTTATATTTTTATTTTTCAAGCACATGATTAAGAGAATTCATAGTACAAGAAGTACAATGTCTAAGCTTGATAAGTTATATTTTCAACTTCAAGAATATGATTAAGAGAATTCATAGTACAAGTAGTACAATGACTAAACTAGGCAAAAGTTCTATTACTTTCCATGTTGATACTTTGCTATATGCTTAACCATCCCAAGATACCCAAGGTAAATGCACAAAGATAGTTATGTATAACTGTATACATAATGTTCTCTTGATGGTTTCTTTAAAACTTCATTTTAAAACTTCATTTTATCAGGATGTTACATGAGCTAGTCATTAAACAGAGTAACCTAGTCAGTAACTCATGTATCTTGTATTTATTGCAACACAACCTATCTTGAATTGGTCAAACGCATTTGATGTTATGTTGACTTAAAGCAATAAAGATGATTATAAATTAATTTTTTTATTGTCACAAATATAAAACCTTTGATGACATTTAAGATGGTGATGGAGGGCTGGCTGTAAGGGGAGGTGGAGGTCAGGACCATATCAAAAATATCAAAATCTGACAGTGGCTAACAGAAGTTTTAATCCTATTACCAAAACTTCTTGTTGCTTTTTGTCTTTATTAAACCATCTGTTTGAATTTAGAATACCTGCATTTTCGGTACTTTTTTATGATAATAAGGCCTTTTTTGCTGCGAAACCTTGATAATAATCCTATAAATTTCCTATTTTTTTCCTATATATTTCCCATAAATTTTCTATTTTTTTAAGCCCAGAATATATATTTTGCACCAAAATACACTTGACAGCCTGAAATGGTTCTGCTCTGCTGAACAAAATGGCCAACAGAGCTAAAAAAAAAAAAAAAAAAAAGAAAACTTTTAAACGACATCTCCTCCTAGGCCAATGATCCAATTTCAAAATAATTTCACAGAAATGTTCCTTGGGTGACCCTCTACCAAAGTTGCTAAAATGGTTCTGCTCCACTGAACAAAATGGTCCCCAAAGCTAAAAATAGAAAAACCTTAAAATGACATCTCCTCCCAGGCCAATGGCCCAATTTCAAAATAATTTCACAGAAATGTTCCTTGGGTAACCTTCTACAAAATTGCTGAAATGGTTCCGCTCCACTGATCAAAATGTCCACCAGAGCTAATCTTAGCTCAGGTGAGCGATCCAGGGCCATCATGGCCCTCTTGTTTACAGTTTTTAGGGGTTAGGCCAATGGCCCAATTTCAAAATAATTTCACAGAACTGTTCCTTGGGTGATCCTCTACCAAAATTGCTAAAATGGTTCAGCTCCCGCTGAACAAAATGGCCAATAAAGCTAAAAATAGAAAAACCTTTAAACAACATCTCCTCCTAGGCCACCGGCCCAATTTCAAAATAATTTCACAGAACTGTTCCTTGGGTGATCCTTTACCAAAATTGCTAAAATGGTTCAGCTCCGCTGAACAAACTGGCCACCAAAGCTAAAAATAGAAAAACCTTTAAACGACATCTCCTCCCAGGCCAATGGCCTAATTTCAAAATAATTTCACAGAAATGTTCCGGGGTAACCTTCTACAAAATTGCTAAAATGGTTCCACAAGAGCTAATCTTAGCTCAGGTGAGTGATCCAGGGCCATCATGGCCCTCTTGTTTACAGTTTTTAGGCGTTAGGCCAATGGCCCAATTTCAAAATAATTTCTCAGAACTGTTCCTTGGGTGATCCTCTACCAAAATTGCTAAAATGGTTCAGCTCCGCTGAACAAAATGGCCAACAAAGCTAAAAATAGAAAAACCTTTAAACAACATCTCCTCCTAGGCCACTGGCCGAATTTCAAAATAATTTCACAGAACTGTTCCTTGGGTGATCCTCTACCAAAATTGCTTAAATGTTTCCGCTCCGCTGAACAAAATGGTTGCCAGAGCTAAAAATAGAAAAACCAAACAACATTTCCTAGGCCAATGGCCTGATTTTGAAATAATTTCACAGAAATGTTCCTTGGGTGACCCACCACAAAAATTGCTAAAATTGTTCCGCTTCACTGAACAAAATGGCCGCCAGAGCTAATCTTATCTCAGGTGAGTGATCCAGGGCCATCACTGCCTGCTTGTTTACAGATTTTAGGGGTGATTTCAAAATAATTTCACAGAACTGTTCCTTGGGTGATCCTCTACCAAAATTACAAAAATGGTTCTGCTCCGCTGAACAAACTGGCCACCAAAGCTAAAAATAGAACAAGCTTTAAACGACATCTCCTCTTAGGCCAATGGCACGATTTCAAAATAATTTCACAGAAATGTTCCTTGGGTGATCCTCTACCAAAATTGCTTAAATGTTTCCGCTCCGCTGAACAAAATGGTTTCCAGAGCTAAAAATAGAAAAACCAAACAACATTTCCTAGGCCAATGGCCTGATTTCAAAATAATTTCACAGAAATGTTCCTTGGGTGATCCTCTACCAAAATTGCTTAAATGTTTCAGCTCCGCTGAACAAAATGGCCACCAAAGCTAAAAATAGAAAAACCTTTAAGCAACATCTCTTTTAACAATAGGTCTGTTCAAACTGGTGGGGGGACATACGTTTTCCTCCTAAAACACTGTTCTAGTTTCACAGAAGTGTTCCTTGGGTGACCCTCTGTCAAAATTGCTAAAATGGTTCCACTCTGCTGAACAAAATGGCCACCCAAGCTAAAATAGAAAAACCTTTAAACGACATCTCCTTCTAGGCCAATGGCCCGATTTCAAAATAATTTCACAGAAATGTTCCTTGGGTGACCCTCTACCAAAATTGCTAAAATGTTATAAGGTGAGCGATCCAGGGCCATCAAGGCCCTCTTGTTTGCAGGTTTTAGGGGTTATTATACCTCCCGTCATACGAAGTATGAGGGGGTATATAGTTTTTGTCTTTTTCGTAACAATATTTGCCTGTGTGTGTGTGTGTCTATGTGTAAACTTTTTTTTTTTTTCAAGGATTTCTCAGGAACTACCCCACCAAGGATTTTGAAATTTGGTACAAACATTAGGTATGACTTGTCATATTGTGTAAGACAGAATCAGCATCCCCATGCTTATCATTCCCTTTATTTATCCTTTTTTTCTTTTTTCTTTTTCTTCAATATTTTTTTTGTCAAAGATTTCTCAGGAACTACTGCACCTAGGATTTTGAAATTTTGTATGAACTTTGGGTATGACTTCTTGTATTGTGTAAGATAGAGTCAGCATCCTCATGCTTATCATTCCTTTTATTTGTCATTTTTAGCTTGCCTGTACAAAAGTACAGGGGGGGGTATGTGCTTTGCTCACTGTTTGCTATATTTATACGCCCTTTTGAAAAACGGGAGGTATTATGTTACGAGGTCTGGCCTCCGACTGTCTGTAAACTTTTCCTTCCGAGTTAACTCCTCCTACAGTCCAATCCAATCAAGCTGAAACTTGGTTTATAGTTAGACCATGATGTGGAGCAGAGCATATTGTTTCTGGGGTTACAGTCCACCAAATATTAGCAGAGTTATGAAAATTTCTGTAAACTTTTGGTTTCTGGCAAACTCCTCCTACAGTTCACATCCGATCAAGCTGAAACTTGATTTACAGTTAGACCATGATGTGGAGCAGTCCAAATTGTTTCAAAGCAGAGTTCAGCCCCTTTGAAAATTGCTGCAAACTTTTTGTTTCCAGCTAACTTCTCCTACAGTTTACATCCGATCAAATTGAAACTTTATTTATAATTAAACCATGATGTGGAGCAGTGCGTGTTATTTCGAGGTTACAGTCCACCAAATATTAGCAGAGTTATGCCCCTTTGAAAATTTCTGTAAATTTTTTTGTTTCCAGCTAATTCCTCCTACAGTTTCCATCCGATCAAGCTGAAACTTGCTTTATAGTTACACGATGATGTGGAGCAGAGCATATTATTTCTGGGTAACAGTCCACCAAATATTTGCAAAGTTATGCCTCTTTGAAATTTCTGTAAACTTTTTGTTTCCGGCTTACTCCTCCTATAGTTTACATCCAATGAAGCTGAAAACTTTGTAATTAGTTACACCATGATGTGGAGCAGCGCCTATTGTTTTGCGGTTACAGTTCACAAAATATTTGCAGAGTTATGCCTCTTTGAAAATTTTGATAAAATTTTAGTTTCCAACTAATTCCACTTACAGTTTATATCCTGAGCACTGAATTATACAGGAATCAGTATATGTGTTGCATCTTATTACTTGCCACAGGCGTATAATGCCTCCCCTTGCGGAGCTCTTGTTTGACCTAACTACATGTTCCTGAGATGGGGGTGATCGGGTTTGGCGAAGGTGTCGTGTATCTTACGTCACTGGGGCATCCAACTATGTTGGCTTGCAGTTGGGCAAGGCTTGCTTTCCTTGTAGCAGGTAAGGGTAGAGGGGGAATGTTTTTATTTCTTCTGTTTCTTCGATTTCATTAATTTTCCTCTTTATTGCCTGTCCATCTCTTTCATCTCCTCTACTATCTCTTCTCTCCTTTCTGCCTTTCTCTAGGAGACGACACAAAATGAACCACAAGGGTTGACATGTCATTAAACCCCAACACAATCAATCAGTCAATGTTCCTGTGATATAATGCACATGGTATTGTATACCTTCAGTTGTAAAGCGATAGATCCAAGCTGTGAAGGGTGTGAACCAGTATCCGGTGGAATACCAGTGACCAACATTAAACTGGACATTGATTCAGACCGAGAGGTGGAGAAGATTCACTCGTTGTTTCTACAGTATATGGAGAAGCTGGAGGCATTACAAGGTAGATAGGTTGAAAGCTTAGCACTCTTGGTATAACATATTGAAATATTTTTCTTATTTTTCCTAGAAAACAGGATTTGATATTTGATGCAAATTGTCCCCTGTCAGATCCTGTTTCCTAAGAAAAGTAAGAAGATATCACCAACTTGCTGTCTGCTGAATTAGCCCAGAGAGAGGTAAAGTTTAAGAAGGCCTTCTTGTGCTAAGACAGATTACGGTGTAGCTCCAGATAAGGTGGGGGTTTTTTTTAATAAAAAAAAAAAGCCAATATTTTTCTCATTTCTCCACAAGAACATATGTTGTGCGTACTCATTTGAAGCATCTCCATGGGCTCCAAAAACTAAGTACCCACAACATGTTTTTGTGGAGAAATTGAAAAAATATGTGGATGACCCTCTCCCTCTTATCTGGCACTATGATTACCATCATCACAATTGTACATGTAGACCATACTGGCATGAACACTTAGCATCTGCTTTTTATTAAGTGTCATGTACAGAAAAGTACTCCTGTGCTTTCGACATCTTTCAGAAAGTCGTTTTTTGCTTGATGCTTTACATAGAAGAAGTGAATTTGCAAACTTTTGTCATGATTTAATGCAAAACTATTTGTCGTAACTACCTATGTACAAAAAGTTTTATTCTAGTCATTGGTTTTTAAAAATTCAAATATTTTCACTTTTTCCCAAAGTAAAAGTGAAGCCAAATTATGCAGAAATCTGTAGGGTAGGTAATTTGAAGCCAGATTTTCAACAAGTTCCACTTGTTCAATTTTTCCGAAATTTTCACAATATTGTTGTGAAATATCAATAATTCTAATTCAGCAAAGAAAAGTAAAAAATATTTTCTTAGACAAAAATTCAAAATAATCACTTTACTATAGAAATTGCATAGGTTAGACCAACTTTTGGCCGTAAATTTAATTTTAGTGTAAATATTTGAGAACAAAAACAGAAACAGAAAAGACAAAAGGCTTCTGATAATCTGAACAAAAGATATTCATCTAAAATAAAACGCCAAGCAAAAAACATCTTTCCAATAGATGTTGAAAGGACAGTAATTCCCAATTTAAATCGTGCATAAATTTTTTTCAAAATAAAAATCCGCTCAGACATCATTTTTTCACATGAAAGTAGAATGATTTTGTCTCTTTATAGAACTTTGCCCATTTCTGTTGGGATAGCCCTTAAAGGATAATTGGCAAAACAGTGCAGACCCAGATCAGATGCAGCAGAATGCAGTGTCAAATCAGGGTCTATGTTCGCTTTAAATACAGAAATTTCTATAAAATATAGTAATGATAAAAACTGACCAGACAACCTGTTATTGGAAATAGATTGGTTCAAGTGTTGTGGTAGCACTAGAGTCATTTGACGTAAATGGGTTAATTAATGATAGAAAAAGGCTGTTTTGCACTGTGCTGCCATGTTATTATTTTTTAAATTGACATTTGCTCAAAACAATTACAGAGGCTCTTAACCCATTTATGCCAAATGAACACGTTTACCTCAACTCATTGGACCAGTTGATTTCCAGTTTATGGGATGTCTGGTCAGTTTGTATTATTACCATGTTTTTTAGAAATTCCTGTGTTTAATGACATTCTGTGGCATCTGATCTGGTTTTACACTTTTTTGCCAATGTCCCATTTATGGGATGCCAGGCATAAATGGATTAAATTTACATTTTCTCAAAACAACCCTTAAAGCGCCAAGAAAAACTGCATCTGAAAATGTCGTCTGTTTATGTCATCTGCTGAATATTCTTGCTGACTTTTCAAACCTAGTTTTACATACAGGCAAACAGTGTGGACCCAGATCAGACTGCTCCTAAAGGAGCAGTCTGATCTGGGTCCACACTGTTTGCAAAAATGACTTTTAAAATCTTTAAGGGTTAAAGATGCTTCTTAACTATGCACACTAAACCTACAAGTATGTACCGTAATAACAATAGGTATTGGCACAGACATGCCTGAGGAAACAATGAAAACACAGATCAGATGCTGCAGAACATGGTATCTGATCAGGGTCCACACTGTTTGTCCCTCATCCAGCAGGTTTTAGACATATTAACAATTAGTAAAACAGTCTTAACCCTTAAACTGCCAATCACAACAATTGTCGTCTGCTTTGTCATCTGCTTGTGATTTTAAAAGTCATTTTTGCAAACAGTGTGGACCCAGATGAGACTGCTCCTCTAGGAGCAGTCTGATCAGGGTCCACACTGTTTGCCTGTATACAAAAATAGGTTTGAAAAGTTCGCAAGAATATTCAGCAGACGACATAAACAGACGACATTTTCAGATGCAGGTTTTCTTGGCATTTTACGGGTTAATAAAATTTTGGGATAAATATAGTAAGTAGTTAAGATGTCCCAATATTAAGGGTAAGAATGGTATGATTCATTACCTTCCAAATGAAAGCAGGAAAATCTTGCACTGGTGAACAGCTTATTATGAGACATCTCATCTGGACTTGCACTGTTTTCAAAGATATCTGTATTGGTCTGCAGGGATGAAAGGATTGAATTTATAAGTCTTTCAGTCCATTTACAAGTGCTTGACTTGGCTTGGTCTAAATGTGAGCAATGACATTGTTTATCACTGTCAAAATGGCTCAGTCTACAGTCAAGCCTTGATGGCTTGAACTTGCTGGGACCAGTGCAAAAAGTTCAAGTGATCTGTAGTTCGAGTCACTGAAGATTCATCTCAGACCTGTACATGTACGCATACACATGACATAAAGCAGCCTGCTTTTATCAGTTGCAGGTCTATGCATGACGACGACGAAAATTTCATGCTGGTAGATTCTTCTGTTAGTTTAAAACAATAAATTATTGATAATTTAAAGAAAATGGAACAATCTACAGGCATCAAATAAGCAAGAGAATGGTAGAAAAAATACCATTATGATGTCTAATTTTATTCAAATGACATATTTTCTTTCATCAAGAAAACATAGCATTTTGTACATGAACAGTGATCTAAATTACCTTAAACAGCATCTCATCATAGAAAGAGTTGAATGTTTCCTATTTCATCATACCGTCACACACACTAACTAAGAAAAAAAAAAAATACAAAAAACGTGCTGGTCTTCTTTTAGCACGAAAAAAAAAAAATGTGCCGCAACATAAGATATGTCCCTATGCCACACGAGAACAGTGAATACACATATGAGTCAATTACCTGATTAACTTTTGAAAAAACAATCCAAAATTTTAGCTTACCTGAGCCGAAGGCTCTGGGGGAGCTTATAGGATGGCTGCCTTCAGAACTTTGGGTTGCTATGGCAACTGGTAGGTCCCATAGGCTTACTATGGGAAAATGCGTGTGAACAGTGTATCTTCTTCATTTTTTTGTTGGATCTTCATGAAACTTGCAGATAACAATGACATGCATAAAATCTTGGACGAGTTGGAAAATGGGTCAGATCTGTCCAACTGTGGCAGAGTTACGTCCCCTTGATTGTCAAAAATGGCCATTATCAACCTTGTGAACAGCGTTTTTTCTTCATTTTTTTTGTTGGATCCTCATGAAACTTGCAGATATCAAATCTCTGACGGGTTAAAAAATGGGTCAGATCGGAGCAACAATGGCAGAGGTACATCCCCTTGATTGTCAAGATTGCTTGTGAATGCTCTACAAGCCAAGTTTTCAGCCTAATCAACTTCAGACTTTCTCAGAGTGATGTCCTTGACAAAATATCGGTCAGGTTCCAAACTAGGTCATGTGGGGTCAAAAAGTAGGTCACTAGGTCAAATAATAATGGCGTGCGACATCAACAATTTGCTTTAAAAGCCTACTCCTCCTACCCCGCTGGCCTATTGACTCGAAACTTGGTAGGAAGCATCAGGGTGACTTGTAGATAAAAAATAGCTAAAATCGTTCCAATCAGATATCCAAGATGGCCGCCATTTTGAAAATCTATTTTTCGCTTTTTCTCCTGAACCAAAAGGCTAACTGACTTGAAACTTGGTAGGAAGCATCAAGGTGACTTGTAGATAAAAAAAAAAATAGCTAAAACTGTTCCAGTCAGAAATCCAAGATGGCCGCTATCTTGAAAATCTATTTTTCGCTTCTGCTCCTGAACTAAAAGGCCAGTTGACTTGAAACTTGGTAGGAAGCATCGGGGTGACTTGTAGATCAAAAATAGCTAAATTTGATCTGATCAGAAATCCAAGATGACCACCGTGGCAGCCATTTTGAAAATCTGTTTTTCGCTTCTTCCCCTGAACTAAATGGCCAATTGACTTGAAACTTAGTAGGAAGCATCACAGTGACTTGTAGGTCAAAAAAAGCTAAATTGTTCCTATTGGAAATCCAAGATGGCCACCATCTTGAAAATCTATGTTTTGCTTCTTCTCCTGAACCGAAAGGCCAATTGACTGCAAGAAAACTTGGTAGGAAGCATCAGGGTGACTTTTAGATAAAAAAGAGCTAAAATTATTCTGATCAGAAATCCAAGATGGCCACCATGGCTGCTATCTTGGAACTCTGTTTTGCGCTTCTGAAAGGCCAGTTGACTCGAAACTTGGTAGAAAGCATCAGGGTGACTTGTGGATCAAAATTAGCTTAATTCCTTGTGATCGGACATCCAAGATGGCCGCCATGGCCACTATCTTAGAAATCTATTTTGCACTTCTTCCCCTGAACTGAAAGGCGAATTTACTCGAAACTTGGTATAAAGTATCTGGGAAACTTGTAGATCAAAAATAGCTAAATTTGTTCTGATCAGAAATCCAAGATGGCCACCATCTTGAAACTCTATTTTGAACTTCTTTTGAACAGAAAGGCCAATTGACTGGAAAATTGATAGGAAGTATCAGGGTGACTTGTAGATCAAAAATATATACCTAAAATCATTCTGATCAGAAATCCGAGATGGTTGCCCTAGCAGCCGTGTTGAAAATCTATTTTGAACTTTATCCTGAACTGAAAGGTCAATTGACTTGAAACTTCATCGGAAGTATCAAGGTGACTTGTAGATCAAAAGTAGCTAAACTCATTCTGATTGGAAGTCCAAGATGACTGCCATCGTGAAAATCTATATTGAAGTTCTTCTCTTGAACCGAAAAGTCAGTGAAACGCGTCTGGTAGTCAGGTGAGCGATACAGGGCCATCTTGGCCCTCTTGTTACGGACATATACCTCTTGTATGAGTGTAGATTATGACCTGATTCTGGCCTGACATGATCCTAACAGTATTGACGGGACCATAAAACTAAATCAAACAAGCAAAGAATGTAAAAGGAATGACAAAAGAACAAAACACTTCACAAGAGGATTCTTGGGAAGGTAAATGAATACACTTCCAAGAGAGATAAGTCTTGAAGTATACAGTTATCCTCTCAAAGTCTGACATTCTACCATTTGCATAACCCAACATACAATAATAAAGAAGGAAGGAAAAAGAAGAGAGCAAAAAGTCTTGACTGTTTGTTGTACATTCATCAAGCAATGTGCATAAGCTAAGGAGTATTTGTTAAGAGGTGAGAAAGTAATAATAATCTAAGTATTGATTATTATTAAATGAATGCATCCAGGGAAGGTGCATAATTAAACTCCTCCTGGTCAAGAAGAAAACATTTTAGTATACTTGACTGAATTTTCTATTTTAAAGCAACCTATAAGGATAAACTTGGTATAAATAATCTTCATTCATCAAATGATTGTTCCTGCTGTTTTTTTCTTTCTCGTCCTCCTTATATCCTCTTTATTTTGGAATTTCAGATGCTGTTTCACTCCTTTTTGTTTTGCATTGAAAGTGTGTTTAGGCTTTAGGCTTTATAGATTGACCAGATTGACTTGTTGCTTTGATCGTTACATTTAATATTCATGAACTCTTTTTCTGCTGAACCCGGATAAACCCTTCCTTTGCAAACAGTGTAGGTCCAGATCAGTTGGCTTCTGAAGAAGCCTACTCATCTGGATTTACTCTGTCATTAAGGATGCAAATTTTTATCAACAATCTGGATCAAACAATCTGATTGGCTAACAGTTAGAAGTGGGTGTGGCATCTTAATTTATTCAGCATGACTAGGGTTATGTCCACTATACACTTTATGCATAGCAGTAAGCAAATCCTGTATTCCACGTGAAACAGCAAGTCACTCACCTGTACAGGTAATACCTGTTTATACAGTGAACATATACTTGTGAATGTCAGACTCAAAAGGTCAAAGTGACAAGTCAGTTTGGTCGGACTAAAATAGGTGTTGTTTGTTTACCATGTCATCATAAATATTCAGACATTTTAGTGCTAAGCATGCTGGGTAAAAGTTTCAGCAGATGACATTTTGAAATATCCAGACAAGAGGGGTTGCCAGATAGAAACTTTTCTTATTTCTCCATTAGAAGCTCCTTGGCAAGGCTTTTCTAATGAGTACCCACAATTTATGTTTTCATGGAGAAAATAGAAAACTATCAGTATTTTTGGATTGAAAAAATCACCTTATCTTGAGCAATGCTTTATGTGTGAATATTTCTGGTAAACTTAATATACGGTGACAAATTATTTTCTGAACCCTTACCTGGCTACATATAGATATTATCATTTGATATTTTGAAATGTTTTTCTTATTTTTCCCGGAACTGATATTTCAGGCAAAAGACTTTTTCACTAGCAAACATAGTTCCAGATAAGGTGCTTTTGCCAATTTTATGGACGCTTCAGCTTCTTGTACAAAAAGTAACAAATTTACCACTTAGGTACAAAGAAAAGGAAAGAAGTAATATTTCCAATTTTCAGTTACCTTTGTTCAACCTTTCCTGGCAACAGTCAGAAAATCACTAAACTATTTTTGAATGGCATTTTTCAATGTTGTAAGATGCCATTTTGATTTTTGAATGATGTCACATACACTGATGACATCACAAGTGAACAGTGAAGTTATTCAGTTACTTGCAAGAAGTTGATTAGAATGATAATACAGTTACACATATAGAAAACAATTATTCTTTTAACCCTTCTCTTGCTGAACACGACATGCTCTGTCTTAGCAATCAGTATAGATCCAGATCAGTTGGCTTCTGAAGAAGCCATCTGATCTGGATCTGCACTGTTTGTCATTAAATATTAGAATTTCTATCAAAAACCCTGATCAAGTAATCTGATTGGCTGGAAATTAGAAGTGGGCGTGGCATCTTAATTTATTCAGCATGAGAAGGGTTAAAGATAGCTACCGCACCTATAGTTTGCGTAAATAATGGCTCTGAATTAGATTATAGTCAGCCAGGGTTTTCCAATAATCAGAGTTCCAGTTATTGAAGTTCCACTGCAGAAATAAGAAAAATGATTGATCTGATATTCCCTCTTCTCAGGAACTAAGCTCTTCTCTGTTTGCATATGTGGCTTGGGGTTTCCTTAACCAGATTCCATAGCGTAGATGGTATTGTGTATATTGTGTCCAGGGGTTGCAAGTCTGACTTCCAGCTCAGTCACATTACTTTCATGGAGGTTGATCATGAAATCATTTCTGCAGACATTCTCCCCATTCTGCTGATTCAAGAAGGGCAGTTGTCAGTTACTGTAACATATGAGCACAAAGCACTGTTTAACTGCTTAGAGGACTAAGCCTGCTCAAGAAAATTGAGAGTAGATTAACTGACATTACTTTAACAGTGTATACTGGGTCATAAAATTCCAAATAAAAAAAAAAAAAAGAATGGGGTTTCCTTTGAACATGCCTAGCAAGTGATTCCCATAATTCCAGATAATTATCTTTACTTATTTCTCAATAAAAATATGGTTGTGGATAATACTATTTAGAGAAGATATGCTGAAAGCATGCAGTTTAAGTGAAAACATCTTTCTTTTGTGATTTAAGGGGACTGGAGACATTTGGTAGTTTTCTGCCAGGGGAAACAAGTTGTACGACTTGCAGTTTGCTTTCCTGCATGCCAAGCTCCTTCTGAAGGAAGTCTACTCAAAAAGGAAACAATGTGCTTCCAGATTCTTTCTTTTTAGAGAAGACCCTTTTTCAGAAGGGAATAATACTCTAAAAGAAAAGAACTTGCTCCCCTGGGGAGCAAATTCTTATCTTTTGGAGTAGCCTACTTTTCAGAAGAGAGACAAAACAATTTCCATGTCAGTAATTTCTCAAGTTGCTCATAGCTTTTAAGGTTTATTTGGCTTTGCCATGGCCAAATGAGAATTATATTTGAGCTGCACCTTGAGAAAAGGGGTCCACTAGGCATTTATAATCAGTAAATATAAGCTAGCAAAGCCTTACAGTCTGGTAAGGGACTTTGCTATACATTGTTATATTCTACAGTACTTGGTAATTGCAAGTGGACAAGGATAATCAAACTGCAACATTGTTATATTCTACAATACTTGGTAATTGCAAGTGGACAAGGATAATCAAACTGCATAGCTGACAGCAAATCGAGGGTTGAGTGCAAGACTATAGTAACTCAAACATATTTTTGAAACCCTTGTTTAGGGGCAACTTGGACCCCTTTGTAAACAATGCAAATTTAGGTGCCATTGCTCATACGAGCAATGGCACCTAAATTTTCATTGTTTACAGAAAGAAATGTTGTAATCTTCATAATGCATTCATGGTGAGGAGATTAGGTTTGGGGAAAAACAACCATATGACTTACGCTAGTCTTGCGCTCAACCCTCGAAATGCCCTTAAGACACTTTTTCCAAGGTGCCATGCATTTATTTTTGTGTTTGTGTGTATGTCTGTACCTGTCTGTCTACCTGTTAATGTTTGAGCTTAGCATGAAATTTTGTGTTGATTTTGTGCCCCTATCAGAGGCTACCCAGTCAGCATTCTACGTAAATCTATATCGGGCCGTCATCGGCCTGTCAGGGTAGCTGGCGGGCCGATGACGGCCCGATGTAGATTTACGTAGAATGCTAGCTGGGTAGTGGGGTCATACTGATTCTGTTAGTGTAAGTGTGGGCATAGGTACATTTTGTCTCCATGATACAGTGAAGTCTCTTTACTACAACATTAAATTTTTTCTCAAGCGTTTTGCCATTAAAATGATTTTGCTGTTGTTGTAAAGAATCCTTAACCCTCACCACTCTCTGGGCTAATTCAGTAGACAACAAATTATGATATTTTTTTTCCAGAAAACAGGATTTGACATTTCAAGCAAATTGTTCCCATTTGAGACAATTTGCATGAAATGTCAAAATCTGTTTTCTGGGAAAAATAAGAAAAATATTTCAATATGTCATCTGCTAAAGATTTTACCTAGAGTGCTGTGCATTCATGAGCAGAATGATATGTAAGAAAGGCCTTGTTTTATTCTTATTTCCTCATAGTACTTTTTTTTTGATATTTGTTAGAATTACCTCATTGAGGCAATTCTAACATGTATCCAAAAACATGTTTCTTGAAGTGTTAAATACAATGTTCTTGCATAATTTCTTATTAACTGTCATCTTGAGAGCAAAGGTTTTATGCCAGTCAAATTATCATTATAACAAATGTTGTTTATCAAGTGTCAGTATAAAGAAGGTTGACTGTATATGATAGCTCTTAAAGGGGAATGCAACCCTAATATAAAACTTATTTCACAACGAAGAGAACTTATTTCACAATGAAGAGCTTAACAAACAGTAAACATTGATACAAGTTTGATCAAAATCAGCCCAGAAATAACAAAGTTATTATTGTTTGAAGGATTTAACATGGAGGACATTGCCACTGCCATTTTGAATATTTAATGAAATTTGAAGAATTTTTAAACTTTAAAATTTTGCATTATTTTTATAACCAAAGCATTTGTTTTTAGAAAATAAGTTGCTTACCACTTTGGGAAACGTCCAGAAAGATTAAAACAAAATATTCATCTATATGCTGTTTATTAGCTCACCTGAGCTCTGCTCAGGATGAGCTATTGTGATCACTTTTCGTCCGTCGTCCATTCGTCCGCCCGTCCGTCCGTGTGTCCGTCAGTTCGTCCGTCTGTGCGTCTGTCCGTTAATATTTTCAAATGACTTCTCCTCTGAAGCCGCTGAGCCAATTTTGCTTAAATTTCATATGGAGCCTCCTTAGGGTGGGGGAACGAAAAATTGCTAAAATGGTCGCGGTCAGTTGTCCAAGATGGCCACCACACCCATATATGGTAAAAACCTTTAAAAATCTTCTTCTCCAGAACCGAGAATGCCTTGGGGCTGAACCTTTGCAGGAATCATCGGGAACGGGAGGTCTACCAAAATTGCTAAAAGAATTATCGTACGTTGATGTTTGACCTTTTTACAGCAAGGTCAAGTTTGCTTCCCTATGCATTTGTATGGGAAAAACCTTTAAAAATCTTCTCCAAAACCGATCATGCCTTATTGCTGAATCTTTGCATATATCATTGGGAACAGGAGGGCTACCAAAATTGCTAAAATAATGGTTGTACATTGACATTTGACCTTTTTACGGTCAGGTCAATTTTGCTTCCTTATGCATTTGTATGGGAAAAATGTTCAGAATTTCAAACAACTTCTCCTCTGGGCCAATTTTGCTCAAATTTCATATGAAGCCTCCTTAGGTAGGGGGAACAAAAGATTGCTAAAATGGTCATGGTTCGTTGACCAAAATGGCCGCCATGCCTATATAATAACCTTTAAAAATCTTCTTCTCTAGAACCAAGGATGCTTTGGGGCTGAATCTTTGCATAAATCATCGGGGACAGGGGGTCTACCGAAGTTGCTAAAATAATAGTCATACATTGACATTTGACTTTTTTACGGCAAGGTCAAGTTTGCTTCCTTATGCATTTGTATGGGAAAAACAATTTTAAAATCTTATTCTCCAAAACCGAGGATGGCTTGTGGCTGACTCTTTGCATATATCATCTGGAACGGGCGGTCTACCAAAGTTGCTAAAATAATTGTCGTATATTGACATTTAACCTTTTTACGACGAGGTCAAGTTTGCTTCTGTATGCATTTGTATGGGCCTCATACATTTGTATGGACAAAATGTTGATAATTTCAAATGGCTTTTCCTTTGAAGCCTCCAGGCCAGTGTTGCTCAAATTTCATGCGGAACCTCCTTGGGCAGGAGAATGAAAGATTGCTAAAATGGGTATGGTCCATTGATCAAAATGGCTGCCATGCCCATATATGGTAAAAACCTTTAAAAATCTTCTTCTCCTTAACCAAATAAGCCCTGGGTCCTAAACTTTGCACAAATTATGGGGGACAGGAGATCTACCAAAATTGCTAAAATGATGGTTCTATGTTGACATTTGACCTTTTTACCTCCAAGGTCAAATGCTTCCCCATTTGTATAGGCCATATACATTTATATTGAAAGTATCGAAGTGACTTGTAGATCAGCAGTAGTTAAAATTGTTCTGATTGGAAATCTAAGATGGCCATCATCTGGTTTATATTTATAATATTTCCCTGCCACTGTGCTGTGCTGTTTACATGTATAAAATCATGATTCTTCAGAAACCACTTAGCCAATTTCCACCAAATTTCACATTGATCCTTCTGTTGAAATGTGATTGATAGTTTATTCAGATGATCATGCTCCATTGACTCTCAGGCCCATATATTCTTCTTCAAAACTAAGAACTGCTCAGATGATGATATTTTCATTAGTTGCGATGATAGGATTGGAAAAATGTTGCATAACATCTGCATGTCTGCAGTGGCTATGTCACTCAGGTGAGCGAACCGTGGCCCGTGGGCCTCTTGTTTTATTTATGCATATTTATGTGACGTCACAAAGCCTAAAAATGGCAGCCTTCATGACAGTTGGTTTTCAAATATTTAAACTTCAATAATTTTCTTATTTGCTGGTTGATTTTGATCAAACTTTTATCAAAAGTTTCGGCTTGGGAAGTTCTATCCTGATAGATACACGTTCTGTCTATGTTTCTTTCCCTTTAAGGATAATTGATAACATTTTCTGGGGAGGCAATTCTGTCAGAGTTGTATTGTCTTCCTTCTGAAAAGAGGTCTACACCAATAGAAGCAAGTTCTTTCCTTTTAGAGTAGGCCCTATTTCAGATGAAGCAAACAGGAAGTCTTTAAAGTTGTCTCAGAGATGTAGAATGTTCAGCCAAGTGTTCAATTTAGAATTTGTAAAACATGTTATATTTTCTGCTGTTTTGATATTATTACACAAATATTTTGATTTTATATGTTTGACAGACAAACATGATAATTATGCTGGTATTGTTTATATGACACTTAGTGACCCAAGTGGAGTCGCTTGTGTACCGTATTTACCATATATTTTCAGACACTTTAAAATAATTATTTTATTTTTTGTCCGAATATTTAAGAAAATATGATTTTCAAAAAAACGCTGTGTCCAAAAAATAAAGAAAATATCAAAAAAATTCCGATAAAGAATGAAGATTTTAAGGCTGGTAGATAGGCGGTTTGTAGTAGCCGAGTTTTTAATACTGACTATTACGGACCGTTTTTTGCTGGATAAATTTGACTTTTCATGCAATGAGAGAAACATTGTGATTATAAGCTGCACTAAAATACAAAAAATTAAACCACTGTTACTGTTTTATAACTGATCATCGCATCATCGGTAGGACAGGGCGCCATTTGTAAATAAACTGAGTCACATGACCCCATCCTGTTGTTGAGAAAATTCCTGCCAGTATTGACACACCTCATAGATGGACTAGGTGAAAAGGGCAAAGTTTGTGCGCGCGTATGTGTGTGTGTGTGTTTGTATGTGTCTGATATCTGATTAGGATCTATTCTGTTTGTCAAAGATCGTATCTGTAAGCGGATGAAACGGTAACTTTAGTTGTTGTTGTTTTTTTTTCGGTCTAGAGCCATGAAAGATAGTAATGTATTTCATAGGAAAATGAAGTTACCATACCGACTGGTCAGTATTTACAGCTATGCAAAGGCTGAGCAGGTTTTTCCACGAGTTTGTCCAATCGCCTTGAGCAGACGATCGTAAAATTGAGTAATATTAGGTCAAAACGAAAGGTCGCTGATTGCCTATTTAATAGGAGGGCTTGGTTTAATAAGTATTAATGGACATTAATTTTATTAAAACATTTCACAAGCTTCACTGCTTTGATCGTCACTATGATCGTTTTTATCTTGGTAATGAGGGAATGCCCATAATGAAAATTATATACGTAATGACGTCTTTTTACTTGACATGCCAACACACCATATAGAGGAAATGTGACCTCGCGTGTCATGTGACTAACACATGGTATAGAACCATGTGGTAATATGAAGGTTTTTAAAAGATAACAATAAATAGAATACAAGTGTTACTGAGAAATAGACAGGTGCTATAATATCTCACCAAGAAATAGACAGGTGCTATAATATCTCCTCGTTGAACAACATTAAAAGGTAATGAGATTTTGGCATGTTCCGCGGCCTTCATTATTTTTTTTTCTTGCATATTTTTAGCTGTGTATTGGTAGATCAGTCCATTTGGACGAGGGGCAATTTCACTGTCTTCGAATGTATAGTAAGTGGCATAACTTGAACTAGGCTAATTTTTAGATTCTACTACTTACCTTCTTACCTGTTAGAAAATGGCTTCGTCTATCAAAACATCCGTGAAAATGATAGCGATGCTGCGGGTTGGTGTTGGATTTCATTGAAAATTCGGCTTTGTCCAGAGGCATTTTTGTGTCCGAAATTAGGAAATTGTTTTTTTTTCAAATTCCGAACTGTTATGGTGCATTAAATTATATGGTAAATACAGTAGTTTGATTCACATGCTAGCCAGAACATAATGCAACAATAATTGAGCCGTAACATGAGAAAATGTACCTTCTGACATGTGCCCATCAAACTTCCACACAGTCTGGTCAGTCTTCATTGAAGAAACTTTGCATCCTTGGCTATCCAAAATGTGCCCAGTGAAAATACTTTCAGACTCTGTGAGAGCCTGTGTGAATGCACAGGCTGATCTGAATCTTTGTAGGGCAAGTCTGAAAGAAGTTTTTCTGACGTGGTGACACAGTTATGCCCACTGACCAGTACAATTTTCTTAATCCTGGTTTGCTGAACCCGAATATACCCTGCCTTTGCAGACAGTTTAGATCCAGATCAGTTCAGATAAGTTGCAGTGCAGATGCGGATAATTTGGCTTCTTCAGAAGCCAACATCTGCATTTGCACTGTTTGCCATTAAGTATGTGAATTTGTATCAATAATCTGGATCAGGTAAGTAATCTCCATTAAGTATGTGAATTTGTATCAACAACCTGGATCAAATAATCTGATTGGCCTAAAACTAGAAGTGGGCATGACATCTTTATTTATTCAGCATGGCAAGGGTTAATAAGAATTTAGCTTGGAACAAAGGTAACAAGTGCTAATAGTAAGTGGCAAGCAGGGGATCATTATTAAGCCAGTTGAACAATAATATTACTAATTAGTGTTTAGAGTGAAAATTGTGAGGTGTATCTTTGACAACTAAGCAGAATTGATGCACCCTTAGGGGTGATAACTCTTGTCATATTGTTTTGCCTCCGTTCTGAAAAGAGGTATATTCTTAAAGGAAAGAATTTACTCCCTGTGGGAGCAAATTTTTCCTGTTAGAGCAGACTCCTTTTTAGAAAGCACTTGGGGTACAGATAATCAAACCAGAAATCAAATATCGCTAAGGTGCATCCTTGCCTGTGCCTCTACTTACCCTTGGACTTTTGGCGATTCCTTTGGCTAGATCTTGTCAATATTAATGTGTATACAACATTTTATCGAAGTATTCCATATTGTTGGAGACCTATGGCTTTTTAGCTCACCTAAGCCAAAGGTTCAGGATGAGCTATTGTGACCACTCTCCGTCCGTCTGTCCGTCCATCCATCCGTTTACACCTTTGAACAACTTCTCCTCTGAAACCTCTAGGCCAAATTTCTTCAAACTTTACGTGGAGCCTTGTGTTAAAGGGGGATTGAAAATGTGTAGAAATGGTCATGGTCAGTAAATCAAGTGGGCCGCCATGCCCATGTATAGCTCCCATAGACTTATAATGGGAAAAATTTTGAAAATCTTCTTAGAAATCATGAGGCCCACGGCTTATATATTTATTATGTAGCAATGTTTAGTGGTCCCCTACATAAATCCTGCCAATCAAGCCCCTTGGGCCTAAACTGGCCATGCCCCTGGGGGTCATTACCTCCCATAGACATAATGGGAAAAACTTAAAAAATCTTCTTTTCTGAAACCATGAGGCCCACAGCTTATATATTTAGTATATAGCAATGTTTAGTGGTCCCCTACATAAATCCTGCCAGTCAAGCCCTTGGGGGTCCAGATTGGCATCGCCCAGGGGGTCATATGTTTATATAGAGCTAATATTGCTAAAGACCCTTCAAAAATCTTCTTCTCAGAAACCATGAGGCCCATGGCTTATATATTTATTATATAGCAATGTTTAGTGGTCCCCTACATAAATCCTGCCAATCAAGCCCCTGGGGCCCAGACTGGCCACACCCTGGTGGGGGGGGGGGGGGGGGTGTCATTACCTCCCATAGACATAATGGGAAAAACTTAAAAAATCTTCTTTTCTGAAACCATGAAGCCCACAGCTTATATATTTAGCATGTAGCACTGTTTCATGGTCCCCTACATAAATCCTGCCAGTCAAGCCCGTCGGGTCCAATTGGCCATGCCCCAGGAGGTTCATCTCTTTGTATAGAGCTTAATAGCTAAAGAACCTTCAAAAATCTTCTTCTCTGAAACCATGAGGCCAAGAGCTAACAGAATAAGTATGTAGCCATGTTAGATGGTGTCCTACATAAATCCTGCCAATCAAGCCCGTGGTGTCCAAACTGGCCTTGCACCAGGGGGTATTTGCTCCCATAGACTTATAATGGGAAAAACTTAAAACATCTTCTTCTCTGAAACCATGAGGCCCATAGCTAATATATCTAGTATGTAGCAATGTTTAGTGGACCCCTACATAAATCCTGTCAGTCAAGCCCCTGGGTCTCAATTTGCCACGTCCAAGGGGTCATATGTTTATATAGAGCTAAAGAACCTTCAAACATCTTCTTCTCAGAAACCGTTAGGCCCACGGCTTATATATTTATTATGTAGCAATATTTAGTGGTCCCCTACATAAATCCTGCCAATCAAGCCCCTGATGCCCAAACTGGCCACACCCCGGGGGTCATTAGCCCCCATAGACTTATAATGGGAAAAACTTTAAAAAATCTTCTTCTCTGAAAACATGAGGCCCACAGCTTATATATTTCGTGGTCCCCTACATAATTCCTGCCAATCAAGCCCCTGGGGTCCAAATTGACCATGTCCCAGGGGATCTTATGTTTATATATAGAGCTTTATAGCTAAGGAACCTTCAAAAATCTTCTTCTCTAAAACCATGAGGCTGAGAGCTAACAGATTAAGTATGTAGAGATGTTAAGTGGTGTCCTACATAAATCCTGCCAATCAAGCCCCTGGGGTTCAAACTGGCCATGACCCGAGGGTCATTAGCTGGCATAGACTTATAATGGGAAAAACTTAAAAAAATCTTCTTCTCTGAAACCATGAGGCCCGCAGCTTATATGTTCAGTATGTAGCAATGTTTAGTAGTCCCCTACATAAATCCTGCATATGAAGCCCCTCGGGTCCAAACTGGCCATTAACTCCCATAGACTTATAATGGGAAAAACTTCAAAAAAAAAAAAAAAAAAAAAATTACCTCTCTGAGACCCACAGCTTATATATTTAGTATGTAGCAATGTTTAGTGGTCGCCTGCATAAATCCTGCCAATCAAGACCCTGGGCTCCAAACTGGCCACACCCCAGGGGGTCATATGTTTATATTAAGCTATATAGCTAAGGACCCATCAAAAATCTTCTTTTCTGAAACCATGAGGCCAAGAGCTAACAGATTAAGTATGTAGTGATGTTTAGTAGTCCCCAACATAAATCTGTCCTACCATGCCCCTGTGGTCCAAATTGGCCACGTACCGGGGGTCATTAGTACCCACTGACTTATAAACATCTCCTTCTCTGAAGCCATGAGGCCCCACAGCTTATAGATTTAGTATGTAGCAACATTTAGTGCTCCCCTACATAAATCCTGCTAATCAAGCCCCTCGGGTCCAAATTGGCCACGCCCCAGGGGGTCATATGTTTATATAGAACTATACAGCTAAAGAACCTTCCAAAATCTTCTTTTATGAAACCATAAGGCCCAGAGCTAACAGATTAAGTATGTAGCAATGTTTGGTGGTCTCCTACATAAATCCAGCCAACCATGCCCCTGGGGTCCAAATTGGCAACGCACATGGGTCATTAGCTCCCAAGGACTTATAATGGAAAACAAAATGTTCTTCTTTCTGAAACCATGTTGCCCACAGCTTATATATTTAGTATTTAGCAGTAGAAGTTTGAAGTCCCCCACATAAATCCTGGCAATCAAGATTAAGTATGTAGCCATGTTAGGTGATGTCCTACATAAATCTTGCCAATCAAGCCCCTGGGGTCCAAACTGGCCATGCCCAGGGGGCATTAGCTCTCATAGATTTATAATGGGAAAACCTTAAAAAAATCTTCTTCTCTGAACCATGAGGCCAACAGCTTATATATTTAGTGTGTAGCAATGTTTAGTGGTTCAGTACATAAATCTTGCCAATCAAGGACCTGGGGTCCTAATTGGCCATGCCCCTGGAGTCATTAACTCCTACAGACTAATAATGGGAAAAACTTAAAAACATCTTCTCTGAAACCATGAGGCCCACAGCTTATGTGTTTAGTATGTAGCAATGTTTAGTGGTCCCCTACATAAATCCTGCCAATCAAGCCCTAAAGGCCCAAACTGCCCATGTCCGAGGTGGTTTAAAGTTAGCGATTAAACTGCCCATGTCCCGGGCCCAAACTGGCCACACCCAGGGGGTCATTAGCTCCCATAGACTTATAATGGAAAAAAAAACAACTTAAAAATCTTCTTCTCTGAAACCATGAGTATGTATTGAGTATGTAGCAATATTTAGTGGTCCCCTACATAAATCCTGCCAATCAAGCCCCTGATGCCCAAACTGGCCACACCCCGGGGGTCATTAGCCCCCATAGACTTATAATGGGAAAAACTTTAAAAAATCTTCTTCTCTGAAAACATGAGGCCCACAGCTTATATATTTCGTGGTCCCCTACATAATTCCTGCCAATCAAGCCCCTGGGGTCCAAATTGACCATGTCCCAGGGGATCTTATGTTTATATATAGAGCTTTATAGCTAAGGAACCTTCAAAAATCTTCTTCTCTAAAACCATGAGGCTGAGAGCTAACAGATTAAGTATGTAGAGATGTTAAGTGGTGTCCTACATAAATCCTGCCAATCAAGCCCCTGGGGTTCAAACTGGCCATGACCCGAGGGTCATTAGCTGGCATAGACTTATAATGGGAAAAACTTAAAAAAATCTTCTTCTCTGAAACCATGAGGCCCGCAGCTTATATGTTCAGTATGTAGCAATGTTTAGTAGTCCCCTACATAAATCCTGCGTATGAAGCCCCTCGGGTCCAAACTGGCCATTAACTCCCATAGACTTATAATGGGAAAAACTTCAAAAAAAAAAAAAAAAAAAAAAATTACCTCTCTGAGACCCACAGCTTATATATTTAGTATGTAGCAATGTTTAGTGGTCGCCTGCATAAATCCTGCCAATCAAGACCCTGGGCTCCAAACTGGCCACACCCCAGGGGGTCATATGTTTATATTAAGCTATATAGCTAAGGACCCATCAAAAATCTTCTTTTCTGAAACCATGAGGCCAAGAGCTAACAGATTAAGTATGTAGTGATGTTTAGTAGTCCCCAACATAAATCTGTCCTACCATGCCCCTGTGGTCCAAATTGGCCACGTACCGGGGGTCATTAGTACCCACTGACTTATAAACATCTCCTTCTCTGAAGCCATGAGGCCCCACAGCTTATAGATTTAGTATGTAGCAACATTTAGTGCTCCCCTACATAAATCCTGCTAATCAAGCCCCTCGGGTCCAAATTGGCCACGCCCCAGGGGGTCATATGTTTATATAGAACTATACAGCTAAAGAACCTTCCAAAATCTTCTTTTATGAAACCATAAGGCCCAGAGCTAACAGATTAAGTATGTAGCAATGTTTGGTGGTCTCCTACATAAATCCAGCCAACCATGCCCCTGGGGTCCAAATTGGCAACGCACATGGGTCATTAGCTCCCAAGGACTTATAATGGAAAACAAAATGTTCTTCTTTCTGAAACCATGTTGCCCACAGCTTATATATTTAGTATTTAGCAGTAGAAGTTTGAAGTCCCCCACATAAATCCTGGCAATCAAGATTAAGTATGTAGCCATGTTAGGTGATGTCCTACATAAATCTTGCCAATCAAGCCCCTGGGGTCCAAACTGGCCATGCCCAGGGGGCATTAGCTCTCATAGATTTATAATGGGAAAACCTTAAAAAAATCTTCTTCTCTGAACCATGAGGCCAACAGCTTATATATTTAGTGTGTAGCAATGTTTAGTGGTTCAGTACATAAATCTTGCCAATCAAGGACCTGGGGTCCTAATTGGCCATGCCCCTGGAGTCATTAACTCCTACAGACTAATAATGGGAAAAACTTAAAAACATCTTCTCTGAAACCATGAGGCCCACAGCTTATGTGTTTAGTATGTAGCAATGTTTAGTGGTCCCCTACATAAATCCTGCCAATCAAGCCCTAAAGGCCCAAACTGCCCATGTCCGAGGTGGTTTAAAGTTAGCGATTAAACTGCCCATGTCCCGGGCCCAAACTGGCCACACCCAGGGGGTCATTAGCTCCCATAGACTTATAATGGAAAAAAAAAAAACTTAAAAATCTTCTTCTCTGAAACCATGAGTATGTATTGAGTATGTAGCAATGTTTAGTGGTCCCCTACATAAATCCTGCCAATCAAGCTCCTAGGGTCCAAACTGCCCTGGTCCCAGGCAGTTATTTGTTAAAAAAGAACTAGCTAAAGAACCCTCAAAACTCTTCTTCTCTGAAGCCATTAGACCCAGAGCTAACATATTTAGTATGTAGCAATGTTTAGTGGTCTCCTACATAAATCCTGCTAACCATGCCCCTGGGGTCCAAATTTGTTAGGTCCCGGGGGTCATTATTTGGGTTATAATGGGGAAAAACTTAAAAAATCTTCTTCTGAAACCATGAGACCCACAGCTTATATATTATATTTAATTTGTAGCAATGTTTAGCAGTCTCCCACATAAATCCCAGCAACCATGTCCCTGAAGTCCAAGTTGGCCATGCCCTGGGGGTCATTTATTAATATAGAGCTATATAGCTAAAACTTAAAGAAAAAACTTCTCTGAAACAAAAGGCCTTATGCAGGCCTCATCATGAATCTTGCTCGAAATGTTTGTCTTGATGATTTCCAGGTCAAGTTTGGACCTGGATCACTTATGACCTGTATTTCATGGTCCATTGACTTTCTTGAGTTTTTCCATTTAGGTCTGTAACTGTTGGCCCTGCAACAGTGATACTTGGCATTTGCAGACATCTTAGCATAGCCTCTTGAGTGCAATCATCTATATTTGACCTTGACCTATATTCCATGGTTCACTGACTTTGTTAAGTTTTTGCATTTTGGTCAGTTTCTCAGTAATTATTGGTCTTACAGCCAGTGATACTTAGCACAAGCATACATCTTAGCATGGCCTTTTGAGTGCAGTCATTCATATTTGACCATGATCTATATTTCATGGTCCATAAGGCACGCTACATTGTCTTACTTGTTAATATAATCATCATGAATCTTGGTATTGTCTTACTTGTTAATATAATCATCATGAATCTTGGTCAGAATGTTTGCCTTGATCATTTATGGGTCAGGTTCTCAGAGTGCTATGATACTCAGGTGAGCGTTACAGGGCAGTCATGGCCCTCTTGTTCCATATTTTGGCCTCGGCAATCCTTGGTCAGTGAAAATTGGCCTTTGGCAAGCCAGTTGGCTAGATCTTGTCAGTATCAATCTATGTACGAAAAATTATCAAAGTATTCCTAAGGTTTCAAGAGTTCTGGGTATTTTCGCTAACTGTCACATTTTAGCTCAGCATTGCCTCGGTCAAGGAAAAGTGGCATTTGGCAATTCTGGATCTTGTCACTGTTAATGTGTATACCGTATTCACCCCATTTAGCCACGGGCACTAAAAGAATTGGAAAGAGGGGATGCTTACTAGGAACAAAAATCTTGCAGTACACGCGGTAGTATGTGTATTGGTACAGTATAGTAAACACCATCATAGTAGCTATTTATAGATCAGGTTTGCTGATGCATATTGTAAAAATGGGAGTTGATTAAACACGCGGCCACTTTTACAACTGGGGTCTGTAAAAAGCCTGCAACAGTCCCGACCTGTCATCAGACTGTAAGAGTTTATAGGCTGATTGGGACTGTCACTGTCTGCAATAGTTTACTGCCGCAAGGGACCTTTTTTTTCTTCTGGGAACGTCATTTTCCCTTCCGAGAGCCCCGCTTGTAAGACAGTCAGTTTTGGGCAAATCCAAAATTTGGCAGGGTTGACAGCGTTCGTTTCTTTTGGGACATGACAGTGCTAAAGTAAGTAATTGGAGTGTGCAAAGTGAAATGATTTCAAGAAGAGTAGGTTTAATTTTGAAGCTTTGCTAAAGCATTGTCAGTGCCATATCATTCGGCAAGGAATCTCTATCCCTCTGTTGTGAAATTGGGAATGTCCGCTTCCGCAATGTGGGAAGCTGATTGTTTTGACTGCAAGTTTTGAATACACAGAATTGTGACATGGCATATATTCAGTTCGCGGATTTCATGTTTTTAAAGATGTTTGGACCCCAATGGAAGGAGAAATTCTTGACACTGCCATGGAACCGAAGATGATTAATATACGGTCGCTGTAAAAGGGGACAAATCAAAGTTGGATATGTACCACACTAACTTAGTAAAATTTGCTGAAAACATGGTGGTAGTGTAACGTGTAAAGTGACAAGCAGTTAATACAGATGCACTGAGATAGCTTTAAAATTCCTTGCTTGTTAAGATTTACGGCAGAAATCTTTACTTTAGGTAGGTGAAAATATTTTTTCTTCTGACTACAGAAGGGGGCGTTTATGACAATTTTCTTGGAAAAAACGGTGAGGGGGCGCTTATAGAAGCAGGGGCGCCAAATGGGGCAAATACAGTACTAAATTTTATCAAAATATCCCATTTGGTTGAAGACTTATTGGCTAGATCTTATGGGTATCTATCAGTATGCCAAAACTTATCAAAATATTTCCAATGTTTTAACCCTTGTCCTGCTGAACCCGGATATACCCTGCATTTGCAAACAGTGTAGATCCAGATCAGTTGGCTTCTGAAGAAGCCAACTGATCTGGATCTGCACTGTTTGACATTAGGTATGTGAATTTATAGCAATAATCTGGATCAAGTAATCTGATTGGCTAAAAATTAGAAGTGGGCGTGGCATTTTAATTTATTCAGCAGGACAAGGGTTAAGTGCTATGGCCATTTTCTCTAACTACCAAACAGACAGCTATGGCCATGGACAAACAGACAGACACACAAGATGATTATAGGGCACTCTTCAAAAGTCAACCTTTCAATCAGTCAGCTTTTCTGTGGGTCAATCAGTCACATAAGTTGTTTCCCTGTTTGAAAATGGCTGAAAATGTACCAAAACCCCATTAATTTGGTGGCAGAAATGCTAATTACATGAACTACTGTGTTTTTTACATATTTCAGAAAGTCGTTTTTTTTTGCATGGAGCTTTACTCAGAAGAAGAAAATTTGCAAACTTGTCATAAATCAGTACAAAACCTTTTGTTGTAACTACCCATGTACTAAAAGTTTTATTTTTTCATTAGTTTAAAAAAAATGAACAAATTTTATTTTCCTGTAGTAAAAATGGCAAAAATCTATATGGTAGGTAGTTTGATTGCAAGTTTCAGCAAGTTCTGTTTGTTCAAAAGTTCTGAGATGTTCATATTATTATGGGAGATCAATACACATGTAATTAGAAATAGATGAAGAAAAGCAAATAATATTTTCTAAAAAAAAAAAAATTAAAAAAAATCCAAAATTTCAGTTTACTATAGAAAAATTGCATATATCAAACCCATTTTTGGCTTACAGTAAACATTTGAAAACAAAGCACAGAAACAGAAAGGAAAATTATTTCCTGATAAGATACTGTCAGTCACATTTTTTATACCCGACACACGATAGTGGCAGGGTATTATGGTTTCATGTTGGATGTCTGTGTGTCTGTCTGGACATCAGTCGTCCGTCTGTATTTCATTTCCAGATGGTAACTTGAGTAAACATCAGTGGATTTTCACCAAACTTGGTATGTGCATTGATATTGTGGAGATCTGTTTTGGGATTGCTAATGGACAAATTTCGTCAGATTTTGACGGAGTTATATGCCGAGACACACCTATATTTTCGTTTCCGGATGATAACTTGAGTAAATGGCAAGGGATTTTAAGCTAACCTGGTACATGCATTGATATTAAGGAGATCTGGTTTGGGAATACTAATGGACAAATTTTGTCAAGTTTTGACAGAGTTATCTGCCCCCAACATGTTAATGGTGGGGTGACAAGGTGAGCTTTTGTGATTACATTTTGTCCATTGTGTCTGTCCGTCTGTCCATACATACGCCAGGTACATTGGGAGGTTAGCTTTTGTATTGGTGTCTGGTTTATTCCGTCATTGTGGCGTTAAAAATTGTGTTGTGGGGTTGACAAATAGATAAAAATGGTACTTGTGGGGTTAAAGAAGATCAAAGAAAGATCAAAGGAATAACCTCATAATGTACCTCTCATAAGAACGTCCGTCCATCTATAAACCATTTCTTCAAATGACATCTCCTAAACCACTGATTGGATTTTGACCAAACTTCACAAGAATGATCTTTGGTTGGTCCTCTTTCAAATTTGTTCAGATGGTTCCGTCCATTGCACATCTAGGTCACGGGAGCTAAAAATAGATTATTTAACTGAAAACTTAAAAAAATCTTCTTGTCTGAAACCAGAAGGCCCATAGCCCTGGGGCCAAAAATGGCCCCGCCCCCGGGGCCAACATGTTGTACATAGACCTATAATAAAAAAATTAAAAAATCGTCTTGTCTGAAAGTGCAAGGCCTAGGTATATTTGGTATGTAGCATTGCCTAGAGATCCTCGGACAAGAGTGTTTAAATTATGCCCCTGGGGTGAAAAAAGGCCCCACCCAGAGGGAGGTGGGGTTACTTGTTTTACATAGAGCAAAAAGCCATTGGCATGGACCTGAAGGGTAGATGACCTTTAAGTCAAAGGTCAAGGTCACCGTGACCTTTACTACCAAAAAAGCTTATAATTCTGCAGTGCTTATGGTTAGGACCCTCAAACTTAGTACATGTATAGATGTTGGTCCTCAACAGTAGATAATCCTGAGGGCAAAGGTCAAGGTCCTCAGAACCTTTAGTACTAAAAAGCTTGATAACTTGACAATTCTTGAGGCTAGGACCCTCAAACTTGGAAGGGATGTTGATCCTCAACAGTAGATGACCAGTAGATGACACTGAGGGCAAAGGTCATGGTCAAGCTCACCATGACCTTTAATACTAAAAAGCTAATAATTCAGCTGTGCCTGAGGCTAGAACCCTTGAACTTAGATGGGATGTTGGTCTTTGCCAGTAGATGACCCTAATGGCAAAGGTCAAGGTCACAGTGACCTCTAGTACAAAACAAGGCTATAACTCGGCAGTGCTTGGGGCTATGACCCTCAGACATAGTAGGGATGTTTCTTCTGACCAGAAGATGACCCTGAGATGCCTAGAGAAAAAATCTTTCCAAATGATGTAGAAAGTACAATAGAGTGAGTTTGATCAACTTCATGATGAACTACTGAGATTTGATTGACTGAGAATTATACAAGGGTGTAACAGCCAACTCACAATACAACAAACTAGAATGTTTGAATAATTGAACTCCCTCAACATAAAACTAGTATCTTTTGTTTACTTTTTTTTTTCTTGTCCTCTGTAGATGCCTGTGGTGCCTTAGAGGTGTACAGTGGGACAAAGTATTCCATCCCTGTTGAGATTGAAGACACAAAATCCTGTTTTGAGACAATCAACGCCATTCTTAAATGTGTGATTAGCCTTGAACAAGAGCATTTACAATACAGAAAAGCAGTACAGAGGGAATTGATATCAGGATCTTTGTGAGTATATATAATTCCAGATAAGGGGAGTAGCCTGAAAATTAGGAATTTATATATCTATTATATGTCATGAAATTTCCCACTTCAGTGTTTGCCCATACCAAGTAGTCTTGTGTGAGGGGATTTGTATCACCTGCGATGCCTTGTTTTCACTCATAACTTTTGTTATACTTAAAGGATGTTTTGAAACTTGAAACATTTAACTGTTATTTCATAAAGAAATTGTAGAACAGGGTTTTCCCTCAGAAATTTATTTAAAGGGACGTACTTATTTTAGAGGACATATGGGATAATTTCAGGGGTGAATTGTTTGAATTTTACAGAAAATATTGCAAATTTTAAGGGACATCAGTGTCTAAGATGAAAGTTTAGGGGACATCAAAAAGGGGCCAAGTCTCGCTTTTTTGAGGGACAAGAAAAACTGGTAGAACAAGTTGCGTAACTATGATATGCATTTTTTTGCATGATATATGACCCTTTTGAAACTTAAGAAAATGTCACATCCCTATACATTTTCACTCATAACTTTTTGTTATACATAAAGGATTGTTTTGAAACTTGAAACAGGTAAACAGAATCACAAAAAGAAATCCTATAACAAGTGACATAACTATTTTACATTTTGCATGATTTATCACCCCTTTTCAAATTTGGGAAATTATTCTATCCGCATATATTTTAGCTGATAACTTTCTTTATCCTTGAATTATTTTGAAACTTAAACATGTATTTGAGATACTTGTTAGCTCACCTGAGCCGAAGGCTCAAGGTGAGCTTTTGTGATCACTCACCGTCCGTCGTCATCGTCATCGTCGTCGTCCGTCTGTCCATCCGTCCGTTCACAATCTTTAAACAACATCTCGGGGGTGGTTGGGTGGTGCGAAGGTGCTGTGTATCTTACATCACCGGGGCGTCCAACTGATATTGGCTTACAGTTGGGCAAGGCCTGCTATCCTTGTAGTGGGTAAGGGTAGAGGGGGAATTTTTTTATTTCTTCTGTTTCTTCACTTTCATTCCTGTTCCTCGTTCTTCCCTGTCCCTCTCTTTCATCTCCTCTACTCTCTTCTATCTCTTTTCTCCCTTTCTCTGGGAGACGACACAAAATGACCCTCAAGGGTTGACGTGTCGTTAAACCCCAACACAATCAATCAAAAACAACATCTCCTCCTAAACAACTGATTGGATTTTGACCAAACTTCACTAGAAACTTAAAAAATCTTCTTGTCAGAAACCACTGGACCGATTTCAATATAATTTTGCAGAAATGTTCCTTTGGTGATCCTCTACCAAGATTGTTCAAGCCATTTGGATTCGTGAAAAAACATGGCCACAAAGGGGCGGGGCTTATTTTCCCTATATATCTATATAGAAAACTTTCAAAATCTTCTTGTCAGAAACCACTGAACCGATTTCTATGTAATTTTGCAGAAATGTTCCTTTGGTGATCCTTTACTAAGATTTTTCAAGCCATGTGGATTCGTCAAAAAACATGGCCGCCAGGGGGCGGGGCTTATTTTCCCTATATATCTATATAGAAAACTTTAAAAATCTTCTTGTCAGAAACCACTGGACCGATTTCAATATAATTTTGCAGAAATGTTCGTTTCATGATCCTCTACCAAGATTGTTCAAGCCATCTGGATTCGTCAAAAAACATGGCCGCCAGGGGGCGGAGCTTATTTTCCTTATATATCTATATGGAAAACTTTAAAAATCTTCTTGTCAGAAACCACTGGACCGATTTCAATATAATTTTGCAGAAATGTTCCTTTGGTGATCCTCTACCAAAATTGTTCAAGCCATTTGGATTCGTCAAAAAACATGGCCGCCAGGGTGCGGGGCTTATTTCCCCTATATATCTATATAGAAAACTTCAAAAAACCTTCTTGTCAGAAACCACTGGACGGATTTCAATATAACACGGCAAGATTGTTCAAGCCGTCATGATTCGTCAAAAACCATGGCCGCCAGGGGGTGGGGCTTTTTTTTCCCTATATATCTATATAGAAAATTTTAAAAATCTTCATGTCAGAAAGCACTGGACTGATTTCTATATAACTAGGCAAAAATGTTTCCTTGGTGATCCTCTGCCAAGATTGTTCAAGCCGTCATGATTTGTCAAAAAACATGGTTGCTAGGGGGCGGGGTTATTTTCCCTATATATCTATATAAAAAAATTTAAAAATCTAGTTGTCAGAAACCAATGGACCAATTTCAATATAACTTGGCAGGAGTGTTGCTTTTGGTGACCCTCTACCAAGATTGTTCAAGCCGTCATGATTTGTCAAAAAACATGGCCGCTAGGCGAAAGGGCATATTTTCCCTATATATCTATATAGAAAACTTTTAAAAATCTTCTCATAAGAAACCGTTGGCTCGAGTTCAATGTAACTTGACAGGAATGTTGCTTTGGTGACCCTCTACCAAGATTGTTCAAGCTGTCATGATTCGTCAAAAAACAAGGCCGCTAGGGGGTGGGGCTTATTTTCCCTATATATCATATCTATATAGAAAACTTTAAAAATCTTCTTGTCAGAAACCATTGGACCGATTTCATTATAACTTGGTAAAAATCTTTCCTTGTTGACTCTCTACCAAGATTGTTCAAGTTATCATGATTCGTCAAAAAACATGGCCACCAGGGGGAGGGGCGTATTTTCCCAATATATCTTTATAGAAAAGTTTAAAAATCTTCTTGTCAGAAACCAATGGACCGATTTCAATATAACTTAGCAGGAATATTTCTTTGGTGACCCTCTACCAAGATTGTTCAAGTTATCATGATTCGTCAAAAAACATGGCTGCTAGGGGGCGGGACATATTTTCCCTATATATCTATATAGAAAACTTTAAAAATCTTCTTGTAAGAAACCTTTGGATTGAGTTCAATGTAACTTGACAGGAATGTTGCTTTGCCGACCTTCTACCAAGATTGTGCCCTCATGATATGTCAAAAAACATGGCCGTCAGGGGGCGGGGCTTATTTTCCGTATATATCTGTATAGAAAACTTTAAAATTCTTCTTGTCAGAAACCACCTGACTGATTTCAATATACTTGGAAGGAATGTTGCTTTGGTGACCCTCTACCAAGATTGTTCAAGCAATTGTGATTCGTCAAAAAACATGGTTGCTAGGGGTGGGGCTTATTTTCCCTATATATTTAAATAGAAAACTTTAAAAATCTTCTTGTCAGAAACCACTGAACCGATTTCAATATAACTTGGCAGGATTTTTCCTTTGGTGACCCTCTACCAAGTTTGTTCAAGCTGTCATGATTTGTCAAAAAGCATGGCCGTTAGGGGGTGGGGCTTAATTTCCCTATATATCTGTATATATAAGACATTTTAAAAATCTTTTTGTCAGAAACCACTGGACCAATTTCAATATAATGGCAGAATTGTTCCTTTGGTGACCCCCTTTCAATATTCAGTTCAAGCCATCATGATGCATGAAAAAAACATGGCCGCTGGGGTGCAGGGCTATAACATTTATACAAAAATCTTAGAGTAATGAACTTGGCTGAAACTTCAACAGTAAGTATGCAAAGCTGTTTGCTCAGGTGAGCGATATAGGACCATCATGGTCCTCTTGTTTTATTTTCTTTTCAGTGAAAGTCCGATTGGAGATGATAGCTTTGCAGTAGGTGGAGCAGACACAAAGTTATGATCAAATGGTCAGTCATACCGAGGATGCTTTTAATTGTGACCAAATTACCAATCACATCACGGAATGATTATTTATGACCAACTGACCAGTCACGCCTAGGATATTTGAAATTATTACCAACTGACCAGTCATATCATGGATGTTTATGAACAAGTCCAATGACATAGGAGATGTTTAGAATTATTGCCAACTGACCAATCACATCATGGATATTTATGACCAACTGTCCAATCACATTAAAGATGTTTAAAATTATTACCAGCTGACCAATAGCATCATGAATGTTTAGAACCAACTGTACAGTCATATTGAAAATGTTTTGAATTATGACCAACTGACCAGTGACATCACAGACTTTGTTAACCTCTAAGATATTTAAATATCAGTGGATGAAATTTAATTTCAGTAGATGTAAATAGAGCCTGGTCTGCTTGCAAATTGTTTTTGTATAAGACATAGTTTGCAGGAAAGATCATACCATATTTTCAGTCGAAAATTGGAACAGAAATGATTGTTTGCTAATCTCACCAAAGCATGCTGATGGTGAATGCTGATGGTGAATCAGACAGGCATTGTTAGCTCACCTGAGCATGAACTGCTCAAGGTAACCTATTGTGATTGGTCAGTGTCTGTCGTCTGTCATTCAGCGTCAACAATTTGCTTTTAAAGCCTACTCCTCCTACACCCCTGGGCCAACTGACTCGAAACTTGGTAGGAAGCATCAGGGTAACTTGTAGATCGAAAAAGATAAAATTGTTCCAGTCCAGAGTCAAAGATGACTTGGAAGGAAGCATGGTGGTGACTTGTAGATCAAAAATAGCTAAAATTGTTCCAATTGGAAATCCAAGATGGCCGCTGTGGCGGGCATCTTGAAAATCTATTTTTCGTTTCTTCTCCTGAACTGAAGGGCCAAATAACTTGTAACTTGGTGGGAAGCATCGGGGTGACTTATAGAGCAAAAATAGCTAAAATCGTTCTGATCGGAAATCCAAGAACGCTGCTGTGGTGGGCATCTTGAAAATCTATTTTTCACTTCTTCTCCTGAACCAAAAGGCCAAATGACTTGAAACTTGGTAGGAAGCATCTTGGTGACTTTTGTAGATGAAAACCAGCTAAAATTATTCCGATCTGAATCCAAGATGGCCACTGTGGCCATCTTGAAAATCTGTTTTTTTTGCTTCTCCTCCTGAACCAAAAGGCCAATTGACTTGAAATTTGGTAGGAAGCATCAGGGTGACTTGTAGATAAAAAAAAAAAAAAAGCTAAAACTGTTCCAGTCAGAAATCCAAGATGGCCACCATCTTGAAAATCTATTTTTCGCTTCTGCTCCTGAACTAAAAGGCCAGTTGACTTGAAACTTGGTAGGAAGCATCAGGGTGACTTGTAGATAAAAAAAAAATAGCTAAAACTGTTGGGTGAAAGTTTTCAGTATTAATACTGAATTCAGTATTGAGAAGATTTTTTATCCTATATAAAGTATAGGGAAAAGGTAGTTTTCAGTATTGGAAAAGTGGATTTTCAGTATTGGGGATTTCTGGGACTTTCACCCATGAATCCAAGATGGCCACCATCTTGAAAATCTATTTTTTGCTTCTACTCCTGAACTAAAAGGCCAATTGACTTGAAACTTGAAATCCGAGATAGCCACAGTGGTGGCCATCCTGAAATTTTTTTTTTTGCTTCTTCTCCTGAACCAAAAGGCCAATTGACTTGAAACTTGGTAGGAAGCATCAGGGTGACTTGTAGATCAAAATTAGCTAAAATTGTTTTGATCGGAAATCCAAGATGGCAGCCATCTTGAAAGTCTATTTTTTGCTTCTGCTCCTGAACCAAAAAGCCAGTTGACTTGAAACTTGGTAGGAAGCATTGGGGTGACTTATAGATCAAAAATAGCTAAAATTGTTCTGAAATCCAAGATGGCCACCATGGCTGCCATCTTGAAAATCTATATTTTGCTCCGAAAGGCCAATTGATTTGAAACTTGGTAAGAAGCATCTGGGTGACTTGTACATCACAAATAGCTAAACTTGTTCCAATCGGAAATCCAAAATGGCCGCCATGTTTAAAATCTGATTTTAGCTTCTTCTCCTGAACTGAAAGACCAATTGACATGAAACTTTGTAGGAAGCATCAGGGCGACTTGTAGATAAAAAAGAGCTAAAATCGTTCCGATAAGCAATCCAAGATGGTGCCTTGGCCGCTATCTTGGAAATCTATTTTGCACTTCTTCTCCTGATCCAAAAGGCCAATTTATCTGGTAATCAGGTGAGCGATATAGGGCCATCTTGGCCCTCTTGTATGGCATATGTGAATATTGAAGGTTCAGAACAGCCTCCATGGCTATGGTGTTTGGTCAGGACATTCTTTGATCACGGAAACATTCTGCACTATCCTGTGATATGGCTTTCAGTGTCCTGTAATTTAGTATTCTGTGGTCTGGTGTACAGTATCATATTATCAAGTGCACAGTATCCTGTGATCTGGTGTGCGGTATATTGATCTAGTATACTGTGATCTGATGTACAGTATCCTGTGATCTGGAGTATAATACAGTATCCTGTGATCTGTTGTACAGTATGCTGTGATCCTGTCTAAGTATCCTGTGATCTAGTGTACAGTATCCTGTGATTTGGTGTTAAAAAGTGAATAATGGCATTTTTGACAAGATTATGAATATGCAGGCTGACCTTCTGTGTTCACATAAACTACATGTACAAGACAGCATTCTGCTTAACATATTTACTCACATATCATAGCTCTAGATAAGGTGTTGTTTTTTTGTTTTGTTTTGTTTTTTGTTCTTTTTTGTTTTTTATCAACCATAACTTATTAGTATTGTTCATAGTTATCCATGAAAATGCATATTGTGGGTACTCATCAGAAGTGCCTCACTGAGGTGCTTCTGATGAGTACTTTCAACATATGTTTTCATGGAGAAATAAGAAATATTGATTGGGCTACACCTCTTATCTAGTGCTATGCTCATGTATATAGCATTGATTTATTAACAAAAATGTCACATTAATTTTCTTTTCACATTTTAAGGATACCTGTCTCATAACATTAGTGCAGTTTTTGAGTAATTGCATTTTTGAGCTCCAGATAAGCTGTTTCAGTAATAGAAACAAGTTTATTTTTTACTGAACATATGTTCTGGAATCTCATAGCCCTCAATGGGACAGTCACAATAGGAGCAGATGACATTCTTTTTTTTTTTTTTTTTTTTTTTTTAAATTTCCAAGAAATTTGAATTTGACAATCCATGTGAATCATTTGAAAGGCAGATTATTCGCATGAGATGTCAAGCTGATTTTCTCAGAAAAAAAAAAAAAAAAATTACAGTGTCAATTTTGAATGGCTCTTTAATCAGATTCCAGAACATGTTTAAATGACGCGAAAAAAATACACATCTGAAAAAAATATACATCTGAAAAAAATATATATCTGAATAAAATAAACATCTGAAAAAAATATACATCTGAATAAAATATACATCTTCTGAAAAAAATATACATCTGAATAAAATATACATCTGAAAAAAATATACATCTGAAAAAAATATACATCTGAAAAAAAATATACATCTGAAAAAAATATATATCTGAAAATATATATATCTGAAAAAAATATACATCTGAGTAAAATATACATCTGAAAAAAATATACATTGAGACCTTTCGTTTAAGATGCATTCTTTACCAGCGCTTTTCCTCTTTAAATAATGTCGAAAGAAATCATCAAGGAATCATCATGGGGCATGTCTGTCCAAATATTTTGGGTGAATATGGTAATAGGTTTACTTGCAGTTTGGTAATTTTTGTTAGGCAAGGGGGGATCAGGGGGGAAACCTACTGCATTTCAGACAGTGAAAAAGACTATAGATTTTTGCAAAACTGGCCCATTCAAACTGGTTAGCCGTTTTTATGCCCCTGCCATTTTCAATGGGGCGGGGGTGGGTGGGTGGGGGGGGGGCATATAGTATCACCGCTGTCTGTACGTACGTCCGTCCCATACGTAACACTTTTGGTTTCCGTGCGATATCTTTTGAAAAGATTGGTGTATTGAATTGAAATTTTATACACAGGTATATAATCATAAAATGTAGGTCAAGTTTGATTTAGGGTAAAATCTACCAATTATTTTGGGAGTTATGGCCCTTTTCAACTTTGAAAAATTTTCAACTTACAAAAAATGGTTTCCGTGTGATATCTTTTGAAAGGATTGGTGTATTGGATTCAAATTTTATACATAAAATGTAGGTCAGGTACGATTTAGGGTAAATCCACCAATTATTTTTGGAGTTATGGTCCTTTTTCAACTTTGAAAAATGGTTTCAATTCCATAACTTTTGAAAAGATTAGTGATTTAGATTCATATTTTATACACAAGCATATAATTATAAAATATAGGTCTAGTTTGATATAGGGTAAAATCCACCAATTATATTTGGAGTTACAGCCCTTTTTCAACGTTGAAAAATAATTTCAGTTTGATATCTTTTGAAAGCATTAGTGTATTGAATTCATATTTAACACACAGATATATAATTATAAAATAGAGGTCAAGTTCCAATTAGGGTAAAATCAACCCATTATTATGGGAGTTATGGCCCTTTTTCACCTTCAAAAGATGTTTTCCTCCCGATATTTTTTTTAAAAAAGATTGATTTGTGTATTGGATTAGTATTTTGTACCCAGGTTTATAATCATAAAATAAGGTCAGGTTTGATTTAGGGTAAAATCTGCCAATTATCATGAGAGTTATGGCCCTTTTTTCAACTTCATTTTTTGCAAAATACCTGCGTGTGGGTGAGGATGGCCCTGGGCGGGGGGCATTTCTAGTGTTATTATTATTTTCGATGTTTAGATGAAAATAAGATTAAGCTCAGCAGATGCAACAAGGACGAAAGTACTTATATTTGTAGATTTGATGCACTACTGTTGAGAACACTCAAGCACAATATGTTGATAACCTAACAAGAAATGGTACGCAAGTGTTCTCAATAATGACAATACTCATGCATCAAGTTTTCCAATATAAATGCCTTGTTTCTTGCTACATACACAGTCTATCCGGTCTTTTATCAGAAACAAGAAATAGCAAACAAACTCAACTTACCTTTTGTACAGGCCCTTTTATCAACAATCTATAGTCTTTTTCACTGTTATATATGACGTAGGTTATAACCCTTGATACAGATCTATCATTTGGCGTATTTGACTGGGAAAATTGTGCTTCACGATATGAATCGTGAAGCACTTTTTGTGTTCGACTCGAAAATTGTGAAATTTCCCTAATATTTCGTGAAGCACAACGATCATGTTTTCAAAACAGTGGAAAGTTGGTCACATGACTATATTATCATGGCGGCCTATAACACGAAAGTAAATGTATACCAATAAAATTTTCTTTCTGACAGTTGTTTAAAGGAGTTATTATGTTGATTAAAAACAAGATAAAAGAAACCAAAGCAGCCACTCTGTGTTTAGTGAAGTAAACTAAATTTGGCTATTTCCTCTCATATGAATTTTTCATGGGCGCGGCCATCTTGTTTTAGGAATTTAGCGTTGATTGACACGTGATCATGTTTGACATTTGACCTATCACCAAGGAAGCGTAACCGCAAACCTATTTTGAATAAAATTGATTGTTTGTTTTCTATTTGTGTGGCTTTTAATCAGAGGCAACTTAGAATACTAAAATTCTAAAATGGTTACATTAAGTTTTGGATTTCTTGATTTTGGCACCATACCGGAAGTCAATGTACGGCGTGAAGCAAGATTGCATTCGACTGGCCCAAATTCGTGAAGCATTTTTTCCTAATGCACATCGTGGGCAGGCCGGCCTCGGTGGCTCAGTTGGATGGGCCGTCCGACTGGAGACCAGGAGGTCGCGGGTTCAACCCCCGCCGAGGTTGGCAACATTCTTTCGTGGAGATTGATCATGAAATATTTTCTACGGTCATTCTCTCCCTTCCGCTGATTCAAGAAGGGCAGTTGTCAGTTTCTGGCGAAAGAATGTGCACAATACTGGTTAACCGCTTAGAGGACTAAGCATGCCCAGTGAAATTGTGGTTAGGTAAACTGACCGCGCTCGACATGACCCCATTGGGTTGACTGGGCCGTAAAACCTCAACACAAACAAACATCGTGGGCAGAGCTTAGTCATGCTTCGGAAAGTTCCCAGTTGAATATGGCTAATGTAGAGTATTATGTACAAATATTACCATTATTTTACCGTTATTTTAAATAGCTCAGTTTGTAAAGATAATATTAAATAGTGCATCCTGTTTTTGATCTTTTAATCTTAAAGCGTTAAGTAAAACTGCAGCAGAAGACATTTTATTTATTTACTTGGACCCAATATACTATTATGTCTGAGTTATTTATTATTTTCAGAATAAAAAAGACTTGGCATTTCATGTGTATTTTCTGCTAGAAAGATGATTCACATGAAATGTCAAGCCTTATTTTCTCTGAAAAAATAAGAATAAAAATCAAAATTTTGTCTGCTGCAGTTGTGATTAGCATCAGGGATTAAGATTGTGTTTACACGTCAAATGCCTAATTATAGTTTATTTCAAGATTTTAAAATACATGTTTTAGAATTATAGTTTATTTCAAGATTTGACATATATGTTTTAGTATTATAGTTTATTTCAAGATTTTAAAATACATGTTCTTTTTAGTTTTCCAGATTTTATATTGTAGAAGATTAAGAATAATTCTGTTTATACAATCTATTTGTTATACTGTACTGATTTTTTTTTTTTTTTTTGTACAGTTTGTTCATATTCACAATTTGTTCATTTTTAATGCCATAGAATAGAATTACTTAGCTCTTTGTAAGGTGTTCTTCTTCAATTTTTTTTTTTTTTTTTTCCAATGAGAAAAAGCGGAAGTATATACTAGTTACATTTTTTCATATATATTATTTACATTTTTTAGAGTAGTTATCCATTTATGCTCATCGAGTTCTTCTGCCCAACTCTTTGTAACCATAACACTTTTTATCATTCATTAATAAATGTACTTAATGCACTACAGAAGCAAATGGCCCTTGTGTTGATAGTCTGTTAGCTCACCTGGAGCCTGGCCCAGGTCAGCTTATTCCATGACCTGTTGTCTGTCGTCCGTCCGTCATTAGCTTTTCCCATTTTCGACATCTCCAGAACCATAAGTTGTATTGAGCTGAAACTTAATGGGAGACATTTTCTGTTCCGATATCCAAGATGGCCATCTTGAAATTGTTCAAACAACATCTTTTCTCAAATCGTAAGTCGCATTGAGCCAAAACATGATGGGAAGTATCGGAGCTCATAGAGATTCAGAATTGGTAAAATTGTTCCGTTTCGATTTTGCATTTAGGTCACATGGAGATTTAGAATTGCTAAAATCATTCCATTCAAATATCCAAGATAGCGGCCATGTCGGTCATCTTGAAAATCTTCAAACATTTCTCTTCCCAAACTGTAAGTTGGATTGAGCTGAAACTTGATGGGAGGCATCAAAGCAACTTAGAGATTCAGAATTGCTAAATCCATACTGTTCCATTATCCAAGATGGCCCCCATGGTGGCCATCTCAAAAACCTTCAAACCGTGTCTGCTCCCAAATGGTAAGTCAGATTGAACCCAAACTTGGTGGGAGGCATTGGGGTGACATGGAGATTTAGAATTGCTAAATTGGTTCAGTTCCAATATCCAAGATGGCAGCCATGGTGGCAATCTTGAAACTCTTCAAACAACATCAGATTCTGGATTGCTAAAGGCAATCTGATCTGATAGCCAAGATGGCCATCATGGCACAATGTAACATATCATGATCAGCCTAATCCAGGTGAGAGATTCTGGCCCACTTGGGCCTATTGTTTAACGTGAACTCTACATTTGTTTATCGTGAACATCTTCATCTACCCACTTTACATAAGCCCACCTCCAATTAAGGAGCATTTCATAGCTCCAATTAACCTTTGTCCTGCTGAATAAATTAAGATGCCACACCCTTTTCAAATTTTAAGCCAATCAGATTACTTGATCCAGATTGTTGATATAAATTCACATACTGAATGGCAAACCGTGCAGATCCAGATCAGTTGGCTTCTTCAGAAGCCAACTGATCTGAATCTACACTGTTTGCAAAGGCTGGACATATCCGGGTTCAGCAGGACTAGGGTTAAGACACCTTTATCACCCAAAAAAGTATTGGTAGTTTTCTTATTTCTCCACAAAAAATATGTTGTGGTGCTCATTAGAAGCACAGGGTGAGGTGCTTCTATGAGTTCCACAGCATATATTTTCATGGAGAAATAAGAAAAAAATTAAGTTGAAACAAGTGCCTCATCTGGAGCTATAATTATATAGTCCGCACCATGTGAAAATCTGTTTTCGGGCATATGCGGACAGCAAAAGTCCAGACAGCCTGCACATCTGCACAGTCTGATAAGGGCTTTCGCTGTCAGCAAACCTAATCATTGGATATTATTACCCAACCTATACAGCATAATGAAATAATGTATACAACATAATTGTCTATTTAGACTGTTTATTACTTAATTGGTGTGTGCCGTAGCTACGTCAATGAAATCACGCAATGTGGACGTCACCAGCTGTCCAATAGTTTTGACTATCCCACAGTTGATGACGTCACCCATTTAAACCCAATGCAAAAGCGCTGGGCAATAGTTTTGACTATGACACGGTTGGTGACCCATCAACTTTCACGGGAATGATGTTGACATGCCGACATTGCATGCCAGTTAAAACAGCACTCCTTGGCTAAATCAATAATGTTTAGCATTAGTTGGGTAATAAAACAGTTATTTCATAGCAGTTTTGGTGGAATAGTCAAAACTACTGACCTCCATTCCATGGACAGCTCAATGTACTATTGCCCTTGGCCTCCGGCTGTCCACGGCACCTCGGGCAGTAGTTTTGACTATTCCACAAACAGGCATGAAACAACTTCATACTATAGAATGTTTCAGTGGAGAGTAAATGCCCGGATGAGATTTTGCACATATGCAGGATAATGTGAATCTACATAGTTTGAGCTATGTGCATATCGAATAATGTTTTATTATCATGTAGAAACTTTACTAGTGCAATAATCCATTAAATGTAGACCATTAAAATTATCAGGAGATGTGAGGGGAAGGCCCTTTCTACAAATGTTGGCAGTGAAGGCCCAGATCAGCCTGTGCAGCTATACAGTCTAGTCAGGTACTTCTCTGTTCCACAATATACAGTAAATGTCCTAAAATTTCTAACTTTTTATTCCATACTTTTTTGGCCTAAAATTTTACTTTTATGCAGTTGTTTCTTAAAATGTGTAGTGGAATGGCAAACAGTGTAGACCCTGATCCTTCAGGAGCAGTCTGAACAGAGTCTGCACTGTTTTCATATGCAATTTTATCAGTAAATTTGGTGTACAAAATTTTAGGACATTTACTACTTTCACAGTATCCCTTGGTCATGTAAGCTGGTGGTAAAGGTCCTGATCAGACTGCGCAAATATGCAGGCTGATCTTGGCCTTTGTTGTCAACATGTGCAATAAAGACCCATTTATTACATTTCATCACATAGAAGACAGCGAGGGAATACCTTTTCGTATTTAAACCAGCCACCATAGGAACAGTTGGAGTTGGAATATAAGTCTTAGTTATACCATGGTTCCTGCACATGTGCAATGCAATAATGCACGAGGGTGAGCAAGTGCATTATCGCAAGTACATGCGCAGAACCATGGTATAACTGATTTATCACATTTTCATGCATGTATATTATCAGCATCGCGAGATATTTCATGTTGAATGTTGGGAATTTTGGTCACTATGTGATAATTTCTTGCAAGTATCTGTGTTTAGAAATTTATAGTAATGCCAATCTTACCTAGGTACTGTACGAGTTCAAAGAATCAACTTCTTATAGCCCCAGCTTCCGAGAAGTTTATGGGGCATATCAGGTTTGGCCCTATGCATCTGTCCTAAGTTGAAAAAGAAGCATACATCATATGCTTAAGGGTATACTTCATAACTAAAGAACTATGTATGGTATGGTCATAAGGGGGCCTTAGTAGCTAATCAGATGTGCATTCAGTTGGTAATCAGGAGGTTGCAGGTTTGATCCCCGCTGGGCCCGGTAACATTTTTTTGTGGAGATTGATCATGAATTATTTTCTATGGTCATTTTCTCCCTTCCACTGATTCAAGAAGGGCAGTTGTCAGTTTCTAGCAAAAGAATGAAGTCTTGTCATGATTTCTGAAAAAGTATTTGAGCTTAGGTTTTGCATTGAGGCATCCTGTTTGGGACGGTGTGTAAATCAGCTGATCAACTATTGGGCAAAATCTGTTAATGTTTCACTGAGTTTGCCCCATTTTTAATCACAGTTTTTCCTATATAATAAAATGCAATCTTATTATCAGGGCTTCAGAAAGAGTATTTAAACTTATTTATCTAAGCCCCCCCCCCCCCCCCCCCCCCCATCCCCCAAACCCCTCTCATTCAAAGGGAGCATATTCTTTCCTTTAAGAATAGCCCCCTTGGAAAAGGGAGATAAATGCTTTCTGTAAGAGTGATCTCCCTTGTTCTCACCTTAATGCAGTCCCTGTGTGAATATATTTATATTCGACCTAATTACTGTGGTAATTAGGTTGAATACAGTAAGTACCGATGTTGAAAATATCTCACCAAAATATATCTACTTAAGCAGTTTAGTCACAACTATGATTATATTTCATACAACTTTCTGCTCATTGGCAGCTTCCAGTCTGAAGACAGTCATATTTTACATTGTTATTCTTATCAATTTTTGATAGAAACTAATCTATTAGTGGCATTCTTCAAATTTGTTATATACATGTAGATTATGGAATTAATCAGTTAATCATCATTGTTAGCATCTTTTTGCCTTCAATGATACTTTGACCTTTACCACTTTCTGGGCAAATTCAGCAGATGACAAACTTGGTGGTATTTTTTACTTTTCCCAGAAAATAGAACTTGACATTTTATGCAAATTGTCTCCATAAGAGACAGTTTGCATGAAATGTCATATCCTGTTTTCTGGAAAAAATAAGAAAATTATTTCAATTTGTCATCTGCTGAAAATTTTACCCAGAGTGCTAAGTGTTAATTTACCATTTTATGTTAGGAATTGTAGTTAGCCTAAATTTTCATATAGTCATAGTGAAACCCTAAGTGAACAGTTTAGATGCAGATCAAACTGGCATGCTGGGTAAAAATTTCAGCAGATAACATTTCATTTTTTTTTCTCATTTTTCCCCAGAAAATATGTTTTGACATTTCATACAAATTATCTCCTCAGGAGACAATTTTCATGAAATGTCATAACCTATTTTCAGGGAATAAATATCAGTTTATTGTCTGCTGAATTAGCCCAGAAAGTGGTAAATATTAACTGTTGCTTGACGAGAAGTTTGCTCAGGCTCCACACCGTTTGCCATTCACTCAGCACACCACGAGGGAGTGAAACAGACTTGTGGGTACTCATTAGAAAAATCTCACAAAGTGTTTCTGATGAGTACAGTATATACTTCCATGGAGAAGAAGGAAAAATATTATACCTGGAACCTCTTTAGAAGACAGTTTCAGATACAAGACGGTTTAAAGCTGGACCTCAAAAGTTTAGTATCCAAACAAAAATGTATAGATTATATAGAAAAAATGACCATTTATGTAATCTATACATTTTTGTATACATATGTGTATATATACTCGGTACATTTTTGTTTGGATACAACACAGTTGTTTAGCTAACAGGGTTTTTGCTTGGGATAGCAGCAATAGTGATATAAGGAGGTTGTCGTGTATTATGGTTGAAAAAAGTGCCTTACCTAGAACTGTGGGTGCTGATAGTACAAGAAATACATACATTTTTACTCACTTGTATTCTCAATATCATGCATTACATTCTCTTAAAACTACTAATTTACTTTTTATATATTGAATTTTTATATTTCATTTTTATCATCATACTAATCCTTTCTCATTCTCATTATTAACTTCCCATTTTTCACTTCCATATTTTTATCATTGTTTTTTAACCCTTGTCCTGCTGAATAAATTAAGATGCCACACCCACTTCTAATTTTCAGCCAATCAGATTACTTGATCCGTATTTTTGCTATAAATTCATATACTTAATGGCAAACAGTGCAGATCCAGATCAGTTGGCTTCTTCAGAAGCCAACTGATCTGGATCTACACTGTTTGCAAAGGCAGGGTATATCCGGGTTCAGCAGGACAAGGGTTAAGATTACCATATTCGACCTAATCACCGCACTGTGCACTTAGATTTTCAAAATTACTGGGAAAACTTGTAAAATATGTATCCACCTATACTAAGGGTACACATTAAAAAAAAAAAAAAGATCAGTGAAGGACTTATCTAATGATGCTTATGCGATAATTTTGTAGGGTTTTTTTTCTGATTTTTTCTTTATAAAAGCATACGTTGTGTGTACTTATTTGAATTGCATCGACAAGCCCTTGCAGTTCAAATGGGTACCCACTACACATATGCTTTTATGAAGAAGTGGACAAAAAGTACACTGGCTGTAGTCTGAAGACTAGGGAATTGCTTGACTGTGCCCTTATAGGGATATGTACGATAATTAGGTCAGATATGGTAAGTCAAACTTCACATTGATGGGGACTGGATACACTTTATACATTTTGCACCATTTTTCGCAAGGAAAACAACTTTGGTGATATCCTGTTTGCTTTCCTGTACACAAATCACCTTCTGAAAAGGAGTCTACAGTAAATGTCCTAAAATTTCAACACTTTATTTTTTTTCAATACTGTTTTGCTTTTTATGCTGTTGTCTTTCAAAATACTTTGTGGAATGGTAAAAGGAAGCAAATTCTTTTCTTTAAGAGTAACCTGCCCCTCACTGCTCCACGTGAGAAGGGAGGTAAATATTCCATGTCTGAGATATCCATTCCCCTAAAAGAGTACTGAAATATAATCTGAAAAGAGAGTTTTATATCATGTGAACTGCGAAGTCCCTGATCAGCCTGTGCATCAGTGCAGTTTGATTAGAACCATTGTTGTTTATATTCTACAGTGCCCTTTGATTTCTATTAATTGGCAAGAAAGGCCCTGATCAGACTGTACAACTGTGCAGGTTGATCTGTACTCTCCTCATACAATACAGGCCCTTTTCTTATATTGAAATGTATAGTTTATTGTTCCAAAGATTTTTTAAGGGGTTTTACCATATATGGGCGTGGCGGCCATCTTGGTCATGTGACCAGGCTAATAAACTATTTTCTTCCCCAAAGCTGACATATGAAATTTGACCTAAATTGACCATTTGGTTTCAGAGAAAAATATGTTTTAATTTTGAAATCCCATAGACCAAGGTCTATGGGATTTAAAAATTAAAACATATTTTTCTCTGAAACCAAATGGTTTCAAGGACTGATCTAGACCTTCCATACTAATGTGGCTTCATTAAGTCATTTTTTAATTGAATGCTTCCACAAATTTTGATATCACTGGCTGTAACAGTTTCTGAAAAATGCATTATTTTCACTTTTTCCCACAGTAAAGCTCATGTACCCAAATTTGACCTTACCATAAAAAAGGTCAAGGTCAATCCGGGGTCATCATGTGTGCTTTAATGGGCCCCAAGTCATCATTGCTACAAACGAAATTTCAAGGAATCGGCTCATAGGATCCGCAGAAGATTTTTTAAGGGTTTTTACCATACCTGGGCATGTGACCTTTAGCCCATGAACAAACTTTCATTCCCTCATGCCATGCAGGCTCCACATGAATATTGCTTCAATTGGCCCAGTAGTTTTAGAGAGGACATTTGAAAATAGTTGATGGACAATGGACGCCATCTGGCTTACCATCCTATAAGCTCCCCCGGAGCCTTTAGCTCAGGGGAGCTAAAAATTTCAGGAAGGTGGCATCCATGACATTAAATCTGAAATCTTTTACTTCAGTTACATTGTTATTTTCATCCAGTTTTGATTAGATTTTCATCTGTATTCAGTGTTTAACACTTCATATGCTGGGTAAAATTTAAGCAGATGACATTTTGAAATATTTTTTTCTTATTTTTCCTAGAAAATAGGATTTGACTTTTCATGCAAATTGTTTCTTTAGAAGTGTCAGATCCTATTTTCTAAGAAAAAATAAGAAAAATATCATTTTGACATCAGCTGAATTTGCCCATAGCATGATTAAGTGAGGCTGGATATACTAAGTAGAATTTCTCCTTTTTCTGTATGCAAGGGAAACAACTTTCTGAAAAGGGATCTATACTAAAAGAAAATAATTTGCTTGAGGGGAGCAAATTCTTTCCTTGTAGAGTAGACCTCTTTTGCTCTTGTGAGGAGCTGTTTGACTAGACCCCTTTTCAGAAGGGAGGCAAAACAATTTTGACAGTTACCTTCCCTGAAAATGTATCTATTCCCTTTAAATTTCAGATACATTTGTGTCAGAGTTGTCTTTCCCTATAAGTGAAAGTGTAAAAAAATTTTAGCGAACAAGTGCAATTTTAACTATGGTGCAGTAATTGTGTTCATAATATTTTTAGCTTTTAACGCTTACCATGCTATGGGCAAATTCAGCAAATGCCAAACTGATATTTTTTCTTATTTTCTTACAAAATAAGATCACACACTTCATGCAAATTGTCTTCTAAGGAGTAAGAAAAATAACAAGAGGGCCATCATGGCCCTATATCGCTCACCTAAACTAAGAGACTTGCTAAGAGATGCGATTCTAAAGGTCATGGTGAACTTGACCATGACCTTTGCCCTCAGGGTCATCTTCTGGTCAGAAGAAACATCCCTACTGTGTTTGAGGATCCTAGCCCCAATCATTGCCAAGTTATAAGCTTGTTTTGTACTAGAGGTCACTGTGACCTTGACCTTTGCCATTAGGGTCTTCTACTGGTAAAGACCAACATCCCATCTAAGGGTTTTAGCCTCAAGCACTGCCAAATTATAAGCTTTTCAGTACTAAGGTCATGGTGACCTTGACCATGACCTTTGCCCTCAGCATCATCTACCGGTGAGGACTAACATCCCCTCTAAGTTTGAGGGTCCTAGCCCCAAGCATTGCCAAGTTAACAAGCTTTTCAGTACTAAAGGTCCTGGTGACCTTGACCTTTGCCCTCAGGATCATCTGCTGGTGAGACAACTTCACTACTAAGTTTGAGGGTCCTAACCATAAGTATTGCAGATTGTCAAGTTATCAAGTTTTTCAGTACTAAAGTTCCTGGTGATTGTCATGAAACTTGGTATGGAGCATTGGGGACTCAAGCCAATTATTGTTCAAATGATGACACCTGGATGACCTCAGCCTATTTTAGGCCAAGGTCAAATTTGTTTGCATATACTTTTGTATGGGGAAAAAGTCAAAACCTTGTTGTTAGCTCACCTGAGCACGAAGTGCTCATGGTGAGCTATTGTGGTCAGTCAATGTCCATCGTCCGTCGTGCGGCGTCAACAATTGCTTTAAAAGCCTACTCCTCATGCACCCCTGGGCCAATTGACTTGATACTTGGTAGGAAGCATCGGGGTGACTTGTAGATCAAAAATAGCTAAAATCGTTCCGATCGGAAATCCAAGATGGCCGCCATTTTGAAAATCTATTTTTCGCTTCTTCTCCTGAACCGAAAGGCCAATTGACTCCAAACTTGCTAGGAACCATCAGGGTGACTTGTAGATCAGTAATAGCTAAAATCGTGCCGATCGGAAATCCAAGATGGCCGCCATCTTGAAAATCTATTTTTCGCTTCTCCTCCTGAACCGAAAGGCCAGTTGACTCCAAACTTGCTAGGAAGCATCAGGGTGACTTGTAGATCAATAATAGCTAAAATCGTGCCGATCGGAAATGTAAGATGGCCGCCATCTTGAAAATCTTTTTTTAGCTTCTTCTCCTTAACCGAAAGGCCAGTTGACTCCAAACTTGCTAGGAGCATCAGGGTGACTTGTAGATCAAAAGTAGCTAAAATTGTGTCGATCGGATCCAAGATGGCCGCCATATATATGGCGGCCATCTTGAAAATCTATTTTTTGCTTCTTCTCCTGAACCCAAAAACCAATTGAATCCAAACTTGCTAGGAAGCATCAGGATGACTGTAGATCAAAAATAGCTAAAATCCATGGGCGCCATCTTGAAAATTTATTTTTTTCGCTTCTACTCCTAAACCCAAAAGCCAATTGACTCCAAACTTGGTAGGAGGCATTGGGGTGACTTATAGATCAAAAATAGCTAAAATCATGCCTATTGGAAATCCAAGATGGCAGCCATGGCAGCCATCTTGAAAATCTATTTTTCACTTCTTCTCCTGAACCGAAAGGCCAGTTTACTCCAAACCTGGTAGGAAGCATCGGGGTGACTCTTAGATCAAAAACAGCTAAAATCATGCCGATCGTAAAACCAGGAATGAAAGATTGCTAAAATGGTCGCGGTTTATTGACCAAGATGGCCGCCATGCCCATATATGGTAAAAACCTTTAAAAATCTTCTCCTCCAGAACCAAGGACGCCTTGGGGCTGAATCTTTGCTTAAATCATCGGGGACAGGGGGTCTACCAAAGTTGCTAAAATAATGGTCGTACAAGTTTGCTTCCCTATGCATTTGTATGGGAAAAAAACATTTAAAAATCTTGTTCCCCAAAACCGAGGATGCCTTATGGCTGAATCTTTGCATATATTATTGGGAACATCTGCATGTCTGCAGTGGCTATGTCACTCAGGTGAGCGAACCGTGGCCTGTGGGCCTCTTGTTTGTTTTTGGGGGTTTTTTGGGGGTTTTTTTTCAATAAAATAGCTGTTCGTTATTCATCAGAATTGATTCTCCAAGGCAGTTCTAATGAAATACCCAACAACTTGTTTTATGGAGAAATACAGATACTTCAATCACACATGCAGCAGATCGCATTCTCATTTTTTTTCTTATTTTGTTTTATTTTTTTATTTTTTTCAGAGTAAATAAGATTTGACATTTCATGTGAATCTTCTGCAAAGCAGACGATTAACATGAAATGTCATTTTCTCTGAAAAAAAAAAAAATAAGAATGTCTTCTGCTGCAGATTTGCTTGATGTTTTAATGACTAACATCTTTTGTACAGATAACATACTGTAGTGTAGGTTTCTTTATTATGCTGGTAAAAACAGTTCCGTTCATTAATGTGCCATTTAATTTTCCATCAGTAACTAGAATTGTTTGACTTTGTAAAACATTTGTTTTCTTGTTTATGGAGGGATCATCTTTGCAGCAGTTCAATTTTGTGACCAATAAATTGTAACTTAAATTTAACAAAATTTTCTTTCATATCTTATTTACCCTAAATATAGGCATGTCTGAGCAAACAGTACAGATCCAACAACTCCTGAATGAGCAGACTGATCAGGATCAGTGCTGTAAGCCATTCTGTCAGGGTTTTTGAGACACATCACAAAGTAGTCATATCGTATTTCAGATTTTGGAATAAAGCTTAGTTTTGGACAAGGCACTTTTTTCAACCAAAAATAATTGATATTTTCTTACTTCTGCATGAAAACTTATGTTGTGGGTACTCATTACAAGTGCTTCACCGAGGGGAAGGGGTAGTGAGGGGGCGGTGGGGGGATGAAGGTGCTACATTAAAATAGCTTTCGACATTAGGAGATCCTGCAGGTTCAGCTTGCAGCAGGTGCAGGATGGGGACGGGAAGTGAAAAACGGAACGTATTATGTTATGCCCCTCGGCGTCTGTCTGTCTGTTAACTTTTCGTTTCCTGATAACTCCTCCTACAGTTTACATCCGATCAAGTTAAAACTTATATATATATAGTTAGACCATGATGTGGAGCAGTGCATATTCCTTCGAGGTTACAGTCCACCAAATATTAATAAAGTTATGCCCCTTCGAAAATTTTTGTAAACATTTCGTTTCTGGCAAACTCCTCCTACAATTTACATCCAATCCAGCTGAAACTTGATAAATAGTTAGATCATGATATGGAGCAGCGCATATTGTCTCAAGTTTATAGTCTGCCAAATATTGACAGAGTTATGCCCCTTTGAAAATTTTTGTAAACATTTCATTTCTGGCTAACTCCTACAGTTTACATCCAATTCAAGCTGAAACTTGATATATAATTAGATCATGTTGTGGAGCAGCGCATATTGTCTCCAGATTACACTCCACCAAATATTAACAGAGTTATGCCCCTTTGAAAGGTTTTGTAAACATTTCGTTTCTGGCTAACTCCTCCTTCTATTTACATCCAATCAAGCTGAAACTTGATATATAGTTAGATCATGTTGTGGAGCAGCGCATATTATCTCGAGGTTACAGTCAACCAAATAGTAATAGAGTTATGCCCTTTTGAAAATTTTTGTAAACATTTTTGTTTTGGGCTAAATCCTCCTATAGATTACATTTTATTAAGCTGAAACTTGATTTATAGTTAGACCATGATCTGGAGCAGCAGATATTATTTTGAGGTTGCACTCCACCGAATATTAACAGAGTTATGCCCCTTTGAAAATTTCTGTAAATTTTTTGTTTCCAGCTAACTCCTCCTACAGTTTACATCAGTTTGACCTGAAACTTGGTTTATAGTTAGACCATGATGCGGAGCAATGCATATTGTTTGAAGGTCACAGTCCAAATATTAACAGAGTTGTGCCCCTTTGAAAATTTCTGTAAACATTTTGTTTAGGACTAACTCCTTCTGTGGATTACATTGTATTAAGCTGAAACTTTTATAAATAGTTGCACCATGATGTGGAGCAGTGCATATTATTTCAAGCTAACAGGACACCAGATAGTAGCAGAGTTATGTCCTTTTTAAATTTCTGTAAATGTTTTGTTTCTGGCTAACTCTTCCTGTAGTTTACATTTGATCAAGCAGAAACTTGATTTATAGTTAGACCATGATGTGGAGCAGCACATTATTTTGAGGTTACAGTCCACGAAATATTAACAGCAATGCCCTTTTGAAAATTTCAGCTAACTCCTCCTATACATTACATTAGATCAAGCTGAAACATTGTAAAAAGTTACACCTTGATGTGGAGCAGCGCAAACCATTTCAAGGTTACAGCCCACCAATATTCCTCCTACAGTTTATATCCCGTCAAGCTGAAAGATGATTTATAGTTAAACCATGATGTGAAGCAGCACATTTTGTTTTGAGGTTACAGTCCACCAAATATTAATAGAATTATATCTGTCTGTCCATCCGTATAAACTTTTCTTTTTGAGCGAGCCCCTCCTACTCTATGTGAGTATAGGTGCTACATTTGATTACTTGCCACGGGGATATGATGCCCTGCTTGTGGAGTCTCAGTCACTTTGAATTGTCCCTGCTGTCCAACTGCAACTGAATTTCTGCCAAGTAGACTCTTCTACCTCACCTCTTTGGATAGGACCAGTTCCTATCTAAGAAATGTCTGCTTAGTTGTCATCATTACCTTCTCTTGTAGAAATTTCTCTACAGCATTTTACGTTCATCAGTTTGTGAGATGCCATAAAATAGTTTTCCATTATTGCCAAGTTTGGTATGGTTGGTTTGGAGTTTAATGGCCCAGTCAACACTATTAAGGTCAGTTTACCCAACCACACTTTTTCCCCGAACAGGCTCAGTCCTCTAAGTGGTTATTAATCAGTACTTGTGCTCATTCTTTCACTGACAACTGTCCTTCTTGAAACAATGGAAGCCCGAGAATATATATAAAATATTTCATGATCAATCTCCATGAAAGGATGTTGCTGGACCTGGCGGGGATCATACCAGCAATCTGGGCCCAGTTGTTCAAAGCTAACGACATCGTTAGTTAACGATTCGTTAAAATTTACATTGAGTGATACACAAATACGCTGAAAATTTTTGCTGAAAAAATGTGAGTAGCATTTTTTCAGCAAAAAATATCAGAATATTATGTATTGACTCCGCTAAAACAGTTAACGAAATGACCCTTAACGAGCTCGTTAAGCTAACGATGCTTCGAACAACTGGGCCCTGATCACCAGCTGGATGTGCATCTGACTGAGCCATCGAGGCCGGTTTTGCTTGGCAACAAATTGAAGGTGCTGACAAGTATACATGCGCACACAAACACACTTGAATATCTACTGTCCTTTCGACATTATTTTCCCATTTACCATCTCAAACCACTCCTCCCAAATATCATTGGCTATGCAAAGTATCAAGAAAATTCATAAAAAAAAAACAAAAAAAACTACTAAGTAAAAAACAAGAGTGGTCAAACCGAAAGATGCTCCCCAAAGATGCACAGTAGTGGGAGGGTTATGTTAGTGAAAAAGTAAAATATGGTGGTCCAAAACACTTTGAAGTGTGGTATGAAATCTGGGGTTCCACTGCACCAAGTGTTTCATTATTAATCTACCATCATCTTGATGATGAAGGGGTGTAAAATGTAAAAGCATCCATCAAATCTATTGAAGATTATTTTGAAATCGGGCCTTTGGCCTAGGAGGACATGTTGTTTAAAGGTTTTTCTGTTTTTAGCTCTGGTGGCTATTTTGTTCAGTGGAGAGGAACCATTTTAGCAATTTTGGTACAGGGTCACCCAAGGAACATTTCTGTGAAATTTTTAAATCTGGCCATTGGCCTAGGAGGAGAGGTCGTTTAAAGGTTTTTCTATTTTTAGCTCTGGCAGCCATTTTGTTCAGCAGAGCGGAACCATTTTAGCAATTTTGGTAGAGGGTCACCCAAGGAAAATTCCTGTGAAATTATTTTGACATCAAACCACTGGCCTGGGAGGAGATGTCCTTTAAAAGTTTTTTCTATTTTTACCTCTGGCAGCTTTTCTGTTCAGCGAAGCGGAACCATTTTAGCAATTTTGGTAGATTTTGATTGTGTTGGGGTTTAACGACACGTCAACCCTTGAGGGTCATTTTGTGTCGTCTCCCAGAGAAAGGGAGAAAAGAGATAGAAGAGAGAGTAGAGGAGTTGAAAGAGAGGGACGGGGAAGAAAGAGGAACAGGAATGAAAGTGAAGAAACAGAAGAAATAAAAACATTCCCCCTCTACCCTTACCCACTACAAGGATAGCAGGCCTTGCCCAACTGTAAGCCAATATCAGTTGGACGCCCCGGTGATGTAAGATACACAGCACCTTCGCACCACCCCCAATTTTGGTAGAGAGTCACCCAAGGAACATTTCTTTGAAATTATTTTGAAATTGGGCCACTGGCCTAGGAGGAGATGTCTTTTAAAGGTTTTTCTATTTTTAGCTCTGGTGGCCATTTTGTTCAGCGGAGCGGAACTGTTTTAGCAATTTTGGTAGAGGGTCACCCAAGGTACATTTCTGTGAAATTATTTTGAAATACAGCCATTGGCCTAGGAGATGTCGTTTAAAGGTTTTTTAGCTCACCTGAGCTATAATCAGGATGAACTATTGTGATCACTTTTCGTCCGTTGTCTGTCCGTCCATGCATCCATCCATTATCATTTTCAAACGACCTCCTCTAAAGCCACTGAGCCAATTTTGCTCAAATTCCAGATGGAGCCTCCTTATGTTGTGGGAACGAAAGATAGTTTATACAAAACATAAGAACATGGCTTTTCCATGTTTATTATATAACATAAAAAAATTATAAAAATATTTGGCTCTTTTCCTGGGGGCTACTCACTTGACCTTCGTGAATGATTAAGTAATGTCAGGCTGCTCGACTTCCTAACTCCCCAACAATATGGCACACGGATTGATAACAGACAGCAGTCCTGCAAGGTGGTCTGATCCCACACATGAAGCTAACTGAGAGATAGATGCTAAAATTGTGTTCCATATTTCAGACAGTGTGAATCCAGTTTTTTGGGGGGAGTCAAGAAGGCCGCAGACTGGTCTCAGTGAACAACCCCAATGTAATAAGACTATTTACATATATTTGGACAGAAAAATACATATTAAAATTGGCTACAACAGCATTAAATAAATAATGTGGTGCTGCAGGGGATGGTGGGTGGGATGAGCTCTCCAGCATTGCACTAATGTTTGCTTCTCCTTATCCAAAGAAATCAGCTGGACTGCACCTGCATCTTTCTCTGTATATTGATTACATGATTGACAGTGTGCTTTGACCAATCAGTGCCAGTCCAGCCACCTGTTGAAAGATTTTTGGAATACACAAGGTACACAGCTGCCCACCAATACCCAGACAATACCATATATATTATCTTATAATATTTGAACTCAGTTAAAGGAAAAAATAATTCAACCTGTCTATAATGGAGCAGTATTATGAAATAAAAGTTTTGCATAAACTACAATTACAAAATTGTCATTTTATACAAAACATAAGAATATGGCTGTTCCATGTTTATTATTTAACATAAAAAAAATATAAAAATATTTGGCTCTTTTCCTGGGGGCTACTCACTTGACCTTCGTGAATGATTAAGTAATGTCAGGCTGCTCGACTTCCTAACTCCCCAGCAATATGGCACACGGATTGATAACAGACAGCAGTCCTGCAAGGTGGTCTGATCCCACACATGAAGCTAACTGAGAGATAGATGCTAAAATTGTGTTCCATATTTCAGACAGTGTGAATCCAGTTTTTTGGGGGGAGTCAAGAAGGCCAAACGAATTTGATAGTATCAAATGAGACCCCACAAAAAAACAGAGCCTGGGGTAATTGCTGATGACATAACATTAACTAAAAGTTTGGTCATTGACCTATATAACAAGCATGAATAATACAATTTGCTGATGTGTGAGAACTGAGAACCTTACTGCATTTCTACTTCGTACTACTTCCGCTGATTCAAGAAGGGCAGTTGTCAGTTTCTGGCCAAAGAATGTGCACAATACTGGTGAACCGCTTAGAGGACTAAGTCTGACCAGTAAACCTGTTGTTAGGTAAACTGACCGCGCTCGACATGACCCAATTGGGTTGACTGGGCCGTAAAACCTCAACACAAACAATACTTCGTACTACACAAAAATCTATATAATTTTAGGCACTGAAAGTACGAGGACAGCGCAGAGAATAATTATCACAGGACTATCAAATAATCAAAAATATAGTATACCAGCCGGAAGCGGATGATCTCAGCCTGCATATATCATCTGATACTGACTTGAAAACTAAAACTGATGAGGATGATCTCAGCCTGGTTTTCTGATAATGATTATCTTTTATCTTAGTCCTATGGCTTGGATGCCTAGTTGTGATTTGCCCCGTCTGGCTACTTTTATATATGTACAACGAGTGTGAGTGATCTCACATCCTGAATAATATGGTTTACTTTATTGGATGCAGATGATCAGTCTCTATTGTCTGACATATGATCAAAAGAGTGACATGAAATCGATGATCACAGCCTCGTGCTCTGTCATGAATATAGAAATCACAGAATAGGATGACTGATGTCAGTGCGATAAGATACTTGACTTACCAGAGGTGAATGATCTCAGCTTTATGGTCTGATTCTGGTTCACCTAAGTAGATACTTCCCTGAATTTGATGGTTTCATGATTGTGTCCTTACCGTCCACAAGAAAATAGGGTGAATGATCTGTCTTATTGATCAGAAATTGACCAATCTTGGCCCCATAGAATAGTCTGACACTGAAGACTAGAATTAGTGCTAGAAAAATAGACAGGATGATCTAGACACCACATGATAAGACATATGAAAAGACTATTGCAATGAGGTGGATGATCACAGCCTCATGCCCTGTTGATGATGTCTAAATAGCAGAATAGGAGGGATGATCTGGGCCCTATATGATTAAATGACATACGTGACATAGATGATCAATATCTCCTCCTAATACAGTTGATGGTGTCAAAATCGCAAAATGGAATGGATGCTTTTGGCCCAATGTGTTAAAAAGAAATAACATAGGCTCTCTCTATGGGCTACGTAGTACTGTGATATACATTTCCCAGAAAATGACCAGCAGTAGATTTAGCCATGTTGTCTGATGGTAAGTATGCAACTACGGGAATGGATGTGATGATGCAGGCCTTGTATCTTGGACGCACAGCTGACATCAGGTGTATGATCACAGCCTCGTATTGTAATTGTTAGTCAATGGTGAGGTGGGGTAGATGATCACTACCCCACAGACACAATTAATGTGGATGATTATGGCTTTGTGGTATAAACAATTAGTCAGCTGATGCTTGGGGTAGATGATCTCGAGATACACAACCGCAAGGTGGATGACATGGCCTTGTAGTTTGAGAGAGATGATAAAATGAAATATAAGGGTGGATGGTCCCAGCGCCAAGAGAGCTAATGAATAACAGTAGATAAAGATGTGGCATTGAATGATTAGTCATTGGATGCATGGAGCAGATGATTTCGGCCCCACAGACTGAGATACATAACCAGCAAGGTGGATGATCACGGCCTTGTGGTCTGATAAAGTTTATCAATGAAAGAGATGGTGAGTGTCAGCCTCACAGTCTGCTGATAAGTGTAACCACATACATGGGGTAGATGATCTCATCCCCATTATCGTGGAGACACTGCTGACACGAGGTGGATGATCGCGGCCTCGTGTTATGAATGATTAGTCAGTGTAGAGGTGGGGTGGATGATCGCGGCCCCACAGACATGAGGTAGATGATTGAGGCCTCTTGGTATGAATGATTAGTCAGCTGATGCATGGGGTGGATGACCTTGGCCCCATTGAAAGATATACAACCAGCAAGGTGGATGATCACGGCCTTGTGGTCTGATAGATGATAAATGAATCGTTTGGGGAGGATGATTTCGGCCCAAGAGAGATGATGAACGTCACTAGATATAGCCATGCAAAATGAATGATTAGTCAGCGGATGCATGGAGCAGATGATTTCGGCACCATAGAATAAGATACACAACCAGCAAGGTGGATGATCACGGCCTTGTGGTCTGATAACGATAAACGAAATGTTTGGGGTGGATGATCTCTGCCCCAAGACAGATGATGAACGTCACTAGATATAGCCATGCAAAATGAATGATTAGTCAGTGGATGCATGGAGCAGACGATTTCGGCCCCATAGAATAAGATACACAACCAGCAAGGTGGATGATCACAACCTTGTGGTCTGATAAATTATAAATGAATTGTTTGGGGTGGATGATCTCTGCCCCAAGAGAGATGATGAACGTCACTAGATATAGCCATGCAAAATGATTAGTCAGCGGATGCATGGAGCAGATGATTTTGGCCCAATAGAATAAGATACACAACCAGCAAGGTGGATGATCATGGCCTTGTGGTCTGATAACGATAAACGAAATGTTTGGGGTGGATGATCTCGGCCCAAAGAGAGAGGATGAGTGTCCGTCCATGATCTGATGATAGGTGTGTAACTACATAAATGGGGTGGATGATCACGGCCCCATATTGTGGATACACAGCTGACACAAGGTGGATGATCGCGGCCTTGTGTTTTGTATGATTAGTCAGTGGAAATGTGGAGCTGATTATCATGACCCCACAGCCACCAGGTGGATGACTGAAACCTCATGGTTTGAATGACTAGTCAGCTGACGCATTGAGTGGATGATCTCGGGCCACTGAATGAGATATGAACAGCAAGGTGTATGATCACAGCTTGTCGTCTGATAGGGATGATCAATGGAACGTTTGAGGTGGATGACTTCAGGCCTAAGAAAGATGATAAACATCAGATATAAAAGTGGAACAAATGATTAGTCAGCAGATGTGTCGAGTGGATGATTTCTGCCCCACAGAATTCACAACTTCCAAGGAGAATGATCACGGCCTGTGGTCAGATAAAGATTATTAATGAAATGCTTGGGTGGATGAATTGGCCCCAAAAGAGATGATGAATGTTTGTAAATATAGACATGGCATGAATGATTAGTCAGCAGATGCATGGAGTAAATGATCCTACCTTCTTAGAATTGGATGGTTAACCAGCTAGGTGGTGATCTTGGCCCCAAGAGAATTATGGATGTCAGTAGATATATAGAGTAGCTAACTTGCACTCCAGATATGTTTAGAGTGTCTCTTCTGTATAGCAGTATCACAGTACGGATAAATGTAGTAGGGACTAGGAAACCGAGCCCTGAAGAATTAAATATTTTCCACACATATATTTATACATACATATCCACACACATACATACCTGCATACACATATATACATATATAAACTATATGTACCCCTATTTGGTGGCCTAAAAAGCCGAGTGCCTCTGATATGATTCGGATGAAACTCCAAGGAGGTGACTGATCACATCTTTATGTAAACAATGTGATTTTTTATTCTGAGATCCACTTTACTTACCATGTAATCATAATGGCTGAATTAACATGTACTATTTTATGTCAAAGAATATATTAGCTATTATTATTAATTTTGGTTGCACCTGACTGTAAGCTTAACAGTGATAGTTAAATAGTTTTGGAAATAGCACTGACTGTCTAACAGGGTACCTCTGTCTATGACTCCATACTAAGAACATGCAAGTAATAATTTCTTCAAGTTTGTGCAACATTTCCCTGTAAAAGGACAAATAAGTACCATCGTTTTCCTTAAGTATAGAGACAGACAAACCTGAGCAAACAGGACAGACCTAGATCGGACCCTGCAGAACATGATGTCATATCAAGGTTCGCTCCTCTTGTTAGACATCCATCTCCTTATTTACATTAACAACTAGCGAACTGGAATTTATACTACAGACATACATAAATTATGATAATTTTATGGTTTTCAAATCTGAGTGACTTAAACCTGTTATGAGTAAGACAACTACCCTATCTATCCAAAGTATCTGGACAGGCAGGCCCGAGTAAGCATTGTAGACCAAGAAAAGAGGCAGCAAAGCAGTCCCCGATCATGGTCCACTCCACTTGTCAAGCATCAAATACATGACCCATGATAAATAACAACATTTATCCTGTTGCAGAATAAGTGAAGTACCATATTTATCCCAAGTTTTATGCCAGAGCAAACTTAGCAGACCCAGATCAGACACTTAAGAAAACAGCATCTGGTCAGGAGCTACTCTGCTTGTCACTCATCCAGCCATCTTAAAGCATATTGGCAACTAGCAAACTATAATCCATACTAAGCACATATTCATATGACTAATGGTTTTTAAATTCGAGTAGCCTTAACCTGTAAAATACAACAACTACCCTATCTATCCCGAGGATTTGGGGCAGACAGGCCCAAGAAAACATTGTAAATCCAGATTAAAGCAAAGCAGCATGTGATCAGGGTCAGCTCTGCTTGTCAGTCATTAGCAGTATTTATGCACATCAATATCCAACAAATTGACACGCTGAGTTATTTAAGAAAAGATTTATGTTCCGCACCATTAGTATGGTGTGCTGCTTATAGAAATGTAGAATGTCACTATTATCTGTACCAACTCGTCTAACTACATCTGGGCTTTAACATTTCTAGACGACAGTTAAGGAGTGGTAAACATACCCAAGTATGACACCATTAAGTGTTATGTTTACTCATGACTTGATGGAACTCCTCTTTGCGATATATCTCTGACTGTGTCCAGATAGTAGCATTTAAATGTTAGAGAATATTCATTCTATCTTAAAAAACAAACAAAACTGATCTGAAGCACTGTATACTGTGATGTACTGCTACTATGAATTAATATGGTTCATCCAAGAAATATCAGGACAAGTATCAGGTACATTTAGGGCCCCTGAGAAGTATCCTATTTAGCCAAGAATTAGATACTGCTGTACTGACAGCGCATTTTATTCTGTTGTACTACTGTATAAATTCTCTTTAATGACCACCTTATATAATTCAGTTCAATGATTACAAGTGATCAGGAAAGTTTTGTTTTGTACATACTGTACTTGAATTCTTCAAGTGTTCAGTCTTATATTCATTCTTAATCCTGAATTGTGAACACAGCTGAACTCTTTACTGAATAGAGGCTGAGCACTTACATTGTGCAGAAATCTTAGAATTATTCACTAAATTGTGGTGTAAATCTGTAGCATATGCCCATGGTTTCCTCCTAGGAAAACACACAATCAGTGAACCTTGACCTTCAAACAGTTTATCTGCAGTCGAGAATCTTTTTAAACACTGTCATATTATAGTCTCATTCTTCATTCACAATAGAAAGTCTATGATGGGTATAATTTGAATGAACCTAAACATCCATAAATGCCACTTGGTCAAGTCATTTTGAGATTAGGTTTTCTTAACATTTAGAACTTCTGTGTACAGAAATATGTACTGAATTGTGGTGTACAATCTGTAGCCTATTCCTATAGTTTCCTCCCAGGAAAACAGATAGTCAGCGAACCTTGACCTTCTATGACTAGCTTATTAGTATCTAAAACTTCTTTAGAGCACTGTCATTTCATAGTCAAATTCCTCATCCACAACAGAAAGCCATAAATATAATTATAATGAACTGTAAACATCTATAAATTTCTGTTTTGACAAGTCATATCGAGAAGTAGTTTCTTTTAACATTGAAATTTCCTAGAAAAGATAATATATAGAGCAGCAGATGCAAACCAGAAGAAGTGCAATCCTAGAGAGCTCAGATAAAATAATTCTTAGTTCTGAATTCCATACCACCCAACCAAACCAGATGCAAGAAATATATAAGGATATGATTAATAAAATATTTCAGATTTCATAAATAAATAAAAATAATAATAATAATGAGCTCTCCAGCATTGCACTAATGTTTGCTTCTCCTTATCTTAAGAAATCAGCTGGACTGCACCTGCATCTTTCTCTGTGTATTGATTACATGACTGACAGTGTGCTTTGACCAATCAGTGCCAGTCCAGCCACCTGTTGAAAGATTTTTGGAATACACAAGGTACACAGCTGCCCACCAATACCCAGACAATACCATATATATTATCTTATAATATTTGAACTCAGTTAAAGGAAAAAATAGTTCAACCTGTCTATAATGGAGCAGTATTATGAAATAAAAGTTTTGCATAAACTACAATTACAAAATTGTCTTCTAAAAGGATCATGGTCCGTTGAACAAAAATGGCTGCCATGCCCATATATGGTAAAAACCTTTAAAAATCTTCTTCTCCAGAACAGAGGATTCCTTGGGGCTTAATCTTTGGTCGCGGTCCATTAACCAAGATGGCAGCCATGCCCATATATGGTAAAAACCTTTAAAAATCTTCTTCTCCAGAACCAAGGATGCCTTTAGGCTGAATTTTTGCACAAATCATCAGGGACAAGAGGTCTACCAAAATTGCTAAAATGATTGTTGTATATTGATGTTTGATCTTTTTATGGTGAGGTCAATATTGCTTCCCTATCCATTTGTAGGGGCACCATACATTTGTATGGGAAATATGTTGAGAATTTCAAATGACTTCTCCTTTGAAGCCTCTGGGCCAATGTTGCTCAAACTTCATACGGAGCCTCCTTAGGTTGGGGGAGCAAAAGGTTGCTAAAATGGTCACGGTCCATTGACCAATTTGGCCGCCATGCCACTATATGGTAAAAACCTTTAAAAATCTTCTTCTCCAGAACAGTGGATTCCTTGGGGCTGAATCTTTGCACAAATCATCAGGGACGGGAGATCTACCAAAGTTGCTAAAATGATGGTCGTACATTGACGTTTGACCTTTTTACGGCGAGGTCAAGTTTGCTTCCCTATGCATTTGTATGGGCACAATACATTGTATGGGAAAAAAATATTGAGAATTTCAAACGACTTCTCCTCTGAAGTGTCTGGGCCAATGTTGCTCAAATTTTATGTAGAGCTATCTTAGGTTGGGGGAATGAAAGATTGCTAAAATGGTCATGGTTCATTGACCAAGATAGCTGCCATGCCAATATCTGGTAAAAACCTTTAAAAATCTTCTTCTCCAGAACCAAATAAGCCCTGGGGCCTTATCTTTACACAAATACTCAGGGACAGGAGATCTACCAAAATAGCTAAAATGATGGTCCTACATTGACATTTGAGCTTTTTACGGCAAGGTCAAATTCACTTCCCATGCATTTGTATGGGCCCTATACATTTATATGGGATAAAAGTTGAGAATTCATATTTTGGACATCTCCTCTATAATCCAGTTGAATCGAAACTTGATGATGAGCATTAGGGCACTAAAATAGCTAAATGAGCTGATAGAAAATCCAAGATGGCCACCACAGCCGCCATCTTGAAAATCAATTTTCGACATCTCTTCTCAAAACTTAAATCGCTTTGAGCCGAAACTTGCTCTTTAGCAACAGGATGAATTTGGGATTGAAACAAGCTAAAATTGTGTCGGTTGAAAATCCAAGATGGCCACAGTGGTTCTGCTCCACTGAACAAGATAGCTGCCAGAGCTAAAAAACTAGAAAATCTTCAAACGACATCTCGTCCTTGGCCAATGGCCTGATTTCAAAATATTTGCAGACGTATTCCACCAATGGCCCTCAACCAAAATTACTACAAGAAATCGGCGGAAAGCGATGTCGCACCTGCGGGGATTAAGTCATACAAGTTCCTGTTTGTATTGAAAAAAATCTATTTTGATGTACTCAAGAAACTGATGCGTTAGTTTGTAAGACCCACTGACTATAAGGGTTTTAGGTAAAAACTGACTAAGTAAACAAAGCGGAAAAAGTTGAAAAAAAATCTGAGAATTATGAGCAAACAATATGCACATCTACACACCATGGCCAAAACATCTGAACTGGCCAAAAACTGAAGGAGGAGTTGCGCTCACGAGACACCCACTGACTAAAAGGGTTTTAGGTAAAAACTGACAAAGTTAACAAAGCAAAAAAAGTTGAAAAAAAAAAATCTGAGAATTATGAGCAAACAATATGCACATCTACACACCATGGCCAAAACATCTGTGAAGTTTCAAAATGACTGGCCAAAAACTGTAGGAGTTGCGCTCACGAGACACCCACTGACTAAAGGGTTTTAGGTAAAAACTAACTATGTTAACAAAGCTGAAAAAGTTGAAAAAAAAAAATCTAAGAATTATGAGCAAACAATATGCACATCTACATGCCATGGCCAAATCATCTGTGAAGTTTCAAAATGATTGGCCAAAAACTGTAGGAGGAGTTGCGCTCACAAGTCAATTGTTGACAAACAAACAAACGGACGAACGGATGGGTCACGGCACGCCTATATTGCACCTGCGTGCTAACGCAGGTGCGACAAAAACAGCTCCACTTGGCTGAACAAAATGGCAGCCAGAGCTGAAAACAGAAAAACCTTTAAAAGACATCTCCGCAGCCAGTGTCCTGATTTCAAAGTAATTTCACAGAAGTGTTCCTCTTATGGCCCTTTACTAAAATTGCTAAAAAAGTTCTGCTCGGCTGAACAAAATGGCTGCCAGAGCTAAAAATAGAAAAAAAAACTTTAAACATCTCCTCCTTGGCCAGTGGCCTGATTTAAAAATGATTTCACAGAAATGTTCTTCTTATCCCCCTTTACCAAAATTGCCAAAATGATTCTGCTCTGCTGAACAAAATGGTCACCAGAGCTAAAAATAGAAAAAAACCTTTAAACGACATCTCCGTGGCCAGTGGCAAGATTTCAAAATAATTTCACATCCATGTTCCCCTTATACCCCTTTGCCAAAATTGCTAAAATGGTTCTGCTCTGCTGAACAAAATGGTTGCCAGAGCTAAAAATAGAGAAAAAAAAAACCCTTTAAAGGACAGGATAAGTAGATGAACCAAATAACTTCTGAATAATATCTGAACTTTTTTTTTACTTATGGCGTTTTGAAAATTTCAGCATTTTAACCTTGTAAGCAAGATACATGTATCTTAAAAAATGTTTAAGCCATTGCCTTCTCATAAGTTTCAATATTTGACAGTAAAGGAAAAATGTTGCATGCCATCTGCATATCTGCAATGGTGGTTTCACTCAGGTGAGCCAGTTGTGGCACGTGGGCCTCGTCTATTTTTAGCTCTGGCAGCCATTTTGTTCAGCAGAGTGGAACTATTTTACCAATTTTGGTAGAGGTTACCCAAGGAACATTTCTGTGAAATTATTTTGAAATCGGGCTACTGGCCTAGGAGACGTCATTTAAAGGTTTTTCTATTTTTACCTCTGGCAGCCTTTGTTCAGCGGAGCGGAACCATTTTAGCAATTTTGGTAGCGGGTCATCAAAGAAACATTTCTGTGAAATTATTTTGAAATCTGGCCATTGGCCTAAGGGGAAATGTTGTTTAAAGGTTTTTCTATTTTTAGCTCTGGTGGCCATTTTGTTCAGCGGAGTGGTACAATTTGAACAATTTTGGTAGAGGACCTCCAAAGGAACAATCCTATCAACTTTGGTTGAAATCCGCCCAGTTAATAGGGAGGAGATGTCATTTGAAGCAAATTTTGGATGCCGGATGCTGGACACAGGGCGATCACAAAAGCTCACCCCGAGCACATAATGAGGTCCTAAAAACTTTGACGTAAAATTTTAACATGAAAATTCTAAGTCTGTGACCTTGACCTTGACATGACTACGGTGGTGGGGATGGTACTGCGCAAATTTTTTGACCAATATGTATAATCATACCAAAGATGAATCAAATCGGTAATAAGGTTAGGAAATAATGAGGTCTTAAAAACTTGAACAAAAACTTTAACATTTGTGGACGCCGACATAACGACAAGGGTAGTACAATAGCAATAGCTCTCCATCAACGTCATTCAGGCGAGCTAAAAACTTGTAACGTAAATGTGGATGCCGACGCTGATGTCGGGGGTAGAGCAATAGCCCTTCCTGGACTTCGTAAAGGCGAGCTAAAAATGAATAAATAAAGCAACGTTAAGCATGAGGATGCTGATTCTGTATTACACAATACAAGTCGTATCCAATGTTTATATGTAATTTCGAAATCCTAAGTGCAGTAGTTCCTGAGAAGTCTTTGATGAAAAATTTTATTGTAGAAAAAGAACTAGAAACGTGTCAGTATGACACAGATACCCCCGCCCAGGGCCATCCTCACCCACACACAGGTATTTTGCAAAAAATGAAGTTGAAAAAAGGGCAATAACTCTCATAATAATTGGCAGATTTTACCCTAAATCGAACTTGACCATATTTTATGATTATATTCCTGGGTATAAAATATGAATCCAATACACAGATCAATCTTTTTTAAAAAAATATCGGAAGGAAAACATCTTTTGAAGGTAAAAAAGGGCCATAACTCCCATAATAATGAGTTGATTTTACCCTAATTGGAACTTGACCTCTATTTTATTATTATATACCTGTGTGTTAAATATGAATTCAATACACTAATGCTTTCAAAAGATATCAAACTGAAACTATTTTTCAATGTTGAAAAAGGGCTATAACTCCAAATATAATTGGTGGATTTTACCCTAAATCAAACTTGACCTGTATTTTATAATTATATGCTTGTGTATAAAATATGAATCCAATTCACTAATCTTTTCAAAAGTTTTGGACCGGAAACCATTTTTCAAAGTTGAAAAAGGGCCATCTCCCAAAATAATTGGCAGATTTTACCATAAATCCAACTTGACATATATTTTATGATTATATACCTGTGTATAAAATTTGAATCCAAAATACTAATCTTAAAACATATCGAACAGAAACCATTTTTCAACTATTTTTCAACATTGATAAAGGGCCGTAACTCCAAAAATAATTTGTGGATTTTACCCTAATTCAAACTTGACCTATATTTCATAATTATATGCTTGTGTATAAAATATGAATCCAATTCATTAATCTTTTCAAATGTTATGGAACGGAAACCATTTTTCAAAGTTGAAAAAGGGCCATAACTTCAAAAAATAATTAGTGGATTTTACCCTAAATCGTATTTGACCTACATTTTATGATTCTATACCTGTGTATAAAATCTGAATCCAATACACTAATCTTTTCAAAAGATATCGAATGGAACCCATTTTTCAACAATTTTTCAACATTGATAAAGGACTGTAACTCCAAAAATAATTGGTGGATTTAACCCTAATTCAAACTTGACGTATATTTTATAATTATATGATTGTGTATAAAATATGAATCCAATACACTAATCTTTTCAAAATTTATGGAACGGAAACCATTTTTCAAAGTTTTAAAAGGGCCATATCTCCCAAAATAATAGATGGATTTTACTCTAAATCTAACTTGACCTACATTTATGATTATATACCTGTGCACAAAATTTCAATCTAATGCACCAATCCTTTCAAAAGATATCGCACGGAAACCATTTTTCAAAGTTGAAAAGGCCCATAACTCCCAAAATAATAGGTGGATTTTACTCTAAATTGAACCTGACCTACATTTTATGATTATATACCTGTGTATAAAATTCCAATCCAATACACCAATCCTTTCAAAAGATATCGCATGGAAACCAAAAGTGTTACGTACAGGACGGACGGATGGGACGGACATACGTACGGACAGCGGTGATACTATATGCACCCCCATTGAAAATGGCGGGGGCATAAAAATGGACAAAGGGTCTGATAAGCATATGGATGTTGATTCTCTCTTAAATGATACTAACAGTCGTACCCAATGTTTGTACCAAATATCAAAAATTCTAGGTGCAGCAGTTCTCTAGAAATCTTTGTCACAAATTATACTATGCATTACATTGGAGTGAGAGATGGAAAGAGGAAAAAGGTAGTAAGAAGGCAAAATAAATTTCAGCATCGTGGTTTTCTTTTACACAAAATACTTCAACTTATGTAGGTTTATACAAAATTTGAAGACTGGCTCTCATAGGAGCTGAGAAATCTGTTACGAAAACAATAATATTGGAGAAAAAAAACAAGAGGGCCATGATGGCCCTATATCCCTCAACTGAGTATCACAGCACTCAAGGAGAATATGATTTAATCGGAGGAACATTTCTGCGAAATTATTTTGAAATCAGGCCATAGGCCTAGGAGGAAATGTTGTTTAAAGGTTTTTCTATTTTCAGCTCTGGTGGCCATTTTGTTCAGCAGAGCAGAACCATTTTAGCAAATTTAGGTAAAAGGGGTATTAGAGGAACATTTCTGTGAAATTATTTTGAAATCAGGCCCTTGGCCTAGGAGGAGATGTTATTTAAAGAATTTTCTTTTTTTTTTTCCTCTGGATGTCATTTTGTTTAACGGAATGGCACCATTTTAGCAATTTTGGTAGAGGGTCATTCAAGAAACATTCCTGTAAAATTATTTCAAAATCCATTAACAGGTTTAGGAGGAGATGTCTCTTAAGTAAATTGTTGACAGACGCATGACAGTATATGCCCTTTTTCTATTTTTAGCTCTGGCAGCCATTTTGTTAAGCCAGAGGGAACCATTTTAGCAATTTTGGTGAAGGGACAAAAGAGGAACATTTCTGTGAAATTATTTTGAAATCCGGTCATAGGCCTAAGAGGAGATGTTGTTTAAAGGTTTTTCTATTTTTAGCTCTGGTGGCTTTGTTTGTGTTGAGGTTTCACGACCCAGTCAACCCAATGGGTTCATGTTGAGCGCGGTCAGTTTACCTAACCACATGTTTACTGGGCAGGCTTAGTCCTCTAAGCGGTTAACCAGTATTGTGCACAGTCTTTCACCAGAAACTGACAACTGCCCTTCTTGAATCAGCAGAAGGGAGAGAATGAACGTAGAAAATATTTCATGATCAATCTCCACGAAAGAATGTTGCCGGCATTTGTTCAGCAGAGCAGAACCATTTTAGCAATTTTGGTAAAGGGGCATTACAGGAACATTTCTGTGAAATTATTTTGAAATCAGGCCATTAGCCTGGGAAGAGGTTTTTCTATTTTTAGCTCTGATGGCCATTTTGTTTAGCGGAAAGGAACCATTTTAGAAATTTTGGTAGAGGGTCACTCAAGGAACATTCCTGTATAATTATTTCAAAATCCATTAACCGGTTTAGGAAATGTCTCTTAAGTAAATTGTTGACAGATGCATGACAGTCTACGCCTTTTTTCTATTTTTAGCTCTGGCGGCCATTTTGTTCAGCAGAGCCAAACCATTTTTGCAATTTTGGTAAAGGGGCATTAGAGGAACATTTCCGTAAAATTATTATAATATCGGGCCCTTGGCCTAGAAGATGTTGTTTAAAAGGGTTTTTCTATTTTTAGCTCTGGCGGCCATTTTGTTTAGCGGAGCAGAACCATTTTAGCAAAGGGGCATGAGAGGAGCATTTCTGTGAAATTATTTTGAAAGAGGCCAGTGGCCTGAGAGGAGATGTCGTTTAAAGGTTTTTCAATTTTTAGCTCTTGTGGCCATCTTGTTTAGTGGAGTGGAACCTTTAGGCAATTTTGGAAGAGGGTCATCTAAGGAACATTCCTGTGAAATTATCTCAAAATCCATTCAGTGGCCTAGGAGGAGATGTCATTTTAAGGTTTTTCTATTTTTAGCTCTGGCGGCCATTTTGTTTAGCAGAGCGGAACCATTTGGGCATTGGTAGAGGGTCACTCAAGGAACATTCCTGTAAAATTATTTCAAAATCTATTCACTGGTTTAGGAGGAGATGTCTTTTAAGTAAATTGTTGACAGACGGACGACGCACGATGCATGACGGACAAAGACCGGTCATAAAAGCTCATCTTGAGTCTTTGGCTCAGGTGAGCTAAAAACGGATAAATAAAGATAATGATAAGCATAATGATGCTGATTCTGTCTTTAACAATACAACAAGTCATACCCAATGTTTGTACCAAATTTCAAATTCTAGGTGCAGTAATTCCTGAGAAATCTGACAAAAAAAAAAAAGTTTACACACAGACAGACAAACACTGTTATGGCAAAGACAAAAACTATATACCCCTTATACACTTTGTATGCCAAGGGTATAATAAGAGAAATGTCTCAATTCTCTTCATGATATGACTGATTTATTTACAGCAATATGATAATGAACAAAATTATAAAACAAACAAAATACGTGTTTGGTAAGTTTGTGATTTTACTACAAAATCTTAAAACTACTTCCAAAGACAGTCCAGTCTCCATATTTGTAAAAATTGAGTATACAAGTACTTAAAATGAATGGCAAACAGCACCTCCACAACAAACTAAGGTTGCACAGAAAAATACTGCGCAGAAACTTACTAAGTTTGCCAGTTAGGTGTTATAAATATGGGATGCTGAGCTGAATGTGTCCATTTTGAACTACAGTCAAAGGACAATTGTTCACCACTCAGAAATTGGCCAAACATTAACTCACACTGTGTGTTTTTTACTCACTGTGCAATTTACAGACTAGCTACTTGTTGATAAATATAGTACAGGCAAATACTCCAGTTCATCATCGATGATGTCACAAGGTTAGTGTGACATCATTGTTTACTGCAGAAGACATTTTGGTGGATTTCCAACAAGGCTACAGAAAGGAGGGAATTGTGAGGTTAGAAATTTAATTGTACAGTGTCATCAGGAAGGAAAAAAATCAGTGTGGGTTGGCAAGAATATTGTACATACCCAGGTCCACAATCAGGAGAACCATCAAGAAACTACATCAACATGGAACAGTATAGAACATGCCAGGAAGAGGTAGGAAAAGTTTGTTTACAAACACAGATGTCAACCAACTTTTAAGGCTGCAAAATTAAACAGAAAAACATCTTTGCAGGACATTACCAATGCTGTTAATGAGGGAAAGGACCACAGATTCTGTAAATAGACAATTGCCAAAAATTAAAATTTATGGGATATAAGCTATGTGTTTCAAAGAAGATGGTGTTGAAGGAGGGTAACAGAAAGAAGAGGGTCAGCTGGTGCAGGGCGAGGAGGAATTGGACTGTTGATGAAAACTGGAAAAAATGAATCTTTAGTGATGGATCACAGGTGGTATTCAAAACAAATAATCTGTGTTAATATCTGGCGAAAGGACAATAAAATGAACAACCCCAGTCTTGTGTGCCCTGCCCCTAGGAGAAGGGTCAGTGTAATGGTCTGGGGCAGTGTGTCTTATCATGATATTGGAACTTTGTCATGTGGAAGGAACAATAAATGCCCAGAAATATAGATATCATTGACAACAATCTGTGGCCTGTGATAGCCCGGCATTTTGAGAATGATGAATACACCTTCATGGACGATAATGCCCCAGTTCATACAGCAAATACAGTGAAAGCTTACAAAGAAAACAATCAAATAAATGAAACAGAATGGCCTGTACAGTCTCAAGATATGAACATTATAGAGAACAGTTGACTTCGGATTAAAAGAGACATAGAAAGTCAGACATCAAACCTGACGACCCCTCAGCAGCTGTTTGACATAATTAGAGGTGCTTGGCAAAACATCCCGGTGGACTATGTAAAAGGTTTATGACAGTGTTCCTGGAAGAATTCATGAAGTTTTAAGGATGAAAGGTCATCTGACAAAACATTAAGGGAAGAAGTTCTGTATTTTTGTCAAAAAGTTTGTTAATGTTTTGGCCAGTGAAAACAACTTTTTCAGGGTGGTGAAAAATTGTCCTTGACTGTATGTCTCTGTCCTGAGGAGTCTGAAACAGACGAAACTGGTAGAGCTGAACTCGGAGCCTTGCTGGCATCAAAATCCATCAAGGTAACTCCTCCTTTATTAAAGTGAATCTTATTAACCTTTAAAGTGCTAATCAGACCACATTTTCATTTTCTTGTATTGATTTTTTTTTGTCTGTATTTTTCAGAGGAACTACAGCTTGACATTCCATGTGAATTGTCTGCCTCGTCTCATCTACTCTGAAGAAATTACAAAAAAAATCAGGGCCCAGTTGTTCAAAGCATCGTTAGCTTAACGAGCTTGTTAAGGGTCATTTCGTTAACTGTTCTAGTGGATTCAATATACAATATTCTGATATTTTTTGCTGAAAAAATGTGAGTAGCTTTTGCAATGCAAAAGCTATTCACATTTTTTCAGCAAAAAATTTCAGCATATTCGCGTATCACTCGATTTAAATTTTAATGAATCGTTAACTAACGACATCGTTAGCTTTGAACAACTGGGCCCAGAATGCCATCTGCTACTATTTTTCTAAACATATAAATCCAAGTTGAAAGTAATGTAAGTTAAGCTTATCTGTAGTTCAGATATTTTACTACAGCATAGCTCCAGATTAGGTGCTTCTTTCAACCAAAAAGTACATATACTTTTCTTATTTCTGTACAAGAACATATGAGGTGCTTCTAATGAGTACCCAGAAATAAGGAACATATTTACCTGATCCACCCTCTTATCTGTAGCTGTTACAGTTAATAAATAACATCTTTCTTTTACAGAAATGTCTGTCAAAATACTGACAATGATCTTCCTCATAAGAAATAACTGTTTACAGCACTCTGTCTGGCTGCAAAAATACAATACCTAAAATTATTAAAGGTATAGCTCTACATATAAGGGAGGTATAGAGTAAATATCTTTCTTTTTTCTCCACAATAATATATGTTATGGGTACTCATTAAAAGAGCCTTGGTGAGGTGCTTCTAACAAGTACCCACAACATTTTTGTGGAGAAATAAGAAAACTATTATGTTGATACCCCTTTTATCTGGAGTTATGTTTCCTTACACCTCTAGATAAGGAACCCTTTTCAACAAAAAAGTGCTATGTTGTGTTTCTTTGACAAACAAAACATGAGTACTTATTAGAAGCACCTCTCTTTTATTTTTTCGTGAAAACATATATTGTGGGTACTCACTGAATTTGCCTTGGAAACCTGTAACACCTTTTCATAAGGAAGCCATAAAATTTGAATTCAACAGATTTGGAGAGAAAGAATCTTATCTACAGCTATGGGCGCATGTTTATTTATTGATTGGTTTGGATTTTTACATCCCAGTCAACACTGTTAACCGGTCAGTTAACCTACTCACACTTTTCCTAGGAAGCTTAGTCTTCTAAGTGATTAACCATTACTTTGTGCACATACTTTTGCCAGTAACTGACAACCGTCCTTATTGAATCAGCAGGAGGGGAAAATGACGATAGAAATTATTTCATCATCAATCTCCATGCAGTTGTGCAGCCAGGCTAGGATTCAAACTTGTGGTCCCTGGATCTGCAGCAGACACTCACTACCGACTGTGCTATGGAGCCCAGCTCACTACCGACTGTGCTATGGAGCCCCGCTCACTACTGTGCTATGGACTTCAGCTCACTAATGACTGTGCTATGGAGCCCAGCTCACTATTGACTGTTATGGAGCCCGGCTAACATACGTATTTAGGGGAATGCATACATTTTCAGGGAAGGCAAATTTTGTCAAAATTGGTTTACCCCTCGGGAGCAAGTTCTTTCTTTTAGAGTAGACTAGATCCCTTTTCAGAAGGGATTGGTGCGCACAAAAGCAAACAGTAAGTAACAAAAATTGTCTCCCTTCTGGAAAAAAGCTGAAAATCTACCAGGTCACTGAGGTGTATTGGTACTAGTTTTCCATCAACTTGAGGAAGAACTATATTCAAACCAGAATATGTCATAATTTATCCCTTATCCCTATGTCCCTTTCCACCATCATCTACCTGCAATAAACACAATTTCCATACATTTAGCTGTCTGGCTGACTGGTCTTCATGCTATTTTGGAGACAGAAATTCTTGTGTTTTTTCTTATTTTTCCTCAAAAATTTGTACTGGGATTTCATTAATTCACAGAATGCTGGGTAAACATTTCAGCAGCCATTTTGAAATATTTTCATTTTTTGAGAAAATTGGGTTTGACATTTCATGCAAAATGTCTTAGGCGACAATATGCATGAAATGTCAAAACGTATTTTCTGGGAAAAATAAATAAAATACATCAATTGTCATCTACTGAATGTTCTGCCAAGCAAGTAATAAAGGCTGAAATCATCTCAGTGATGATTTATGGAGACCCCAGAACTGGTATGAGGAAAAATACAAAGGACACCCACTTTAACATTTAGCAGTCTCCAGGTATATTCAGCAGACGACAAACTGATGGTAACATATATTTTCTTATTTTTCCAGAAATTAAAGTTTGACATTTCTTGCAAAGTGTTTCTTCAAGAAACAATTTGCATGAACTGTCAAACCATATTTTCTGAAAACAAAAATGAAAAAAATCAGAAAAAGTATTTCAAACTGTCACGTCTGCTGAAATTTCTATCTAGCATGTTAAGCGCTAATACTCTGCTTCTCTGCAGAGTTCGCACTAGGATTTTTTTTTCTTTCGCCACCATTTTCGCCAATTTGATTTTTTTTTGTGCCATTTTCTTTAACTTTGAGCCAGATTTTGAGCCAAATTTTGGCCATTTTTCGCCAAAGAATTATCTTGTCAGAAAAAAGGTGTTCATTTACTGATTCCTTTAATTGCAGCAATACATTCAAGAGTCAGTGTAATGTGAAATGTGTGGGGGACTTGAAATTAAGTCTCACACTGATTTTTAAAACTTCTGCTGTAATTAATTAATTACAATGTCATGAATTAATAATAAGTCTTTGTTTTGCATATCGAATGTTGAAGACACAAAAATGGAACACTTTACATGGAAACGAAAGTTCTGAAAAGTGCTGTATAAGCCAATAAATATAATGTTATTAATGTATTATACTGTAAGAGAATAACGTAACAATATTCATTTGTACCCTGATAAATGCGGGATAAGTTTTTAACACAGCAGGTTTTACTGTTTTAAGGGAGCTAACTGCAACTGACTTAAAAGGGAGTTTACTGCAATTGCTTTACGAGTCGGGTCAATGCGAAATGGAATGGGGAACATCATTTTTTTATGAATCGCGCCAATAAAAAAGAGGGGGCATGCTTATACAATAAGCGGTTAACCAGTACATTGAACACCCTTCCACAAGAAACTTGTAACTGCCAGTCTTGAAGCAGTGGAAGGAGCGAATGACCGTAGCAAATTCATGTGTTTCATGATAAATCGCTACAATCTGTGGGAATCGAATGCGCGATCCTGACCATCGGACACTAATGTGTCCGCCTCTGAGGCATTATTCGTGTTTTTTTTTTTTTTTTTTTTGGGGGGTGTTTTTTTTTCGAGACGACGTTCGTTGATCGCCAAATAAAATGAAGGCTCATAAGAAGGTACCGAAATATGCTTACTTAAAGTCGGCACTGTCAAAGTGTACTTACCGCTTTAATAAGCCGAACCGATTAATGACAATAATTATTTCTCGTGTAATCAATTTGTTTTCCATCTTTGTGTTTAACATAGGGTTCTACGTGATTACATACTGGGTAAATTTCCATGACGTAGGCGATGTGACTCTGACATTAATTCCTGATTGGTAGTTTTGGCAGAGCATCATGAATATTGAGGACGAAAGGCGTGGAAAGTGGGCGGTGCTACTGTCAAACTGCGTGACCTTATATCGCTTTCATCAAATTCAGGTTAATTTGATCAGCTACTGTTTTCTGACCGATAATTGAGTTGTTAATTGGCGAATTATACAATCAAGGAAGGTGCGACAATTATATGGCTCAGTACGGGTAATTCAGGCGATATTTTTTTCGCCACTTGTTTTCGCCAATTTATGATTTTTTGTGCCAAATTTTATTTTTCTGCGCAAATGGCGGCAATGGCGATCAGTAACGCGAACCCTGTTCTCTGCTATCATGATGACTCCCACTGTAAACTATTTCACGTATTTCTCCATAAATTTTTTGTGAAATTCTGATCGTAAAGTGTCATTTATAAACAATGGTTTCCTTTCGTCGCCTTTTGCACAGTTTTTAAATACAACATCGTCATCCCATCTGAAAAAATACAATGAAATATAAATAAGCAGAAATTCAAGAAACAGGTTATCATATACATGTATATCCTATATTCACACAGAAATATCTAAGCAAACAGTTTTGATCGAGATTAAAATTGCTCCTAGGGTCTGCAGTGTTTGCCATTCCATTAGCACTGTTTTGCATAGCTACAGATAAGAGGAAGTATTGGGTAAATATTTTTTTTCTTATTCTTCCATAAAAAAAACATATCATAAGGGTACTCAACAAAAGTGCCTACTGTCCTTTCGACATCTCTTGGAAAGACGTTTTTTGCTTGGCGTTTTATTTTAAATGAAAACTTTTTGTTCTGACTGACCATATCTTATCAGAAACCATTTGTCTTTCCTATTTCTGTGTTTTGTTCTCAAATGTTTACACTAAAATTAAATTTACGGCTAAAAGTTGGTCTGACTATGCAATTTCTATAGTAAAGTGATTTTTTGGAATTTTTGTCTAAGAAAATATTTTTTACTTTCCTTTGCTGAATTTAAATTATTGATGTTTCACAACAATATTGTGAAAATTTCAGAAAAATTGAACAAGTGGAACTAGTTGAAAATCTTCCTCCAAGTTAACTACCCTACATATTTCTGCATGAATTGGCTTCATTTTTACTATGGGAAAAAGTGAAAATATTTGATTTTTAAAATCCAATGACTAGAATGAAACTTTTCATACATAGGAAGTTACGACAAATGGTTTTGCATTAAATCATGAAAAATGTTTGCAAATTTACTTCTTATGTGTAAAGCGTCAAGCAAAAAACGACTTTCTGAAAGATGTCGAAAGCACAGTAATCAAGGTGTTTCTAATGAGTACCAAGATCATATGTTTTTTTTAAGAAATAAGAAAAATATCAGAACCTTTTGGTTGAAAAAATTGCCTTATCAGGAGCTACAGGTTAGAGAACTTCATCAGGCATGGACTTGTTCAAAATGTAGAGTCCATACAGTAGAGTTGTGGTGTGTGAATATTTGGGTTAAATACATGTACAGAATTTGTTTTTCTAAGGTACCATTACACAATCCAAATCCCAATTTTTGGTAAATGTTGAGAAATCGCAATGCCAATTCATCCCCTTTCAGCACTTGTTCTAAACTTTGAACAAGCACAATTTACTACCTGCTGTTGTGCCTAATATTTACAGGATGCATGAGTGGCAAGCAGTGTAGACCCTGATGAGATGCCACATTCTGTGGCATCTCATCTGGGTCTACACTGTTTACTCAGGCCTAACTGTTCAAACACTTATGGTGTATATGATATATTGTTGTTTTTCTAAGGTACCATTACACAATCCAAATCCCAATTTTTGGTAAATGTTGAGAAATCGCAATGCCAATTCATCCCCTTTCAGCACTTGTTCTAAACTTTGAACAAGCACAATTTACTACCTGCTGTTGTGCCTAATATTTACAGGATGCATGAGTGGCAAGCAGTGTAGACCCTGATGAGATGCCACATTCTGTGGCATCTCATCTGGGTCTACACTGTTTACTCAGGCCTAACTGTTCAAACACTTATGGTGTATATGATATATTGTTGTTTTTCTAAGGTACCATTACACAATCCAAATCCCAATTTTTGGTAAAAGTTGAGAAATCGCAATGCCAATTCAACAGTGTTTGTCTGAGAAATACAGGTACTTTATAGCTTGTTACAACTTTAATCCATTATATGGGCCATGTCAAGCAAAAAAACTTTCCAAAATGCACAAAACGTGCAGAACATCCTGCGCATGTGCAAAAGTATCATCTGGGACTTTGCTCCCCATTCATAATGTCCAATAATTCTGTAAGTGGACAATGAAGGCCCTGATTAGACTGCACAGATACACAGGCTCATCTGGGCCTTCATTGTCTGTATATGCCCAAATGCATTTTTGCATGGGGCAACCCATATGTGTATGAGGAAATTGCAGACCACAAATTTGTGATATTTCCTCATATTCTCTTTCAAGAAAATGGAGCATGATCTGTATCATGTGAGGAGAATTCACATAAAACGTCAACACAACAGAGCTTGACAATTTACACCCTATGGAAACAATTTACACATTATGCCAAGCCCTTTTTTCTCCGGAAAAATCGAGAAAATATTTTAAAATGTATGTTACATAGGTCTGGATAAGAGTGGGTATCAGGTAAATATTTTTCTTATTTCTCCACAAAAACATTTGTTGTGGGTACTCATTAGAAGCACGAAACAAGAAAAATCTAAATATTTTTGGATTGAAAAAAGTATCTTATCAAGAGCTATGTGTTAATATACTGAATAGCTCTGAAAATGTTAGGGATTCTTTGTTATGTTTATGATTTTTTTTCTTCAGACAAATGTTTCATCAACAACAAATTATAAAATTCACAGAACAGTACAACTTCATTCAGTTCAAACTATGCTGAGTAACTTCAGCAAGGCAACCAACAATAAGACTGCAGACAATTCACATGAAAACTCAAGCCTTACTTTTCTCTAAAAAAAAAAAAAAAAAATCAAAATGCCATCTGCTGCAGTTGTGAATAGAGCTTTATGGTAATGGGTATTCAAATTAAATCTTATTTCTCCAGGACAACACATAATGTGGATACTCACTGGAATTGCTTGGGTTAGACAATTCCGATTAATACCTGAAATATGTTTTCATGGAGAAATAAGAAAATTATTCACATATTTTGGCACAAAAAAGAAGTCATATTTAGAGCTATATACAGCATCTATACTTGCCTTCTTTTGACTTTAAATTCTGCTGTTTTGTCTTGATTTATTAATGGGTTTCCTTTTAGTATAATTTCTGTTCGGATTCTTTCTTCTTCTGCCTTTTTCTCTGCCTCCTGTAATAAGGAAGTATAATTTAATATTTCTAACTCAACAGGATTATACAAATTTGGCACAATTTCATTGGTCAACAGCAAATTTAAAACACCATATATATTTTGATAAATCCACTGAGAATGAGTCTCAGAACTACAGTAAAATTCTGCTAGTAAGCTACCTTTTGGATGGCTTAAAAGTGGTATTACTAGTGAGGTGGTCTTAATATTAAATATAGAATAATAAGAAAGAACCAGTTGGCTGCTCTTAATAACTGAGTTGTCTTAATTTTTTTTTTTTTTTTGCTTTTCTCTGCTAAATTTTTAATTGTTGATGCTTAAAAATATAAATAAAAAGAACTTCATTGAAGTTATGTTGCACCTGCTTACTAAAATGTTAAAACAAGCACCATAAAACAGAGATATCATCCTTGTTTAGCTCAGTGAGCTAAAACAATCAGTGAAGTGAAAGTAACTGTAAACGTTTACAGTTTGTACACTTCATTTAGGGTGAAAACTAGGGTGGACACTAGGGTGAGTGTAAGTATATGGACGAACAAACAGACAGAAACTTGCACATCTTAGTCTCCCATGCTAATGCAGATGTGACATAAAACAATCAGTGAAGTGACACTAACTGTAAAGTTTATAGACATCATTTAGGGGGACCGCCAGGGTGAACAGATGAACAGATGGAAACTTGCAGGCCTAAGTAAACAGACTGTCTGTAAGATGTTGAAAACAGAGTTAGGTGTAAGTCCTATCATGGCATACTTTTCTTAAATCAAAGCTCTAGATTAAATGCTTTTTTTTCAACTTATAAGTATTAATTTTTTTTCTTATTTCTCCAAGAAAATGTATGTTTTGGGCACTCAAATAGCTTCAGATAAGAAGGATTACCCACATAATGTTTTTAATCCTTTCTCCACAAAAACATGTTGCGGGTACTCATTAGAAGCGCCTTGAAGAGTACCCACATATGTTTTCGTGGAGAAATAAGAAAACTATCAATACTTTTCGGTTAGAAAAAAGCGACTTCTCTGGAGCTGTGACTCAATAGTAGTATTATAACAGAACGATTTTGACACTTCAATCATTTTTCAGTTTCAGAAAAAAACTCTTCTGACTCCAATTTTTTGTGGATTTTTTTTTTCAAGATTTATACATGTATATATTCCTGAGGACAGAGATAACACTTCAAAGGACTAAATTATTAACTTCTAGGTCAAGTGGACTCTTTATCACAACTCTTTGGACTAGTTTATTTCCAAAAGTGGGGTGTCTGGTTAGTTTTTATTATTACTATGTTTTCCAGAAATTCCTGTATTTAATGCAAAAAGTATAGACCCTGATAAGATGCTGCAGAATCTGATTTGGGTCTGCAATCTTTGCCAATTACCCTTTTGGGGGTCTCCAGACTTAAATGTTAAATGAAGACTTGTGCTTCTTTGATCAAATGCTGCAAGCTTTTTCAATTAGTCTTAAGCCTTTGAGAAAATGACTTTCCAACAGTTTCTCCATATGAATGTATAGGAATGCAAATCTAACATTGCTGTCAACCTAGGATCATCATTTGAACAAACATGGTAGACCTCTAATCCCGTCTATATACCAAGATTTTGATGATGGTGATGATGATGGTTTGGTCTATAACGTCCCTTTCAACATTATTTAAATCATCTGAGATGATAGCAGGGTGATAATGAAAGGTTCTGTGCAATGAAGCACTATACAGTCATGAGCTGAATTCTGCTTCTGGCGGGATTTAAACTCTGGACCTCATGATCCTAAGGCAGGAGTGCTAGCCACTTGGCCACACCGAAGCTTCTACCAAGATTCTGCCTCAAAGTTTCCATGGCTCTGTAGAAGAATATTTTAAGTGTTTTTAACATATATGTATTGGTACCTTTCTATAAAATTTGCACATGTATGGGTACCTTTCTATAAAATCTTTACACTTTTTCTTGGATACAACGTTTCTGGGACTCCATTTTTAAACTGTGTTATATCCAAACTGTGTTATTGGGATTATCGGAAAAGATGGTCTGATGTCATCACTCTACATAAGGGTAACTCTCACGGGTACAAATCAATGGTGGACACATTACACACTATATAAAATATATGCAAAAAGCCTCCAGTTCTTTATTTTGACCTACATTTTTTTACTTCATTACCTGTAATGATTCGAAGATGTATTATAAAAGAATCAAGTTTTGCGGTTTTCTTATATTTTTCGTAATAAATTTAAACTTATTAACTAGTGCATCACAAATGCATTTCAGACAATTTTTGCCAGTGAGAATATTCTTCCAAGGATTTGCTTGAATTTTTCAAGAGGGATGCTTTGTATAATTTCATAAACTAGAAATTGTGTTTGTAAAACACTATGCCCCCAACCATATGCTTGCCTCTAAAGATAATACAAGGTAAAAATGGCCGAATCTACAAAGGGCCAACACTCATGAAATAATTTTCAGAATTTATTCAAAAGTTAATCAATTTTGCCAACAAGGGAAAAATGCCCAAATTTACAAAGGGCCATTACCTATGCCCAGAAGCAATAGGCCCCTCCAACTTCCTTCTACCAATCTATTTATCAAGTTAGAGGCTCTAGCTCCAACAGTTTTTGAGATATTTTGCCAACAAGGGAAAAATGCCCAAATTTACAAAGGGCCATTACCCATGCCCAGAAGCAATAGGCCCCTCCAACTTCCTTCTACCAATCTATTTATCAAGTTAGAGGCTCTAGCTCCAACAGTATTTGAGATATTTTGCTGACAAGGGAAAAATGCCCAAATTTACAAAGGGTCATTACTCATGAAATATTTTTCAGAATTTATTCAGAAGTTAACCAGGTCATCTACTCGTCATTACCAATCAATTCACCAAGTTTCAAAGGTTCTAGCTCCAACAGTTTTTGAGATATTTTGCTAACAAGGTAAAAATGCCTAAAATTACAAAGGGCCATAACTCATGAAGTATTTTTCAGAAATTATTCAAAATTTAATCAGGTCATATACTCATCAATACCAATCTATTCACCAGGTTTCAAGGCTCTAGCTTCAAAAGTTTTTGAGATATTTTGCTGACAAGATTTCATCTGTATTTTTTCAAAGGGCCATAACTCAGGAAAGGGGCATAATCCTGATGGGAAAAAAAAATACATGTCAGATATTTTTTCATGAGGAATCCATATATGAAATTTCGAAACCCTAGCAAGTACGATTCAGAAGTTATGCTATGCATCAAAAAGCATGCAATGTAAAAATGCCCAAATTATAAATAGTTAGGAGGAGGCAATTTAAAAAAAAAAAAAAAAAAAAAGGCATAAAAGAGGTTGTATTTGTTTTAAAATAAGGTCTTAGTAGTTTGCACTGTCAGTATCATTTTAGTCATTGTATGTTTCTTGCTACAAAGATATTATGATTTTTATCCATATTATTTGTCTTTGTAGCCTTATCAGTACACTTTCTGTGTAAGCAAGTCTACTCTGTACCCGTGAGATTACCTGTACGATTTGCGATGACGTCATAGCCATCTTTTCCAATAACTGCTATAATGAACCATGTTATTCTGAGGTTTCTGTGTGCTTACAAATTTTGCCTTCTCTCTTGCTCTTTCTTTCTTGATTTTGTTTAATTCTGCCAACAATTCAGCTGTGTCATCTTCGTCATCGGAGGAATCATCTTCATCCTGTTAATATAAACATAATATGTTTCAAACTGTCTCTACTGATATCTGAATGAATAGTCAAAGTCAAGCACAGCCCTTGATCAGAAACTTTTACAACCAAAGAGTCAAATACATAGATTGTGGTACTCGTTAGAACCGCCTCATCGAGGCGGTTCTAACGAGTACCCACAATCTATGTTTTGAGTTATTTTTCTTATTCTCCATAAAAATACATGTTGTAGCACCTTAATTAGGCACTTCTATTGAGTACCACATCTTACACTTTTTGTGGAGAAATAAGAAAAGTATTAATCTAGGAACTCTCTTATCTAGAACCATGGTCATGACCTATTTTCTTGGAAAACTGGAGATGATCTGATTGAACTGTCAAGCCCTACTTTCTATAATGGAATTCTTTCTTTTTAGGGTAGACCCCCACCTCGTGCATGTAGGCTGACAATTTAATCGGATAATTGGTTTTCCAAGAAAATAGGCCAAATTAGGTCCAAGTTCTAGAGTAGACTCCTTTAAAACAGAGGCTTGATGCGCATGAAATCAAACTTGAAGTCAACAAAGTTGTTCTCCTTGTTCAAATTGGCAGAAAAACTACCAAATGTATCAAGTTCCTTGAAGTGTGTCTTTGTTAGCCCACATTTTAAAAGTTAACAGTAATTTTGAAAAAGTGTAACTGCACAGTGTAATACAAAATGTAGTTAGATCAAGTATGATGCACAACACATGAAAAGGGCCCTTATGCAATTTGCAGACAAACCAGGGCTTGAACAGCCTGCACATTTGCATTGTTTGCTTACAGAATCAATGGATACTGTAGTACACGCTGATGACTAGAGACTGTCTGGATCAGGCTGCATCTGACCGTTGCTGTTTTCATATGACATAACCGTCTTATTCTCACATGGTGCATCAATTATGGTGTTCATAACTTTTGTAAAATATATCTGTATCAAACTATGGGAACAGTTCAAATTAACAAAGGCAGAACAGATTATTTGAGATATGTAGGTGTGAAAGGATGAATACTGTATCAATTAAAATTACATACATCTTCATCATCCAGTGGATCATCAGCATCAAGGTTAGCTGCTGGAATCTGTTCTAATCTTGGTCTTTTACTTCCAGAATCTGAAGGAAAAAAAAGAAAAAAAAAAGTGGAACTGATACATTTTCAGGGAAGGCAACTGTCAAAAATGTTTAAAAGAAAAGAAGGTGTATCCATTCACCAGAAAGAGTGTGCATCATTTCTGCAAAAAATTCTGGTGTGCACTGAAGCAGACCAACCCACGGAAAATTCTTAGTTGAATCAAGTGGTTTGTCTGGTTTGGACTTTCAGCTCATCATATGAGTTGACTTATCCCACTTTCCCTATAACTACAGCAGGCTTCTCAAAGAACTGTGAATTCAAAACTCCCTGATATTTCCATGACTAATGGTACATTTTCCCTGACATTTCTTTACTGTGTTGGGTCTTTCATTTCCCATTACCCTCAGTGAGTATGTTTTTTCATGTTTTTCTTGTTCTTTTATGTGTTCATTGTTTCCAAGGGCAAGCTTATTTGATATTTTGAAACATTAGATTTGTAATACTAAAAACACATATAAAAGCACTGCAAGCATAATACCTCACCAGTTTGGTGAAAATACATAAACATTTACTCAAGTTATTGTCTGGAAACAAAAATAGGGGCATGTCTCGGGCAGATAACTCTGTCAAAAATTGACGAAATTTGCCCATAAGCAATCCCAAACCAGATCTCCATAATATCAATGCACATACCAAGTTTTGTGAAAATCCATTGACATTTACTCAAGTTATCTTCTGGAAACCAAAATACAAATGAACAGACGGACGGACATACAACAGACCGACGTTCTTACGAGAGGTATGTTATGAGGTTATTCCTTTGATTTTTCTTTGATCTTCTTTAACCCCACAACTACCATTTTTATCTATTTGTCAACCCCAAAGCACAATTTTTAACCCCACAATGACAGAATAAACCAGACACCAATACAAACGCTAACCTCCCAATGTACCTGGCATTGTACGGACAGACAGATGTATGGACGACCAACGTGAAACCATAATGCCCCGCCACTACCGTGTGGCGAGGTATAATAAGAGACCTGATAAAGAGCATTCTGTGGTGACAACGCCCTAAGATGCTCGCTGAAGCAATTGTATTTGAAAAGCGGAATTTCCCAACATTTTTCAAAAGCCAGAAATTTCAGCCCTTTTCCAAAATATGCAACCAATGTCATTTACCTCTGTTTCTGTCCCTTTTTTCACGTACAGTTCTCTCCCTTTCTTCAAGGTCTCTCCTGAAATCTCGCCCTCTCAGTTCATCTGATGTTCCTTGTCCTTCTTGTCTAGAAAATATTAACATAATGAGCCAAGTCATATAACAGGACCTCAGTGTATAGGTACATGTCCTAAAATTTCAAACACGTTAGTACAAACATTATTTGGGTCACGTGAATCACCGAAATACCGGAATACTACCGTAATACCGGAATACCTGTGAAAAATATTGGTATAACTGTGAAAGACACCAGTATTGGCTCTAATTATTCAATAAAGTAATATTATATCAACCTAATGGAAAAGGGATAATATTTTAACCTCAAATAATTTGCAAATTGTCTTTGAAGTGTTTTTTTTTTTTTTTTTATTTGAAAACATTGTTGATAGTCTGCTAAATCAGAGCTGAAATACGACCGGAATACCCGTGAAAAACGTGAATTACCTACACTTCAAACGAAAGGTACATACGACTTTTTGTATAAAACATTTGTCAACTGAGAGAATAATTTGTTCCGATTGATTTAGTTATGTATGATGTATATAAAAAAAATATATGGCCAGTAGTAATTCTCAAACATGACACACTAAATGTTTATCATTTACGCATGTTTGAAATTTATGCAGATTAAACAACCAATGCAATCATGATGAGTAACATCAGCCATACATCCATGGGGCTTGTATGAATATTATTTTAAATATAAATATATTAATATAAATAATGTGTTTCAGCAGCATGCCTTTATAAATATATAAGAATCGTTGCATCAGTGTGTGTAAATACTACAGATTACCGGAATACTTCGCGAAATTTTATATATGGCGCTCTCCCCGCAAAAAAGAGTAAAGTCTTATCTATTTCTTTGAACAGTAAATATCATTTAATTAAAATATAGAAAAATATATATTTTTTAATTTTTTTTTTTTACGGTTTTATTTACCTTTTTAAAATTTCTGTCAATACTAAAACGCCTAGATAAATAACCACTAATTCTACTAACAGCTCTGATATGACACTTTCTTTTAATTGAGGTGTTACGCAAACGACTTACATGTATGTTTTGCATCTTATGATAAGGCAGTGTCATATGGACATAATTTACTCATTTCTAAATTGCTTATATAATGTCTGATTTTAACCGGTTACCTCAGTCAATGATTTTGATTTGGGTTTTACAGCCCTTTCAAGAAATTTCACTTATACCGAGCCGATCGTTCACCGAAGGTGGGCGAAAAACGGAGAACCCGGAGAAAAACCACGTGACCATCCGTAAGCAGAACGGCTTTTCCACATATGACCCGAGCCAGGCTCGAACCACAGCGGTGAGAAACCTAATGGATTAAGAGTCAACTCTCTTATCCACTAGGCTACGGGGGCCCGTACCTCAGTCAATGACTAACCATGGCTAGATTTGCTGTATTTGGGGATTATGTCAGACGTCTAAATTTCCATTGTGTAGACAAAGGTTGTATGGTCATTCCTGGTACCGTGTAATGGTTTCACAAAGGTGGTTTGGGAACAGATTGAATGGACCAGTACCTCTATCAACGGGTGCTACACGAAGCAGCCGACATAGTCATTATCAATCTCAGGGGAATGATATCATCCCAGTTTCAACACCAGAAGAAATATTTAGGTGAATTTGTGGAATTGTTTATGATTCCGGTGTTAAATCAGTCTTTATTGCAGAAATTTTGACTAGGGGTGATTTCATGAAATGTCCGGGTTTGACCAAAACAGTATTCGGAAAACAAAGTTTCAGTGTTAACAAGAAACTGGCAAAAAATAAAAAAAAAAAATACAAAGAAAAACGAAAATCGTACTAAGTTTGCATGTTTTCATTTAAACATTCGCTGTGCTGAACAATCGCCGAAAATGTATGAAAGAAGCATAAAGAACCTTCGTTCATAAAGACACACATTAAAATCAAACGTTAAAAATTATTGTCGTAGATGTGATCTGATGTTTATTATTGGAGCGCTGTGGTGCAGTGGTAAAGCGTCGGACTCGAGATCGATAGGTACCGGGTTCGATCCCCACTAACAGCAAGTGTTGTTTCCTTGAGCAAGAGACTTTATCCACATTGCTTAGTACTGGTTTCTACCCAGGAAAAAAGAGGGCCACATGGAAGATTAGTACTAGATTACTAAATGTGTTACCCTCTATAAATAAGGTCGATTATTATTATTATTATTATTATTATTATTATTATTATTACCCGCACAGCTTCTTTGAATATTTTCCGTCATTGAACTGCTGATTAATTAATTCAATTATTAAACTTCTCTAATAGGGGTGTAACTGTTTGAAGTAGATGTGGCATTGTTACCCATTACTCGGTCATCTTTTGGAAATGTAGGCATTTATATGTTTGTTCCTAATGGGCCTACTAGCAGCAATTTTAATGAACATGTTTGGATTTTAATTAATATGACTGGATTAATTTAAATTCACACCTCGCAAACAGAGAAACGTACTTTTATGTTCTGCGGAAAGTAGTAATTAATGGTTATTTATCCAGGTGTTTTACTATTGACAGAAATTTTAAAAGGTAAATAAAACCGTAAAAAAGATTACAAAAATATTATATTTTTCTATTTTTTTTTTTTTTTTTATTAAGTAGTATTTACTGTTCAAAGAAATGGATACGACTTTACTTTTTTTTTTCGGGGAGAGCGCTATATATAAAATTTTGCGATGTGTTCCGGTAATCGGTAATATTTACACAGACTGATGCAACGATTCTCATATTTATGAAGGCATGCTGCTGGAACACATTATTTATATTAATATATTACATGCATAACCAAGAAATACCATGATTTCTACCAGACATAAAACTGGTATTTTCCTTGTTTTCTAAGAAGAAATATTTCCTCTTAGCCGGGGAAATAAATCTCTTTAACCGGAACTACTTTTTTTTGTAACATATGAATAGCCTAGATTTTGACCCTGCTGTCAATATCATTTAGGATAAAAACAAAAGCTATCCTAAATATATTATTTATTACTACGCCGACCCAAAATAGAAATGACAGCGTAAACAAACTGGCAGACTAGACTTGCCACAAAAACCTCTTAAATGGTGTACTCTATTGCGGTGCTCGTTTCTTTATCGGATTTTTTTACCTCCCTCGGTTTATAAATCCCATATTTAAAGTAGGAGAATGAATAAACACTAAATATTTATATTATATATAAAATGATATTCATACAAGCTCCATGGATGTAAGGATGACGTTACTCATCATGATTGCATTTGTTGTTTAATCTGCGTAAGTTTCAAACATGCGTAAATGATAAACTTTTTAAAGAGCACAGTACGTAGCTTTGACTCTGGAGATGGCAGCTGTATGCTATATGTTATAACATTGAAAGAATTCAATCATACATAATGTGAAGCTCTTGACCTCAAAGGTCAGGAACAGGTGCAGGGATTGAGCTAATTAAAACTGTAGCCCTATAACTATCACCTTAGACCAGTGAAATCAATCAGTCTTTATAATATAAGCAAAAATGACATTTGTATGAAAAGTCTGTTACCTTGACTTAAAAGCCATACACCAGCTTGGGGATGGTGCCGAGAAAAACTTTAGACCTATATATACCATCATGCTTAATTTTAATGAAACCAACGAAAGGGTCTTCATAATATAGCTATATAACTTTTAATGAAAATTTTAATGTGACCTGCCTACTCAATGTCCTCTACATATCGGTAAAATATCACAAAAATATCTTAAAGAATTTTTTGAGTTTTTGCCCACATAAGATTTAAATAACCAAGGGCAAAAACTACAGAATGGAGTCAGTTAGAGTGTCATTCGTGAATGTGATATGCCTACTCAATGTCCTCTACATACTGGTGAAGTATCATGAAAATATCTAAATGTGTTTAAAGCACAAAATATTTACAATTTCGGAGACAAGGGGATATAACTCATGGACCAAGTCACTTAGAGTTGTCTTTCTTGTACCGGACACACCTACCAAATGCCCTCTACAACCTGACAGAGTTTCATGAAAATAGCTCAAAGGGTACTTAGGAGTTATAGGGTGCACAATAATGCGTTTATGGACAGACAGATGGATGGATAGACGGATAGATTCCATGCTGATAGCTATATTCTATTAGTAGGAGGATAACAAAATTCAACAAAAGCCTTGATGGTAAAGATATATAAACTTAGATGCAATTTTTTTTACTTTTATATGAAATTTCTAAGTCTGTGACCTTGACCTCAAGGTCATACCCCGGGATGGGGATCCTGCTGAGTATAACTCTAGACCTATATCTATCAACATGTAAAATATAAAAGAAATTCCTCAAAGGGTCTTGATGGTATAGCTATATAAACATAAACACAAACATTTTTACTTTTTTATGAAAATTCTAAGTCTGTGACCTTGACCCCAAGGTTATCCCCCGGGGTAGGATTGGTGCTGATAAAAATTTAGGCCCTATATCTACCATCAGGCCAAATATGAATGAAATCTATCAAAGGGTCTTCATAATATAAGGTCTTATAAACTTTAACGTAAAAAACTTTGACCCTAAGACAAAAATAAAGTATGAATGAATAATGCTTCAGCGGACGGATGGACTGATAGCTATATCTGCTCAACCTTTCAGTTAGGGGATAATGAAATTTAATAAAAGGTCTTGATGATATGGCTATATAAACTTAAACGCAAAAAATTTTACTTTTATATGAAAATTCTAAGTTTGTGACCTTGACCTCGGTCACACCCGGGGTGGGGATCATGCTGAGTAAGACTCTAGGCCGATATCTACCAACATGTCAAATATAAATGAAATTCCTCAAGGGTCTTGATGATATAACGATATAAACTTAAACACAAAAAACTTTGTGGGGATGGTGCTGATAAAAACTTAAGACCTATATCTACCACCATGCCAAATATGAACTAGATCGGGCAGTTGATGGCACACCATCACAAATCCCCACGCTTGTTAATATTTGACCTTTTGACCCCTCCCCTGGGCCCCTGGGGGCAGGGCCAAAAATAAACGTGCTCTTGCATGCCCCACTTGTGTAAGCAAGCCACTCACCAAATTTGGTTGGATTCTGTCCAGCGGTTTGGGAGGAGATAGCACAACGGACAGACGGACGGCGATAACAATATCCCCGACGCAAGCGTAAGGATAATGAAATCCATCAAAGGGTCTTCAAAATATGAGGTCTTATAAACTTTAACGCAAAAACTTTGACCCTGTGACGGAAAGACGAATGAACAAACATACATACGAACAAACGAACGGAAAAGCAAAAACAATATAACCCCACATACTTCGTATGTCTGGGGTATAAAAATTCATGTATTGTGGAAAAGAGGAGAAATTGCTCCTTAGGAGCAATTTCTCCTCTTTTCCACAATATTTTTTACCTGTTGTTAGATTTTCATGTTTAGGCAGGGACCAGATTTTCACTTCGAGATAAGCGATTTTCGAGATAAGCGAGGTCGAGGTAATGAGAGTCAACTGTATTTTTAAAGTTATCCGTTTCAAAAACTACATGTAGTTGATGGAATGGTAAAAGATGTAGAGTCTGATCAGGAGCAGTCTGATCTGGGTGTCTGCACTGTTTGTATATGCTATTTTATCATGAACAAATTCTTGCTATTTAGAGTAGAAACCTTTTCAGAAGGGACTCTGTGTGCAGGAATGCAAACAGGAAGTCTGAAAATGTCTCCCTTGTTCAAATGGCAGAAATCCTACCAAGTATATCAAGTCCTCATAAAGAATATTTGAAGTATATGCTGGCGAAAAACAAAATCAGAACGCATAGAAACCTAGGTTGATCTAGCGTACTGTATTTACCCACGGGCCTGTGTAAACAGTGTACACCCAGCCAGACTAGACCAACAGCAACAGATAAGGCACTTTTTTCACCCAAAAATGTTGATATCTTTCTTATTTCTCCATGAAAACATATGTTGTGGGTACTCATTAGAAGCGCCTCGCAACATATGTTTTCATGGAGAAATAAGAAAGATATTATGTGGATACCCCCTATTATCTGTAGCTATGCAGACCTGGGCCCAGTTGTTCAAAGCGTCGTTAGCTTAACAAGCTCGTTAAGGGCCATTTCGTTAACTATTTTAGCAGATTCAATATACAATTTTCTGAAATTTTTTGCTGAAAAAATGTGAGTAGCTTTTGCACTGCAAAAGCTACTCACATTTTTTCAGCAAAAAATTTCAGCATATTTGCGTATCACTCGATGTAAATTTTAACGAATCGTTAACTAACGATATCGTTAGCTTTGAACAACTGGGCCCTGCTTTCTGTGGTGTCTGATGAGCATCTTCACTGTTCACCAGTGCAGTGCAATTGTAAGACACATCAATGGGTAGTAAAGTGTTCAAACTTTAGGAGAAGCAGTGTAAGGAATAAGGGTATCTGAATATCTGCTGTAAACAGGGTATGAAAAACAAGAGGACTATGATGGTCCTATATCGCTCACCTGAGCAAGGAGATTTGCATACTAACTCAAGTACACTGCTTTAAGATTTATGTCTAAATTTTATGATCAAGAGAAACATGATGGTCCAATATTTCTGATATACTGAAATTAGTCCAGTGGTTTCCCACAAGAAGATTTTTAAAATTTTCTATACAGATATAGAGGGAAAATAACCCCTGCCCCCTGGTGGCCATGTTTTTTCGACGAATTATGATCGCTTGAACAATCTTGACAGAGGGTTACCAAAGGAACAGTTCTACTATATATTGAAGTTGGTCCAGTGGTTTCTGATAAGAAGATTTTTAAAGTTTTCTATATAGACATACAGGAAAAATAAGCCTTGCCCTCTGGCAGCCATGTTTTTTGATGAATCATGATGGCTTGAACAATCTTGGTAGAGGGTCAACAAAAGAAACATTTCTGCCAAATTATATTGACATCGGTCCAGTGGTTTCTGACAAGAAGATTTTTAAAGTTTTCTATATAGATATACAGGGAAAATAAGCCACACCCCCTATCGGCCATGTTTTCTGATTCTTGAACAATCTTGATAGAGGGTCACTACAGGAACATTTCTGCCAAGTTATATTAAAACTTGGTCCAGTGGTTTCTGACAGAAGATTTTTAACGTTTTCTATATAGATATATAGGGAACATAAGCCTCACCCCCTGGCGGCCATGTTTTTTGACGAATCATGATGTCCTGAATAATCTTGGTAGAAGGTCACCAAAGGAACATTTCTGCCAAATTATATTGAAATTGGTCCAGTAGTGGTTTCTGACAAGAAGATTTTTTAATCTTTTCTATAAAGATATATAGGGAAAATAAGCCCTGCCCCCTGGCCGCCATGTTTTTTGACGAATCATGACAGCTTGAACAATCTTGGTAGAGGGTTACCAAAGGAACATTTCTGCCAAATTATATTGAAATCGGTTCTTTGGTTTCTGACAAGAAGATTTTTAAGGTTTTTCTTTTGGTTGCTATGGCAATCAGAATCCTGCATGGATTCCAAATCTTTGAATAATTTTGAATCAGTACCACCCAAGGATCATTCCTGTGGAATTTGGTTAAAATTGGCTCAGCGGTTTAGGGGGAGATGTTGTTCAAAGAAATTATGGATGGACAGACGGACGACAACGACAGAGTGATCACAATAGCTCCCCTCAAGCTTTCGGCTCAGGTGAGCTAAAACGGGAAGTTTTTCTCAGTCCTTATACTGAAGTAATCTGTGTATATATTTTTTCTTAATTCTCTCTGAAAACATATGTTGTGGGTACTCCTTAGAAGCATCTCAGCACGGACTTCAAATAAGTACCCACAACATGTTTTCATGGTCATCAGAAGAGCTCAGCTAGGCACTTCTAAGGAGTACCCATATGTTTTTTGAGAAGAAATAGAAAACAAGGGGGGCCATAATGGCCCTGTAACGCTCACCTAAAAATCATAACACTTGGAGAACCTGACCCATAAATGATCAAGGCAAACATTCTGACCAATATTCATGATGATTATATTAACAAGTAAGACCATGTAGCATGCCTAATGGACCATGAAATATAAATCAAGGTTAAATATGAATGACTGCACTCAAGAGGCCATGCTAAGTATCACTGGCTATAGGACCAATAATTACTGAGAAACTGACCTAAATGCATAAACTTAACAAAGTCAGTGGACTGTGGAATATAGGTCAAGGTCAAATATAGATGACTGCATTCAAAAGGCCCTGCTAAGATGGCTGCAAGTGCCAAGTATCACTGCTGTGTAGGACCAACAGTTACTGAGAAAGTGACTTAAAGGGAAAAACTTAAGAAAGTCACTGGACCATGAAATATAGGTCATAAGTGACCCAAGTCCAAACTTGACCAAGGACTCATCATGACAAACATTTTGAGCAAGATTCAGGATGATCGCACCCGTTTAGGGCCCTGGTTTCAGAGAAGATTTTTCTTTAAGTTTTTAGCTATATTAATAAATGACCCCCAGGACATGGCCAGTTTGGACTCCAGGGGCTTGATTGGTAGGCTTTAAGTAGGAGACTACCAAACATTACTACAGAGAGGATCTTACATGAGTGGTCATTTAATATGAAATTTATGAAACGCTTGGGTAATTTTGGGGTATTTTACGAGCCTTGGCGAGCAAAATACCGAAATTACCCAACGAGTTTCATAAATTTCATATTAAATGACCACCAATGTAGGATTCTGTTTATCACATGGCCCTTCCGATGACAAAAAAAAAAATGCACAAAATATATTAAGATAACGGCTTCCCATAGTTAAGTGGAACAGCTCACTACCAAGGATTCAATAGCACCTCGCAACAAAAATAGTTGGCATATTATTTGATAAGTACCAAAAATAACTAGAAACAAGATAAATATGCCATTTATTACTTCATTAAACTGTAGGAATTAATGTTGATTTTTATTTGAGCTAATATATATTTCATTTGAATAAATGAATTTAAAAATAAATATGCCCTTCAACGTCATTCAACGAGTCAATATGTCACTGAGAATCAGTAGGGAAATCCCCCGAAGTCAGCTGTCGTATTTAAAGGTCATTGACCTAGATCAATACAATTTATACGGTGGTTGATACACCCAAGTAAATGACACACTGTGATTGTGTTGTGACTTCCCCTTCCATCGGTCTGACATTTATCGTTCATCTCAAAATCATCTTAAAATTGAAGGCAGGATCTCTTTCAAAAGTGAAAGTTGTATCGGCGAACGCGGACACCATCTTGGTTGCTATCAATAAGCAGAGTAATACCAGTATTAATGAGGGTAATTAGGCTAACCAATGGGAAGCCTTGCAGGTGTTATAACACATGTGGTTATATGATTTTCAGTGATTTTTTTACAATTTTGCCTTTATGGGTCCTGGGACTCGCTAGGTCCAGAATTCATGCATCCCAAACTCAAACTATGCATCCAGTCTAGGACTCGTGGTGAAATATTTTGTTGCGTCCTAGACTTTTCATTTAAACTTGTGTAACAGTGTTTTATAATTACTTTCTTAGTATTTTAATAGAGTTCTCACTAGGATTTTGAAAGCAGGAGTTTAAGAATCCATCTCTGAGAAAAGTTGGAGTTAAAATTGAAAAGTAGGAGTTTGACCTAGAAAACTTGGAGTTTTCGGCTAAATATGAAAACTTAATATTTAAGGACATTGTCTGGACAACTTCATTTTTCAACATAGTTAACCTTGACCACTGAGTGTCTGGTAAGGATCCAAAAGCTTTTGGGGCTTAGGAAATAGTGACAGGACTTCCATTAACTTCCAGACTCAGGAAGTCCCAGACTTCCTACCCCTCAAATTTGGAAGTCCCACAGGAAAATCTAGGAAGTCTCACTTTTTTCCCTATTGCGGCAGTCTGCCCTTTCTTTAGCAGAACAGAGGTTCTTAATTCAGTGTCACACAGAATCATCACGATATAAACTTCTCTTAGATGTGTTTTAAACATATCCTTATCGCTTATTAAAATTCGATAGCATCTTTTTGGAAAGCCTGTACTTGTATGTCGGACCTTAGAGAAAGCATCAACATTGGTCCAACTTCGTGTTCGTTTCAAAGCCCAGAGAAAGAAAAAAAAGAAAACAAAATATATGAGAGAAAACACCCAAAACATGTTTTCTTAAAAACAAACTATGCTGAAATTATTTTGCAGAAATGTATTTAATGAAATATTTGCTCAGATTGAAGCTGATCAACACGAGCGAGCGAGTTGCTTACTTCACAAAAAATGTGGGAAAACAGCGCCGACTCGTGCAACAACAAACAAATAAAAGGCAACTCTCGATGAGTTACCAATAGCAATACGTTCGTTCGCGGAGAATAGCAAGCAAAACCATCGCAATTCGCCTATATTTAGACTTACTTTGCGTCTTTTCCGCGCTGGTAAACAGCGCAGCCGGAACAAGGCTACGAATTTAGAAACGGGTTTTCCGAAAATTTTGACGAAAAATATGTTTTCTTCTCATTTGAAAATTGCTTTTGTTGTCATGACAAACATGAGCTTCTAAATTCGAATAGATTTAAATTTGCGTTCTGTGCATAATTGTTATTTATTTATTTAATTTCACTTGGTAACTCCCGGAAGTGTTGAGGTTTTTCAGACGACACACGTTCTTAGCAAAATAATAATTTAAGATTTTAAGATGTGAATATTTAAATATAATAATGACTTCATATAATTTCACTGAATATTTTCGGGTGTCGCAGAAGAAAGTTTAATTGTACAAACATCAATTAATCAACTCAGCAGGCGTGACAAATACACACAGTGATCACGCAGCCATCAAAAGGGTGTCGCGACGCTTGACACCGATGTCAATAAAACTCCCGCAAGCGGAAAGTGGGAAGTCCTTAAAGCTCAGTCAACACAGGTAGCGAATTTCCAATAAGTAGGTGGGGCAAACATCATACAACTCGTTAAAAGTGGGAGGGCTTTTTGACAATTTTTGGACATCTCGGGTATCGATTTCGACGGACAGTTTGGACGTCCGGTGGCAATAGAGCGTAAATGAGAATCCTCGGAAGGAAATTTTACGCGTACAAAAGCAAAAATAGGTGTAAAAATACGCCGGATTCGGCGTTTCCGAGAACTCTGTTTTAATTGGATGTGCAATAAAAGTAAATAGTGGTGACTGAGTTGCTTTAATTCTTTCCAGAAAACTTCCTGAGAAATATGAAACTACAGTACCACTGTCTATTAAAACTGAAGTGTTAAGAAAATGTTTTCACCTATAGGCTACAGGTTTATGAAAATGTTTTCATAAAACTTCAGTTTTTGTGACAGATGATCGAATACCTGTGATACATAATTATGGACAGACATTTTTTTCTGTTTTGACTAGACCGTAATACAAAGCAGAGACTTTTTTTGTCTGTTGCTTTGTGGGTTCAGTTTGGAACTGGGGGTTTTCGTTATCGAGATCGCTGTCATCGGCCACAGACATTGTTGTCCATGTCAGTCTGATTTGCTGACCTGGCAGACCGTACAGCGTTTGCTGTAAGGGGTCTAGTTTTATTATCTTTTTAGGGTGCATCTTTTTCTTCTTTCAAAAGATAAACAAAAAAAAAACAAAACAAAAAACGATCGCTGTTTCCTGTTGACAATTGCAAGGTCAAACAGTGTTACGATAAAAGTTCTCAACAGACTAAAAACCAATACTTTAGTGTCCGCTTCGGTTTCCTCCAGTACTGGACAACTTGGTATTGATTATTTGACTGTATAGGTAAAATCGGTGTACCGTAGAGATACGAAGCCTTTCAGTATTGGCTTTTACCAAATACTGTACTGAAACACCGTTTGCGCATTCGCTTTTTTTCCGAAAATGAAAGTAGATTTCAAGAAGTAAAACGTACGTACATTCGAGAATTTTATGAGCCCACGGGACTCACCGAGGCTAATTTTTTGCATCCTCTGGCGAAATTATGCGTACAGGACGCAAGACGCACGCCTAAAAAAATCACTGGATTTTTATGACATGGGTTATTTCACTGAACAACTTGACGGTCATGTGATAAATACTAAATATATAAGCTGTAGGCCTCATGGTTTCAGAAAAGAAGATTTTTTAAGTTTATCCCATTATAAGTCTATGGGAGCTTATGACCCCCGAGACATGGCTAATTTAGACCCGAGGGGCATAGTTGGCAGGATTTATGTAGGAGACCACTAAACATTGCTACAAACAAAATATGTTAACTCTGGGCCTCATGTCTTCAGAGAAAAAGATTTTTAAGGGTTCTTTAGCTACATATTCTATATAAACAAATGACCCCCCTGGGGCATGGCCAGTTTGGGTCCCAGGAACTTGATTGGCAGGTTTATGTAGGGGACCATTAAACATTGCTTCATACTAAATACATGTATATAAGCGGTGGGCCTCATGGTTTCAGAAGATTTTTTTAGTTTTTCCCATTATAAGTCTTTGGGAGCTAATGGCCCCTGGGGCGTGGCCAGTTTAGGCCCCCCAGGGCTTGATTGGCAGGATTTATGTAGGTGACCACTAAACGTTGCTACATATTAAATATATAAGCTGTAGGCCTCATGGCTTCAGAGATGAAGATTTTTTAAGTTTTTCCCATTATAAGTCTATAAAAGCTAATGACCCCTGGAGCGTGGCCAATTTGGACCCAAAGGGCATGGTTGGCAGGATTAATGTAGGAGACCACTAAATATTGCTACATACTAAATCTGTTAGCTCTGAGCCTCATGGTTACAGAAAAGATTTTTGAAAGTTCTTTAGCTATTTTCCTCTATATATACATATGACCCCCTAGGGTGTGGCCAGTTTGGACCCCAGCGGCTTGTTTGGCAGGAATTACATACGGGACCACTAAACATTGCTACATATAAATATATAAGCTGTGGGCCTCATGGTTTCAGAGAAGAAGTTTTTTTAAGTTTTTTCCATTATAAGTCTATGGGAGCTATTGACCCCCAGGGTGTGGCCAATTCAGACCCCTGGGGCTTGATTGGCAGGATTTAGGTAGGAGTCAACATACTAAATCTGTTAGCTCTGGGCCTCATGGTTTCAGAGAGGACGATTTGCTATACAGTTCTAAATAAACATATGACCCCCTGGGATGTGGCCAGTTAGGAACCTAGGGGCTCGATTGGAAGGATTTATGCAGGGGACCACTAAACATTACTACATACTAAATATATAAGCCGTGGGCCTCATGGTTTCAGAGAAGAAGATTTTTGTTTTTCCCATTATAAGTCTATGGGAGCTAATGACCCCCAGGGTGTGGCCAGTTTGGACCCCAGGGGCTTGATTGGCAGGATTTATGTAGGGGACCACTGAATAATGCTACATACTAATTATATAAGCCGTGGGCCTCATGGTTTCTGAGAAGAAGATATTTTAAGTTTTCTCCATTATAAGTCTATGGGAGCTCTATATGGGCATGGCGGCCATCTTGATTTATGGACCATGACTATTTTTACATATTTTCAATCCCCCCTTTAACACAAGGCTCCATATGAAGTCTGAAGAAATTTGGCCCAGGGGTTTCAGAGAAGAAAGCGTTCAAAGGTGTGAACAGACGGATGAACGGGCGTTCTCACAAACGGACATTTATGTGGCTAGTCATCAGCATAAAAAAATACATAAGTGGCAAAATCTCTTAAGCGGCAAGCCACATAAGAGCAAATTTTTGCCAACTTGAATGCACTTGAACTCTACAGAACAAATCACATTTTTACTCAGGACTGACTACTTAAGTGGCAAAATGTCCAAATTTTTAGCCACCTATGTACAGACCTTGCCCTGTGTACGGACAGATGGACTGACAAGGAGTGATCACAATAGCTCATCCTGAGGCTTCTGCTCAGGTGAGCTAAAAAAACATCATTTCTTTCTGGCTGAAAAAAGTCTTATCTAGAGCTATGAAAGTGATCTGTGTACAAACCTATATTTGAGTTTTGTGTGGGCAGGCAGATCTCTGCTAGAGTACTGTTTTGATAAAGCACTCAAATCACCACCCTCGCCCTTGCCTTTTCCTCCCCGAGCAGGCTCAAATGTGGGCCTAGCTGCAGTTGTCATGGCGAATCAAACTCCTGTTAAGTAATATAACAAGAAACCAATCAGAGAGATATATATAACATATGGCTCTTGTAATGAGTACCCAAAATATACATTTTTGTGGCAAATAATGACAAACATCGGTACTTTTCAGCAGTAAAAAAGTACCCTATCTGGAGCTATGAGGTAAGTAAGACTGAAACTGTGGGTTGAATGCATTGGCCTTATCAACATCTCAGACATAGTACTTAGTACAAGGCCTAGAAAGTAGAAATATCCGTGTAAAACTTATGCAGTATCATATACTGTTGTTGTGGGTAGTTTCAGGGTATCATTTTATGCTACTGTACGGTATTTCAAATTTGAAAATATATCTTAAGATATATTTTACCAACAATTTACCTTTATAAACAATTTTAAACTCATAAAATTTTCCATTGAATCATTTCAACAAATTAATATTTTTGATTGATGGATAATATATTTTTTCTACCTAAAATAGCATTTGCCATTGGTTAATGATATCTGCTAAGATCAGCAATTCTTGAATTGTGATATCTGTTGAATAATTACAACCATCATGGCTTTGGAAAGAGACTTTCCTGTGAGACCCAGCTACTCTCAACAATCCAGGAGACAGCACTATCAACCACAAGGGGGAAGCAGGTAGATGTCATACTGCTTGACTTTGCCAAAGTTTTTGACAAAATCCCCCAATACAAGACTCCTCCATAAGCTTGACTTCTAGAGGATGAGGAACCAAACCAAAAAGTGGATTGAATCCTTCTTACTAAAAAGAAGCCACCAAGTAATCCTAGATAAAGTTAGATCTGACACTACAAAGGTCCTGTCAGGAGTCCCCCCAGGGGACAGTTCTCAGACCTCTCTTGTACTTGTGCTTCATCAATGACCTACCTGAATCAACATGGTCAAAGCCCAATCTAAATGTTGTTGTTGTTTTAACTAAATACATGGCACAAGAATCTCATAATAAAATGGTTAAAAAATATCTAGACTACAGGTACATGTATATAGAATCTAAGGTCATTTTTCTTTATAGAAATATGGCCATCTATGATCATTTTCCAAGATTTACCTACATTTAATTTGTACATTTTTGTTTAACATGTGTTCCCATCAAAGACTCAAATCAGCCTGTGCATCTGTGCAGTCTGAGCAGTCTCTGTTGTCTGCATGAAGAATCTTTGCATCCTTGGCTATCCAAAACGTACTCAAAGAAGATTCTGATCAGATTGCATGAATGAGCAGGCGCACATGTCTGAAGGTATGTTTTCTGCAGTTGCAGCTCATACATACATAGATAAGAAAGGTATCCACATAATATTTTTTCTGTTTTGTCCCATGAAAACATGAGTTGTGGGTATTTATTCGTTGAGGTGCTTCTAGTGAGTACAAATGTACCACAACATATATTTTCATGGAGGAATAAGAAAAATTTCTGTACTTTTTGTTTCTGGAGCTATGTATGTAGATTGTATATGCCACATTATGTAATACTTATCAGCAACATGGCTTATTCATGTTGAAAATCTAGTTAGAAGATGGCCCTGTATTGCTCACTTGAATACCAGACAAGTGACCCCTAGGGTAGAGCCATTTTTTACCCCAGGACTGTAATTTGAACAAGTCAATTTGATACTTCCAATGAAGTTTCGAGTCGACTGGCCTTTCGGTTCAGGAGAAAAGTCCAAAAGGATTGCCTTTTGAAACAAAGATTTTAAGAACACACAAAATCACGAAAATTGGAGACCCTGTTTGATTGAGTCTCTTCATATGCAACACTAGTTTACGAGGCTGCATATGCCCCCTAGTGCTGGCTAAAGCGGTATTCGATTTTCAAAATAACCAGGATAGGCTCAATAATCCAAACGAAATAAAATATAACTTGCATTATGATGATGTACGGGGAGACTTTTTATGGCCCCCACACGGCACAACACCAGTTACAGTACATGTAGTAGGTTTGAAATAGATTTTCAAGATGGCAACCATGGCGGCCATCTTGGTTTTCCCGTTGGAATGATTTTAGCTATTTTCAATCTACAAGTCGACCCAACACTTCCTATCCAGTTTGAGTCAATTGGCCTTACGGTTCAGGAAGTAGAAGTTGAAAATAAATTTTCAAGATGGCAGCCATGTCTCGTGATTTTGTGTGTTCTTTGTTTCCACTCTTCTCCTGAACCGAAAGGCAAGTCGACTTGAAACTTCATTGGAAGTATCAAATTGACTTATTCAAATTACAGCCCTGGGATAAAAAATGAAGTTTTTTAAAAGTAAAACATATTTTAACGAGTAATACTTAACCTATAGATAATGTGCTATTCTATTCTGTTTTCACACCTTCCACAGAAAAAAACGACCTTTCAGTCGTTAATTAAAGTCTTAAACCAGAAGGTCCCTTAGGCAGTTACCTGTGTGACGTAACTCTTCCCGCTCAATTGACCACGTGTCAGTTTCTTTTATGTGTAAAACAATAGACACAATTAGGAGAGATAAGCGAGGGTGGGCGGAGGGAGATAATTGATTATCTATAGGTTAAGTATTACTCGTTAAAATATGTTTTACTTTTAAAAAACTTCATTTTAACTTCATAATACATTAACCTATAGATAATGTGCTAGAATTTGCAGAATAGGAGGGAGGTGCTCTCCTAATTCTAACACCAATAATATCTCACCACTTCTGGTTAAGACTCAGGAAACTCAAAGGAATCAGATACATTCTAATTCTATATTTAATAGAAAGAATGATCTAGATTCACAAAATAGCATACCTTTAAGGTGTTATGATCTAACAACCTTATATATTAGTAGACTCTAGAGGAAGCCAGTTCTTAAGTCTCAGAGACCTAACATTGGCCCCCCCCCCCCCCCCACCCTCTTTTTTTCTTTTTGGGAAACAACAATTGGCTTCAAAAAGAAAAGGGAGTCATTGAGACATTGAGACATAACATAAATATTCCATCGCAAAGTAAGCTAGGAATATAGAAATATTTTGAAAACAAAATTTGTAAAACAAAAAGCCAAGACCATACACTGTAAGTAGTCGATGTAGGATCTTGAATAAATAAGGAAAAGTCTACTCGGTGGAGTTTCCTATAGATAACTGACATATGTAGATATTTTGGATAAAATTCTAGATATGTGAAGCTATGTAATTGTAATAGTCTAAGCTATTAGAATTATAAACTAATTAAATTCTGTTAATTGGAGCGACAGGACAGTTTCCGATGAACAGACACAGTCTTAAAATAACCATAATGTGTAATTATTTCCCTTGATCAAATTAAAGAAGGGGAGATAATAAAAGTAGATGGAGTTAACTTAACTATAACTAAGTTATCCATCAGAAGAAAAAAGGTATAGACAAACATAATGGTTAAAACTATTGCTAGACTAATTGTATAACGAATTTTTAGTCAAGCAATAAAATACTACAGAGTTTGCATATAACTGCTGGGAAGAAAAAAAAAAAACCTAAACCATTGATAATTAGTTTTGTCATAGACATATAAAAGCGTTTGATGTCCTGACAAAAAAATAAAGAATAAACTGTCAACATCATAACTAAAGAGTTTGACAGAGAATAAGAGAGATAAGAATAAGGTTGATCGCAGCAAACTGTATGACGGTCATAGTTTGGCTAAATCTTACCGTATTGATAAGATTAAGCAATAATAAATAAGCTGGATAGAATCTTTCTATACCAGAAGATTGCCATGAAAAGTACTCCTGAGTAAATAATCATGGAAATCAAGAAATGTTAAAAATCCACTTTGATACGAATCAAAATGTTCATAAAAAGAGAAGGACTCAGAGAAAAAGTAATAGTGTGATAATCTCTGAAGAAAGATTATACAATAATACTGATTATTAATCTCAAAAAACACTTAATTTAAAAGTTAAGAGATAGTATTACTATTCTATACGCATATTTAAGAATAGTAAGAAATATATTAATACTAAATAAAAATTATCCTACTGAACAAAATTCCCGCTATAAATCATAGGTTAAGCGTAACTATTATTTAAGCAAGGAATTATTAAACATATAACTCTCTATAAAATTACTGCCCGGAAATTTTATAGATAAACATTCAATCAAATTTTTAGAATTGAATATTAATAGAATAAAATCTATGTCTGCATAATTGGTAATTCCTGAAATATCAAATTACGTACTCGCAAATGAGTTCAGGAAGAAAATACATATATATACTCTCGAGATCTATGTGTAAACCATAGAGAGTAATAATATTATTACCGCGATCCCTGACGGAAGGGTAAAAACATGTATATGAAAGAGATAATAATTAATTTAACGTCATATAGGTTTAAGATAAAATTTGTTTAATCTTTAACCAATATGCAGCAACAGTGACTCGATATTCTGTATTCGTACGTAGCAAAGGAGTACTTAGTCATTAGAATTTTGAATGATTGAAATAGAGATAATGGGATCTAAAAGGATGTATCTCCATGAACTGAATCGAAGGATAATATCCATTCTAAAAAACTAGGGCTTGTTTTAGGCTTAGTTTAACAAGCGTAGAATTGAATTATTTTCAAGTATTCATGAAGTCGTTATGCTCTGAATACTGAGAAAAATGTTAAAATATTGTTTAGGAAATAAAAAAGTGACTGTTCCACAATGTTAGCTAGATTTAAACCTGGAACGTAGCGAGAAGGTCAATCTAATTTAAAAGTAAGATGAGAAAGATAAATAATGAAGATAGATATATAAATATCGGAATAATATATTATCTCCAACAATTATCAAATAATCTGAATGTTTAAAAGCATAAATACTACTCGAAAGTTTATTTACCGAATGTATAATCGGAGAAAACTTTCAGTATGTTCAAAAACGTATCACAAAAGTAAGATCTGACCAGGAACGTAGGTGCAGCACTTACTAAGTTGTGAAGTTAATATAAACATATTTTATATTATAAACTGAAGCAGTGCATTTCAAAATCATCGACATCTTGAAATGACTTATTGTGTGGAAAAATAAATAAATATCCAGTTTCGGAAAAGATATTTATCTATATATATAGACCATTTTTGATGCGGACTGGAAATCAAGATATTAATCTTTGCATTATTCGCAAACTGAACTTGAACTCTTAGCGAGAATTACTAAGATCCCTTTAACGAATGTAAACATAAAGAAGGGGTAAAGAGATAATTAAGTGTATCTTAATTCTTTACCGGCTCGTAATTAAGGATGTTTTCCCTTTTGTCTAAGCCTAGACTATAAATTGATTAATATAATTATAATAATATCTGCTAATATGAGGTAACTCTCGTTAATTAACCTCTGAGCATATATCAAAAATATATATCAACATAATCTAGAGCTTCGGTAAGTTTAGAGGAAGGAAATGATTGACTTTGGCAGTTTCTGAATAGTTACAAAGTCAATAAAACAAAATATCAAAAGGAAAGTATTGTATATAAAATCTAATTTAGGCAATAATAATCTGTCACGTACTGAATAATTAATGCCTGTACTAAATATGTATCCATTGTCAATACCAAAGTGCAAGAAAATTTTGATTGACATGGACTCTAGTTATAAATAAAATATTAGAGGTATAGAGCTAGTCGAAGCAAAACTATTCCTCAGTAAGATAAAGTAGACCTATAATATACGAGGATTAATTGGGTCTAGAATTATAATCATAATAAAATTATTATTCCAATATGAAGAATCTTCAGCGTAATAGATTCTTACTGAGGCAAAAATATCTGGTATATTGCTATCGTAGTCTTAAATGATCCAGAAGAAAAAATAAAACAGGCAAAGTAAAGAACGTATCGAATTATATCTATGCCTAAATATAAGATTTTTTTCTTATTTATTATTTTATAGCAGAGTTTAGACAGAGCACGACTGACCTAGACTCTAATATAATCAATCAAAAGATAGTATAAAATAGAATAATAGCTTATCGGATCAACTATTTTCCATGTAGAAAAGGCAAAAGGAAAATATGTACCTCAACTAGAATTTTAAATCGTAGTAATCTAGAGAGGTAGCGAATAAATAAATAAACTGTTAATTTATTTATCTGGTTGGTGTAAATTTCCGATACCTTAAGAATGAAAAATTAATAGAAAGTAGAAAAGATCGATTGCTACTTTCTTGTCAATTTACTCCTTAGATTACATGCTGATTACATATCGGAGCATGTAGAAGAAAAACAGGGGAGGAAAGAAGAAAATTTTTTTTATATTTCGTGTATATTTTTCTTCTTATAAATAACGATAGTTTTATAGTTCACCTTTGCCCTAGAGCCGAATAAGGTGAATATGTAAGAAGTTAATCTCTTTGTAGCGAATAAAAGAGATATAATTATAGCTGGAAGTATCTTCTACACTTAGTGAATGAATTGCGAATTTGATCGTAACCGATAATTCTTAATTCATTTTCAATAATAAATATATATATAGAATTTAAGTCAAGTTCAAAAGTGACTGGACAGAATTCAACAATATAAATGGCTACTAGGTATTAGAACCCATCGCTGTCATTCAATAACCTATAATCCAAGACTTTACATGTCTATAGTGGTTATAAATGAATATATGTTGAGCGAGTACTAGTGACTACTACTCGCACACTAGTAATCCGACACAAAGTCTACGAAACTACTGCCCGGTGGAATTTCGTTAGAATGACCTGGCACTACTCTACGAAGTGCCTCCCGATGAAATTTTGTTAGAGCCGGAATTTAACCGCTTTCTAGCGAATTAAAGAGATAAAACATCATTTGAATGACCTGGCACTAGTCTACGAACTGCTGCCCGGTAAGAATTTTGTTATAGTCTGAAGTTTAACTCTTTCTAGCGGATAAAAGAGATAAAACATAAGTTAATTTAAAATATTAATGGAATTACACACCTATAATAAGTCAATGGAATATTAAAGATTCTAGTCTGATTTGGGAAAGACAGTACAGAATTTTTTTGTATAAAAAGTTATTATGTATTTCACTTAATAACCTATATCCATTGACTTAAACGTGAATGGAGCTCTATGAACGATAATAGATTGTTCGGGAATTAGTAATCATTATTTTGACACTAGTTACCCGACACAATGACCGGACACTAATATTCGTAACTGTTGCCCGGTAAAGTTACAAGTAATTTGACAAATTGATCGGATAGTAGTATTCGTAACTCTAGTCCAATGAAAAAGGGAGATTATATATGAAAACTGAGCGGGCACAAGTATTCGAAACTTTTTCCCGAAGATAATTAATTATTAGGCAAAAATTGACCAGACACTTTCTGTAAAAGTTTGCCTGGTGAAAAATCAGAAATAATATAATAATATGACCGGGTATAAGTATCAGAAATATTACTGATACTTTGCCCAGTGAAAATTTTTTTTTTTTTTAATAATTAGACATAATGACCGGAAGTTAGTATACGTGACTATTTTGTCCGGTGAAATATGTCAGAAACTAAGTCTTTCCAGAAAATAATTAAATTATTGACTGGAGACTAGTTGACTGGTGCCTGGTTGATCGGTGACTGGTGACTGGTGACTGGGTGACTGGGTGACTGGTGACTGGTGCCTGGTTGACTGGCACCTGGATGACTGGTGCCTGGTTGACTGGCACCTGATTGACTGGTGACTGGTGAAGCTGATTGACTGGTGCCTGGTTGACTGGTGACTGGATGACTGGTGACTGGTGGACTTAGACTTTATAGGATACTAAGTACCCAAAGATGCCACCTTGATGGGTCTTACCCCGGCAGTATAGCCATATGGGGTGGGGCTCCCATCAGTAAAGAATTGTCTTATAACCCATCAAGGGTTGACAAGTTCTTTACAATCAGCTTCTCCACCATGAGAATCTTTAGCCAACTGAAGATCTCTGCAAACAAAAGTCCAGGAAAAACATATCGTAATTGCTGAATAACCTGGAACGAAAAGAACAAAAATATTCTGCATATATAAACACGACTATCAAACCGATCGCGCACGAGCGTTGTGCCGAATAGCGAGAGTCGCCAAAACGCATGTGGAAAAAGACCAGTCAAAAATACATGAAATCGAAAATTGAAAATTTTAAATAATAACACAGAAAGTGAAAGGAGTGATAAATAAACAAAAGAAACACAAGGATACATAAATTTATCCGTGAGGAAAGAAATAATCCAAATTTCTATCACAGGTAAATAATCCTTGTTGAATTTCTTTGTCCACAGAAAAGAAACTGACACGTGGTCAATTGAGCGGGAAGAGTTACGTCACACAGGTAACTGCCTAAGGGACCTTCTGGTTTAAGACTTTAATTAACGACTGAAAGGTCGTTTTTTTCTGTGGAAGGTGTGAAAACAGAATAGAATAGCACATTATCTATAGGTTAATGTATTATGAAGTTAAAATGGCTCTACCCTAGGGGTCACTTGTCTGGTATTCAAGTGAGCCATACAGGGGCCATCTTCTAACTAGATTTTCAACATGAATAAGTCACGTTGCTGAAAAAGTATTACATAATGTGGCATATACAATCTACATATATACATGTAGCTCCAGAAACAAAAAGAACAGAATTTTTTTAGGCTGTCGCTAACTGGTTGTCTATAGTGATTTCGCTACTGACAACCGGTTGTCTATAGCAAAATCACTGCTCATAACCAGTTTTAAAGTCTTGATCAGTATCATCAGTTTCAATACAGAATGTTTATTTAATAATTACAAGAAGCATATGATTAGTTTTATTTTTAAAAGCACTTTTTATAAAGTTCACATGCAGATATAAGAAATTTGCAAAGACAGTAAATATACATGAATGATTTTGTAAAGCAACATTCAAGCAGAACAGAGAAACACCTGAATCTCCTGATCAGACTGCTCCTTCAAGAGCAGAAGTAGTCTGATGAGGATCTTCACTCTTTGCTCATAATGGTCTATCCCAGTACTCAGATTACCATACTGTTTCTAATCCTGAGACATTTTTGTTATTTACAAAAATTTACCATAATGTCATAATACAGCTGTTAAACTTTTGGGTAACCAGCAAAGAAAAAGGGTATGGTCTTATCTTGGTCTACTCTCAAGCACAAGACTGTTTCTCAATATTTAGGGTATGTAGGTATTTACAGTACTTCTTCTAATCGTAAGTCATCTTTGTTATTCACATTTACCAATTACCATGTCATAAATCATAGAACTTCTGTCAAACTCATGTATGTGCTGATAATTAAATTGCCTTGAAATTAAAAAAAAAAAAAAAAAAAAAACATATACAGTACGGTCAGCACGCCCCCGAAGCGTTTCAGCAGTGCGTGTTGTGATTTATAATAAAAGAGTAAAACACATCAACTAAATTGCTTTGAACATAAAGTGAAAAAACAGTACAGTCAAAGTGGTATTCTGAAGGTACACGTTGAATTGTGGTATGAATAGATACATTAATTCTTGTAAAGAGTAATCATACACAGGAAATTGAACTATGCATGAGCCGATGATTGCATCGCCATGCCAATATAATAACCTAATAAAAGAATCTTAGTGATAACTATGAGAGATAACACAAAATCAATGGTTAGCATTGCAGTATTGCTAAATTGTTCATAAATGTGCGTGTGCCAATGACTGCATCGCCATGCATGAAACACTTAATTTAGAATAACCTGAGGGTAAAGGTTTTGCATCTTAAGTCCATTTATTAGTGGAACACATTTGTGAAGTAGACCACATAAGAAGTCAAAATGGCTGCAAACAAACGAGCAAGACAAGGCTCGAACGAAGAAGAGGGCACAGTTATCTGCCAAAAATGTGACAAAGAAATAGTTGAGAAAATTCCATGCGCATCAGGGTTCTCGGGGACGCAGAATCCTGCGTCCCGGGAGGCATAAATCATGGTCCGGACTCCTAAAAATTTCCAAAGCCGAGTCCGCCGGACGCATGTTTTTTCCCGTGGGACTACTACTAATTATGATCGGATTATTTGACTGAAGTTTAAAGTCCGCCACGTGTTATTCGTACCGTCGGCAGCATCTTAAAAGAACAGTAGTAATCCGCCGCGTGCTTTTCACACCTGCGACAAGTACCGTTATTTGCTAAGCAAATGGTAGTTAAACAGGTGTTGGCAGTTCACACTTCAGCGATCGAGAAATTAAAGCATGCAATTGACACCGGTATGCGACCCTTTCCCTCACTGTGTATTGCTTGCACCGACGACTGATTCATCGAAAACGCACATGCAGGTGTCATGCTTGAGGCTGGCGGGGGTTTTTTTTTTTTTGTTATTAATAGATTTTTTTTCCATTTCAAAATTTTCGGACGCTGAATTTTCATCACTAACATAAAAAAAAAAACGCTTACTGTTTTCAGTTAAAAGCCGACAAATGTCCCTTATCCCTTGGCGAGATAACAGTCTGCGCATCTAAACAGTTATTCCTGCTTGTCACTGAAAAAAAAAATAAAATTCTAAGTCCCATCGAATCTATCCCGTAAGCCCTGTGAGTCTAATAATAACCCAAAGAGTCTAATAGGACAGCTCAGATGCACCCCAGACGACGGTATACAATTTGGGACTGTTCTAGTATAAGTTACATTTTCCATTGCTTCCGCATGAAGAAAGCGCATGCTCCTAACGGTAGCGCGTGCTCGTAAGGGTAACGTCATTTGACAGCATGGCGGGAAACCTTTCTGGGAGAAAACTGAACTATTTCCATGTTGCATTGTAGAGCATTTTCTTGTAAGAAATGCATACGAATCAGACACATATTTAAAAACAAAACTAAATTATCAAGACTTTTATGGCAAATCAAAGCAGCAGATCGAAATTTCAGCTGGTGAAGAAGTCCCGGACATATTTTCGTAGCGTGTATTGATCACAGCACGGTGCAAATGTAAACATTGAAATGAAGTTTTGCGGGAAGCTCAAAAGAGGTGTCCATGATCAGAATGTGCGGATGGATTGCATATATAAGTTTGCGATAGAATATAACGGAGCTTTCGTTGGTTTTGATTAAAATAGTTTTCACTCAGAACACTCGAGATCACTTAACAGACAGGTATTGAATTTAAGTGCGACCATCTTTACCATGCAAGTAAAACAGGATTGTCATGTCTCCCTGATCTGCAAAGATGTCTTTAGTTCCCCATGAGGGAGATATGACGTCATCCTAATTTCTGGGCCAACTCCGTTGAATTAACAACATCAGGATGTGTGATAAGACTACCAGTTAGTTACATGCATTGCTCGGAATAATACATAATGCAAAGCACCATAAAAAAGTATATGAAAATAAGGAAATTGATTCTCCATCAGGTATTTATAGAATGAAGTTACCGGGGACATGCTCACTATCAAAGGAGAATGAAGTTACCGGGGACATGCTCACTATCAAAGGAGAGTCATGAAAAAAAAATTAAAAAAAAATAAAATAAATAATGGGACTCCTATTTTGGGGGAGTGGCTCCTACTTTTTGGCTGGGACTCCTACTTTTTACAAAAAGGGAGTCCCGGACTCCTACTTTTAAAATCCTAGTGAGAACCCTGCGCATGCTGCAAACTATACTACTGCACTGGTTGCGCGAAGATAACCGCTACATTGTATAAGTGTATGCTTGACGGAGAGCTTGAGGGGCTTCCACTGGACTTGTAGTTGCTGCAAATCCATGTACCCTACCCTAGAGAATATATCAAAGGTAGTAAATGACATCAAAAAGAAGCACAATGATAGATTGAAGGGTCTTGAAGATAGAGTAGCAACAGTTGAGAGAACAAAACATATAGAGCAAACAGCAAAACAGGAAATCAAGGAAAATGTCAGTGTCATGAAGGCGGATATACTAGAAGAGATAAAAGGTGGAATAGATACTATGGTAGATGCAAGGAACAAATATTAGAGGACAGGAAGCGAAGAGAGCTAAATATTGCAATCTTCAACTTAGCTGAACATAACCATGAGAATGGCTTTGATAATAAGAAATGCGATGAGAATGATGTACGAGCAATATGTAGAAGTCTAGGCGTCGAAGATTTAGAAATAGTTACCCATTATCGACTGGGAAAGAAAAAAGAGAATAAAATAAGACCCCTGAAAGTAATTCTTGGTAATAAAGCACAGAGAAAAACTCTACTTGCTAACACTAAAAATTTACCAGATAAAGTAAGCCCTGAATACAGTAAAGTCATTATTGTTAGGGACCTCACCCCCACCCAAAGAGAAGAGAAAAGAAAACAGGCTCAAGCAGCAAAAGATAGGAGACAAAATAAAACACAAGTGCAGAGTGCTTCTACCAGTAGCAGTAGATCTCTAGGACACGATCGTACCATAACCCAAATGGAGTTTGGCTTTGCAGCCCCGGATCACGTCACGCAGGATGCTGCTCTCCCACATTTCAATGAAATTTCAAGAATTGAAGGGTCACAGCTTCCTACACCATACGAAAACAGCACACTACTTGGAGATACCACCATTATTGGCGGATTTACGTTGGCCGCAAGTAATGAGACTCTTACAGAGTCTCAAGACAGTAATTTTTAGAACCCAATTTTAACCATGTAAATAACGAAAATTTTAATGAGAATGTTTTTAACGTAAGTTCCTTTAATCAAAGACATGAACGAGACTCACTGAAATGTTTTTATGAAAATGTTGATTGTTTTACCCAGACCGAAAAGGCAGAGTTTGAAAGTATAATTGTTGAGGAATCACCAGATATTATTGGATTAACAGAAATATTTCCTAAACGTAGTGTCTTTTCTCCGGATGAAGAAACATACAAAATAAATGGGTATGATGTTTTTATGGACCCAAAGGCCAAGGGGAGAGGAGTTGTACTTTATGTGAAAAAAGTACTCTCAGCCAATATATATAATATAGAGACATCCTTTCAGGAAGCAATTTTCTGTAAAATAAAACTTATAAACAGTGACTCCATGCTAATTGGATGTTTTTATAGAAGCCCAAACAGCACTATAGAAAATTTTACCAGCCTAACAGAGTTACTTAGATCAATTATGACCATGAGTTTTTCTCATAAACTTCTTATGGGAGACTTTAATATTAAAGAAATAAATTGGGCGGAATGGAGTACCAATGTAGGTGAAGATCACATAGCAACAAAGTTTTTAGAATGTGTACGTGACTGCTATCTCTTCCAACACGTCAAAGAATATACAAGAATAAGAATTAATAATCTACCCGCAGTGTTGGATTTAGTATTCACAAATGAGGAAAATATGATCAGTGGTATAAAATACAATGCCAGCCTGGGTAAAAGTGATCAGGTATCACTTTCATTTGATTTTAAATGTTACAGTGAAGTAAAAGTTGAAGAGGTCTTTAAAAAGCTCAATTTCTTTAAAGGAAAATATATGCCAATGAACATTGCACTGCAAGATATTAGCTGGGATAGTCAATTGCAAGATTTGGACTTGGCTCAACCGTGGTCTTACTTTGCTGAAACCCTTATCGAATTAATAGAAAAATACATACCAGTGAGCAAAGTCAGGAGCGATGGAGGGAAGAACAATCCTTACATTACCAGAAACTGTCTCAATGCAATTAAAGTTAAACATCGTAAATGGCAGAAATTCAAACATTGTAGCACAGAACAAAATTATGAAATCTACAAGATTGCAAGGAATACAGTAACTACAGAGCTTAGAAAAGCCAAATACATATATGAAAAAGATTTATCAGAGAAAATAAAAAGTGAAAATAAACTACATGTATTCTGGAGCTACGTTAGATCAAAGACTAAAACAAAATCAACAGTATCAAGATTTGAAAATGCAGAAAATGAACTATCAAACAGTAATCAAGAAACTGCAGACATTCTAAATAAATATTTCGCCAGTGTTTTTGAGGTTGAGAGTGAAGAACCCCTACCAGAATTTCAACAGCGCCCCTATGGAAACCAATTAAGCAGCATAATTATAACTGAGGGAAAAATTGATAAAACCATAAGTAATCTGAATGCAGCTAAATCGCAAGGACCAGATAACATTCATCCAAAGTTACTCAAAGAAACAAAATCGGTGCTATTAAAGCCTTTGAAGATAATATTTCAGAAATCGGTGAATGAAAAAAAACTACCAGAGGTCTGGAAATTAGCAAATGTCACATCAATATTTAAAAAAGGGAATAAAAGTAAAGCAGAAAACTATAGACCAATTAGTTTGACATCAGTCCCAGGCAAAAAGTTAGAAAGATGTATAAGAGATGCTATAGTCGATCATATGACAACTAATAACTTGTTTTCAATGCTGTTCAAGTAGATGTAACACGAGCTGAATTTTGGGCTGATATATGGGACATATTCTACAATAAGAAAAAATGTCACTATCTACATGTAGGTAATCACACTCCTGTAGGTAATTACACAATGATGGAAGATAAAAAACAAATTGAAATTGAGAAAGTAGAATATGAAAAAGATCTGGGTATTATTGTGGACAATAGGCTGAATTTTAGGGAGCACATAACATCAAAAGTAAATATATTGCAAACAGAAGCCTGGGAATAATGTTTAAAACCTTTACTTATATGGACCAGGAAATGTTCCTAAATCTTTACAAAATTATGGTTAGGCCCCACTTAGAATATGGGAGTCAAATTTGGTCACTAGTATATAAAAAAGACAAAATTATTATAGAAAACTTACAGCGTAGAGGAACTCGACTCGTCAAGAGTTTACAACACTTACCGTATGAAGAAAGGCTAGAAACCGTGGGGTTACCTACATTGGAATATAGGCGTGAAAGAGCAGATATGGTACAAGTTTATAAGCTCATCAGTAGAATAGACAAACTTGACACGGACGCCTTGTTAACATTCTCAAGCCAGGGAAGAACTAGAGGACATAGTCTCAAACTATTTAAACGTAGAGCCCGCTTAAACCTCAGAAGAAATAGTTTCAGTAACAGGATAGTAGATGTGTGGAACACCCTCCCTGAAGCTGTAGTAAAGGCACCCTCACTTGATGCATTCAAAAACCGCCTCAACAAACATTGGCGAAACCACCCATTCAAATTCACCGCGGCCTGCTACATGACCAATGACCAAATCACCGGACAGAGAACGCAATATCGAAACTCATCACAAGAAGAAGACATTGCTTAAGAAGATGTAAAGGTCACAGTAAGTCACAGTATAAGCGCGTCAAATTAGATGTGCATCAAAATACATGGGTGACCGCTCCACTTGACTGGTATAAACTTGCCTGGATACTGTATTTCTTCTCTGGTAAAACCTCAGAAGCAGTTATATAACTTGCCAGGATACTGTATTTCTTTTCTGGTAAAATCTCAGAAGCAGTTATATAAAAGCGTATGTGCAGCACGGGAGAGAAAACAAATCTGACAGGCGATTTTGTTCTAAAATTATGATGAACCTAGTTAAAATAAAAGCGCCTGCGTGATTTAGTTGAATCGATATAAATAACTCGATAATTATAGCAGATACGGACGAATAATATTTTGTTTAATTAAAATAAACGATACGTTCAGCTTTTATGTACCTGTTATCTTATGTTATCTTCAAAACTTCTGCTCAGAAGATGTGAAATCATCCACTAAACACTGATCATCTGAAAAAAACGAAAATCAGACAGAACCGGAAATGACATGATAATCTCTAAATAAACGATATTTCTTAATTTCTAGAACATAAATTTCAATTAATTCTTAAAACTGGCAATATTACTTTCATTTAATTCTTTCATTTATTTATCTTGGCTCGAAACAAAATACTCTATATGTTTTAGACAATGACAATTCTTGGTTGAGATTACCAACACAATTGGCTGAAAAAACATTTGGTCTGTCAACAAACCTTGTCAGTTTATTCAATGCTTCTTCACATTTCTGTGCAAAATGTCGCCTTCTTTGGCGGATTTTGGATTTATCTTGTTCCTTGGAATGTTTCTTCCAACAAATTCTAACCTTAATTTATACATGGATGCGAAGGAAACGTTCAGATTACTTGGTGAGTTGGGTTTCACTTTCATTTATTTTGGCTGAGGAGGCTGGGAATTATGACTTGTATGGAATCAGTTTTTTACCTATGCTTCATAATATTGTCTCTGTAAGAGCCTTAATGTTTAACTATATATTCCTTAGTTATATATATGAGTGGGTGTTGTTAGACTTTCAACAGTTTGAAAGAAATCTTGTAGATATAATTCTAAGCATTTCGTTGATGATAGCCCTCATTTGACCTTAAAAATTGACCCAATGTTTTGGGCTGCTTCAGTGCTTGCACAATTTCATATAATGCAGTTATGATGCATTTCACATATTAGAATGACACTACTCAGGACTGTCATTGCAGCATTTTGCTTCATAATTGTTTAGATAGATAAGTTAGCTTTTCCAATATTTATTAACTTTCTAATTCGCATATTATACATACAGCATAAAGGGACCAGTCGTTAAATTCAGTAAAAAAAACCCATAAAGATAAAGAATAAATTGTTTCAGAAGCTTATTAGAGGAAACATGAAATAGCTTTGTAGATTCCTAATTATATCATACTCTTAATAATGACATTTACAGATGTCATGAGCCTCTACTAATGACATGAAGTACCGTGGGGAGATGATAAGCATGAATTACAGACAACACGTCCCCAAGACAACTTGCCCCACAAGTAAAAGTAGCCCCACCTCTCCATCTAGTTGACCAAGTACCCATAAGTCTGTTTAATTGAGTAAAACCGAAGAAAAAAAAATGTACACTGCACAACAGTATTCATTGTTGTAATTATTACATTATTTGGCCAAATATCCTCAGTACTTTGGTATCTTTGATGTGGTAGCAGTTTATCTTCAAAGGATACTTAAACGACAAATAATAAGTGACTATCTATCTATCTATCTATCTATCTATCTATCTATCAGAGATAGTGAACGGGTCCTTTATTTAACATAATGATCTGTCTATCTATCTATCTACAGTACAGCTCAAAAGAACCAAAAAACTCTTTACTCTGAATATCGGCGTTTCGCGAACTTCCCAAAAACACTCGGAGTCAAACTGAGTAAACATTATATTTGGCAGACACAACTCTCAAGTCCGCCAAAAGTATGTGTTATGCGAAGTTACTCGGAATGGTAATATTGTGCCCAGAGGCAATATTTCTCGCGAAGTGATGCGAAATTCCTAGAAGTAATTTGACTAAATACCTGTCCGATTTTTATATATTTATTTATTTAATAAATAAAGTTATTTAGATATTTCTTTAATAAATATATTTTTATTTATTTATTTATATCTTTATTTTTCCATCATATAGTACAGCCTGCGTGAAGGTTATATCGTCCACGCTCATGTGGATGCGCAGGTTGATCTGAGTGTGCACTGATCACAAAGGTCTTATTGTCCCAAAAGTGTTTTCTAAATTTCCGCATTCCGATCCCCAAAGATTAGGTCCATTCTTTTGTTTTCTTAAAATATCAACCAATGCTGCCTTGTTCCCTGAATATATTTGGGTGCTCCCTAGGTCCAAAGATAACCCCAGTAGCCCCATTCGTTGTTCGAGCACGTAACATGGGCCTCAACAAAGCACCATATGAAAAAGTACCGGATTCTTTGGCTTAGTCTAGTCCGGCCACACAAGTGGGTCCGGCATGGTCATTTTTATTTAATGTGCCGTAGAAAACAAAACAAACACACAAAAATCACAAAGAGAATCAAACATCTGCTCCCAATCGACGAATTATGTATTTATATTTGGTATTCCTGTAACAACCTTTTCCCATGCAACAACCGCACACGCTCAATATAAATGACGTACTGTGGTAAAAGACCAGGAAATTCTCATTGCGTGCAGCAACCGCACGTGTCAGTATGAATTTACTTAAAGGGGTGCTTCTGCTATCAAAGATGCATAGAATCAACAAGGCAGCACATGTGAAAAGAGTGTCTGTCACACAAAAACACACTTTACGCACACGAGGCTAATGACAATTCAAACGAGTGAGTGAGTTTTTTACGTCCTACTAACAGCTAGGTCATACGGAGATGCGGACCTGGGTTTAAAAAAAGGTAAGAGAAAAGTCCAGGGAGTGCCACAATCACAAACCGCAGCCCTTCCCAGACCCCAAGAGGAAGAGGAAACAGACAAATCTAAACAAGCACAAACCGAACAAACGTACGAAAAGCACTAAGATTAGCTCTCTCTTCCCCAAGCAAGGTAATCACAATACTAAAAGAACTGAAAAACACAAGAACAAAATGACACATGGAAAGACATACAACAAATTGCCTCGTAGAATAAACCACAAAGCAACAAAGAGTAAGTAACACCGGGACCACTGCCTTAGAACGGTCGGTAGAGCAAACCACTGAGGGGTTTAAAGCACTTTTACAGCTAGCTAACTTCACCCTGGATCCCGATGCTACTCTTAATACAGAAATACATAAAAATTCGGTTCGCATAAAGGCTCCCAACTCAGTCAATGCATCAAAACGAAAATATAAATATCAAATTAATCACTATACTAAACAAAGACGAGTAAAAAAAAGTCCAATATGAAAGGCTTCAGAAGCCTGGGATCGAACTCATGACCCCAGGGTGACAAGAGGAGAAGCTTCACACTACACCACCGAGGCACAATTTCCCAGTATTACAATGTACGTGCGACTAGCAAAGACTCAGGCATGCAGTCTCTGCATCGACCCACTAGATAAAGCAAGCTTCTTGGATAGCCCGGAGTCCAAAGAAGGTGCATACTATACGATCAGCAAAGGGTCTGATCAGAATGTGCTGTTGCAGTCGCACTGTTTATCCCGCTTTGGACAGCCCGGCTATCGAAGGTAAATATGATCAGCGAATGCTTTTATCAGAATGTGCAGTTAGCAGATTGACACGAGTCTTCGCTCGTCGCACAAGACATTTTGTTAGACCCAGAGATTATAGGAGGTACATACGATAAGCGAAGGCTCTCTTCAGGCTACTGATGTGCAGGCTCAGAGTGTGCAGGCTGATCCGTCTCTTTGTACAAGTTTTATTGTAGGTTTTGCCATGCACAGACCAATGCGCGATTTGTTTGTGCAAACCATAACGCCTAACACTCTGGGTAAAATTTTCAACAGACGACATTTTGAAGTATTTTTCTCATTCTTCCAAGAAAACAGGATTTGCATTTCATGCAAATTGTCTCCATTGCATGAATGTCAAACCCTGTTTTCTTGGTAATAAAAAAAGTAAATAACAATTTTTTTTTTTTTTTTTTTTTTTGTCGTCTGCTGAATTAGCCCAGATAGTGGTAATTCGAGTTATAACTTAGTATTGGTTTCTAACCAGGAAGACTCTGCCTAGAATGTCCGCGAGGGCATATGACAATATTATGGACAAATGTCATTTTGAAGATTATTTCCCGCTGATGCTAGATTTATACATGCGTCTCTGTTACTCATTTAATAAATTACGATCTTAGTTTTGCATATCGCATGTTGAAGACACAAAAACAGAACACTTTACATGGAAACGAAAGTTTTGAAGATAGCTCTATAAACCAATAAAGGTAATGTTATTAATGTATATACTGTAAGAGAATAACATAACATAATATTCATTTGTACCCTGATAAATTTGGGGTAACATCCTCACACCGCAGGTTTTTACTCTTTTAAGGGAGCAAACTGCATTGACTATCAGAAGGGAGTTGACTGCAATTGCTTTACGAGTATGGCCCATGCGAAAAGCATTTTTTTATGAATCGCGCCAGTAAAGACTTAGAGTGCTTATACAATAAGCGGTTAACCAGTACACAGAACCCCATTCTGCCAGAAACTTGTAACTGCCAATCTTGAAGCAGTGGAAGGAGTGAATGACCGTAGCAAATACATGTGTTTCATGATAAGTGGGGATCGAATCGCGTTCGATTCCTGCCGGTGCGATATTATTTTTCCAATAAAGTCAGTGCAAACAACTTCTACCTCGAAAGGAGACATGTCATATTTGCATGAGGGTAAAAAGAAAGAGGTTTCCAGAGAGAGAGAGAGAGAGTGAGAGAGTTTGCAAAACTTGTATGATTCTGGCTGGTCCATTTTAGATATTCCTAGAGAAAAATGGCTAAACTGTTTTTGCAAACAGTGAATACCCTGACCAGACGCCGCATTCTATCATCTCAATATGACTTAAATATTTTCTTTTCTTCTATTTTATTTTTGTTATTTTTGAAAGAGACATAAGACACTAAGTCACCATCATCATTAAGTGGTGATTTGAATGGACAGTCCTAATCCTGGTCCAGTCATCAACCGTCCAGGCCTCGATCCGAGCAGTGTAGATACATTCCAGCGTGCCCGTTTCTGTCTCCCTTGTCAAATGAAATGTATCCCTACTTTAACCCTCGAAGCGCTTAGCATATTCAGCAGATGGCATTTTCATTTTCTTTTTCTTCTTATTTCCTGTGTAAATTAAGCGTGGCGTAACATATGAATCGTCTGCTAGGCAGACGATTCACATGAAATGTTCAGCCTTATTTTCACTGTAAAATACTAAAACAGTTAGATCGACATCTCCTCTAGAATTTTCAGCGGTGCTTCGGGGATTCAAACTATTTTCTTGGCAGCCGCAGCACGTGCAAAGTGACACGGGAAAAATGGGCCAGCCTGGATAAAAGTGCTTGTCACATGAAAACGAATATAGGAAGACTCAGGCGACCACCACCCTTAAGCCAAAACTAAAACTGGGCGATTAGAAATCATCGGAGGCTTTGGGCCAAATACATGTATCTATCTATCTATCAAGATGCTAGAAACGATTTTTGTCTGGCGATAATCTAAGACATTTTTTCTTATTTCTGCTTCAAACATAGATTGTGACACTTATTAGAAACGTCTGAGTGAGGTGGTTCTAACAAGTACTAATACCGACAATCAGTGCTACAGAGCAGACTGAATAGGAAAAATGATGCATACATGTATTCCCCGCAAATCTCAGTTTTCCCTATAAAAATTAGCAAGTTGGTTACACGGATTTGTACTTCAGTACTCCTGAATTCTGAGTTGGAGTCTGATTGTTACAAAAAGTGGCAGATCTACTGAGCTAACATGAAAGAATGAATGAATTATTAACATAAATAAATAGATAAATAAATAATATTGAAAGACGACAAAAACAGATGAGTAAAGAAATATCACTTTGTTAGAGACTTTGAAAAGGCAAAAATATTAAAAATTTATTATTATATTTGTTTTATGTCAGTTTATAACATTTTTTATGTTATTTTTTTAATGCATCTATCCGTTTGATGTCTGTCCATCACACACTTATCCGTCAGTTATCCATATCTTTAATCTTCCATACCGGTATATATGAAATCAGTTAACATTGAGAATTGTCATCATCTCTAGCCACTTCTGCCAATCAACAATGATACATTATGGTCTAATTACAAAATTCTGCTATTATCAATTTATCATAATATGCTATTACGTGTCTGGGGTGAGTTACTTTCTAAATGGGACGAGTTGTCATGAATTTTGGGTGAGTTTTATGTGGGGCGAGTTGTCCTGCCCCCATAAGCATTAGCCTGGAAACCCATAACCGTTCACCTAAGGCTGAGCAATTCTGCTTTTAATCTTTTGTTGCTAGAATGATTTTCTGTATATATTTTTAAACATTTGACTAAATGCCTATGAGAATCTCAAAATTAAAGAAAATAAAAATCACATCTTTTAATTTCTACAACCTCCTAAAAATGATGGGGATGTTTAGGGCATGTTCTCACCTCCGTTCGCTCAAATTTCCTTGATTGTCATAAGCAACCAAATATCTAATATTTTTCACAGGTCTATATTTCTCAATATTTCTAAACATGCTAAAGCAGGTTGTATTTAGTTTGGAGGTTTCATGTACCTTCAACGAACAAATAATACAGACCTGGGACCACCCATAAGGCCATAATAGATTCTCATCATTACCGGCTGCCTCGATTTTTAAACTTTTATTTTGCCCAACAGTGTTCTCAGAAAAACAGAAAAAAGTGGGTATTTGATTATAGATACATGTATATTAACTTTCCTCAGCTCTCAATATAGGCATATGCCATGTGTATTCATTAAAATTGCTCTTTCAAGGCTATAGTATTCTGATTATTACACACAACATTTGTTTTTTCATAATACATTGGAATTATGAAAAAGTATTCTTATTCACCAAATACAGGTGGTTTGCAGCAAATAAATATAATTTCAGCCACCCATCTTCAATTTCTGTGCAGTCCTGGAAAATAAAAAAATAAAAGATAAAATTTCACCACCCTGCCCTCATTTTGAAAAAAAATAAAATAAATGAGAATCTAACTTTTAATTTATTGTGGCCTAAAATAGGAGAAATTGACTTTAAAATCAAATAAATTTTTGTTTCCTGTAGATGAAGTCCTCTGTTTAGATTTTAAAAATAAAATCCCATGTTGAAATGCATATACATGTAGATACATGTATATGATTGAAATCCCTGCCATTAGTGTCAGATAACAGTCAATAGCAACAAATCGATTATAATCGATAACCGTTCATTTACTTTGAACCGATGATCGATTATGAAAATCCAACTCATTCCCATCACTAGTATCTGGTCGCAAAAAGTTGATGCACACCATTTAACAGATACAGAAATGAATTTTAGCCAAGTACAGGGCTAAAACAGCACTAAAATTGCAGCATTTTAGATCTAAAAACGGGTGAATTTCGCAAATATACATGTATATGTATTGCCTGGTTCTTACGAGTAGGATTGGCTCTTAAATCTTGAAGAACTTAAATTGCCTTGTTTTGATCCATTGCACCTTGTCTCAAAACAATTATAAAGAAAATATACTTCAAAGGGGCCATTTTAATGCCATTTGTTTTGCCTGACTAAAATGCAGGATTGCAAAGACCTCAATATATATATGATAACCTCAGTATTCCATTGGAGACAGTTTGCATGAAATGTCAAAATAGGTCTAGGGGGTGGTTGGGTGTGTGAAGGTATTGTGTATCTTACATCACCACGGCATCCAACTGAGATTGGCTTACAGTTGGGCAAGGCCTGCTATCCTTGTAGCAGGTAAAGGTAGAGGGGGAATGTTTTTATTTCTTCTGTTTCTTCACTTTCATCCCTGTTTCTCTTTCTTCCCAGTCCTTCTCTTTCATCTCCTCTACTATCTCTTCTGTCTCTTTTGTCCCTTTCTCTGGGAGATGACACAAATGACCCACAAGGGTTGACATGTTGTTTAGCCCCAAATCAATCAATCAATCAAAACAGGTCTGTTTTCTAGGAAAAATAAGAAAACTATTTCCAATGTTGTCTGCTGAAACTTTTACCCAGAGTGCTAAGCGTTAAAGTGTGCCCTTATTAGGTGGATATTTTTCTACATTTTGTCTATTAATTTTGAAAAACCTAAGCGCAGTGAGTAGCAGTTAGGTCTTATTGGTATACACAGCTCTGTGTTTCAGATAAAAATATTCTTAGTAGTTAATTTTCTACTCAAAAAAAAAAAATAAAAAAAAAAAACAAAATATGTTTTGGCAGTGTTCTGCTGAGGCTGTGTTTTTGTACCATTTATAACATGAAATTTCAAATTGTCTAACTTTTGTTTTCAGTGAGACAGTGTCCAAGGGAGTTGTGCCTTTTTCTTGGTGTTTCTTTTTTTTTTATCATTTGAACTGCAAATGAGAAAAAGTGTCTTCAAAGTAAATGCAAACAGTAAAGATCCAGATTAGCTAGCAGAGATATATATAGCCTGATCAGGAACTTTGCTATACTTTATTATGTTCTACAGTCCCCAATGATTCTATAAGCGAAGAGTGAAGGTCATGATTGATCAGTTTGTCCGCATATGTCAGAGATGTTTTCCCGTGGCGCGGCCAAGCTGTCTTTCTTTTTTATAGCAGAGTCCCACAATTTATTTAGGACATCCATCCTGTAATATTGCTTAGCAAAACACTGTTATGGGTGCTTATTATACCCCCAGCTTCAAAGAAGTTGACTGGGCATATTTGTTTTGGGATGTGCAATGTCCGTTCGTCAAGAGCCGTGTTTTCTCTTGTATTCCTCATGGGAAAATATTTGATGCATACTTTTTTCTTGTCTGAGTGATCTCCCTTTCTGGAGTTATGTCCCTTGAATAAAATCTGAATGAAATCTGATACATAGCTTATGAACAGTGCACACTAGGGTTTTGAAAATAGCTGACCTGTATTTTTTTCTTGTCTGAGTTACCTCCCTTTCTGGAGTTATGCCCCTTTGATAAAATCAGAATGAAATCTTGTCAGCAAGATGTATCGAAAAGTATTTGATCTAATGGGCTTTGAAAACTTGGTCAGCTAATAGGGGATGATGAGTAGATTATCTACATGTACTTAAATTTAAAAAAAAAAAAAAATCACCTTATTTTTTTTCTAGGGTTATGGCCCTTTGAAAATTTTGGTATTTTGAAAAATCAGAATGAATTTTTTTTTCAGCAAGACATCTAAAAAAACAGTTAAGCTTTGGGCTTGAAACTCAGTTGATAGGGGGTGATGAGTAGATGACCTGATTAGATTTTGAGAAAAAACACCTTATTTTTTTCAGAGTTATGTCCCTTTAAAAATTTGGGCTTTTTAAAAATTTTCAGCAAGGTGTATCTAGAAAACTATCTGAGCTAGGGGATTGAATCTTGGTCAGCTGATAGGGGATGATGAGTAGATGAACTGATCAAATTAAAAAAAAAAAAAATCATCTAATTTTTCCAGAATTATGGCCCTTTGAAAATTTTGGCATTTTAAACTTGTCAGCAAGATATCTCGGAAAAATATTTGAGCTAGAGGCTTGAAACTTAGTCAGCTGATAGGGGATGATAAGCAGATTACCTGATTAAATTAAAAAAAAAAAAAAAAAAAAAGAAATATTCTTTTATTTTTTCCAGAGTTATGGCCGTTTGAAAAATTGGTCATTTTAAACTTGTCAGCAAGATACAAAATGTATCTCGGAAACTTTGAGATAGGGGCTTGAAACTTGGTCAGCTGTCAGATAGGGTATGATAAGTAGATTACTTGATTATTTTTTTTTTTTTTAAATTTCATCTTATTTTTTCTGCAGTTATGGCCCTTTGCATGATAATTAATACAACTCCTCAGTCAGTACCAATTTCTAAACAGGACAACTCCCGTGATACAACAGCTCATCAATTAGCGCCTGTTTCTGATAAATTTTCATTGGAGTCTTCATTTCATTGGACTTGTAGTTCCTCAGTTATGCCCCTTTATCATGCATTGTAAGCCTATATGACATATTGAAATCTTGTGAGCAAGAGATCTTGAAACTGATTTGAGCTAGGGCCTTGAAACTTGGTGAAGTTATTGGTAGGTCACATGATTAACTTTTGAAAAAATATTGGATTTAAGAGTTGTGCCCCTTTCCAACTTTGACATTTTGTGTGGACTAGCATATAGCTGGGGGCATAGTATTATACAAACACATTGCTAGTTAGAAATGCTTCAGCTAAAACATATGTTGAATGTACTTGTGAGAAACCCCTTGGCTTGGTGTTTCTAATGAGAACTCACAATTTTCAGAGATATGATTGGAAGGAGACAAAAAGTTTTCAAAAAGACACTATTAAATTCTGAGCATGGGCCATTTTGCAATGTTTAGGTGTTGGGAGCTGTATCAAAATTTGTGCTAGAATGCAATTTACTCTGAAAAAAAAAACAAAAACATCTGATTATCGACTAGAAAAATCTCTGCAATATATAGATATATGACAACTTTCAATACTTTTTTGTTGAAAAAAGCTATATAGTTTTCTAGTATGAGAACCTACTAGAAAAAAATAAAAATCCTATGTTCATTTGTAATGATCAGTTCTGTAGACAAGATGGGCTTTGAGAGAAATTCTAAAATAATAAAATCTGTGAAGTGTGTGGGGGTACTCATCAGAATGACTCAGCAAGACAATTCTAACCTACATGGCTCCTTTTCTGAAATAAAACGCTAGCTGCATACGTCCAGATAAGAGGGGTATCCGCATACGTCCAGATAAGAGGGGTATCCGGATAAATATTTTTTCTTATTTCTCCATGAAAACATATGTTGTGATTCTCATTTATGATTAGAAGCATCATGGCATGGAGTCAGACCCAAGGATAAATTGGAAATTTTCCCCATGGTCCCATCAGTTTCCAGAATGGCTCATCATTGGTTTGAGAGCATGGAGCTTTTTTTTTAAATGTAAAGATGTAGACATACATGTACGTTGTAGTACTTATTTATGTTTAGAAGCATCATGGCATGGAGTCAGACTCAAGGATAAATTTGAAATATCTCCCATGGGCAAAATAGCCCATCAGTTTCCAAAATGACCCATCATTGGTTTGAGTTCATGGAACCTTTTTAAAATGTAAAGATGTAAGGAAGAGACATTCTGGATCTAGTTTGTCCCGTTTTTCAGTCAAAATGGTCCCAGCTGTCTGTCAGTCAACAATATCCTTGCATGTTGCTTATAATGAGTATCACAACATATGTTTTCATGGAGAAATAAAAAAAACCATTGATATTCTTAGTTGAAAAGAAAGGGCTTTGTACTGTAACAACCCTAAGTACTGGGACAAACATGCCTGAACAAACAGTGTATAGAGAGGACTTGGTGATAATTGATAATTCTGGGATAATTTTTCATCTTTCTCCATAAAAACATACATTGTGGGTACTCATTGGAAGTGCCTCACCAAGGCACTTCTTATAAATAGCTGCAACATTTTTTTTTTTTTTATTTATTTATTTATTTTTTTTCAGAATTGGAGAGAATTAATTAAATTGTCCCAGAATTTTCATTAAATACTTCTCCTTAACCAGTCATCTGAGTGTAGACCAGATCAGATGTGATGTTTGATTAGGGTCTGCACTGTTTGTCCCTTATCCAGCAGTTTTTCAGGAGCATCAACAGGTAATAAAATGGGCATATTATAAGTTTTGGTCAAGTATGGTAAATTGGTAACGTCTTAAGGTGTCCCAACAGTTAGGGTAATTTGTACTAAATAGTGTATGTGGCTGATCTAGATCTTTGCTGTTCACATATATAGTCCTGAAGACACCTGTTCCCACTGCTGGGATTGTTTATGTTTTTCTTGTTGAGGGAAAGCTATCTTATCTGAAATCCTGTGAAGAAAACTTTATTTTTTTCATAATTTGCTCCTTGAAATGAAATCAACATATGAAATTGATTTTGAAGAATAGAAAGTTTGTTAGTAATTGATGTGGGTTAAAACCAGTTGAAGACTGGAATTGTAAATCATAGCTCCAGATAAGAGGGGTATCCTGGTAATAATTTTCCTTATATATATAGTTCTCCGTGAAAACATGCTTTGGCACTCATTGGAAGCACCTCATTGAGATGCTTCTTATGAGTACCAATAATGTATGTTTTTTATCATGTTTGTGGAAAAATAAGAAAAATATAAATACATTCCAGTTGAAAAAAAAATGCCTGGTCTGGAGCTATGGCAATTTGCATGAGAAATACAACTCTGACTTTGGTTAACTTGAACAGATCAACAGATGATTATGTTGACTTTATTTGATTTTATTGAAATGAAATCATTTATCAAAAATTAAATACAAATTGAAATTTTAATGTTATAATTATGCTTTCTTGTCTACCTGCTGTGTTCTACCAGTTTATAAAAGATTTATTTATCATGTTCCTGATGTGGTAATTATTTAGTTGTGTCTCCAGACAACTTATTTATTCATGCTCATGATTCGCGACAGCATTTTTGTGTCACCCTAATACCCATATATCAGACTACCTCATCGTTAGATTAGGAGTTGATAAATTGAACATTGAGTTTAAAAATTGAATAAAGTTTCCAATTTGTTATCTTTGGCTTTATGGGAGTTTTGTCCTGATATTGGCACCCATTTTGATATTTGTAATTAATATCATATCAATTTATTTCACTTTGTTTACAGATCTGAATATTAAAATTAACGAGTTTATGTAAGAATGTCAGACTTTTGCGCAAGAAAATTTATTTCTTTTGGCCAGTTTGATGGGCAAAATGTGCCTGTTTTCATCCACTTATTGATATCGCAAACTGTTTTCATCCTTTTATTTTACATTATTTATTGTATTTCAATGTATTTCTTTGTTCATTTTGAGCTTTGCCTAAACAGAGTCAACAGGGTCAGAGCTCCAGCTAAAGTGCTTTTTCAACCAAAAACACAACACAAGAATTTCTTAATAAAATGTTTCATTTTAGCATGGTTTCAGATATAACCTGGTTTAACAATGGATCCAAAATTGTTGTATTGAAACAAAAATGCCTAGATTTCTGATACATGTACATTGTATATACACATGTAGAAAGATGAACGTCTATGGTGATTGTCCTTTATTGAAATATGACCATCTATGGACATTTTTCTATATAATGTAGACAGTTTTATTTGGAAACAAAAAATGTGTCAAAAAACTATACATGTACATATGTAGATTAAATAGAAAAATGACCATTTATAGTCATTTTTGGGTCAGTTGTTTACCATCAAGCCATTAGTATACATGTACATGTACATACACCAAAATTTCCGTAAGGTTGTTGTCCACGTGAATATCATTGAGCAATAAAATTAAGTCGCGCGTTTGTACAAAATCCAGGAAACAGTTATTTATAGCCGCAGTATTCTTGTCAGAGTGCTGTGTATAAAACCTGGACTGGGACATTTGCAAACAGTGTAGACCCAGATCAGATGCCACAGAATGTGGCAGGAAGTTTAGGATTAAATGAAACAATCTTAAAGTCCCCATTCAGGACCATTTCCTCAGCCTACACTCTGAGACAAAATTGACCATCCAGTGCTGTCAATGCTTTGATTCTGTATAATCTACATGTATACATTTTTGTTTAGCAGCTGAACAGCATTGCAATTCATGTAATGTCATAATGGCTTTGTGATGTATTTTATTTTTCGTCATGGAATATATGCTGTTAGTACCTGATCATATCTGAATGTTGCAGCCTGTGCATTTGTTGTCTGCAAGAAGAAACTTTGTATCCTAGGCTATCCAAAATGCATCCAGTTAAGGTTCTGATCAGACTGTCCAAATGTGCAGGGTAATGTGAATCTTTGCAGGGCGTATATGTCCAAAGGTGTACTCTCTGACATTGCTGCTCTCATGTAGATTATATTTACCACATTATGAATTACTTTTTTCAAAAACATGGTTTATATTCATGTCGAAAATCTGGTTGGAATAGAAAAAAGAAAAAACTGAGGGTTATTTGGGGTTTTGTTTTTACCTCCTGTCATAAATCAGACAGTTGAAAGATTGACAAATGATTATTATTTTTTGTATGTCTGGGGAGTTTGTCTGACAGAAGTGTTAACCCTTAAAATGCCAAGAAAACCTGCATCTGAAAATGTTGTCGGTTTATGTCATCTACTGAATATTCTTGCTAACTTTTCAAACCTATTTTTGCATACAGGCAAACAGTGTGGACCCAGATCAGACTGGACCTAGAGGAGCAGTCTGATCTGGGGCCACACTGTTTGCAAAAATGACAGCAGATGACAAAGCAGACGGCAGTTGTTGTGATTGGCAGTTTAAGGGTTAAAGGTAAAAAATACACTGTATCTTGTGAAACTAGCAAAATTTTATTTGTTACCTTTAGCCGATCTCCATAGTGCAATACAGTACAGCTTTCACGATGGTTATATCGTTCGCTCTAATGCGCGATCGCGGAAAAGATTAAATCCCACGCTATTCCCGCGCTTATCCCACGCTAAACCCGCGCTAAACCCACGCTAAATCCGCGCTCAGCTCGCGCTGGGATATCATGCAGCGTGAAAACGATCACGCTCGCGCTAGCTTCCACTCTTATCCAGGCTCACCTTATGCAGTAAAATTTTGAATATAAAAAAAGTATGTGCACATTTCTCTTAACATACATGTACAACAAAATAGAATAATGATTTATAATTGACTTATTATGTTTAGTCAGAACACAAATAAACTACAAAGTAATGTGTGATTTTGTAGTGTTTTAGTTGTAATTTTATTCTTCCCAACAGCGAAGCCCCAAAACAATCTGCACAATCTGGTCAGGGTCTTCGTTGTTCGCCTTACGTATTCTACACGGTCCCTAGAAGAATCTTAGCAGAATGTACAGATGCCGACAATCACGTTTTCCCCTAAACCTGACAAATTCTATATTCAGGCTGGCTCATTTTTCCCGTGTCACTTTAGCAGCGGAAATGTAACCATCTTATTGTTTGTTTACCAATTTATCATGCTTCTCTTCCTAAGTCGGAAATTCCCGCCTTTCACCCATTATTTTCAAGGTTAGCACGTGCTGCTGCTGCCAAGAAAACTGCTTGAACCTCTGGAGCGCTGCTGAAAATTTTAGAGCAGATGCCGATCTGTTTTCAGTATTTTACAGCAAGAAGGCTGAACTTTTCATGTGAATCGTCTGCCCAGCAAACGGTCCATATGTAATGTCACGCCTTATTTGTCCCGTTATTTGCACTGGAAAATAAAGAAAAAAATATGAAAATGCCGTCTGCTGAATGTGCTGAGCGCTTCAAGTATTAAGGGAGGCCTTAAGGAGTATGGATACATTTCATTTGTCATGGGAGGCAGAAACGGACAGGCTGAAAGGTATCTACACTTCTCGGATCGAGGCCTCAGCGGTTTCTCATGATGACTGGATCAGGGTTAGGGCTGTCCATTTAAATCACCACTTAATGATGCTGGTGATTTGATGTCTTATGTCTCTTTCAACATAAATTATTTAAGTCATACCGAGATTATAGAACGCGGCGTCTGATCAGGGTCTTCACTATTTGCAAAAAAAAAAAAAAAAAACAACCAAAAAAAAAAAAAAAAAAAAAAAAAAACAGTTTAGCCATCTCTAGCAATACCTAAATCTAATAGCCGGATGCTCCTAAAATGGGTGGACTCTCTATCTCTCTCGCAAATATGATATGCCTCCTTTCGAACTATAAGTTGTTAGCACTGACTTTATTTGAAAGAATGTTATCGCACCGGCTGGAATGGAACGCGAGACCTGGTCGCGGATTTGATTCTTGATCCCTACAGATTGTGCGGTTTATTAGTAAACACACATGTATTTTCTATGGTCATTCGCTCCTTCTGCTGCTTCAAGATCGGCAGTTACAAGTTTCTGACGGAAGGATGTTCAGTGAACTGGTTAACCGCTAATGTAATAAGCCTGCCCCCTCTTCATCCCATTTCGGATGGGCCCCGACTCGTAAAGCAATTGCAGTTAGCTCCCGCTCCCTTTAGTCAATTGCAGTTAGCTCCCTTAAAACAGTAAAACCTGCAGTGTGAGGACTTTGCCCGGCATTTATCACGGTACAAATAAATATTATGTTATGTTATTTGCTTCCAGTATATAGATTTAAAACATTATATTTAAAGGCTTACAGAGTATTCTTCAGAACTTTCGTTCTCATGTAAAGTGTTCTGTTTTTGTGACTTCAGCATCCGATATGCAAAACCAAGACCTCAATTTATTTAACGAATAAAACAGACGCACATGTAAATCTAGCATCGGCGGGGAAGCGTCTTCAAAATGATATATATTATATACCCTTGCGGACATTCTAGGCAGAGTCTTCCTGGGTAGAAACCAATGCTAAGTTATGAAGATAAGGTGTCTTGCTCAAGGACACAACACTTTGTGCTCCCGGGTATCGAACACGAAATTTCTGGATTACCACTCAGGGCTAATTCAATAGACGACAAATAAACGGTTATTTTTTTTATTTCCCAGAAAACAGCAGATTTGACATTTCATGCAATAGAAAACAGGATTTGACATTTCATGCAATGGAGACAATTTGCATGAAATGTCAAATTGAAGAATGAGAAAAATATTTCAAAATGCTTGTTGAAAATTTTACTCCGAGTGCTGCGTAAAGGTTTGCACAAACACTACGCGCACGAGTGTGTGTATGGCAAAACCAACAATAAAATTTGTATGAAGAGTCAGGTCAGCATGCACACTCTGAACCTGCACATCAGTAGTCTGATCAGAGCCTTCGCTAATCAGATGTACCTCCTGTAATCTCTGGATGTAACAAAACGTCTTGTGCGACAAGCGAATACTCGGGTGAGTCTGCGCAACTGCACATTCTGATCAGAGCATTCGCTGGTCGTATTTACCTTCGATAGCCGGACTGTCCAAAGCGGGATCAACAGTGCGACTGCAATAGCACATTCTGATCAGACCTTGGGGTGGGGGAGGGGGCGGTAACTTTGGGGTAATTTTGGTACAGGTGTGCGAGCCAGTATTTCAAAACCTACCCTATTCATATACCCGCCTTTGAAAAAAAAAACGGACCCATTCATATACTTGATCATCTAAAATGTTGACCTATTCTTTGATTTTTTTGTACCCACTTTTTTGCTGGTTGTTACACAAATATCACAGTCAATTCATGTAATACCAAGAGGATAAGCAGCCTCGAAAAATCTCTGAGCGAAAAAAATGTGCATATACCAGGATGTCAGAAAAATGGGCCCTTTCACATAGGAAACCAGAAAAATCGGGCCATTCATATACTTTTTGCTGAAAAAAGGGGGCCAATCATATACCTGGCAGTGCTGAAAAAGGGGGCTATTCGGCACGCACATCCGTACTATGCCATATATAGGACCCCCGCCCTCGAGGATCAGACCCTTCGATGATCATACAGTATGCACCGTCTGTGCACTCAGGGCTATCCAAGAAGCTTGCTTTATATAGTGGGTCGATGCACAGACTGACCTGAGTCTTTGCTGGTCATACATACATTGTAGTATTGTAGGTTTTGTCCGGCGCGGGCATCGTAAATTATACTTCATTCATAATAACCTTGTACCGACGTAGACGGCCCAGTCAAAACTATTTCGGTCTTGTCGAGTCCGCACACATTTCCGGGGCAGGCAGACATTAGCTGTTAATCATTTCAGAAGAAACTGACAACTGCCCTTCTTTTCTTTCATATACGTTGATGAGTGAGCCTACTTTTGGAGTCATGGCCCTTTGAACATTGAGAATATCATAGTGATTTCTGTAATATATTTGTGTTCGCTCTGTAACTTGAAAACAATTCAAGATATTTTCTTGAAACTTTATTAATTTATTAACAGAGTTATGACACTTGCTTGATGTTAGTATAATGGCGGGGCATGGTGCAATATCTGCGACCCATTTATAAAATATTTAACAGTATGACATATTAGGAAAGGGTGCCTCGGAGTCGGTGGTGTAGTGGTAAAGCTGCTCGCCTTGTAACCCATGCAGGGGTCATGAGTTCGATCCCAGGCTTCTTCAGTCTTTCATATGAGACTTTAAACCAAGGCCCCCATCTCTCCATGACCTAACTGTTAGTTGGACGTAAAACACTCACTCACTCATCTGAATTGTCATCAGCTTGAAGGTGAAAGACACCTTCTGAAGACACCAGTATTGGCTTTAATTAAGAAAAGCATACACTCGGAGAATGATCTTGAAAAGCACAGAAGCCAAAGAAGCTCATACAAACAGCGAAGACTGATTCGCAGGTTGATCTTAGTATTCACTGGTCGCACGGGTCTCATCGTCCTAAAAGTGTTTTCCAAATTGTCATGATTCCTGTTCCCCCAAATTAGTTTCATCCCCTTGTTCTCTGCGGCGTCTAATCTGGGTCTGCACTGTTTGCATAGGCCTATCTGTTCCAATACTTAGGTTCTTTATATTTTTAATACGTGCCAGTTTTGTGTTCATTTCTGACGAGAAAAGGCTCTATAAATTAAGTTGTGTTTTTCTCCCGAAGCGGTTTCCCGCCACGATTTCACGTGACGTTACCGCTGCGAGCACGTGGTTTCTTCATGCGGGGCAAGGGAAAGAATGTTGCTTTGTGACTGTTGCATTTTCTGGGTATTTTAATAATCCTAATGTTCTCAATATATAGATGATGTAAAAGAATAACAGTGCCAATATTTATTTTTACCCTGGTAAATGCGGGGTAAGGCCCTCACTCTAGGTTTTACTGTTTAAAGGGAGCTAATTGCATATGCCTGGATAATGAAATTTACGAGTCGAACACAGCATTTCTTTTATGAATCAGGGGCGGATCCAGGACGATTTCTGAAAGGGGTTCGATTTGATCTAATTTCCGTACTTACTCTACGTATTCGGACAGACATGCCTGAGCAAACAGTGTAGACCCAGATCAGACGCCACAGAACGCATTTGAACCTTCACTGAAACGGTGATGTATTTAACCAGAGATTTGTAAACTCTTCTAGAACTGAAGTTTACATGTACATGCCTGTTTGTCACCACAACCGGCAAAATCTGACCGCCCTTGCATCGGAAGATGATCTGAGTCTTCACTGGTCGCACGTCTTATGTCCTAAAAGTGTTTCCAAATTTCCATGTTCCCTGTTCCCCCTCACTAGTTCCATTCCCCTTTTCTCTGCGGCGTCTGATCTGTGTCTACACTTTGCATAGGCCTTTCTGTCCCAATACTTAGGTTCTACTTTTTATACATGCAAGTTTCATATGCAGTTCTGACGAAAAAAATTCTGTATAATTTAACGCACATAAGTGTGTTTTTCTCTTAGCTGTATCCGCCTCGATTTCTCGTGACGTTACCGTTACGAGCACGCGGTTTCTTCATGCGGGGCAAGGGAATGTGACTGTTGCATCTTCCGGGTATCTCCGCTTGTATTTTTGTAATCTATACTGGAAATGCGAACGTCCCAGAATTGTGTGTCGTCGTCTGGTGGCGTATCATTGCAACTTTGGAAAATATTTTAAGAGAACAAGGGAATGAGCCTAATTTTTGGGGACACGGAGTGCGGCGATTGGGAAAACTCATTTGGTACAATGAGACTTTTGCGACTAATGCAGACTCAGATCAACTTACGCATCCGCATGAGAATGGATGATATAACCTCCACGCTGACTGTACTATATGATGGAAAAACAAATAAATAAAAATCGGCCAGGTATTTCGTCAAATTACACCAAGGAACTCCGGTTAACGTCGGGCTGTACATGCTGGTCGCATATGCAATAACTCATCTAAACCGCTAGCAAAAAAAAAAAAAAAAAAAAAAAAAGAAGCATTTTATTGCCAGATTGTGAAATACTTCCCCGACTGGACATAAATTAAGTTGAAGGGGAATCTCAATTTCCCGACGGACAATTTGTATTTGTCGCGTAGGCATTGAGATCACAAATAAGCGAAATGATATAAAACAAGGAAGACTCGGCTCAGGTTGCGCAAGTCCACACATACATGTAGATAATGTGCAATTTTATTTATTGTGCTGTGGTTTTCTGTCAACAGAATGAGAACTTCTGGATCAAAATCTACTGCAAAAGTACCGTGAAGCGATCTTTATTCACAGACTCACCTGTGATAGAAATATTTTACTACTGTCGTTAATCCTTTCCACGCTTGTCACGCTCGTGCCAGTAATACGTTTCGCGCTACGATTACGTAACCTCGCGTTCCATTCTTCACGCGTCGCGCAAAACCCACGCTAAACCCGCGCTAAACCCACGCTCATCCCACGCTTGTTTCGCGCTAACGAGCAAAATTTTTTATCGTGGAGCGCGAACGATATAACCTTCGCGAAACTTGTACTGTAGGTAGCAATAAGCATGTCTGACTGCAGATCAGGGGGTTGCCAGTTTGAATCCCAGCTTGACCAAATAATATTCATGGAGATTGATCATGAAATACTTTGTAGTCATTCTCCCCACTTTCACTGATTCAAGAAGAGCTTATGTCATTTATTGGCAAAAGTATGTGCACAAAAATTGGCTTAACATGACCATAACAATGTTGACTGAGACGTACATGTAACTCCAAATCAAAAAAAAACATTTGTTGCCTTTATGTTGTTACCATATTTACCCTAAGTATTGTAACAGACAGAGCAAACAGTGTAGACCCAGATCAGATGCCTTATTCTGTAGTAGTGTCTTATTGGGGTCTATACTGTTTGCCATTCATAACCCATAACCATCCAGGATTTTTAGACACAGTCTGTATCATGGACTTGTTTAATTAAAATTTATGAGAAGTATAATAAGGAGTTAACCCTTAAAACGCCAATCACAACAATTGTCGTCTGCTTTGTCATCTGCTTGTGAATTTAAAAGTCATTTTTGCAAATGGTTTAGGAGCAGTCTGATCTGGGTCCACACTGTTTGCCTGTATGCATAAAAAAGGTTTGAAAAGTTTGCAAGAATATTCAGCAGACGACATAAACAGACGACATTTTTTGATGCAGATTTTCTTGGCGTTTTAAGGGTTAAGATAAATTTAGGGTATGCTAACTTCTTACCATATTTTGATCAGATTTGTGCCAAAATACTTCTTTTCTAAAGCTGAAAATTTTCAGACAAACATTGTCTTTTGTGTGCTTTTCCCTTTAACCTTCAAGGAGGAGCATCATCCAGCTGTTTAGTTAGTTACCCATTCTTCATTGTATATCCAGTCAGCTAGATTAAAATCAGACAGATCAGAGAAGATCAAAATCAGATGGTTCCTTTCTGCAGTTTTACAAACAATGTCGGATAATCAAATTGAACTGTTGGAATTTTAGGATTAGATGGTAATGACTAATGTATAATGTGCCTGCCCATTTCAGCATTTACATTTATGAAAGCTAATTAAAGTAATTTTAAGGCAATTCTTTCTTATTTTTTCTTTTATCTCACAGCTTCATATATGAGTGGGTATACAGATTTTTCTTCATGAAAACATGTCTTGGAGGTACTCATCAGAAACACCTCCATAAAGCGCTTCTAATGACTACCCACAACATATGTTTTCGTTGAGAAATAAGAACAATATTGGTACTTTTCCACTGAAAAATGTCATTATCTGGAGCTGATGTTATCTGGAATTCTCTGTTTGCTTTCGGACAAACTTACTTTTCCAAATATTTTCTTTGACAGATCAATTGAAATGTTATGCCTGTGGATATAAAATGATCTTTTAGGTGAAAAAGGTATAATTTAGCCCACAAAGGCATCCCTCCTATATATTTTCTGTGATAGATACCCTAAAGTTCTAGATAAGGCATGTTTTTCAGCTGAAAAATACTCATATTTTTCTTATTCCAGATATGGAAACATGTTGTGATACTCATTAGAAGTACCTCAATGAGGTGCTTCTAATGAGTACCCACAACATATGTTTTCATGGAGAAATAAGAAAACTATTACTACATGGATACTCCTTTTGTCTGGAGCTACAGATACCTGTGTACTCCTCTCAGCTGACGTGACCACCTGTGTCGACTGAATGCTGCTCTTGTTTCCTGTGATGCATCATAGAGCAAAGCATTTTTACATGATGGAATGATGGTTTTGCATCCCATTAACATAAATTAAGTTATTTAAGAAGAATCCTAGGGTTTTTCCCAGGTTCAAGACAAGAGTTATAAAAAGCATTATCTGCTCGGAGGGCCTTAGCACTCTGGGTGAAAACTTTCAGCAGATGACATTTTGAAATATTTTTCTTTTCCCAGAAAACAGAATTGTCTCCAGGATCTGACATTTCATGCAAATTGGCTCCAGTGGAGACAATTTGCATGAAATGTCATCCTGTTTCTGGGAAAAATAAGAAAGATATCACCAATTTGTCGTCTGCTGTATTAGCCCAGAGAGTGGTGTAGGTTACCACTATGTAAAACTCATTAGATGACAAATTGATGGCAGTCCTTTTATTTTTCCCAGAAAATAGGCTTCGACATTTCATGGAGTTTGTCTCCTTAGGAGAAAATTTTCATGAAATGTCATCCTATTTCCTGGGGAAAAAATAAGAAAAATATTTCAAATGTCGTCTGCTAATCCAATTTTTTCCCCGGCATGCAAAGTGTTAATAAAGATTAAGTTATTAAGAAGATTCACAGGTCCAAGGGAAATGCAGTATTTAACCAACCCCCTTTTACCATCTCTTGCAAGTATCAGATGACAACTGAACTGTATTTTTCCTTATGTTTTGTTCAAAAGTAGCATTTCAGGGACAATAAGAAAAAACAATGCTTTTGGCTGAAATTTTTACCCAGCATGCTAAGGAATAATGAAGGTCTCTGTTTAAAGCCTTAAAGTGCTAATTACAACAATAAATGATGTCACTTTGAAATCTTTATTATTCTTTTTAGCTCACCTGAGCTATGCTCAGGATGAGCTATAGTGATCACTTTTTGTCTGTCGTCTGTCCGTCTGTGAATCTGTCCGTCCGTTAACACTTTCAAAACGCCATTGATGGGATTCCTCCCTAATTTGGTAAGAATGTTGCTTTGGTAGGGAGATTTAAAAAAAGCTAATATTATGGTGAACTGGCTCTTGGTTTGGTTGCCAAAATTGGCAACAGAAAGCTCCCATAGACTTTTAATGGAAAAATGGTTAAATTGCATTTTCTCCATAACCACTGAAGTGATGTGAACCATATTTGGCAGTTATGATCATCTGATGATTGTCTACCCAGTTATGTGTTTTATGATCAGCGACCATTTCATTTGATTGCCATGGCAACGTTAAATTTAAAAAAAAAAGGAATTTTTTAAATGATAGCTCCTCCAAAACCACTGAAGCAGTAGGACTAATTTGGTACAAATGTTGCTTGGGTAATCCAGAATACATGTAGCTAAAATTATGGTGATCTGCCTCTTGGTTTGGCTGCCATGGCAACAGAAAGCTCCTGTAGACTTACAATGGGGAAAATGGTTAAATTGTATTTTCTCCATAACCAGTGAAGTGATGTAAACCATATTTGGCATTTATGATCATTTGATAATTGTCTACCCAGTTTTTGTGTTTTAGGACCAGTGGCCATTTTGTTTGGTTGCCATGGCAACATTAAATTTTAAAAAAGGAATTTTTTTAAATGACAACTCCTTCAAAACCACTGAAGCAGTATGGTTTTAATTTGGTACAAATATTGCTTGGGTAAAGGCAATTTAAAATAGCTAAAATTGTGGTGATCTGCCTCTTGGTTTGGTTGCCATTGCAACAGAAAGCTCCCATAGACTTATAATGGGAAAATGGTTAAATTGAATTTTCTCCTTAACCAATGAAGTGATGTGAGCCATACATGTATTTGGCAGTTATGATCATCTGATGATTGTCTACTCATTTTTTATGTTTAATGATCTGTGGCCATTTTGTTTGGTTGCCATGGCAACATTCAATTTTGAAAAAGGACTTTTTCAAATGACAACTTCGAAACCATTGAAGCAGTATGACTCTAATTTGGTGCAAAAGTTGCTTGGTAAGGGCAATTCAAAATAGCTAACATTATGGTAGTATTCCTCTTGGTTTGGTTGCCATGGCAAAAGAAAGCCCTTAACTTATAATGGGAAAATCATTTTCAGAATGGTTAAATTGTATTTTTATGCCCCGCCACTAAAATTGGCAAGTGTATTATGTTATACCATCCAAAATTTTGAGTGTCTTTCCATCTGTCTGGGCGAACATCCAAGGTTTAGTGGCTATTTGGAATGGAAAGCTTGTTCCGGTTATAGTCTGTATTTGTCCTCGAGTTCAGGGCTTAGTCATCTGTAGTAACAGGAATAGTCGGAAAACCTGCCGGGTGTATATGGTTTCGGACAACCGGCAGACAGGTGAATAACCAGCGGCTGCTGTCACGGTGTCATTTTGACCAGTAACTGGGTTACTATATAGAATGTTTTGATGAAATTTTAAAGATGTATAGAATACTATAAGTTGTATATTCTAGTTTTTAGCTCACCTTTGGATGGATTTAGTTTATACTTGGTATGGTAATAGATACTGGTCTCAAGTTTTAGCAGCATCAGCTCTCATAACCATAACCTTGGGGTCAGGGTCACAGACTTTGAATTCTTACGTTAAGTTTTTGTTTTTAATTTTTTAGAGCTCATTACTTCTTTACGTTTGGATGGATTTAGTTTATACTTGGTATGGTTATAGATACTGATCTCAAAGTTTTAGCAGCAGCATCAGCTCTCATGACCTTAACCTTGGGTCAAGGTCACAGACTAAGAACTTTTATGTTAGTTTTTGCACTGAAGATTTTAGATAATTACTTGGTTGCCTTTAGATGAATTTGGTATGGTGATAGATATTGCTTTTAAGTTTTTATCAGCAACATCAGGACCTATAACCATGACCTTGGGTTCAAGGTCACAGAATTTTAATGTTAAAGATTTTGCTTTAAAGTTTTTAGGAGCTCATTTCTTTTTTACCGTTTGATGGATTCAGTTCATACTTGTTGAGGTCAGAGATACATGTACTTGTCTTAAAAAATCTTATCAGCAGCATCAGCTCCCATGACCATGACTTTGTTTCTGTTATAGGTCTGAAAATTTGCCTTTGAGCAACTAAGTCAAAGCGCGACTTCTGGTGAGCTATCCTGTCAGGTGCATTATCTGCCCTCAGGGCCCCTAGGGGAACCTTTAAAAACCTTTAATTTTATTAAAATCCTTTAAAACCTTTAATTTGGCTAAAAAACCTGTATTTTGATGAGAAAACCTTCATATTCGGCAATTTGTAAATGCAAGAGAAGGACAGAGTAAATATGTAGCATTTCTTAACAACAAATTATAGTTCTGTTACTTAGATTCATATGTTTCTATATGCAAGTTAATATTGTCATTACTATTTAAAGATGAAAATATCAGATTGTCTCTGCAATTTTTCTCCCTATTTTGCTTTAGAGGCGATGACGCGGAGTTCTTTTGCTTGGGATTATGGAATGTCTAATAAAATGTTACCCTGTAAAGAATATTAAAGCCAAGGGCCACAACTCTGGTCATTTAAGTTCTTATCTGCCCTTAATAAATCTAGTAAATAGTTTTGTTTTGTTTTTTTCCTGTAGATTTACCAAATACTTTAAGTATTTAAAAAGATGAAAAACTATCAGCAACGCCATTGTATAACATGATGTTTCATTTTATACTTTTTTCTTTTCTTGTTGTTTTCTCTGTTCCATAATTATTTTCATTACATAGTGTGCCCATTTTAATAATGTTTACAGTAGTAAAATCCATTACCGATTGACTAGAAAGCATGCTATTGGTAAAAGGAGAGTAGTGTCGGGGAATATCGGCCACCTTTCGAAAACCTTTCCCTTAGAACATGTTAGAACCTTTGCGTAATATTTTCAAGATTTCGATGAGCTAAAACATTGTAATGTAGAATGCACCTGAAGAGACAAAGTTTCGGCAATTGTTACATCCCAGAGCCAGTATATTGGCTGGTTTTAATGTGACGGTCGTTGTGGGGTGTATCGGAAGTCAAACAGATTTATTCAGCGGTATAAATATCTCGACGTTGACATTCTGTTTGGATGAATTTCCATCCTTTAACAATACAAGTGACATTCATTTACCTTTTTGCTATTCGAACTATACCCCAAATAATAACAAGGAGAGGCTTTGAAAAAAATGGATGCCCAAGAATGACACAAGTGAAATTCTCCTCGTAGACTAGCCTGGTAACGACAAGTTTTGTCGCATAAGGACATTACTGGATGCAGTTTCTAAGGTCAAGTTTACATAACTACGGGCGTAGTCAGCCTAAGAAAGGATGATAGCATTTAAGGGCTGGCTTGCATTCAAGTAGTATTTCCTGCAAAACTGGCAAAATCTGGAATTAACGTGTAGCGAGGAGCCATAGCACAAAATGGCTGTTTATATGAAGTTCAGATTTATACCGGCAAACACAGGGGAGCAGAACACATGCTTGTGTGGTACAAGAGCTGACAAACAATTAGGAAAATCTTAAGATTTTCCTAATTGTTTGTCAGCTCTTGTACCACACAAGCATGTATGGATTTTTTTTTTTCGAGTCCTACTTTGTTTGAAAGCCCTCGTGGTGATCGGATTTACTGTCTTTGCACTGTACATAGAAGTAAACTCTATCGGATAGACTCAGAAATAGGGTTTGCGGTTTGATCATGCAGAAGGTAAATCATATAACAGTGGAATGGAAAGATTGTACCATTTCCACCAACTTCTTTACATGAATGGCTTGTTGAATTATAACAAAACTTATGACATCCCCTGCTTAGTTATATACTTCAAGATACGTGTAGTTTGATGATATTTGGAATGTACATGTTATGTAGGACAAACCAAGTGTCATGTTCAAAAATGGTAATTCACATTGCCTTAGTTTTCGAGTTACTTTCCCTTGGAATGTTTAGTTATGAAATTGTGTATGCTGGATAACTGCGGTACACTTTGAGATGGTTTGATGATTCTATTCTTGGTTGGTATGTAGGACAGGTTAGATAGGTGTCACCTCTTTTTGGAATATAAGGAACTGTGTGAACAAACTAGGATCATGGTTTGTAGCATTTGCATTCCTGAACATGCACAGAGAGAGGTCACTCATAAAATTCGGCAAGCCTTTCCTTTTGAAAGGAAACTTTATTTTGGGCTGTTTTGAGCATAATTATGAGGTATTTTGAGGTTTATTCCATTTAAAATGCATTAGCTAGCCCTTAAACCAAAAAAAAATATTGAAGAAGAAGAATGTGTAAAAAACACATTCTTCTTGCTTAAATGATGATCCATTCATTAGTTGCAATGACAGAACTGAAAAAAAATGTTGCATAAAAAATGCATATCGGCAGTGGCTATTTCACTCAGGTGAGCGAGCTGTGGCCCGTGGGCCTCTTGTTTTTGTTTCTCAGAGAAAAGAAGGCTTTAAATTTCATGTAAATCGTCAGCCTAGTTTTCACTAGATACATGGTACATCCTCTCATGCTGTGGCAGATTTGTTGACAGCAGGAAGTTCCCTTGGTCAAGTGTTATTTTCATTCTTGTAAACTAATATTTCATTATGGACTTTATCTGAAATTGATTACTCTGTAGGGAGTTCATGTTCATTTTGACAGTTCTTAAATAAATTGATATCCTTTTGGAACTTAATCACTTGAAATACTTTTGTTGTTGTAAATTATCTGCTGACAGCAGGGTGACACCATCTATTACCAGACCACTGTTTCTTACATTGCTGAGCAGAACTATAGCAGATGACAGTCTATTTTTTTATCCCCACGCTTTTTATACCCTGCCACACAATAGTGGCAGGGTATTATGGTTTCAAGTTGGTCATCTGTCTGTCCGTCCATCCATCCGTCTGTGGTACGTTCATCCATATTTTCGTTTCCAGACTATAACTTGAGTAAATATCAGTGGATTTTCTCCAAACTTGGTGTGTGCATTGATATTGCAGAGATCTGGTTTTGGATAGCTAATGGACAAAAAGATTCGTCAATTTTTGACAGAGTTATCTGGCATTGACACATCTGATTTTTTCCTTTCCAGACAATAACTTGAGTAAATGTCAGTGGGTGTTTACCAAACTTGGTATGTGCATTGATATTGTAGAGATCTGGTTTGGGATCGCTAATGGGCAAATTTTGTCAATTTTTGACAGTTATCTGCCTGGGACATGTCAGTATTTTATTTCAGATGTTAACTTGAGTAAATATCAATTGATTTTCTCCAAACTTGGTTAAGGCATTGATATTGTGGAGCTCTGGATCAGAATTGCAAATGGGCAAATTTCATCAATTTTTGACAGCGTTATCTGCCTGCGACACATGGTATTTTTGTTTCCGGACAATAGCTTGAGTAAATCTCAACTGATTTTGGATTGCTATTGGGTACGTTTAGTCAGTTTTTGACAGAGTTACCTCCCCATGACTTCCCCAGTCCCCACGAGGTAGGGGTGTGCGAGAGCAACATTATTTTACCATCCATCTGTCCGTCTGTCTGTCACGGCTATCCTCCTAAACCACTGAGCAGATTTAACCAAACTTGATATACACGATTTCCCCACATGATAAGGGTGTAAGAGAGCAACATTTTTTTTCTATATGTCCGTCCATCCATCTGTTCATCCATCAGTCCATCTCCTCCTAAACCACTGGACAGAATTTTAACCAGTCTTCCTACATGTTTGACTACCCCACATGGTAAGGGTGTGCGAGAGCAGCATTATTTTTTCGTACATCTGTCCGCCTGTTCATCTGTCTGTCACATTGTCTCCTCCAAAACCACAGGGCAGAATATAACCAAACTTGCTATATGACTTCCACGTGAGGTAAGGGTGTACGAGAGAAACATTATTTTTCTGTGGTCATCTATCTGCCCATCATCCTATCTATTAACTTGCTACATGACTTCCCTGTGTGGTAAGGGTGTGCGAGAGTAACATGATTTTTCCATCTGTCTGTCCATCTGTCCTTCACACTATCTCCTCCTAAAGTACAGGGCTGAATTTAACCAAACTTATTACATGACTTCCCCATGTGGTAAGGGTGTGCGAGAGCAACATTATTTTTCACTTCTCTCTGCTTAGTGGTGAAACCGTGGGGATATGCCATGGCATGCCAATGATTGCACAATCTAGTTGAAATTATTTTGTAGAGAAAATAAGACAACATTTCATGTGAATTCTGCTTGGTAGACCATTTGCATGAAATGCCAAATCTTATTTTCCCTGAAAAACATACAGAAAAATAAAATAAAAATGTTGTCTGCTGCAGCTGTGATTAGCACTTGAAGGGTTAACATTTTATTTCAGCAGGTGATATTTTGAAATATTTTTCTTGCTTTCCCAGAAAATTAGAAATTTTCATGGAATGTCAAAGCCAACTTTCTGGAGAAAATATTCCAAAATGTCGTCTGCTGTGATTTTATCCCAGTTTGCTAAGCATTGACAAGTACCATGCTGGTAAAAAAAAAATCAGCAGAAGGCATTTTGAAATAATTTTCTTATTTTCCCCAGAAAATATTATGTGATGTTTCAAGCAAAAATATTAAGGAGACAGTTAATGCAGTTGCCTGCTTAAATCAAGTTGATTTATTCTGAGACTTCTACTTTGTGACCTCTTAAACAAGTTTTTGCTTAGTAGAGGAGACCTTTAACCTTTACCACTCTCTGGGCATTTTCAGCAGACGACAGATTGATGATATTTTTCTTATTTTTCCCAGAAAACAGGATTTGACATTTCATGCAAATTGTCTCCTTAGGAGACAATTTGCATGAAATGTCAAATCCTGTTTTCTGGGAAAAATAAGAAAAATAACATCATTTTGTCGTCTGCTGAAAATGCCCAGAGAGTGGTAAAGGTTAAACAAGTTTTTGCTTAGTAGAGGAGACCTTTAAGACAAATTTGACTATATATTGTAATCTGAGAGCAGAGGAATGGCTTAAAGGAGGAGTATAATTATGCTTTTATGGAAAACTAGAGAAAACTGTCCCAGAATTACGGTCACACGATTTACTGAAATACTGGAACACTACTGAAATGATAGGAATACCCATGAAATATACAGGAATAACCTTGATTTTATAACTATTGATATACATGTCAATTGTTCCAAAAATTTTACATGGCAAAGAGGAAAAATAGGTTCAGAGTTAGGCGGTGCCAACAGACATTCTGTTGGTAACGTCTCCAGCTTGGCCTCCTGTCAGGTGTGGGAGGCAGGGTCGGGCCATTGTGGCGAATCCAGCAAGCACCTGAGGAAATTCAGGGTGGGAACACTCAATGTGAACACCCTGAGAGGAACAGTTTGCGAGGTAGTGGAAACACTATCCCGCAGGAAAGTGGATGTCTGCTGCATTCAGGAGACCAGATACCGTGGTGGCAGCTGCCGCACAATCAAGGGCAAGGACACCAGGTACAAGCTTTACTGGTCAGGAAATGACAAAGGCACTGCTGGTGTAGGAGTGTTTGTGGCAGAAGAGTGGATAGAGAAAGTTTTTGAGGTTCAGAGAGTCTCCGACAGAATTATTTTAGTGAAACTCATAGTCGGCCAGTGTGGTTACCTTTCTGTCTGTGTATGCCCCACAGAGTGGTCTAAGTGATGAGGTTAAGGACCTGTTCTTTGATCAGCTGCGTGCTGTGACTGCCAGGATCCCAGCATCAGAATTTCTGATCCCATGTGGAGATTGGAATGGCCATGTTGGCCGTGCAGGCACTGGATACAGGGAAGTACATGGTGGGATGGGGTATGGCAGGCCGGAACCAGATGTTGAGGGTGAGAGAATCCTAGAGTACGCCCTAGCATTTGATCTGCTTCTTGGGAACACATGTTTCAAGAAACGTGACAGCCATCTCATCACATACAAGTCTGGAAACATAGCCACACAGATAGACTTCATCCTTTTCCGTAGGACCATGCGCAAGCTTGTCACAGATGTAAAAGTGATCCCTGGTGAGGAAGTAGCTCTGCAACATCAGCTTCTTGTATGTGACATGAGGATTGATGTGCCTCCAAAATCCAAGCACAAGTTCACCCCTCACCTCAAAGTTTGGAAGTTTAAAGACCCTCAGACAAGCAATCATTTTCAGGAGGTCTTCAACTTGCATGTGAGCACATCTGCAGGTGTAGCTGATGGGGCCACTGAGGATATCTGGAACAACATCAAGACTGGACTGCTCAAGACAACTGAGGAGGTATGTGGCACAACTCGGCCACAGCGTTGGCATCGTGAAACCTCGTGGTGGAACGAACATGTGGAAAAGGCCATTGCTGCCAAGCGGACAGCTTCCAAGGCCTGGAAGGCTGGTAAAGGCACTAGGGCATCACACAATGCAGCCAAACGAAATGCCAGACATGCAGTGCACCATGCTCGTCAAGAAGCCGACAAGAAGGTCTACGAGAATATTGACCCCAAGTCTTCAGAAGTCTACCGCCTTGCTTACCAGTTTAGAAGAGAGAACACTGATGTTTTTGGTGACAAACCTGTGAAGAATGATGCAGGAGAGATGTCAATGAGCGAAGACTCAAAGCAGAAGGCCTGGCTGGAGCACTACCAAAGGCTTCTCAATGTTGAGTTTGACTGGGACCCAGACCACCTGTCATATCAATCACCAGTGGAAGGCCCGCCCATCCGAATCACCATTGATATGGTTAAGAAGGCTATCTTGCAGATGAAGGCAGGCAAAGCACCGGGCCCATCAGGCATAGTGGTGGAGATGATAAGAGCGGCCGGTGACATGGGCGCCTCCATGATCCGTGACCTCGCAGTTGCAATCATTCGTGATGGCAAGGTACCCTCTGACTGGGAGCAGAGTTTCATTGTCTGCCTCTACAAGGGAAAAGGGGACGCATTGGAAAGGGGCAACTACTGCGGTCTCAAGCTGACAGAGCAGGTTATGAAAATCCTGGAGAGGATTGTGGACGGCCTCATCAGACAGTTTGTGTCAATAGATGATTCCCAGTTTGGCTTTGTCCCAGGCAGAGGCACTACAGATGCAATCTTTGTTGTCAGGCAGCTGCAAGAGAAGTATCTAGCTGCCAATAAGAGACTCTACATGGCTTTCGTAGACCTGGAGAAGGCGTTTGATCGAGTGCCTCGGAAGGTCATCTGGTGGGCGCTGAGAAAACTTGGTGTGGATTGTGCGACTGGTGCAGGGGATGTATGCAAATGCACGGAGTCGTGTCCTTGTTGGTGAGGGGTACAGTGAAGAGTTTGAAGTGAAGGTTGGTGTTCACCAAGGATCAGTCCTCAGCCCACTGCTCTTCATCATTGTGCTTGAAGCCTTATCACAAGAGTTCCACTCTGGGGTCCCCTGGAAGGACCTCTATGCCGATGACCTTGTTATCATTGCTGAATCGCTTGAGGAATGTGTCAGGAGGCTCTTGACTTGGAAAGAAGCAATGGAGAAGAAAGGACTGAGAGTAAATGCAGGAAAGACAAAGATCATGATCTGCAGTACGGGACTGGACCTCCTGCAGAGTTCAGGCGAGTTTCCATGCACTGTCTGTCACACTGGAGTGGGCAGCAACAGCATCTTCTGCAATGGCTGCAAGCACTGGGTGCATAAGAAATGCAGTGGGCTCAAGCACTTGAAAAAGGACCCTGACTATAGATGTACACGGTGCCAGGGAACTGCACGCCCCTTGGATGGCAGACCACAGAAGGAAGTCCAGGTCGGCCCTGACAAGCTTGAGGTGGTAGCTTCCTTTTGCTACCTAGGAGACATGCTCTCAGCAGCAGGTGGCTGTGAACTTTCAACCACAACACGTGTGAAAACCGCCTGGAAGAAGTTCAAGGATCTGCTACCAGTCCTCTCTTCACGCCACCTCTCTTTCAAAACACGTGGCCATGTGTACAGCTCTTGTGTGCGTAGCGCAATGCTCCATGCCAGCGAGACTTGGCCATTGACAAAGCCGAACCTCCAGCGTCTGCAGCGAAATGACAGGGCAATGATCAGACAGATCTGCAATGTCAGGCCGCAAGACATTGTCACCACCAGGTCCAATGATCTACTTGTGCAGCTTGGCATTGAGGATCTGGACCTCATTCTGAAGGAGAGAAGACTTCGATGGTATGGACATGTGGAACGCTCCAGTGGTGCAATCAAGACAGCCTTTGACATAAGGTTGATGGAAAGCGTGGGCCTGGGAGGCCCAAAATGACATGGAAGCAGCTGACAGAGAGGGATTGCAGAGAGTGGAAGCTCTCGGCTATCAACCCTCATGATAGACGTACCTGGAGATCTGGTGTGAGATCTGCCATGCGTGCAGCAAGCCAGCTATCTGGAAGGGGGCCCACTGATGTGGATGTTGCCCCTGTACCTGCACGTTAATCAAAAATCCGATTATGATATGATGATGATATGATACATGTATTATGTAGTCAAAACAAAAATGAAATGATGAAAAGATGCTAAAAAATTTTCTTTAAAATAAACTATGTCGAAATTTCTTTGCAGGCAATGAAATAGGTGTTCGGATTCAAGGATATCATTGCAAGTGGACAAGACTGTCCTTCACAAAATTATGGGAAAATGGCACCAACTCGTGCATCAGCAAACAAATTAAAGGCAGATCTTGCTGAATTATGGACAGCAATACATGTATGTTCGTTCACAGAGAAAAATAAGCAAGACCATCGCGTCGCCTTTTGACTTTCTTTTTGTCTTTTCGGCATTGGTAAACAGCTCAGCTGGAATGGGGCTACATATTTAGAAAGGGGTTTCCGAAAAATGATGTATTTTTTTTTTTCTGTTTTTTTTTTCATTATAGAATTGCTTTTGTTGTCATAGCATCGTAGGAAAGATAAACCAAAGTTTATAACACCAAATATGTTTCAATTCGCGTACAGGGAATTTCTAGAATTTCACTCAGTAACTTTTAAGGGAGTGTTGAGGATTTTTTGCAAACAACACTCGTTTCTTTTTATATCATGTTGTAAAAGCTGAATTCTGCATTCAGACATATTAGCCTTATAATATACTCTGATGTTTATAAATAGCAAAGAAATAAACAAAACGAAGAAAACTTTAAACTTTTGAAGAAGTAATCATATTGAGTACAGAATCAGTGGGCAAATATGAATACTCCAATAAAATGTGCCAACAGCTTTGGGTAAAAAGTGTAACCCAAGCTGCCACCATACTAAACACTGAAAAGGATCTTTTTAACCAAAAAAGACTGAAAAGGGGCTGAAGGGTACACCGAAAAGGGCAAATTCCAGCATAAAGCCCAATCAGTTTTAGAGGCCTATAGAATTTCAAGCAACTGCCCCCATCAGCACTCTTTGTGCTTTGATTTTTTATGCCGGTCTATAGCTCCAAGGTCAAGGTCACTAGAGGTCAAATGTCAAAAATAGGTTCTATATTTTTGTTCATCTTCAGTTTTTGGAAAATGCTTGTTTCCGGATGAGGATGGCCCCTGGGTGGGGGCATCTGTGTAATATTGACACATTTCTAGTTTCACCATTGAGTTGTTAGAATATCCAGTAAACTGCATTATGTCTGGATACTCCTCTTATCTGGAACTATGTCTAGGCTTCCTTCTATCTAACAGGGATGGTCCTGATCAGAACATAGCGCTAGATAAGATTAACCCTTGTCCTGCTGAATAAATTAAGATGCCACGCCCACTTCTAATTTTCAGCCAATCAGATTATTTGATCAAGATTTTTGTTATAAATTTGCATACTTGATGGCAAACAGTGCAGATTCAGATCAGTTGGCTTCTTCAGAAGCCAACTGATCTGGATCTACACTGTTTCCAAAACAGGGTATATCCGGGTTCAGCAGGACAAGGGTTAAGATGTTTTGTTGTTTTTTTTGTTGTTGTTGTTTTTTTTTGTTTTTTTTTGTTTTTCAAATTTAAATTTATTGATATTTTTCTTATTTCTCCATGAACATGTGTTGTGGTACTCATTCGAAGACAGCTCCAGATAAGAGGGAATATCAGGAAAATAGTTTTCTTATTTTCCCACGAAAACCTTTTATGTTGTGGATACTCATTAGAAGTGCCTCAGCGAGGCACTTCTACTTCTAATGAGTACCCACAACATATCTTTTCATGGAGAAGTAAGAAAACTATCAACAGTTTTTGGTTGAAAATGAGGCTTCATCTGGTGCTATGTTAGAAGCTTTTTTAATTGAGGTGCTTTTAATTCTTTCCCCACTAGTGGCGGCTTTTGTCTTCTGCTGATAACCTTTGCAAACTGTTTGGACTCCGATCTGGATCCAAACCTTTTGACACTCTGGTGGTAATCCTGAAAGAATTTTTTGAAAAAGTTAATTTAAAAAAATCCACAGACGATAAAAAAGCATGCAAAATTACTCAGTGTGTAAAGAGTTAATGAGTACCCAGTCAGCATTATGTTTTCATGGAGATATAAAAAATATATTCATCTGTATACCATAGCTACAGATAAAAGGGGTATCCATATAATATTTTTCTTATTTCTCTACGAAAACATATGTTGTGGGTACTCATTAGAAGTGCCTCATTGAGGCGCTTCTAATGAGTACCCACAACGTATGTTTTCATGGAGAAATCAGAAAGATATCAGCATTTTTCGGATGAAAAAAAGCGCCTTATCTGTTGCTATGGTATACCACTCTTACCAATAGAGCTTCAATAAACTGTGTTGATGTAGAAGCTGATCCTGGGATGTGTGCATGCAATGTATGCAGTTTACATTTGTACTTAGGTTCTGCATTGTGCATACCATACCACAATCTGTGTTTGTATTCCTTTCAAAAGTCTTAAAAGATCTACTTTTCAAAATATAAGATTACCACAAAGAAATATAAATTTATCTGAAGTTATCTTAAGGTTTTATATGTCATATCCACAGCTGTGCAGTATTTGTTTTATTTCTCAAATAGTTTGTGGATTAATTGTGTCTATCACTGATGTTTACATATGGATAAAATTTTACTTCAAATTGCACCACTTTTAATTTTTATACAGGTATGATGTGTGTATATTTCACATCCTGTTTCAGACTGAATTTTCATAAAATAATGCAACTCGCCTGACTAGTGCCGTAATGAGGCACTTCTAATGGATACAACAAAATAAGTTTTCATGAAGAAATAAGAAAATATCAGTATAGTAAAATTTCAATGACTCAAACACCCATGGCTGACATTTACTGTGGCTGATTCAAACTTGTAAATTGGTCCAGCATCTGCTTTTTGACCAGGAGGATATGGGTTCGATCCCCAGCAAAGTCATACCAAAGACTTTAAAAATGGTACTGGCTGCTCTTTCAGTTATAGAGAGGTCGCAGTGTATAACATTTCATTTCAAGCTTTAGATAGGTGCATTTTTAAGCAAACAGTTTTGATTTTTTCTTACATTTTGGGTACTTATAAGAAGTGCCTAACATGAAAACATACATTGTAAGTACATGTACTCATCAAATGTGGCTTGGCAGGGTACTTCTAATGAGTAACTTACATGTAAAATGAGTACCCACAATATATCTGAACAAGGCATCTGATTAGGGTCTACACTGTTTGCCATACACACAGCAATATTTTAAACACATCAGTATCAAATTATAAATTATAGGACAAGTATGGTAAGGAGCTTAAAGGTGTCCCAAGAATATTTAGAGTAAATACAGTATATGGTTTTGATCACCTTGAAAAAGTACTTGAATGACATATGGTACAGAACAGTGGGGATTGTGAAAACAAATGTATTGTTTGCATATTAGATTTTTGTCACAAAATTATTAAAAATCGGTTGAAATCCTCAGGCAAATGTAAATATTTGCCTGGATCTTCAGTAGTGAGCAAATATTGACTGAAATTCTTTCAATAATAGATTGTTATATTTAAAATTGTTTTTTGTGGAGTGACAGGTTTCATTGGAGGGTATTTCTTTTACCCGATTCAGACACCAGCAGTAACATGAGAAATTAAGGGTCTTGTCTGCCCTTTTAAAAGTCTGCACACCCATACAAAGTTATATAGTTTTTGTGTTTTTGTTTTTTTGCCATACATAAACAATATGATCCAGTATGTTTCAGTTATGCAAGTGATCAGATTGGCAGCCATTGGGTGTCTGGACTGATCTGGAGCTTTGACCTGTAACCTATTTCACTCATGACACAGTTTCTCTTATGGGATACAATATTGTGAAAGGAGTGTTTATGCCATATACATACATATACACTGGAACCGCTTTATAAGACAGTTTCAGATATAGGACAATTTAAAGGTGGACCCCAAATGTATTGTATCCAAACAAAAATGTAAAAATTATATAGAAAAATGACCAATTTTTCTATATAATCTATGCATTTTTGGGGGCGGGGTACAGTTGTTTAGCTTACGTGGTTTTTGTTTTGGATCCCAGCAACAGTCTTATAAAGAAATTGCTGTGAAAGCTCAAATCAGCCTGCTCATTCACTTTTGCTCAGTCTGACCATTGCCTTCATTGCCTGCTTACAGAATCATTGGGCAACAAACAGAGAAGACACAGATCTGAAGGCTGATCAGGGCATTCACTTTTTGTATATTACATACAGGCTTTTTCTTAAGTTGCACATCTTTATTTAAACATTGTAGCTTTCAAAAGAACTTGCTCACCATGATGAAATTAGCTAATCTTTTTACTTGTTTTCTAGAAAATAGGGTTTAATATTTCATGCATTAGGTGGCTTCCTATAGAGACTATTTGCCTTATATGTCAAGCCTAATATTTAACTTCTCCTCTCTCTGGGCTGATTCAGCAGATTCTGATGACAAACTGATGATATTTTTTTTTATTTTTCCCTGAAAATACACTGACATTCCATGCAAATTGTCTCCTATGGAGATATTTTTTGCATAAAATGCCAAAGCATTTTTTCAGTGAAAAAGAAGAAATATATTTCAAAATGTCATATGCTGAAAATTTTACCCAGCCTGCAAAGCATTAAGCTTCCAGAACTCATTAATATTTATAATGATCAATATAAAGCACAAGGTTAAGCTTTTCAAAAAAGCTTGCCATCTTTTCAGCCCTTTTTTCAATGTAGTGATTTTTTTTGGTTTGGAGCACTTTTAGCTCTCAAGTCCAGCCCAACCCATCAAATGTAGTAAAATGGTATCTGATCTTCAGTCCTGTCTCTGTTAAAAGGATTTGAGGCTCACATTTGCCATTTACAAAATTTAGAAATATATTTAGTCCATATAATCTAATCAACAGTCATACTTTTCATGGCAATTCTAAGTGCTAAATGGGAAATAAATAGAAAATGAACAATGCCAAGTAAATGAAAACTTTTGATAATAAACTAGCAAACAAACCAACAAAAAACAAAAATACAATACCAAACTAACAAACATTAATTTGCTAAAAATAACCCAAAAAATACAGTTTTTGTTTAATCATAAACTAGAGCAAATCGATGGCACACCATCGCATATCCCCGTGCCAGCGCCATCGCATATCTCTGTGCACATGAAAATTCCAAATGCCTTCCTCCAGTTCTCATTCATAGGGCTATCACTTGTGTGAAAGTTTTAAGATTCTAGCTTAAATGGTCTAGGAGCAATGGTGTGACATTACAGACATACGTACGTATGGACAGATGGACGCGGGGTATAACAATATCCCCGCTTTTTCTTCGAAAAGCGCGAGGATGATTATTCAAAGATGTGGTACAAATAAAAATATCAACTGCAATACTTTAACATTTACTAAGTGACTAAAAGTTTGCTAAAAACCTCTGAAAGTCTGTGTCTTAGGAAGTACTGTTCGAATGTTGTTGTATGCTTGTCATAAACTGCAGCAAGGTGATCTTTTGTTGTGTCCTAATATTTTGGTACTGATAGCCATGCGTTGTTATAGCCTAATCATGTACTGGAGAACGGTAACTTTTATTGTGTGCCAATATTTCTCAGCTGAAAGCTAAACGTTGTATGCAACTCATGTACTGCACTGCAGCATGGTAACTTATATTGTGTGCTAATATTTCTCTGCTACAGCCATGTGCTGTTATATGCTAATCGTAAACTGCAGCAAGGTAATCTTTTATCATGTGCTAGATTGGCACAGTGGCTCAGTTGGTAGAGCATCCACTTTGTGACCGGGAGGTTGCGGGTTTTGATCCCCGGCCAAGTCATACCAAAGACTTTAAAAATGGTACTAGTTGCTCTTTCGCTTGGTGCTCAGCATTAAGAAAGCAGAGCTAGGAATCAGAACTGGTCAGCTCAGTGTCAGTATAATGTGACTGGGTGGAATATCATGTCAAGTGTCCAGGGCATCATATTTAGTGAGGCAGCACTCTAAAAGTGAGCATTGAGCTCCCTGCCCCATCCAGATGCCATCAGGATATGACTGAAAGATTGTTGAAAGCAACGTTACGTAAAGCCCAAATAAAACAAACAAACAAAATTATCAGGTGCTAATATTCCTCTGCTGATAGCCATACAATGTTGTATGCTAATCAAGTATTGTAGTGTGCTAATATTTCCCTTGATATAAGGCTTGCTAATATAAATCATCAACTATAAATGATTCACTTGAAATGTTGTCTTATGGTCTCTGAAAATAAAAAAAAATAAAAAAACAGTTTTAGAATGTTTTCTTCTGCAAAATAGCTTTGTGCTTTATCCCTTTCATCCCTGCAGACCAACACAGATACCTCTGTAAACAGTGCAGATCCACATGAGAAGGCTCACAATGAGCCGTCTCATCAGGATCTACACTGTTTGCCATTGTTATTGATTTTTACTCAAACCCCAGTACAGTACATGCTACCCCTAAGTATTGGGACACCTTAATTCCTTACCATACTTGTACTTGTTCTATAATTTGTAAAAGTATGTTTTACTACCTGTTATTGCTGGACGAGTGGCAAACAGAGTAGACCCTGATCTGTGGTGTCTCATCTCGTCTAGACTGTTTGCTCAGGCATGTTTTTCCCAATACTTAGGGTTATTATGGTATTTACAACAGTATACATGTATGTATCCAAATTCAGAGATGGAAGATTCCATTCCAGAAAGTCAGGGATGAAAGAGTTAAGGTGTCCGGCTAACAGAAAATATGGTATGTTTGAGTCTTTGACTATGGATTATGAGATTCCTGCAGAGCTTTACTAGGAAATCCATTACAGTAGCTCTCTACCTTATCATAGCACTAGTTAAGGCGCTTTTTTCAATCCAAAATATGATATTTTTCTTATTTCTCCATGAAAACATATGTTGTGGGTACTCATTAGAAGCGCCTCGGCAAGGTGCTTCTAATGAGGAACCACAACATATGTTTTTGTGGAGAAATAAGAAAAATATTTACCGGATACCCTCCCTTATCTAGACCTATGCTTAATATGCTGAATATAGATATTAGCATACAATGTTCATTGCTCCAGATAAGGCATTATTTTCAACCAAAAAATATCAATAATTTTCTTATTAAAACATATGTTGTGGGTACTTATTAGAAGGGCCTCAACGAGTCACTTCTTATGAGTACCCACAATGTATGTTTTCTTGAGAAATAAGAAAATTATTTATCTAGATATAAATTTATCCAGCTATAAATTTGATAAACAGGTCCCAGAAAGTAGATCTTGCATTTTGCATGAATCATCTTATAGGCAGAGCCTATTTTCTGTGTGTGGGGTAAGTGGTGGTGTGGGGGACAAGAAAGAAATATATTGCTCACTTGTGATTTGATGATTTCATTGTTGGCGTAGGAAAGGTTAACCCTTGTACTGCTGGTCCCAGATATATTCTGCATTTGCTTCTTCAGAAGCCAACTGATCTTGATCTGCACTGTTTGCTATTCATTATGTGAATTTGTCTCAACAATTTAGAATAAGTAATCTGATTGGCTGAAAATTTGACCTGGGTGTGGTATCTTAATTTATTCAGCATGGCAAGGGTTAACAATATCAGAAAATCTGATAAATCACAGAGGAAAGCTTCCCCTTGCATGGAACAGAGAGTTTAACCCTTGTCATGCTGAATAAATTAAGATGCCACGCCCATTTCTAATTTTCTGCCAATCGGATTACGTTATCCAGCTTGTTGTTATAAATTCACATACTTAATGGCAAACAGTGCAGATCCAGATCATTTGGCTTCTTCAGAAGCCACTTGATCTGGATCTACACTGTTTGCAAACGCAGGACATATCCGGGTTCAGCAGGACTAGGGTTTGTTTGTGTTGAGATTTTACGGCCCAGTCAACCCATTGGGGTCATGTCGAGGGTGATCAGTTTAACTAACCACACGTTTACTGGGCAGGCTTAGTCCTCTAAGCGGTTAACCAGTACTGTGCACATTCTTTCGCCAGAAACTGACAACTGCCCTTCTTGAAACAGCAGAAGGGAGAGAATCGTTGTAGAAAATATTTCATGATCAATCTCCACGAAAGAATGTTGCCGACCTCGGCAGGGGTTGAACCCGCGACCTCCTGGTCTCCAGTCGGACGGCGCATCCAACTGAGCCACCGAGGCCAGCAGGACTAGGGTTAACACTCTGTATGCTGGGTAAAAATTTCAGCAGGTGATACTTTGAAACATTTTTCTTATTTTTCCCAGAAAATAGCTTTGACATTTCATGCAAATTGTCCCCTAAGGAGACAATTTGCATGAAATGTTACAGCCTATTTTCTGGGGAATAAAATAAGAAACATATCCTTAATTTGTCATCTGCTGAATTAGCCCAGCCTAAGAGCCAGGTGAGCAAAGTATTCAAAAGAAGAAAAAATATATACATATACATGTATTTTAAATGTATTATTGCATGAGCAGCAATATCTTCATTGTAAGGTATATACAATGTATGCCATAAAGTTCCATTCAGGTCAGCCCCTGTTTTCTTGGGAAAAATAAGTAAAATATCTTAAAATGTAGTCTGTTGATGTTTTTACCCAGCATGCTAAGCATTAAGATTAAGCTCCTTCCCAAAGGGAGACAATTACTTCCTGATCAGAGTGATTTCCCTTGGATGTCGCGTATCCACTGATCCTATGGTAAAATACATTTCTGCATCTTTTTTATGCTTCCACCTGCCAAAGGCAGCAGTGGGGCATATAGTGTTCCACTGTGATGTAACGACTGTACATGCATATGTCGCGTTTGTAACCAGAGTCTAACAAATAGTCGCATTTGTAACCAGAGTCTAACAAATATTCAAGTATACACTCGTGTGTTTCTCTTGGCGGTCAAAACTTGGGTACCTTTTATGCTAGGAAGTTGAAATTTGGTATGCTTCATACTCAGACCCTGAACCTTCAGCTCTGATCTTGAGCTGCCCCTGGGTCATGTCCTGTGTGGGACTATGGCGAAAATGTATACAAATGAATACACTTCAACCTCTTTATAACACGGTTCATTACAACACGGTTTTGGATATAACACGGTTCAAAGATGGATCCCAAAAATGCATAGATTATATTGAAAAATGACCATAAATGGTCATTTTTCAATATAATCTATACATTTTTGGTTGGATATAACATGGTTGTTTAACTAACACGGTTTATGCTATGGACCCCAACAATAGTGTTATAAAGAAGTTGTGGTGTAATTAAATCACATTTCCAAATGAAACAGAAAGCCGCTGACCTATTCTGTATTATTTTAAAGCTTAGCACTCTGGGTAAAAATTTCAGCAGACCACATTTTGAACTTTTTTTTCTTATTTTTCTACAAGAGGTCATATGACACACAAGCCTCTGCCCTGTCTTTATTATCTTAAAGCTTACAAATGTAGCACTCCGGGTAAAAATTTCAGCAGATGATATTTGAAATTTTTTTTTTCTTATTTTTCCCAGAAATGAAGATTTGTCCTGTGGAGACAATTTACACAAAAATTTCTAGAAAAGATAAAAAGTATCATTAATTTGTTGTCTGCTAAAAATGCCCAGAGAGTGGTAAAAGTTAAATTTAGAGTCCCACTGCGGTCACTCAAGACATTAGATTTCATTTATTTTTAACAAGTTGTATTTATTGTATTTCTTCAAGTAATAAATCACAAACCAAGGACTAGATCTGCAGTTGGAAAACTACTTTCAAGTATTTGCCGAGCACTCAAGCTAATGGACGATAAGTTGATAAGTTTTGAAAGATTTCAAGTATCTGCTTAAAGTTGAGATATAAATCCAGAAAAAAAGGTACCCTAACCATGAAGCGTCCTTTAGAATTGAGATGGCATTCTAATTTTTTTTATTTGTTTATTTTATTTTTTTATTTTTTTTATTTTTTTTTTAAAGAAAATAAGGCCTGACAGTTTGTGAATTGTCTGCCATCTGACAGTTCACATGAAATGTCAAACCTTATTTTCTTGGAAAAATAAGGAAAAACACAGACACTGTTCTAGAATGTTTACTGCTGATTTTGTGACTGGCAGTTCAAGGTTTAACTGCAGCTCTTAATGAGCACAATTTTGTCAACCAAAAAATGAATGGACTATGCTTATATGTCCAGGTAATGCTATCAAGATATATATTTTCCTTATTTCTTTACAAAAACATGTTTTGGGTACACATTAGTGTAGCTCTTGATAAGCCACTCTTTATTTAACCAAAACATATTGATATATTTTCTTGCCTCGCCAAGGCACTTCAAATGAGTACCCACAACATATGTTTTTGAGGAGAAATAAGAAAAATATTTACCGGATATCGCCTCATATGTGCCAGCCAACAGGAGGTTGCAGGTTCGATCTTCACTGGGTCCAGCAACTTTTTATACCCCCGACATACAAAGTATGTGGGGGTATATAGTTTTCGCTTTTCCGTTCATCCGTTCGTACGTACGTTCGTTCGTTTGTACGTACGTTCATTCGTTTGTCTTTCTGTCACAGGGTCAAAGTTTTTGCATTAAAGTTTATAAGACCTCATATTTTGAAGACCCTTTGATGGATTTCGTTCATATTTGGCATGATGGTAGATATAGGTCTAAAGTTTTTATCAGCACCATCCCCACCCCGGGGGTGACCTTGGGGTCAAGGTCACGGACTTAGAATTTTCATAAAAAAGTCACAGGGTCAAAGTTTTTGCATTAAAGTTTATAAGACCTCATATTTTGAAGACCCTTTGATGGATTTTGTTCATATATGGCATGATGGTAGATATAGGTCTAAAGTTTTTATCGGCACCATCCCCACCCCGGGGGTGACCTTGGGGTCAAGGTCATGGACTTAGAATTTTCGTGAAAAAGGTCAAAGTTTTTTGTGTTTAAGTTTATATAGCTATATCATCAAGACTCTTGAGGAATTTCATTTATATTTGACATGTTGGTAGATATCGGCCTAGCTTCTTACTCGGCATGATCCCCACCCTGGATGTGACCGAGGTCAAGGTCACGAACTTAGAATTTTCATATAAAAGTAAAAATTTTTGCGTTTAAGTTTATATAGCCATATCATCAAGACCTTTTATTAAATTTCATTATCCCCTAATTGAAAGGTTGAGCTGATATAGCTATCAGCAAGGAATCTATTTGTCTGTCCGTCAGTCCATTGAAGTATTATTCGTTCATACTTTATTTTTGTCTTAGGGTCAAAGTTTTTGCGTTAAAAGTTATAAGACCTCATATTTTGAAGACCCTTTGATGGATTTCATTCATATTTGGCATGATGGTAGATATAGGTCTTAAGTTTTTATCAGTACCATCCCCACCCCGGGGGTGACCTTGGGGTCAAGGTCACGGACTTAGAATTTTTGTAAAAAAGTCGGAGTTTTTTGTGTTTAAGTTTATATAGCCATATCATCAAGACCCTTGAGAAATTTCATTTATATTTGACATGTTGGTAGATATCGGCCTAGCGTCTTACTCCGCATGATCCCCACACGGGTATGACCGAGGTCAAGGTCACAAACTTAGAATATTCATATAAAAGTAAAACTTTTTGCGTTTAAGTTTATATAGCCATATCATCAAGACCTTTTATTAAATTTCATTATCCTCTAACTGAACGGTTGAGCAGAGATAGCTACAGCAAGAAATCTGTTTGTCTGTATGTTCATCCTTTAAAGCATTATTTGTTCATACTTTATTTTTGTCTTTGAGTCAAAGTTTTTGCGTTAAAGTTTATAAGACCTCATTTTGAAGACCCTTTGATGGATTTCATTCATATTTGGCATGATGGTAGATATAGGTCTAAAGTTTTTATCAGCACCATCCCCACCCCGGGGGTGACCTTGGGGTCAAGGTCACAGACTTAGAATTTTTATAAAAAAAAAGTCAAAGTTTTTTGTGTTTAAGTTTATATAGCTATACCATCAAGACCCTTTGAGGAATTTCATCTATATTTGACATGTTGGTAGATATAGATCTAGAGTTTTACTCAGCATGATCCCCATCCCGGGGTATGACCTTGAGGTCAAGGTCACAGACTTAGAAATTTCATATAAAAGTAAAAAGATTTGCATCTAAGTTTATATACTATACCATAAGACCTTTTGTTGAATTTCGTTATCCTCCTACCGAGAGGTTTAGGGGATATAGCTATCAGCATGTAATTCATCCATTTATCCATCCATCCATCTGTCTGTCCATAAATGCATTATTGTGCACCCCATAACTCCTAACTACCCTTTGAGCTATTTTCAGGAAACTGTCAGGTTGTAGAGGGCATTTGGTATGGTGTCAGGTACAAGAAAGACAACTCTAACTGACTTGGTCCATGAGTTATCTCCCCTTGTCTCCAGAATTGTAAGAATTTTGTGCAAACCATAACTTTAAAACATGTTAAGATATTTTCATGATACTTCACCAGTATGTATAGGACATTGAGTAGGCATATCACATTCAAGAATGACTTTCTGGCTCCATTCTGCAGTTTTCTCCCTTGGTTATTTAAATCTTGTGCGGGCAGTAACTCTAAAAATTCTTTAAGATATTTTTTGTGATACTTTACCGATACGTAGAGGGCATTGAGTAGGCAGGTGACCTTAAAATTTTCATTAAAATTTATATAGCTATATTATGAAGACCCTTTTGTTGGTTTCATTAATATTAGGCATGATGGTAAGTTTTTCTCGGCACCATCCCCAAGCTGGGGCATGGCTTTTAAGTCGTCACAGACTTTTCTTACAAATGTCATTTTTGCTTATATTATAAAGACTGATTGATTTCACTAGTATATGGTGAAAGTTATAGGGCTTAAGTTTTATTAAGCTCAATCCCTGCACCTGTGCCTGATCTTTGAGGTCAAGGGCTTCATATTATGTGTGATTGAAGTTTTTCAGTGTTATAACATAAAGCATACAACTGCCATCTCCAGAGTCAAAGCTACATACTTTGTGCTCTTTAAAAACTGGTGGTAGCGCTGGTCGGGGGTGTACGTGCCCCACTGGGCACCTTATCTAGTTTTCATGAAGATTGATCATGAAATATTTTCTACGGTCATTCCCTTCCACTAAGTCCAGAAGGGTAGTTGTCAGTTTCTGGCAAAAGAATGTGCACAAGTACGGATTAACCACGCAAAGGACAAAGCATGCCCAGGGCAAACTGACCAATTTGACATGACCTAAATAGTGTTAACTGGGTCGGTAAACTCCAACCCAACCTACCCAATTCTTAGAGCAATGTTGCTAGAACTGTTTCACTGGGAAAATTTTAATGTGTACCCACATATTTTTGTGGAGAAATAACAAAAGTCATCTCAATATGAGTATATATAATAGATGCTCTTATGCCTGGCACTGAGCATTAACCTTTGCCATGCTTCTTTCTTCAGAAGTCAACTGATCTGGAGCTACACTATTTGCAAAGGCAGGGCATATCCAGGTTCAGCAGGACCCTAAAAGTAGAGCTAGAATCACAAATGGTCTGGTGTATGTATATAAATGTAACTGACTCCAATCAAATGCCATGTGTCTGTGGCATGACAGTTCAGTGAATGAGGCAGCACTATCTAAAAGTGAGCATAGTATACATGGACTGGCAGAAATGTTCTCCAATCATTCCTTAATGCTTAGCATGCTGGTGAAAAATTTCAACAGGTGACATTTTGAAATTTTTTTCTTATTTTTACCAGGAGATAGGCTTTTACATTAGGAGACAATTTGCATGAAACGTCAAAGCCCAATTTCTGGGGAAAGTAAAAAAATATCATCAATTTGTCGTCTGCTGAATCTGTCTAGAGAGAGGTAAACAATAAATATTTTAACACAGTACTGAATTTACCCTGAGTTTTCAAACAACCATAGAACGCAGCATCTGGTCAGAGTCTATACTGTTTGCCACTCATCCAGAAGTTTTCCAGACAACAGTAGTCAAACAGATATGTTCTAAGCGTAGGATGGTTATGGTAAGGAGTTAAGGTATTCAGATACCTGAGGTTAATACTGAGAGTTCCGAAAATGTGAAGCAGTCCATTAGACTACCTGGTTGTGTGTCTAGATGCTGTTTAAAAATGTTTCAAAATGTCCTCTGCTGAAATAGTAACCTAGCATGTTTAGCATTAAAAGGCAAACAATGCAGACCCTAAGCAGTTGGATTTGGGTTTACACTATGCTCAGGATGTCTGTCCGAATAATTAGGATAAGGTGTAGTAGCATCAAAGACGCATTTGCTCGTTACCGTGTGGTCCTTTGAGTGTCATGATTATCATCGCAGCCCACTTGCATAGCTGCAAGTCAGGTGCTTTTTTAAATAAAAAATTGTTGATATTTTTCTTATTGCTCCACAAAATCGTGGTACTCATTAGAAGTGTCTCAGTGAGGCACTTTTAGTGAGGACTAGGAATCAGAACTGGTCAGTTCAGTGTCAGTATAATGTGACTGGGTGGAATATCACGGCTCAGTTGGATGCGCCGTCCGACTGGAGACCAGGAGGTCGCGGGTTCAACTCCTGCCGAGGTCGGAACATTCTTTCGTGGAGATTGATCATGAAATATTTTCTATGGTCATTCTCTTTCTTCAGCTGATTCAAGAAGGGCAGTTGTCAGTTTCTGGCGAAAGAATGTGCACAATACTGGTTAACCACTAAGAGGACTAGGCCTGCCCAGTAAACATGTGGTTAGGTAAACTGACCATGCTCGACATGACCCCATCGGGTTGACTGGGCTGTAAAACCTCAACACAAACAAATCACATCAAGTTTCTGGGGCTTGATATTTCAGTGAGGCAGCATTCTAAAAGTGAGCATTGAGCTCCCTGCCACATCCAGACACTGTCGCAATATGACTGAAAGATTGTTGAAAGCGACTTAACGCTTAGCACTCTCGGTAAAATTTTCAGCAGACGACATTTTGAAATATTTTTCTTATTTTTCCCAGAAAACAGGTTTTGACATTTCATGCAAATTGTCTCCATTGGAGACAATTTGCATGAAATGTCAAATCCTGTTTTGGGGAAAAATAAGAAAAATATCACCAATTTGTCGTCTGCTGAATATGCCTAGAGAGTGGTGAGGGTTAAAGCCCGAATAGAACAAACAAATTTTAATGAGAACCACAACATATGTTTTCATGGAGAATTACATGTAAGAAAAATATTTTCCTGTTACTTCTCTTATTTGGGGATAAGGTCATATCTCAAGATAAGGCATATTTTCAAACCAAAATAGTATTGTTATTTTACCTATTTCTTCATGAAAACATATGTTATGAAGTAGTCAATAGAAGTACATTTAGGATGTGCTTCTAATATGTAAGTTTATAAAGTATATTTGGACGGAGAAATAACAAGAATACAGTGTATTTATCTGTATACCCACCTTATGTAGAACTGCCTCTGGTGCATCTTCAGTTGACATTTTGCAGATGACTAAGATTGTAAATTTATACAGAGGACTTGTGAAGAACGTTATAACAGGACTTGTTAAGGAGTACTGGTATTTGGTAATAACTGTCGGATAATTTTCTCCATTTTGCCCTGAAAATATGTGTTGTGGGTACTCATTAGAGTGCTTTTTATGGAGAAATAAGAAAAGTTATCCCAGAATTGTCATCAAAGTTATCCCAGAATTATCATCAAAGTTATCCCAGAATTATCATCAAAGTTATCCCAGGATTATCATCAAAGTTATCCCAGGATTATCATCAAAGTTATCCCAGGGTTATCATCAAAGTTATCCCAGGATTATCATCAAAGTTATCCCAGGGTTATCATCAAAGTTATCCCAGGATTATCATCAAAGTTATCCCAGGGTTATCATCAAAGTTATCCCAGGGTTATCATCAAAGTTATCCCAGGATTATCATCAAAGTTATCCCAGGGTTATCATCAAAGTTATCCCAGGATTATCATCAAAGTTATCCCAGGATTATCATCAAAGTTATCCCAGGGTTATCATCAATGTTATCCCAGAATTATCATCAATGTTATCCCAGAATTATCATCAATGTTATCCCAGAATTATCATCAATGTTATCCCAGAATTATCATCAAAGTTATCCCAGAATTATCATCAATGTTATCCCAGGATTATCATCAAATACTCCTTAACAAGTCCTGTGTTATAACATGTTCTTCATGAAAACATGTTATGGGTACTCATTAGAAGCGCCTCGCTGAGATGCTTTTTGTCATGAGCACTTTAGCAAGCAGGTGTGACTTAGAGATTCCTTTCCGGTGGTGACGTTGGCATTGCCGTTGTTGGCATTGCCGGCATCAACAATGTTAAGTCTGTGCATTTAGCTCCATTTCTCAAACACCAAGGCTTCTAGGCTAAACTTCGTACACACATCCTTCATCTTGCACACTGCCATCGATCATTATTGATATTGCCCTCTTTTCACGCATGGCTGATAAATGTTCAGTCTGTGTGTTTAGCTCCTTTTCTTGAACACCTCCAGCAATCACGACATGGCCATTCGTTGAGTTTCTTGGAATGAATATCCACAACATATGTTTCATGGAGACATAAGAAAAAATATTTACCTGATACCCTCTTATCAGGAATTATGAGTGTCCTGAGGTTAAGTCAGACTTTTTCATATGACGGGCATGCGTGATTTCAGCGGAGTTTTCTTATCTGACAACAGGTCTTGTATGAAATTATATGGCCTAAAATAAGAATAATATTGGTATTTCCAACCGAAAATGTGAAGGCAGAATTTTATTCCAATTCAAAATGGCATCTTCCATTGAAATTGCATTTTATGCTGCTTTTATGAAAATTCCTTTTGGTGATATAATGGTAAAATAGGATTATTTTCTGGAGATAATACTTTATTTGACAGGTTACAAGTCTTAAATGTTACAAGTCAGTTTGGATGGAAATTTGGCACTTCACATGAAATGTCAGGCCATATTTTCTTTGAAAAATAAGAAAAAGGTCAATCATTCATCCTCTACTCATTTCCCCTTTTGAATACAAAAGTTTAACCCCTAAGTTGCCAATCACAAATGCAGCAGACAGCATTCCAAATTTTTTTCTGCTTTTTTTTTTTTTCAGAGAAATCAGCCTTGACATTTCATGTGAATTGTCTGCATAGTAGATGATTCACATAAAATGGCAAGCATTTTTTTTTTCGGAAAAAGAAAAAGAAAAAATGCTTTATAATGTTTGAGAAAATGTTTGAAAATGTCTTCTGCTAAAATTCCAATTGTTACTTTAAGGATTAAGAAGACCATCACGCAGGTGAGAGGGACTTCAGACCTCAGCAAAATCACATCAGTCATAAATCACAATATAATTGATAGGCAGCTGAAAAAAAGACCATAGGACTAATTATTTCAGCCATATTCAATTCCACCAATCTGCTGAACTGATGAGTCTTTTGCATACAAGATGAACATGTGACAGTTGTGTTGTATTTGCATACAAAAAAACAATCATGTATAATATAACCTTTACCACTTTATTGGCAAAGTCAGTAGATGACAAATTAACGATATTTTTCTTATTTTTCCCAGAAAATAGGCATTGACATTTCCTGCAAATTGTCTCTTAAGGAGACAATTTGCATGAAATGTCAGAGCCTATTTTCTAGGAAAAATAAAAATGTTTCAAAATGCTGTCTGTTGAATTGTATTACCAGCATGCAGAGCCTTAAAGCTATTTATGGTCGTATTCATTGAAAGAAAATGCAAGGAAGCGTTGCGCTGGGAGTAAAGTGTAAATCGACAAACTACTATGGTTCAACCAATCAAAACACCGTAATAAGCCTAAGTATTGGGACAGATGGACATGAACAAACAGTGTAGAATCAGACACCAAATTCTGCAGTGTCTGGTCAAGGTCTACACTGTTTACCACTCTTCCAGCATTGATTTAGATGCATCAGCATGTATCAGAAGGGAATTGTTCAAATTCTAGGACAAGTATGGTAAGGAGTTAATGTGTCCGAATGTTTAGGGGTTATATGGTAATCCATATTTTCTGTGAGATCTTTATATTAGTGATCAATTGTTTAACTCTTAAAGCGCCAAGCAAAATTTGTAGTAGATGATACTCTAATTTTATTTTTTTTTTTTTTTTTTTCAGAGAAAATAAGGCTTGACATTTCATGTGAATTGATTGCTTGGCAGATGATTCACAATTCATATGAAATGTCAAGACTTATTTTCTATGAAAAATAATAATAAAAAAAAAATATTTAAAAGTGCCGTCTGCTGCACAGTGATTAGAGTTTTAAGGGTTAATAATTGTTGACAGTGCAGAAAGCATTTAAATGCAGAGCTTAGGACAGTTTTCTATCCCAGGTAGTGAAGGGTCAGGATAGCCGAGCAGTTAATCCTTGTCCTGCTGCACCCGGATATACCCTGCCTTTGCAAACAGCGTAGATCCAGATTAGTTGGCTTCTGAAGAAGCCAACTGATCTGGATCTGCACTGTTTGCCCTTATGTATGTGAATTTGTATCAACAATCTGGATCAAATAATCTCTGATTGGCTGGAAATTGGAAATGGGCATGACATCTTAATTTATTCAGCAGGACAAGGGTTAACAGCCTGACTTTGGTTCATGAGGTCCTATGGTCAAATCCTACTAGAGACAGAATTCATCTTATCAACTGTATGGCACTTCATTGCACAGAGCCTTTCATTATCACCACTTCTTCATCTCCATATGACTTAAATAATGTTGAAAGGGACGTAAAACACCAAATTATCCTCATACCCCAGGTGGTATTTTAGGAGTGTATGCATGGTCCTTTCAACATTTTTTCAGTTATATTGGCCAGCAATGTGTTCTTGCATGCATCTGTACTGCTTTGCTTTTGTGGACCACCCATACAAATTTTAGCATTAGTATCCACAAAGTGATTCGCCTCTATGTCCACTTCATTAATGTATATACTTATGATCATAAACATTCCTATGACCCAAGTAAGGGTTCAAACCCACGGCATCCAGCTTGCAAGCCAAGAGCACTGGCTCATCTAACCCATAGCCTTGACCAGTGCAGAGAATAGCCAAATTAAATTTAGACACATAGAAAATTTGGTTGTCAATTATACCTCTGGTACTCTGGGCAAATTCAGCAGATGACAAATCGGTAATGTTTTTATTTTTCCCAGATAATAGGGTTTAACATTTAATGCAAATTAAGGAGACAATTTGCATGAAATGTAAAATCCTATTTACTGGGAAAAAAAAAATACTCCAAAATGTTGTCTGCTGAATTTTATATCCAGCATGCTTAGCATAAAAAGGCATAGCTCCAGATAAGAGGGGATCCACAGAATATTTTTCTTATTTCTCCGCAAAAGGATACGTTGTGGTACTCATTAGCAGCACCTCAATGAGATGCTTCTAATGAGTACCCACAGCATGGTGAAATAAGAAACATATCAGAACTTTTCATTGGGAAAAAAAGAAATGTGTCTTATCTGGAGCTATGAAGGGGGTTATGCTGGGTTAGGTTTTTGACCTCAGGTTGTACACTTGAGTAGTTAGTAAGAAAAGAAACATGATCAGTGCCAAGTGATTATCTTGTTTGTCTTTATTGTTCAAGAAATTGCACCTTCATTCATGCTGAAAACCAAGGACATATTCAAATATTTACTCCTGTTTCAACGATAATCGGTTGGCAAATTATAGTCCTTCTCATCCTATCATCATGTAACCTAATCTTCCGAAAATCTTCATTTTTTTAATCGGTTCGTGAAATTTGTGTACCCTATTGTAGGTATTCAGATAGACAGGCCTGAGCAAACAGTATAGACCCAGATCAGATGCCGCAGGATGCCATGTCTGATCAGGGGCTACATTGATTATCATTCGTCCAGTAGTTTTAGATGCAAGAACAAGTAGTACCGGTAAATGGACTTGTTCAAATTTTAGGACAAGTAAGGTAAGGAGTTAAGGTGTCTGAATACTGCTGGTAAATTACTGTAAGGTTAGAAATAGTATGCACTTTAATGTCAAAGTTCCCAACCTCTGACCTTAAGCGTACTGTAAATAGAATTACTGGGTAAAAATTTCAGCAAAGCATATGACCAAGTGGCATTAGTCTTGTATGCCAGTTGCATATCAGGGTTCGAAATTAACAGTAGCAAGTAGCAAATTTGCTACCTGAAAATTCAGTTTGCTACCTGGTCAAACTGTTGGTAGCAAAAAGATGCTACCTGATATAGTGCCCCGAACAGTATCAACTTTGTGTTGTGAATGTCTTCAGTGCAAATTAGACTTGACATTTCATATGAATCATCTGCCAAGCAGACAATTCACATGTAATGTCAAGCCTCATTTTTGCTGAAATAAGAAAAAAATACTTTGAAAATGCTGTCTGCTAAATATGTTTAGTGCTTGAAGGTTTAACCCTTAAACTGCCAATCACAACAATTGTCATCTGCTTTGTCATCTGCTTGTGATTTTAAAAGTCATTTCTGCAAACAGTGTGGACCCAGATCAGACTGCTCCTTAGGAGCAGTCTGATCTAGGTCCACACTGTTTGCCTGTATGCAAATATAGGTTAGAAAAGTGTGCAAGAATATTCAGCAGACGACACAAACAGACGACATTTTAAGATGCAGGTTTTCTTGGCGTTTTAAGGCTTAACCCATGGCACGGGGGCATTGTTACACCTTTTGCTGCCATGTAGATGTATTTTGCTACCTAGTTTCAGACCAGGTAGCAACTACTTGCTACTTGCGAAAAAAGTTAATTTCTAACACTGCATATGACAAATAAGTATTTTTGTGTTTTTTTTTTTTCTTTCTTTTTTTTTTGTTCATATTCTCCTAGAAAATTTCATGCAAAGCATTTTTATTTTTCATGAAAAATAAAGAAAATTATTTGAACTGATAGCCTCTCTTAACTGGAGCTGTGTATTAGGTATGTCTACTCACACCGTGCCTGGGCAGACTTCGTCCTCTTTGTGGTTAATCAGTACTAGTGCACATACTTTCGTCAGTAAATGACAACTGCCCTTCTTGAATCAGCAGAAGGTGGGGGGGGGGGGGGGGGGGGGGGGGCAACAATGGTTGAAATGTGTTTCCATGAAAGTTATGAAGTGGAGCTGGACTCAAACTCATGATCCCTGGATCTGCAGTCAGACGCACTTCCAACTGCAATATTGAACCCGGATTCTGAGACTTCTAATAAATAATGTATTTACATATTTCTAGTTATGGCCTTTTTTTCAATCCAGAACTGGTAAATTTCTTATTTTTCTATCAAATCATATGTTGTAGTACTCATTTGAAATTGTACTCCTTAGAAGTGCCCCACTGGGTGCTTCTAATGAGTACCCACCTGTGTTTTCATGGAGAATTTAGGAAAGTATTTATCTGTCTAGAGCTATGTAATAATTTATCCCAAATATTCGGACAGACAGGCCTAAGCAAACTGTGTAAAACCAAATCAGACACAACAGTTTATAGACACATTTACAGGTATTGTTCAAAATGGAGTTGTTCGAATCTTAGGACAGGTATGTAGAGCTGTTGTATCTGGACACCCTTTCAACTTGGGAGCTGTTAAAGAGGAGGGAACACCTATAGAATCTGTCCACACTTAATCTTACCCTAATATTTTCTGTAAAGATTCCAGTTATAGGTACATGAATTCTGAAGAAGCCAACTGATCTGGATCTGTGCTGTTTGCCATTCACTACATGAATTTATATAAACAATCCGGATCAAGGAATCTGATTAGCTGACAGTTAGAAGTGGGTGTGGCATCTTAATTTATTCAGCATGACAAGGGTTAAGAAACAACTGCATGAAAAGCATAATTTAGGCAAACAGTTAGAATATAGTATTTGAAATTTTAGGACATTTACCATACCCATCTTATCTAGAGCACTGACAGCACCAGATGATTCCACTCAAGTTTTGCTACTTGTTTTAGTTGTCAATGTTTTTTGAGGTTTCCATTATTTTTTGTTTGAGTAATGTTTGCTTTTTGTTTAATTTACCTATGGGTACATTAAAAATCATTTTGTTTTCTGCTAATACAGTAAGAGCGTTATTATCACCAATGCTCATGCAGATAAAATTAAGCACAGTGTGACTTTTAACATGAAAGGGATATTTTCAAGCTGGGTGAAGATCCCGTTTATCATGTTTTTCAAGAAGTTTATGATAGACTCTTAAACAAAGCTTTTAAAACATTACTGACAGCCGCTTATAACTGTCAGAACAAAATAACAAAATGTATGTTACTTAAAAACGGTAATTTAAACATCTTCGTGTGGCTTGTTGTTTTCGTGTGTTTCTAAACATGCTATGATACTTGAAATCTGGGGGAGATCTTAATATACAGGCTTATCAGAATTATTATCTTCAAAATACTGCCTGATCTATGATGTATTGCGTATCTTCATATTTGTATTTATCTGTTAAAATGTTTTTAATGTTGTTTTGAAATTTGTCTGATATTTTGAAGGTAGTGTGTATGTCTGATATTTTGTAGGTATTGAGTTCAGTTTTGGCACAACGTTTTGAGCTGTGTCATGTGAAATTGTGCCATTGGGGTTTATGCAGATAGTGAAGGCCCAGGTCCGCCTGTGCATCCATGCAGTCTGATCAGGACTTTCACTGCCTGCTTCCAGAATCATTAGATTATATAAATGTAAAGCAAAGCCCCTCATTAGATTGTATGGCGAAAGAATGTGTGGTTGGGTAAACTGACCTCAACAGTGTTGACTGGCCAAACCAAACCAAACCAACTTTTAGATTGTGTGAAAAAATTACTGGCTTTCTGGATCCATAGCTCCAGATAAGAGGATCTTGTCCAGATAAGATATTTTTCTTATTTCTCCATGAAAACATATGTTGTGGGTACTCATAAAATATACTTACATGGAGAAATAAGAAAAATTTTTATAAATTTTGGTTGTAAAAAAAAAGTGCCTTATCTGGAGCTACTGGTATGCCCTCATTCAATTGTGTGGCTCTATTTGCAGTGTCCAGATCATATTTTTTTAAATTCTCCCACAACATATGTTTTCATGGCGAAATAAGAAAACATAGGTCTAGATAAGAGGGGGTATCAGGTCAGTATTTTTTCTTATTTGTCCACGAAAACATATGTTGTGGGTACTCACTAGAAGCGCCTCAGCAAGGCGCTTCTAATAAGTACTACCACATAATGTTTTCGTGGACAAATAAGAAAAATATCAATACTTTTGGATTGAAAAAAGCGCCTTAACTCGAGCTATGAAGAAAAGTATCAATAAATTTTGGTTGAAGAAAAGTGCTTGATCTGGATCTGTACTGTTCACTTATGTCCTGAAGACACTTTTTCTCATGATAGGGCTTGTATATTGTGAAGTTTATACAGCTGCTTAGATCTTGTGAGGGTTCACAGATCTGAGACTTAAGGGTGAGGACCTAACTTGATAATGGTCCTGTGATCAAACTTGAGGTTTTTGTGAAATACCTTATGAGCCCTAAATATTGGGACACATTAACTCTGTGCTTCTAAAATTTGAATAAGTCCATTTTTCTACCTTTAGATTACTCTGAAAAAAATGTTGGATCATTTTGCAGCATCTGATCTGGGTCTACACTGTTTGTTCAGCCTGTGTGTCCCAGTACTAATTAGGCTTATTACGGTACTCACTCCTTTTCTTGAAGCAGGCTCTATGATTGAATTAATTTCATGAGAGCACATCTCTTTGTCTTGTATGAAAGTTCTGGCCTTTTGGCACACAAGAAAAGGTGGAAGTGATGGATTCCTGCAAACTCATGATCCACAAAAAGTACCATATTTATCCTTAATGCTTAGCATGCTGGGTAAAAATTTAAGTAGGCATCACTTTGAAATATTTTTCCCAGAAAGCAGGAATGGACATTTCATGCAAATTGTCTCCAAGGGGACAAATTTGCATCAAATGACCATTCCTGTTTTCTGGGAAAATAAAAAAATATCAAGTTTGTCATAAGCTGAATTTGCCCATAGCCTGTTTTGTTTATTCATTATGTCCTAAAATTTGATGTGTCTAAAAGCTGCTGGATAAGTGGCAGACAGTGAACAGTCTGGTCAAACACTGCATTCAGACAGTGAACAGTCTGGTCAAACACTGCATTCAATGGATCAGGTCAGGGTGCACTGTTTTCTAGTAGAGGCAGGCCTGTCTGTCCAAGTATTTAGGGTAAATGCTGTACTGAGCATGCCAGGAGTTGAACCTTTCACCTGAGAGTACAACAAACAAAATATTATTAAATGAACAGATCTTTTGATTTTGATATAATATTTATCAAATAGGACATGAGGGGCATTTGAAAAGTAGTGGCAATGATCCATTTTCAGCAACAGTAAGACCTGTACATACATGTATTAAACATCAAAACATAAAACAGTCTTTCCTCTGTTGAATAATGTATGCAAAATACCCTAGTATAAACAGAATAAAGAAATTTAGCATAAAGAAAAATGGCATGATTCACATGAAATGTCAAGGCTTATTTTCTCTAAAAAGTATAAGATAAAAAATAAATTTTTAGATAGTTGTCCGCTACAAATTTTGTGGCACTTTAAGGGTTAAAAATTGATCATTTTAACTTTTTGGTTTGTTATTTTTCTGTGTTTCAGGTATACCCGATGCCGAGCTGTACTATGTGCGGAATGGTATACGTAACAAATATGCCCTTACATTCAACATGCCGATCGGCCCAAATATTGACTCAATCTTCTTCACATGGCAGAACTTACGGCAACCACCACCAGATGTAAGTTGATTTTCACTTGTTTTTTGCTAAAGAAACAGAATAAAGATCAGCCTGTAGCAAAACAAATAATGAAGAGGAATGGATAAACTCTTGGGAGAGGTAACTCTGTCAAAATCCTTTTGTCTGCCTTATTTAACCTATGCCGAGTGGATTCTTCTACCCTTAACTACTTGGACCATTTCCAGGTAAAGGAGAGTCTGGTTAGTTTTCATTATTATTGTCATAGTTTATATGAATATCTGAACTTAATGCAAACAGTGTAGACCCACTGAGCCAGCCTCGGTGGCTCAGTTGGATGCGCCGTCCGACTGGAGACCAGGAGGTCGCGGGTTCAACCCCCGCCGAGGTCAGCAACATTCTTTCGTGGAGATTGATCATGAAATGCTTTCTGCGGTCATTCTCTCCCTTCCGCTGATTCAAGAAGGGCAGTTGTCAGTTTCTGGCGAAAGAATGTGCACAATACTGGTTAACCGCTTAGAGGACTAAGCCTGCCCAGTAAACATGGTTAGGTAAACTGACCACACTTGACATGACCCAATTGGGTTGACTGGGCCGTAAAACCTCAACACAAACAAAGACCCACTGAACTTAATGCAAAAAGTGTAGTTCTGCGGCATCTGATCTGCATCTACACTGTTTGCCAATGTCCCTTTTATGGGATGCTAGGCTTATATGGGTTAAAAGGTCCATTCTAAAAGGAAAGAATTTGCTCCCATTGGAACAGTTGTTTTCCTTATAGAGCCCCTTAGGCTACAGACTACCATTGATTTATATATTTTATACATTCTTGCAAATGTTCTACAGTCCACAACTTATTTGTTTTACATTCAAGTGGTCAATAATTCCTACTTGCCTGACAGTAGTCCCACTAAAAAACTGGGCCCAGTTGTTCAAAACTAACGACATCGCTAGTAAACAATTCGTTAAAATTTACATCTAGTGATACGCAAATATGCTGAAATTTTTTGCTGAAAAAATGTGAGTAGCTTTTGCAAAGCTACTCACATTTTTTTCAGCAAAAAATATCAGAATATTGTAGATTGAATCTGCTAAAACAGTTAACGAAATGACCCTTAACGAGCTCGTTAAGCTAACGATGCTTTGAACAACGGGGAGGGGGTGGGGGGGGCGGGGACACACTCACAGATCTTGTAAGAGGTCATAGCAGGTGTAAGGGTAATTTGTACCACAAATGATTTTCTACTTTCATATTCAAAGCAACCACCCAAAATATATAAAATATACAGGATCTGCTGCCGAATTGCCTGTATTATGTATTTTGACCAATTCTGGCATCAAAGCAGGCAAAGAACACTTTAGAAACAGGAATTGTATTCGTATGGAACCAACCCAGTGCTCTGTAAATTTTAGCAGTCTGTGACCTTTACAGAAAGGGCTTGGTTGGCAGGAAAGCAAATACAAGTCACAAAAGTTGTCTTACTTGTTAAAAATTGCCAGAATATTTCAAATGAATCAAATCTCCTTAAGGTGAAGGGATTGATGTACAAGGGAGATCACTCTGTCACAAAAGTATTTTCCACCTTTTTCAAAGAAGTCTAGTAGCCCTCTTTAGGTGGGGATGTGGAGCAAATTCTTTTCCTTGAAAATATCCCCTTTGATATAGGATTTCAAAGATGAGGAAAGCAAATTCTCTGCTGCTGCAGTGGTCATCATTTTAAAATTGTGACTGAAAGATCTTTTATTATTAATACATGTATATTTCACTGAAACTAGGGCTTGACAACTATTTTCTCCAGTTAGCTGAGCTATTGTGATCAGTCAATGTCCGTGGTCCGGTGTGCTTCCTCTGTCATGCATCGTCAACAATTTGCTTTAAAAGCCTAGTCCTCCTACACCCCTAGGCCAATTGACTCGAAACTAGGTAGGAAGCATTGCAGTGACTTGTACATCAAAAATAGCTAAAATCGTTCTGATTGGAAATCCGGCAGCCATCTTGAAATTCCATTTTTCACTTAATTTCCTGAACCAAAAGGCCTATTGAATTAAACTTGGTAGGAAGCATGTGGGTGACTTGTAGATCAAAAATAGCTAAAATTGTTCCGATCCAAAATCCAAAATGGCCGCCGGGGAGGCCATCTTGCAAATCTACTTTTCGCTTCCTCTCCTGAACCGAAGGGCCAATTGACTTGAAACTCGGTAGGAAGCATCAGGGTGACTTGTAGATAAAAATAGCTAAAATCAGTCTGATCGGAAATCCAATATGGCTGCCATGGTGGCCATCTTGAAAATCTATTTTTAGCTTTTTCTCCTGAACCGAAAGGCCAATTGACTTGAAACTCTGTAGGAAGCATCGGGGTGACTTCTAGATCAAAAATAGCTAAAACGGTTCCGATCCGAAATCCAAGATGGCTGCCGTGGTGGCCATCATGAAAATCTGTTTTTCCCCTTCTTCTCCCGAACCAAAAGGCCAACTGACTTGAAACTTGGTAGGAAGCATCAGGGTGACTTGTAGATCAAAAATAGCTAAAATTATTCCATCGAAAATCCAAGATGGCCACCCTGTCGGGCATCTTGAAAATCTATTTTTCGCTTATTCTCCTGAACCGAAAGGCCAATTGAGTTGAAGCTCGGTAGGAAGCATCGAAGTGACTTGTAGATCAAAAATAGCTAAACCATTCCTATTGGATATCCAAGATGGCCACCATGGCGGCTATCTTGAAAATCTATTTTTTTGCTTCTTCACCTGAACCGAAAGGCCAATTGACTTGAAACTCAGTAGGGAGCATCAGGATGACTTGTAGATAAAAATAGCTAAAATCAATCTGATCGGAAATCCAATATGGCCACCATGGTGGCTATCTTGAAAATCTATTTTTCGCTTTTTCTCCTGAACCAAAAGGCCAATTGATTTGAAACTCTGTGGGAAGCATCGGGGTGACTTCTAGATCAAAAATAGCTAAAATGGTTCCGATCCGAAATCCAAGATGGCTGCCGTGGTGGCCATCTTGAAAATCTGTTTTTCCCCTTCTTCTCCCCAACCAAAAGGCCAACTGACTTGAAACTTGGTAGGAAGCATCAGGGTGACTTGTAGATCAAAAATAGCTAAAATTATTCCAATCGGAAATCCAAGATGGCCACACTGGCGGGCATCTTGAAAATCTTTTTTTTTGCTTCTTCTCCTGAACCGAAAGGCCAATTGAGTTGAAACTCAGTAGGAAACATCGCTGTGACTTTTAGATCAAAAATAGCTAAACCATTCCTATCGGATATCCAAGATGGCCACCATGGCGGCTATCTTGAAAATCTATTTTTTGCTTCTTCTCCTGAACCGAAAGGCCAATTGACTTGAAAGTCGGTAGGAAGCATCAGGGTGACTTGTAGATAAAAATAGCTAAAATCAATCAGATCAGAAATCCAATATGGCCACCATGGTGGCTATCTTGAAAATCTATTTTTCGCTTTTTCTCCTGAACCAAAAGGCCAATTGACTTGAAACACTGTAGGAAGCATCGGGGTGACTTCTAGATCAAAAATAGCTAAAACGGTTCCGATCCGATATCCAAGATGGCTGCCGTGGTGGCCATCTTGAAAAATCTATTTTTCCACTTCTTCTCCCGAACCAAAAGGCCAACTGACTTGAAACTTGGTAGGAAGTATCAGGGTGACTTCTTGATCAAAAATAGCTAAAATTATTCCAGTTGGAAATCCAAGATGGCCACCCTGGCGGGCATCTTGAAAATCTATTTTTCGCTTATTCTCCTGAACCGAAAGGCCAATTGAGTTAAAACTCGGTAGGAAACATTGCAGTGACTTGTAGATCAAAAATAGCTAAACCATTCCTATTGGATATCCAAGATGGCCACCATGGCGGCTGTCTCCTGAGCCGAAAGTCCAGTTGACTTGTTACTTAGTTGGTATCATCAGGGTGACTTGTAGATCAAAATTAGCTAAAATCGTTCCAATCTGATCCATGGCGGCCATCTAGAAAGTCTTTTTTTTGCTTCTTCTCCTGAACCAGAAGGCCAGGTGACTTTAAACTTGGTAGGAAGCATCAGGGTGACTTGTAGATCAAAAATAGCTAAAATTGTTCGAATCGTAAATCCAAACTGGCCGCCATGGCTGCCATCTTGAATATCTATTTTTCGCTTCTTCTCCTGAATCGAAAGGCCAGTTGAAACTTGGTAGGAAGCATCAGGGTGACTTGTAAACAAAAAGAGCTAAAATCATTCCGATCAGAAATCCAAGATGGCCGCCATGGCCGCTATCTTGGAAATCTGTTTTGCACTTCTTCTCTTGAACTGAAAGGCCAGTTTATTTGGTAAACAGGTGAGGGATACAGGGCCATCTTGGCCCCCTTGTTTTTATGATTTACCTAGAGCTTTGTATAATTCTAATGTTATTTTTTTTCTTTTTCTTGCAGATGTTTTATAAAATGAGGTTTAAAGTCTCCAACCCAACAGCCATGGACATGCCCAGACCTAGTGTTCCTCCTGATGGGAAAGTTCCCAACGTACTTTCAAGTAAGTCTAGCTTACATTGATTAACCCTTAAAAGTCCAAGCAAAACTTGTAGCAGATGGCATTGTATTTTTTTTTTTTTTTTTTCAGAGAAAATAAATGATGCAGATGATTCACATGAAATGTCAAAATGTATTTGTTTTGAAAAAAAAATAAAAGAAAATTCAAAGTGTCATCTGCTACAGTTATGATTGGCACTTTAAGGGTTAATGTACAACAGATTACTGCTAGTGTCATTTAGTACTGGTGATCAGGAAGTCGTGGGTTCAATCCCTGGCATGTCTCACAACACTTTTTTATGGAGATTGATCATGAAATATTTTTTACAGTCATTCTCTCACTTCCGCTCATTCAAGAAGGGCAGTTGTCAGTTGCAGGGGAAAGAATGTGCACAATACTGGTTAACTGCTTAGAGGACTAAGCTTGCCCTGGAAAAGTGAGGTTAGGTAAACTGAGTAGCTTGACATGTCATTAATAGTGTTGACTGGGCCATTTAACTTCAGTCAAACCAACCATGACTGATTACAGTAGCTCTGCTAAGAAGGGCACTAAACATGAATAATTGGGTTAAGGGTGTACTCTTATTACCATATTTTACCTTTTACCCTTATTATTTGGACAGACAGGCCTGAGCAAACAGTGTAAACTCAAATCAGATGCCACACAACATGACAACTAATAGGTCTATATTGTTTGCCATTGATCCAGGAATTTTTAGACACATTAAAACCCTTAAAGCACTAAGCAAAGTTGTAGCAGACAACACAATAATATGTTATAAAATTTATTATGTTATTTTTCAGAGAAAATAAGGCAGATGATTTACAAAAACTGTCAAGCCTTATTTTCTCTGAAAAATAAAAATATTTCAGAGTACTGTTTGCTGTAGTTAAGTTGAGCTCTCTAAGGGTTAACAGGTAGACAAATGGGCTTGTGTACAATTTTACAACAAGTATGGCAAAGAGCTCATGTGCAAATGCTGTATTAATTTGGGGGTTATAGAATGGTGTGGCGGGTTATATCAAGATTAAAATATCAAAATATAGAAACTATAAGGAAATTAAATAGTTGGTAGCAGGTTAGACAGCATTTTAAGCAAAATAGCAGCTTAATGACCAGCATTGTAAGGTAGTCTGCAATGATACATTCACCTCAGGATACAGTACGTATTGCGATACTTGTTTCACGATACGATACGTATCGCGATACGCTTTTCAGACTTGAGATAATCAGTATATGCATGAGGATTATACTATGGTGGTCAACTAAGATGCTCACCAGACTTCAAAATTTGTTTGAAATGGTTCAGAGTCATAGCCAGTAAGACTTAATATCATATTTGTAAAAGTTTCATAATGTGAAAAGTCAAGTGGTTCTTATATGCCACTTGGAAAAGTTTATTCCCTTTTTTTTTTCTTCAGTGAAAAAAACCTAATATAAGCATCCAAGTACTAAAGCTTCCTAGATATACGAGGGATGCTCGAAATGAATTGCTTATTTCTATCTGGAGACTTCAAATTTCAAGTTAGCCCAAAAGTACTCATTTCATGCCCTCGAAGTACTCCCCGTGGCTAGAAATGCAAAGTTTCAGCCGATGTATCCATTTCTTGAAGGCGTCACGGTACGCTGATTTGGGCACAGTAATAAGGTACTGATGAATGGCAGATCCAAGTGCCTGTCGGGACTGTATTTCCGCCCAGCAAGGAATGCTTTCAATTTCGGAAACAAGAAGAAATCACATGGGGCAAGGTCTGGGAAATACGGCGGGTGAGGCAAAACAGTTACTTTTTCTTTCTTCAAAAACGCCGTAACTATTGCGGAGGTATGAGCTGGGGCATTGTCATGTAGAAGATGGACATGTTTAAAACCAGTGGCAGGGCGTCGTTTCTGATAATACTTTTTCAGTTTCTTCAGTACTACATCTTTGTAGTACTTTCCGGTGATGCTTTTGCCCTTTTTCACTGGCACTTTTATTGCGACTCCTTCACCAGAGAAGAAGATTGCATACAAAACCTTCTTTGTACTCAAAGAACGTTTCGCAATTATTGGGCGTTTGCTGTGTTTAGTGGCCCAGATCTTATTGCTAACCTTTCTGACGGGCTCAAAATAATGGACCCAGGTTTCATCACCTGTGACGACATTGGCAAACTGCTTTTTGTCATATTTTGGAAACATTTGAAGCAGCTTTTTGGCCACTTTAACCCGTTGCCTCTTTTGCTCGTCAGTCAACAGATATGGCACCCATCTAGCAGAAATCTTTCTGACTTTCAAATGCTTCTTCAAAATAAGGTGAACCGTTGATAGTGATATGCCTATCTTTCGTGCAATATCACGAACTGTAAATCTGGCATCTCCTCCAATGATTTCCTTTATTTTGGAAACGATTTCTTTACGAGATGCAGATTTTGGCCTACCTGATTTCGGTGCATTTTTGATGGACTCTACACCAGACTCAAATTTCTTTTTCCACCGCTGAACAGTGTCATAAGACACACAAGAAGGTCCAAAAGCAGTAGAAATTTCAGTCATCAGCTTCTTCAAAGAACAACCAAGTTTTGATGTAAGCCAGTATTTCATCTTTTTTGTCGACGCTTCTACCAACCATTTTTACTGCAGTGGTCAATGACTGCGTGTATTCAAATGGCAAATTTTATGTCTTACACTTAGTCTAACATGTACATTTATACACCATTGTGTAGATATTGAATAGCCCTATACAGGCATGTATTGGTTTTTATCGTGCCCCACGTGGATATCGAGCTAAAGGACAATAAGCAATTCATTTCGAACATCCCTCGTACAATGTTCGAAAACAGGTTCTATCCAGAATGCTGTTCCTTCCATTCAGTTTGAGACAGACTTGTTATTTTATAGAAAATTACTACTGCAAATGGCGTGAAAGATTGAAAATTCTATGAAAGAGTACTTGACAACATTTTCCTTTGAGTGCTTTTAATATTCATTACAGTATTTATTGACTGAAAAATTAAATGTTTTTTTTGTTAGTTTCGGAAGTCGCGAAAACTAATGACACATAGATTTTTTCGGCAATAAGCACATGTTTTTGTTGTTAACAGTCATTAAAAAGTTGCCTAAAGTAGTCATGCAGTGGTACAACTATCCTAAATTGATCTGAATGAACCAAATATTGCTTTTTGCATGCAGTAATTACCAATCTATTTGGCAGCTAATTGACAACTTTTGTTTACGCTTAAGTGAACTGAACCTTATTGATACTCAGAGAAAAAGAATCGTGAACCGAATCATGACCACTGAACCGCGATGCACCATAAATTCGGTGAATCGTTTCACCACTATTGTAGGGCCACCTCTAAAAAATTGTTTGTTTTCTGTGCTTCTATCACCATTTTTATCTTGCCTGTATGAAAGTACAGAGAGCTTTTGTTGTCACCCTGGCGTCGGCATCATCGTTACCGTCACTTTTTAAAGTTACATGACATAGCATATCCTACTGTACCACAACATCATAGCTCAGTGTGAGGCCCTGGGGTGGAGCTTAGGGGTCAAAAATCAGGTCAAATTCACTTTAAAGTTTTATGACAAAGTTTTTTAAATATTCAAATCTCAGCAACCACTGCCTATAACCATTCCATATTTGGAATATTATCATAACATAGCAGTTTTACGACACAGTTTTTTGATCATTCATATCTCAGCAACCACTGGACAGAACACTTCCATGTTTGGAACATAATTATATCATAGCATATTCTTACATTCTGTAACACCATACCCCAGAGTTTGACCCTGGAACTGGTCATTGGAGTCACACTTAGGTCACATTCGCTTTAAAGTTTTACGGCATAGTTTTATTCACCCACTTGAAAAACAGGACGTATTATGTTATGCCCCTCGGCTTTCTTCCATCCATTCATCTGTAAACTGTTCGTTTCTGGATAATTCCTCCTACAGTTTACATCTGATCAAGCTGAAACTTGATATATAGTTAGACCATGCTGTGGTGCAGCGCATATTGTTTGGAGGTTACAATCCGCCAAATATTAACAGAGTTATGCCCCTTTGAAAATTTTTGTAAACATTTTGTTTCTGGCTAACTTTTCCTACAGTTTACATCCAATCAAGCTGAAACTTGATATATAGTTGGATCATGATGTGGAGCAGGGCATATTATCTTGAGATTGTAGTCCACCAAATATTAAAAGAGTTATGCCCCTTTGAAAATTGTTTGTGTAACCATTTTGTTTCCTCCTGTGGATTACATTAATTTTGATCAAGCTGATACTTGACATATAGTTAGACCATGATATGGAGCAGGGCATGTTTTTTGAGGTTGCAGTCCACCAAATGTTAACAGAGTTATGCCCCTTTGAAAATTGTTTGTGTAACCATTTTGTTTCCTCCTGTAGATTACATTAATTTTGATCAAGCTGATACTTGACATATAGTTAGACCGTGATATGGAGCAGGGCATGTTTTTTGAGGTTGCAGTCCACCAAATGTTAACAGAGTTATGCCCCTTTGAAAATTTCTGTAAACTTTTTGTTTCCTGGTAACTCTTTACAGTTTACATCAGATCGACCTGAAACTTGATTTATAGTTAGATCATGATATGGAGCAGCGCATATTATTTCAAGGTCACAATCCACCAAATATTAACAGAGTTATGCCCCTTTGAAAATTTCTGTAAACATTTCGTTTCTGGCTAACTCCTCCTGTGGATTACATTAGATTAAGCTGAAACTTTGTAAATAGTTGCACCATGATATGGAGCAGTGCAGATTATATCGACAGTAACAGTCCACCAGATAGTAGCAGAGTTATGTCCCTTTGAAAATTTCTGTAACTGTTTTATTTCTGAATAACTCCTCTTGCAGTTTACATTCAACAAGCTGAAACTTGCTTTATAGTTAGACCATGATGTGAAGCAGCACATATTGATTTGAGGTTACAGTCCACAAAATATTAGCAGTAATTCCCCTTTGAAAATTTCATAAGCTAACTCCTTCTATGGATTATATTAGATCAAGCTGAAACATTGTAAAAACTTACACCATGATGTGGAGCAGTGCAGACCATTTCAAGGTTAAAGCCCACCAATATTCCTCCTACAGTTTACATCCCATCAAGCTGAAAGGTGATTCATAGTTAGACCATGATATGAAGCAGCGCATTTTGTTTTGAGGTTACAGTCCACCAAATATTAATAGAATCATGTCAGTCTGTCCATCCATATAAACTTTTCTTTTTAGGCTAGCCCCTCCTACTCTATGTTAGGTGCTACATCTGATTACTTGCCATGGGCGTATGATGGCCCGCTTGCGGACCTCTTGTTTGAACATATATATCTCAACAACCACTCAACAGAACCCTTCCGTATTTGGAATATACTCATATAATAGCATATGCTTCTGTTCCGTAACATCATATATCAGGGTGAGGCCCAGGAGCAGGTCTTACGGGTAAAAATTAGGTCACACTCACTTTAAAGTTTTACGACAGCGTTTTTTGAACATTAATATCTCAGCAATCACTGGACAGAACCCTTCCATATTTGGAATACAATCATATAATAGTATATCCTTCTATTCCATAATATCATACCCCAGGGTGAGGCCCTGGGATTGGGATTAAAGGTAAAAAAAACATTAGGTCAAACTCACTTCAAAGTTTTACAATACATTATATCTCAGTAATCATTGCCTGGAACCCTTCCATATTTGGAATATAATCATAATTCTTGTTTTGAATAAAATCAAAGCATAGCATAACTTTCTATTCTATAAAATCATACCCCAAGGTCAGACCCTGGGGTGGGGCTTAGAGGTAAAAAAATTAGGTCACACTCAATTTAAAGTTTTCCGATAAAGTTTTTTGATCATATCTCAGCAGTCACGGGACAGAACCCATCCATTGTGGAATATAATAATATCATAACATAACTTTACATTCTATAACACCATACCCAAGAGTTTGACCTTGGAGTGGGTCTTAGGGGTAAAAAAATAGGTCACACTCACTTTTAAGTTTTATGACAAAGTTTTTTGAACATTGATATCTCAAGAACCGTTCAACAGAACCCTTCCATATTTGAAATATAACCATATCATACCCTAACCTTACATTCCGTAACACCATACCCTAGGGTCAGACCCTGGAGAGGTTCTTAGGGGTCAAAAATTAGGTCACACTCACTTTAAAGTTTTATGACAAAGTTTTATGAACATTTATATCTCAGCAGTCACTGGACAGAACCCTTCCATATTTGGAACATAATCATATCATAGCATAACCTTAGATTCCCTAACACCATACTCCAGGGTCAGACCCTGGAGCTGGTCATAGGGGTAAAAAATTAGGTCACACTCACTTAAATAAAGTTTTACGATAAGGTTTTTAAACATTAAAATCTCAGTAACCACTGGATGGAACTCTTAGCATAACCTTAGATTGTATACACCATACCCCAGGGTCATTTGATAGAAGGGTTCTGTCCACTAAGCCATATCATAGCTAGACAAAGCGTGTCTCAGCCAAGCTGTGCTGCCCTGACAGCTCTTGTTAGAGTGTTTAGGAGAAATAGCTTGTTTTTTTTTTTCCTCAAGATCAGTCTAATATTAAACTAGAGCAAGTCAATGGCATGCCATCGCATATCCCCGCGCCATGGCCATCGCATATCTCTGTGCACATGAAAATTCCAAATGCTTTCCTCCAGTCCTCATCCATAGGGCTATCGCCTGTGAAAGTTTTAAGATTCTACCTGAAATGGTCAAGGAGCAATGGTGTGACATTACAGACGGACGTACGGATGGACGGACAGATGCACGGATGTACGTATGGATGGACGGAGGAGGGGTATAACATATCCCCGTTTTTTCTTCGAAAAGCACTGGGATAATCAAAGCTCTGAAGGCACTGTAGTTGTTTGGTACGATTGAAAATATTGGCAATGTTGATCAAATTCACTGAAAAAAGATTGAAATGCACTAAAGATGGCAGTTCAGTTTCATAAATATTTAATCTATTCATGGTCTCTGTTTTATGTTAAAAGAAAATAAAAAAGAAAAAAAAGATAAAAAGAGGGGGTTTCATTTTTAGCTCACCTGAGCCGAAGACTCAGGATGAGCTATTGTGATCACTCTTTGTCCATCGTCCGTCCGTCCGCCGTCTGTCCGTCTACACCTTTGAACAACTTCTCTGAAACTTCTGGGCCAATTTTCTTCAAATTTCTCCTGGAGCCTTCTGTTAATGGGGGATTGAAAATTTGTACAAATGGTCAGGGTCTGTTAATCAAGATTGCCGCCATGCCCATGTATGGTAAAATCACTTAAAAATCTTCTTCTTCAGTACAAAGAAAGCATCAAGGCTGAATATGGGTATATGGCATCAGGGACTCAAGATATGTCAAATTTGTTCAAATGATGACCCAAGGTTGACATTTGACCTTTTTACAGCTAGGTCAAATTTGCGTCCCTATGCATTTGTATGGGAAAAATATTGAAAATTCAGTTCTCAAAATTTCTTAAAGACCAGTGGCTGAAACTTACAATGTATGATCAAAGTAGCAACGCCTTTCAGTTACAATCAAAATTTTGTACTGGTTTATCTGCCCTTGTCCCTGGGCTATATACATGTACATGTTTAAAATCTCATAATATTTATCTGCCCTTGCCCCTGGACTAAATACATGTACACTGCAGCGCCATTATAACGCGGTCGTCGGGATCCATGAACGCCGACTGCGACTTATACGGTCCGCGGTCTACCGATCTCGACAACCCCCACCCACTATTTTGCATGCATGATTGCCGTTTCCTCCAATTATGAGATGTTACGTATTGCACGTATTTTATAAGTTATATTGCATGTTGTTTATGTTTGTTTATTGTTGAAACTTTGTGCATGTACCTTGCTTGATTTCCGCTTCATTGTTTTTATCCAGTGAATAATAAATTTGTAAACTTTAAAATGTTTGTTGCTCTTTTATGACCAATCAAGCACCCCTAATCAAGGGAACTAACTGCAACAGTCTTGCGGTATGGATAGCTTCAGCTGTACCGCTAGTAACTATCTAGACTGAACAGCAAAAATGGCCAATAAATAAAAACAAATAAATAAATTGATAAATAAATTAATGGTGGAAGAGACCTTCAAACATATGATGATGCTCAGGCTTGATAACGCAGTCCCTTATAACGCGGAAACAGTTATAACGTGGTTGGTCAGTGGCTCCCATTTTTTGTGCAGTTTTTTCCCCAATTTTGAAAGTTTTGCCCTTTTTCCGTGGAACTCAGCAGTCAAAAAGATCGTTAGTCTCACGGATTTACACATTCTGTTTTACCAAAGTTGTCATCAGTATTTTGCCTTTTGGCTATTTCAGAGCACAAAATAGGTGTCATATTTTTTATTCATCTACCTGGTGACCGATAAAAGTGTCAATCACAACTGCAGCAGAAAACAATTTTACTTTTATTTATTATTTTGTAATCTTTATAGTCTTCTTCTCTGAAACAGTTTGACCAGTTTTCACCAGATTTCAAATTGGGCCTTCTGTCAAAGGCATATTATCAATTTATTCTAATGGTTCTGCATCATTAAACAAGATGGCCACCATGCCCATATATGGTGAAAAACACTTAAAAATCTTCTTCTCCAGAACCAAAAAAGCTTCAAGGCAGAATCTTGTTACAGAGCATTGGGGACTCAAGGTCATCCAAGTTTGTTCAAATGATAACCCAAGGTTGACATTTGACCTTTTTACGGCAAGGTCAAATTTGCGTCCCTATGCATTTGTATGGGGAAAATATTGAAAATTCAATTTCTCAAAATATATTAGAGACCAATAGCTGAAACTTACAATGTATGATCAAAGTAGCAAACACTTTTAGTTACAATCAAAATTTTGTCCTGGGTTATCTGCCCTTGCCCCTGGGCTATATACATGTATAATATCTCGTAATATTTAAAAGTCTTCTTCTCTGAAACACCTTGACCAGTTTTCACCAGATTTCACATTGGGCCTTTCGTCAAAGGCATATTATCAATATGTTCAAATTGTTTTTCATCATTAAAAAAGATGGCCACCATGCCCATATATATTGAAAAACACTTAAAAATCTTCTTCTCCAGAACCAAGAAAGCATCAAGGCTGAATCTTGTTACAGAGCATTGGGGACTCAAGGTCATCTAAGTTTGTTCAAATTGTTCAAATGATGACCCAGGATTGACATTTGACCTTTTTACGGCACAGTCAAATGCATTTGCATTTGCATGGGGAAAATATTGAAAATTCAGTTTCTCAGAACGTATTAAAGACCAATGGCTGAAACTTACAATGTATGATCAAAGTAGCAAACACTTTTAGTTACAACAAAAATTTTATCCCCGGAGGTTATCTGCCCTTGCCCCTGGGCTATATACATGTATAAAATATCATAATCTTTAAAAGTCTTCTTCTCTGACACAGCTTGACCAATTTTCACCAGATTTCACACTGGGCTTTCTGTCAAAGGGGTATCAATTTGTTCAAACAGTTCTGCATCATTAAACAAGATGTCCACCATGCCCATATATGGTAAAAAAAAAAAAACACTTAAAAATCTTCTTCTCCAGAACCAAGAAAGCTTCAAGGCTGAATTTTGGTATACAGCATCAGGGACTTAAGGTATACCAAGTTGATTCAAATGATGATTCTAGGTTGAGCTTTGACCTTTCTGTGGCAAGGTCAAATCTCTTGTTTGGGGAAAATGTTGTAAAATCATTTTCTGAAACTGCATTAAAGACCACTGGCTGAAACTTACAATTTATGATCAAAGTAGCAACCCCCTTTGGTTACAATCAAAATTTTTTCCTCCTGGGTTATCTGCCCTTGCCCCTGGGCTATATACATGTATAAAATCTCGTAATATTTAAACGTTCTCTGAAACAGCTTGACCAGTTTTCACCAGATTATACTTTGGGCCTTCTGTCAAAGACGTATTATTAATTTGTTCGAACGGTTCTGCTTCATTAAACAAGATGGCCATCATTCCCATATATGGTAAAAAACATCAAAAAAATCTTCTTCTCCAGACCCAAGAAAGCTTCACTGAATCTTGGTATATAGCATCCTGGACTTAAGGTCTACAAGTTTAGTCAAAATGATCCTAGGATGATCTTTGACCTTTCTATGGCAAGGTCAAATTTGCAGCCACATACTTTTGTATGGGGAAAATATGGCAATACTGGAAGAAAGTTGTGTGGTATCTGCAGATATGCAATGGCTGTTTTACTCAGGTGAGCGAATCATGGCCCATGGGACTCTTGTTTTGGACAGTTTTAAATTTCGCGAATATGCCCATACATTTAAGTGTCTCAAGCTTTTTTCAAAAGCTAAACTTGTGTTTGTCCAAAAATGGTTCATCGGCTATTTTTAGCATTTGACAGCGTCATTTTTTATTTTTTTTTTTTTTATATATAAATATATATATATATAAATACATACAAACGCTACAGATGAAGAAAATCATATGTGAGCACATCTATGCCTAAGACATAATTGCAAAAACATTATGTCTATAATCGTTTTCTGTTATTTTCTTGCTTCACAGTATCCTATACACAACTAAGGTAAATCGGAACATTTTGCTTTCAACATTTAATTTATTACAATTTAAATAACAGAAATAAAGCATGCAGAAGGAGAAAAAAATGGTTTGCAGTGAAACAAGTGGTCTACTGTTTTGTTTATCTTCAGAAAATGGTTGTACTGTTGTTCATACTGAACAACAAAAACATTATGCTTGCTGTGCCATTTCCAATAAGTAAATAGGAAAGTTACCCTTTTCACAGATACAGCACTTGAAATAAAAAGAAAAATATCCAAAACCCTCTCTTTAGACCATTTTTTTTAAGAATATCTTAAATGTTTTGGGTAGAAGGTAAATTGGGTGGGTAGGTAGGAGCACAGCAAACCAAATTTTTGTAAGGATGGCCTTATGAGGCCTCTGAATGCTCTGTTTTTCTGGAGTTCTTGGATGCCATTTAAAACTAAATTGACTGCCAGATTTCAAGAACAGTTTTGGCCCAGCAGTAAGAATGGCTCTCATGAGTTATTATTATCATTTTTCATGTCATCTGTCAGCCATTACTTTAATAAGCTTTCTACTTACAGGTTACTTAAAATAAGTATTTACCAGAAATAATCAGACAGACAGGCCTAAGCAAACAGTATAGACCCAGGTGGGAGGGGGCATTGGCATGAATCCCTTCATGCTTAGCATTCTGAGTAAAATATTCAGCAGATGACATTTTGAAATATTTTTCTTATTTTTCCCAGAAAGCAGGATTTGACATTTCATGCAGATTGCCTACTCTTTTTGCTGTAATTTTTATATTGAGGAAAAACCTTATTTCTGATACAGGAACTCTTACATGCTCATCACATAAACCATTGAATCAGACTATAACCAATCTAATTTTATCAGATGTATTGTTCCCATCAATCTTGTACAGACAGTCTGATCCCAGTGGTCACTCATAGTTTGGAAGCCAACAAGGAAATCACTAGAACTTTTCATAGCTATAGATAGGAGGGGTATCCAGATGAATATTTTTCTTATTTCTCCACAAAATTCAATGAGGCACTTCTAATGAATACCCACAACATATGTTTTCGTAGAGAAATAAGAAAGACATCAAACTTTTGGATGAAGAAAACCCCTGCCTTGTCTAGAGTTGTTTTTTTACATCCAGATCCATTAGTCTTTTTGCTGATGGACTGAATTCCAAGATCCAGATAAGAGGCATATTGAGAATAATATTTTCTTATTTCTTAAAAAGTCTATGTTGATGAAAACTCATTAGAATTGCATCAGTGATGTAGTTCTAATGAGTGCCTATAACATATTGTTTTTGTGAAGAAATAAGAAAAATATTGGTATTTGTTACCACAGAAAAGAAGTTGTTATCTGAGTCTAAGTATTATGACTGCATGGCTTTTATTAAGTTGATGAATCTGTGGTCAGTGACATTGCCAAAGCAGCAGTCCCTTCTCAAATCCAGACTGCCAGAGAACTTACTTTCAAGATAGTAAAGTACAGAGCTGTAGATAAGCCAGAGTGTTTTCTGGTTGTCAGCTGTTATGGTTTTGGTTTAGTTCTATATTTTTGGGTATTCTATGGGTCAATAAGCCACAGCTCAAGATAAGGGGATATCCACAGAAGTGGCAGTTGAATGCACTGATGATCAGGGTTTTGGCAACAGTGTTTCGTGGAGATTGATAATGAAGTCATTTTTTCGGTCATTCTCCCCCTTCGGCTGATTCAAGAAGAGCAGTTGTCAGTTTCTAGCTAAAGAATGTGCACTAGTATTGGTTAACCACTTAGTGGATTAGCTTAGTGGACTAAGCTTGTCCAGGAAAAGTGTGGTTAGGAATGACTGGCTTGACATGACCTTAATAGTGTTGACTGGGCCGTTTAACTCCAAACTGGCCAATCCACATAAATATTTTTCTTATTTCTCTTTGAAAACAAATGTTGTAGGTACTCACTGAGGTGCTTCTAATGAGAACCCATAATGTATGTTTCCATTGAGAATTAAGAAAAATATCAGTATTTTTCGGTTGAAGTGTCTTATCTGGAACTGCGAGGTTTTAATCTATTTGCCAGTAGTTTTTAGACACATAACTTGAGAGTAAAATGGAACAAGTATGGTAAGGAGGTAAGGTGTCCAAATATTAAGGTATATACGGTATGACACGGCAATCTGACGAATGTTTGTCTTGTACCTTTGTCATAGGCGTAGGGCTCATTACATTATGCATGTGCATAAGGAAAAAAATAGAGATCACTTAACATTAAATATTTCCTCCTGTATCATGGGGGCTGCTCTTAAAAGAAAGAATTTGCTCCCTCCTTTAAGAGTAGCCCCTATTTTGGAAGTGATCCTAGGGAGATTTTTTCTTTCATAATTTTTACTGGAAGTGCATAAAAATTAATTCCATTCCAGCTAATCCAATGTTCCAGCAAACATTCTGGTGGGAATCTTATTGGATTCCTCTCAGAATCCACTCGCAGGTAAGCACAGTAAGATGACTTGACAATTGCTATCTGAGAGCAAAACAATTACCATATTTATTCTAATAAAGACCCTCTCTGTGATATCCGCTTTCATTTTTTTTCCTGGAAAAATAGATTGGGAAGCAAAGATCATATCTTAGTTGGAGAACTTCAGCAGAAAGGTCCTGTAAAAGTTGCAGGACTTGTCCAGTCACACCTCAGTAAAAAATGAAAAATTTTGCTGTGGTACATGCCTGGCTGTTGCTGAAAGTTCACTTTTTTGAAAGAATTGAACACAAAAATTGTCATTTGTATTTTTTTTCTCAGACAATGCTTTATGGTGTAACACAAGTTGCAGCTTTCATAAAAAATTGCCTGAGAGGAAAAATTCTCCATCTTCTTTTGTAAATTGCAACACCCTGAGGCATTTATTATATCCCTGTCATACAATGTATATAGAGGGTATATAGTTTTTGTTTTTTCTGTATTAATGTTTGTCTGTGTGTGTGTGTGTGTGTGTGTGTGTGTGTGTGTGTGTGTGTGTGTGTGTGTGTGTGTGTGTGTGTGTGTGTGTGTGTGTGTGTGTGTGTAAACTTTTTTTTTTCATCAATGATTTCTCAGGAACTACTGCACCTAGGATTCTGAAATTTGGTACAAATACTGGGTGTGACTTGTATTGTGTGACAGAATCAGCATCCTCATGCTTATCATTCCCTTTATTTGTCCATTTTTCTTTTCAAAGATTTCTCAGGAACTACTGCACCTAGTATTTTGAAATTTCGTATAAACATTGGGTATCGTGTAAGAGATAATCAGCATCCTCATGCTTATCATTCCCTTTGTTTGTCATTTTTTCTTTTTCTCCAATAAATTTTTTCGTCACAGATTTCTCAGCTCCTAAGAGAGCCAGAATCTTCATATTTTGTATACACCTACAGAGGATTGAAGTATCTTGTGTAAAAGAAAACACATTGCTGAAATTTCTTTTGACTTTTTTTAGCTCACTTTTCGTCCGTCTTCCGTCCGTTAACATTTTCAAACGACTTCTCCTCTGAAGCCGCTGAGACAATTTTGTTCAAATTTCATATGGAGAATCCTTAGGTTAGGGGAACAAAAGATTGCTAAAATGGTCGCAGTCCATTGACCAAGATGGCCGCCAGGCACATATATGGTAAAAGCTTTTAAAAATCTTCTTCTCCAGAACCGAGGATGCCATTGAGCTGAATCTTTGCACAAATCATTGGGGATGAGAGGTCTACCAAAGTTGCTAAAATAATTGTACATTGACGTTTGACCTTTTACGGCCAGGTCAAGTTTGCTTCCTTGTGCATCTGTATGGGCACCATACATTTGTATGGGAAAAATGTTGAGAATTTCAAACGACTTCTCCTCTGAAGCCTCTGGACCAATGTTGCTCAAATTTTATGTCGAGCCTCCTTAGTTTGGGGGAACAAAAGATTGCTAAAATGGTTGCGGTCCATTGACAAAGATGGCCGCCATGCCCATATATGGTAAAAACCTTTAAAAATCTTCTTCTCCAGAACCAAGGTGCCTTTGGGCTGAATCTTTGCACAAATCATCAGGGACGAGAGGTCTACCAAAGTTGCTAAAATAATTGTTGTACATTGACGTTTGACCTTTTTATGGTGAGGTCAAGTTTGCTTCCCTGTGCATTTGTGTGGGAAAACTGTTGAGAATTTCAAACGACCTCCTCAGAAGCCTCTGGGCCAATGTTACTCAAATTTAATGTGGAGCCTCCTTAGGTTGGGGGTACGAAAGATTGCTAAAATGGTCGCGGTCCATTGACCAAGATGGCTGCCATTCCCATATATGGTAAAAATCTTTAAAAATCTTCTTCTCCAGAACCAAATAAGCCCTGGGACCTTATCTTTGCACAAATCCTCGGGGACAGGAGATCTACCAAAACTGCTAAAATGATGGTCCTACGTTTACGTTTGACCTTTTTATGGCATGGTCAAATGCTTCCCCATGCATTTGTATGGGCCCTATACATTTATATGGGAAAAATGTTGAGAATTCATATTTTGGACATCTCCTTTATAATCCAATTAAATTGAAACTTGATGATGAGCATTAGGGTGCTTAGTAGACACAAATTAGCTAAATCAGCGGATAGAAAATCCAAGATGGCCGCCTCAGCCGCCATTTTTGAAAATCAATTTCAACATCTCTTCCCAAACCTTTGGTCGCCTTGTGCGGAAACTTGCTCTGTAGCAAAAGGATGACATCTGGATCGAAACCAGTTAAAATTGTGTCGATTGGAAATCCAAGCTGGTCACAGTGATTCCGCTCCATTGAACAAGATGGCCACCAGAGCTGAAAATAGCAAATCTTCAAACAACATTTCGCCCTTGGCCAATGGCCTGATTTCAAAATATTTGTATAGAAGTGTTCCTCCAATGGCCCTCGACCAAAATTGCTTAAATGGTTCTGTTTAGCTGAACAGAATGGCGGCCAGAGCTAAAAATAGAAAAGTCTTTAAAAGACATCTCTGCAGCCAGTCCTGATTTCAAAGTAATTTCACAGGTGTTCCTCTTATGGCCCTTTACCAAAACTGCTAAAAAAATTCTGCTGGGCTGAACAAAATGGCCACCAGAGCTAAAAATTTAAATAGAAAAAAAAACTTTAAATGACGTCTCCTCCTTGGCCAGTGGCCTGATTTCAAAATGATTTCACAGAAGTGTTCCTCTTATGGCACTTTACCAAAATTGCGAAAAAAATTCTGCTGGGCTGAACAAAATGTCCACCAGAGCTAAAAATTGAAATAGAAAAAAAAAACTTTAAACGACATCTCCTCCTTGGCCAGTAGCCTGATTTCAAAAGGATTTCACAGAAATGTTCCTCTTATCCCCCTTTACCAAAATTGTCAAAATGGTTCTGCTCTGCTGAACAAAATGGTCACCAGAGTTAAAAATTGAAAAAAAAAACCTTTAAAAGACATCTCTGTGGCCAGTGGCCGGATTTCAAAATAATTTCATATCAGTGTTCCTCTTATGCCCTTTTGCCAAAATTGCTAAAATGGTTCTGCTCTGCTGAACAGAATGGTTGCCAGAGTTAAAAATAGAAAGAAAAAAAAAAGCCTTTAAAGGACAGGATAAGAAGATGAACCAATTAACTTCTGAAAAAAATCTGAACTTTTTTTTACATATGGCCCTTTGATAATTTCAGCATTTTAACATTGTAAGCAAGATATCTCAAAAACTGTATAAGCCATTGCCTTGAAACTTGACGGGCTAATAGGGAATGATGAGTAAATGAGCTGATTAACTTATAGCAGTTAACTCAGGTGAGCGTTGTGGCCCATGGGCCTCTCTCTTGTTTATCTTTTTTCCATCTCTCACTCCAGTGTAATGCGCAGGGAGATTTGTGTCTAAAATTTCTCAGGAACTACTGCATCTAGGATTTCGAAATTTGGTAGACAATTAGTATGACCACTTGTATCATGTAAGAAAGAATCAGCATCATCGTTTTTATCATTCCCTTTATCCATTTTTCTTTTTCTCCAATAAAATATTTCATCAAAGATTAATCAAGATTTTGAAATTTCGTATAAACATTGGGTATAACTTATTGTATCATGTGAGAGAGAATCCGCATCCTCATGCTTATCCTATTCTTTATTTGTCCATTTTTCTTTTTTTTCCAATATAAAAAGTTATCAATATGTAACTGTCAGTTTTATGTGTATTCTAGTCTTGAGGCATTTATTGTGGAATCGGATTATATTTTGTTAACATGTCATGATACTTAGCATATTATAAGACATATGGTGCCCTCATTCTTGTATGACCGCGCAGAAAGTGCCCTACCTGGCACCCCTCTGCCCTAAAATCCTAGCTGGAGCACTGCTTACGACTGAAGTATATTGTGTAAAAGAAAACCAAAAAAAAAGGAAAAAGGTAAAAAGAAGGCAAAAGAAATTTCTTTTGCCTTCTTTTTACCTTTTTCCTTTTTTCCATCTTTCACCAATATAATGCATAGGGAAAATTGTGTCAAAGATTACTCAGGGACTGCTGCACCTAGGATTTTGAAATTTGGTACAAGCATTGGGTATGACTACTTGTATTGTGTAAGAGAGAATCAGCATCCTCATGCTTGTGATTCTCTTTATTTATCCATTTTTCTTTCTTTCCGATAAAAATCCATCACAGATTTCTCACCTGCTATCAGAGCCAGAGACTTCAAATTTTGTACAAACCCTGACAATGGTGAATTATGTTGTGTAAGAGAAAACCAAGATGGTGAAATTTTATTTTTTATTTTTTTGCCCATCTCTCTCATGCGCTACTTAGGGAAATTTGCATCTACAAAATTATGGTTCAACATACCTCTGATAGCTATGGCTGGGGGTATGTGAGCTTTGCTCACTATTTGCTATATTTAAAATAAATACAGAACTGTGTTGTTTCTATTTTGTCTGAAAGAAAAGCATCCATTGTGGAAACTTGTAGACATTTGTCTGAAATCTTATTTCTTGGATTGTACAAGTTAATCTTTTAATTTCACTATTGGTAATTGAAATCTTGTTTTGAGAAAATAGATGAGCCTGTTGCAAAAAAGTGAATGTTTCATACCTCCAGATAAATAAAATTGATAATTTTAATGATAATTAGAGGTAAATTTTGTTATTCTTGCATTAAAACATACCTTGTGGGTTTTCATTAGAATTGCCTTATTCAGGCAATTCTAATGAGTACTCACAAGATATGTTTTTGTGCAAAATATTACAAAAAAAAAAATATCTGTATAATACTTGCTTTATCTGGCATTGTAGTGAAAGCAGATTGATATCATTTTTTAGCTCGCCGGGACTATGTCCCTGGAGAGCTTATGTTGTCACCTAGGTGTTAGCGTCGGCGTCTGTCGGCGTCCGCGTTAGCACAGTTTTCAAGTGTTTGCATAGTTTTTTAACTGTTTAAGGTACTGCTTTCATATTTGGCCTACACTTACTTTAGGGTAAGACCTTTCAATAGCATACACCCCCATCCCCAAAATAGACTCTTTATGTAGGTCAAGGTCAGCTCTTACTTTGTCTTTTACACCCATGTTTAAGTTTTGCGTTTAAGTTTTGAAAAGTGTACATACTGAAGTATTCAAGATAGAGCTCTAATATTTGGCCCACACCAGCCTTAAGGTTAGACCTTTCAATAACACACACCTCTTCCTCAGTTTGACCTTCTGCCTAGGTCAAGGTCAGGTCATACTTTGTCATTTGAACCCATGTTCAAGTTCTGCATTTAAGTTTTGAAAAGTGTTTGTAACTGCTGAAGTATTCAAGCTACCTCCTTAATATTTGGCCCACATCAACATTAGGGTAAGATCTTTCAATAGCACAGACCTTTACTTCAGTTTGACCTTCTGCCAAGGTCAAGATCAGGTTATACTTTGTCATTTAAACCCATGTTTGAGTTTTGTGTTTAAGTTTTGAAAAGTGTTCATAACTGACAAAGTATTCAAGATGCCCCATTAATATTTGGCCCACACCTACCTTATGGTAGGACCTTTCAGTAAGACACACTCCTTCCTCAGTTTGACCTTCTGCCTAGGTCAAGATCAGGTCATACTTTGTCATTTATACCTGTGTTTAAGTTTTGAAAAGTGTACATAGATACTGAAGTATGTAAGCTATAGCTTTCATATTTCATCCACACCAGCCTAAGGGAAGATGTTTCAATGGCATATACCCCATCCACCAGTTTGACATTCTTCCGACATCAAAGTCAAGTCATACTCTGTCATTTACTGCTGTGTTTAAGTTCTGAATTTAATCTTTAATATTTAAAGATTGTTTTCTTATCCGATCAGCCCTTTCCGGTGAGCTGCGTTGTCTTCTGACAACTCTTGTTTCTTTACCACTCACTGAGCAAATTCAGCAGATGACAAATTGATGATATTTTTCTTATTTTTCACAGAAAACAGGATCTGACATTTCATGCAAATTGTCTAATTTGCAAGAAATGTCTAATCCTGTTTCCTGGGAAAAATAAGAAAAATAAATCAAAATGTTGTCTGCTGAAAATTTTACCCATAACGCTAAGCGTTAAGCTTTCTTCAACATCTTACTGTTGATTTGATTAACCTTTAGCACTCTCTGGGCAAAACATTTAGAACATGACAATTTTATTTTATGTCCTAATTTTCTTTTTATTGCAGAAAATACTGTTTAACATTCATGCAAATAACAGTGCTCATTTGCACGAAATATCAAATTCTCTTTTCCAGGAGAAAAAAAAACCAACATATTTCAAAATGTTATTTGTTGATTTTTTTTTTATTCAATAGCCTAAAGGTTATAAAAAATCCTCTTTTCGTTTTTATCATTTTTCATTTTTACAACTAAATTAAATACTAAATTGGGGTCTATCAAACTCAGAATCCAAGATAAATCAGGGCATGATCTGTAATTCCACCTTTACCACTCTATGGGGAAATTAGCAGACAAACTGGTGATACCCAGTATTTAAATTATTATACCCCCGCAAACTTTGTTTGTGGGGGGGGGGGGTGGGGTGGTATACTGTTTTCACATTGTCCGTCCGTCTGTCCATCTGTGTGTCCGTCTGCGACGCTGGTTTTTTCCTAATATCTTGAAAAAGCAGTGATGGATATTTATCAATTTCTGCAGACACATTGATATCAATAAGGTGTACCTACATAAGAGAAAGTAAGGGCTAGGGGCCAATTGTCTTGGAGTTATTGCCCATTGTAAATTTTTTTCTTAATGCAGTAAAAAGTGTGGACACTATCTCTTTAACCAATAGCTTGAATTTGACCAATCTAGCACAGATACATCATCAGGATGGGGGAAAGAAGTGATATTAGATTTTGGTGACCTTGACCTTATTTTCAAGGTCACTACATTATAAATACTCAAAAAGTGAGCCTTGTTAATGCAGTAAAAAGTTTGTGTGCCACTATCTCTTTAACCAATGGCTGGAATTTGACCAAACTAGCACAGATACATCATAAGGGTGGGGGAAAGAAGTGATTAGATTTTGGTGACCTTGACCTTATTTCAAGGTCACTACATTATAAATACTCAAAAAGTGAGCTTTGCTAATGCAGTAAAAAATTTGTGTGCACATTATCTTTTTAACCAATGGCTGGAATTTGACCACAGATACATCCTTAGGATGTGGGGGGGGGGGGGGGGGAAGAATTGATTGGATTTTGGTGACCTTGACCTTATTTTCAAGGTCACTACACAATAAATATTCAAAAAGTGAGCCTTGTGTGCACTCTATTTCACGAATCAGTAGATGGAATTTGACTAAATTAGCACAGAATCTATACATCATTGGGATTGGGGAAAGAAGTGATTAGATTTCGGTGACCTTTATCTCATTTTCATTTTTCCAGAAAACAGGGTTTGACATTTTATGCAAATTGTCTCCCAAGGGGACAAACTGCATTAAATGCCAATTAACTGTCTGCAAAGCAGACAATTTGTATTTAATGTCAAACATGATTTTCTGAGAAAAATATCCTCATTTTTTTGTCTGCTGAATCTGCTCAGAGAGTGGTATAACAATAAGCTGCTTATGGTTTTGAGAACACTGTTACGGCATGTCAAATCAGTCAGTTAACCTACTCACGCTTTTCTTGGGCAGGCTTAATCCTCTAACCAGTTAACCAGCACTTGTGCACATACTTTTGCCCATAACTGTCAACTGCCCTTTTTGAATCAGCAGAAGAGTAGAATGACCGAAGAAATGATTTCATGATCAATCACCATGAAGTTATGTGGCCAAGCTGGGATTCAAACTTGCTGTAATGTTGTTACACTATTCGTAATGTCTTTAATTAGCTCACCTGGAGCTTTGCTCCGGGTCAGCTTATGCCATGGACTGTTGTCTGTCATCCATCCATCGCTAGCTTTTCACATTTTTGACATCTTCTCCAGAACCATAAGTTGGATTGTGCTGAGGCTTAGTGGGAGGCGGCCATCTTGAAATTCTTCAAACGACAACTCCTCCCAAACTGTAAGTCGGATTGAGCCAAAACTTGAGACATCGGAGCAATACAGAGATTCAGAATTGCTGAAATCATTCCATTCCAATATCCAAGATGGCCACCATGGCGGCCATCTTGAAATTCCTAAAACGACATCTCCCAAACCATTAGTCAGATTGAGCCAAAACTTGATGGGAGGCATCAGAGCGTTATAGAAATTCAGAATTGCTAGAATCATTCTGTTCTGATATTTAAGATGGCTGCCATTGGGGCCATCTTGAAATTGTTCTAACGACAGCACCTCCCAAATCGTAAGTTGGATTGAGCCACATGATGGGAGGTATCGGAGCAACATAGAAATTCAGAATTGCTAAAATTGTTCGGTTGCGATATCCAAGATGGCCGCCATGGTGGCCATCTTGAAATTCTTCAAATGACATCTCCTCCCAAACCGTAAGTTGGATTGAGCCGAAACTTGATGGGAAGCATCAAAGCTACATAGAGATTCAGCATTGCTTAAATCATTCTGTTTGGCTATCCAAGATGGCCGCCTTGGCGGCCATCTCGAAAATCTTGAAACCATTATCTGCTCCCGAACCCTAAGTCGGATTGAGCCCAAATTTGGTGGGAGGTATTGGGGCCACATGGAGATTTAGTTTTGCTAAAATTATTCCTTTGAAATATCCAAGATGGCCACCACGTTGGCCAATTTGAAAACCTTCAAACAACATCTCCTCCCAAACTAAGTTGGATTGAGCTGAAACTTGATGGGAGGCATCAGAGCAACATAGAGATTCAGAATTGCTAAAATCATTCTGTTCCAGTATCCAAAAAGGTCATCTTGAAATCTTCAAACCATGCCTGCTCCCAAATGGTAAGTCAGATTGAGTCCAAACTTGGTGGGAGGCATTTGGGTGACATGGAGATTTAGAATTGCTAAATTGATTCTGTTCCAATATCCAAGATGGCCGTCATGGTGGCCAACTTGAAAATCTTGAAACAACATCTGCTTTGGAACGGTAAGTCGGATTAAGCTGAAACTTGATGGGAGGCATTGGGGAGACATGGAGATTCAGAACTGCTACAGTAAATGTCCTAAAATTTCGAACAAAATTAAATAATTTCAGTTCTTGCTGTTCGATTTTTTAGAAATTATGATTTGCTAAAAAATTCACTGTTCAAAATTTTAGGACAGATTCACTTACAGCCAAAATGGACCTGGCTATCGGACGCTTTCGGACACCCGAAATGACAAAAAAGGACCTACACAACGAAATGGTTTTCTTATTTGCTATGTGTGATTGGTAAACTGAATGTGAAATTGTATGAACTAATAAATAATTACCACACTGATGTTTGTTTTCAATTCCATCCGATTAATTCTATGTCAGATAATGTTTCTCATAACAAAACAGTTAATTATCCGGTACAGTAATTAATCGGCCAGATACGTTTATTCGGCACTCCGGGAATGTGCCACTTTCTTAAAATAGGCTGGCTTAGTCCACTGTCATCTTAGGTAACAACCCTCTTCACTTTACTGCACTGAGATACACAAGCTGACCCCAAAAAATACTTCAAAAGGTTACCGCACGTTTGTTCTTGTTTGAGCAACTACAGAAATACAAAAGTCCCTTTCCTCAAAGATGAAGTGGACGGAGTTCAAATGTGAAAAGCGCAGACTGATTAGAATTTCCGATGTTTTGAAGCGCAGTATTCACACTGCTTGCTGACATAATGCATTCTGTTGGCGATATGCGTTGACCCAGATCAGACCCCCCCCCCCCCCCCCCCCCCCGCGATACATAGACTTGTTGATCTTGTCTTTGCTGGTCTCAAATGTCATAAGGTCGTTTCTGTTGGAAAGGACTCATACATAAACGAACAGTGCGGACAACCAGATCTGAATGCAGCCTGATCAAGATCAAAGATTTTAGCTCTACACCAAACTGAACTACGTATGCCAAACCTGTGAACTGCCATTATCGTTTTTAGCAATATTTCTTTCTTTGAAAAAAAAAGTGTATTGTCGTTTAGAATTTGGTAACGAAACTTATTGCAAGAATTATCTGTCATCAATAGTAATCCTTTCATTAGATCCCTGTTCAGGCGAATATGTCCCTTTGTGTATATGTGTAAGTCAGATCAGAATGCGAGATGCAGTCTAGTGCAGGATGGTGTCCACTCAATTAGCTGATTAGGTCATTGGTATAAAACACTGTAATACATGAATCGCAGTCTCCAGCAAGTGCACACACTGATCACATTTGTAACAAATGATTAGGTTCATTTTGGCTTGTTGGGACCTATCATCTCTATTGGGACATTACCTGTTCAAATAGGATGCACTGAGCATACCATGACAATCACGCGGTCAGACAGGAAATATTTTGCTGGAGGCGTCAATCCCCATGATGAAAACGTTTCCGGCATGCTTATTGAAACCTTTGGCACGCTAAACTTAAATATTAGCGGCAGATATTATCAAAGGACACAGTGTGACGTACCGCTACTAGCACATGGTTTCTTAATGTGGGGTAAGGGAAATGTTGCTTTGTGACTGTTCATTTTCTGGGTATTTTAATAATTAAAATGTTCTCAATATATACATAATGTAAAAAAAATAACAGTACTTATATTTATTTATACCCTGGTAAACACCATAAACAGTTTCGGCCGAAATCACTTCGCATGAATATTTTGAAAAAGTAAAGTACAGTGCAGTTACATATGTATTTAGCAACACGTTTTTCCTAAATGTTCGCTTTAATATATGTTTTTATGAAAATTATTTATAAATATTTTTTGACAAAATAAATAAATAAATAAATAAATAAAAATAACGTTTTATTTACATTTTTGCGGTATTACTATCCTGCGGCCACCAGGCCACTGTGCCTGTCACTTTGTGCCTTCCGGATATACCGGATACTAAGAAAACTGTGAATCAAGTCCGACCCAATCACAGTGATTTCCGCCATAGTAATAATTTTCTTCGATAGAAATTATATTTTCTCGAAGATTTTTTGTAGTTCATGTATAGGCTCGCTAAAAATAACGTTCGAAAAGCAGAAAAGTTTCAAGATCTCCAGCAAAATTCCTGAAGCAGTAAAATGCGTTTCAGGTAGGCCAACGGTTAGTGTGTCGTCAGTGAGATACCTATTACCGAGGTTCACTAATTATAGGATATTCAGGAACCACGGCACCCGCCCATTGGGGCCCGCGAAGTAGATGGGCTGCCTGTAGCCTCCAAGGCAGACCTGCTTAAGTAGGGCCTGAGTTCATCATGTGATCAGGTTGGGTAAAAGTCCCACAAATCTGGAGGCAATATCGTTAATGACTGAAATATTGTTGACCCACATTCTGATTCTCAGTTATCAGGAAAAATTTATGAGCTTTAAAAGTACAAAACAAAATTTGGGACCCTCAAAATCTAATTGATACCGCCCATGAAAAAACAGGGAAATGGCATTTTATATGAAGTGTTTGGAGAGTTGTTATACGAGGGCTGTTCGAAATGAATTGCTTATTGTCCTCTAGTTCGATATCCACGTGGGGCACGATAAAAACCAATACATACCTGTATAGGGCTATTCAATATCTACACAATGGTGTATAAATGTACATGTTAGACTAAGTGTAAGACATAAAATTTGCCATTTGAATACACGCAGTCATTGACCACTGCAGTAAAAATGGTTGGTAGAAGCGTCGACAAAAAAGATGAAATACGGGCTTACATCAAAGCTCGCTCAAAACTTGGTTGTTCTTTGAAGAAGCTGATGACTGAAATTTCTACTGCTTTTGGACCTTCTTGTGTGTCTTAGGACACAGTTCGGCGGTGGAAAAAGAAATTTGAGTCTGGTGTAGAGTCCATCAAAAATGCACCGAAATCAGGTAGGCCAAAATCTGCATCTCGTAAAGAAATCGTTTCCAAAATAAAGGAAATCATTGAAGGAGATGCCAGATTTACAGTTCGTGATATTGCACGAAAGGTAGGCATATCACTATCAACGGTTCACCTTATTTTGAAGAAGCATTTAAAAGTCAGAAAGATTTCTGCTAGATGGGTGCCACATCTGTTAACTGACGAGCAAAAGAGGCAACGGGTTAAAGTGGCCAAAAAGCTGCTTCAAATGTTTCCAAAATATGATAAAAAGCAGTTTGCCAATGTCGTCACAGGTGATGAAACCTGGGTCCATTATTTTGAGCCCGTCAGAAAGGTTAGCAATAAGATCTGGGCCACTAAACACAGCAAAAGACCAATAATTGCCAAACGTTCTTTGAGTACAAAGAAGGTTTTGTATGCAATCTTCTTCTCTGGTGAAGGAGTCGCAATAAAAGTGCCAGTGAAAAAGGGCAAAAGCATTACCGGAAAGTACTACAAAGACGTAGTACTGAAGAAACTGAAAAAGTATTATCAGAAACGACGCCCTGCCACTGGTTTTAAACATGTCCGTCTTCTACATGTACATGACAATGCCCCAGCTCATACCTCCGCAATAGTTACGGCAGTTTTGACGAAAGAAAAAGTAACTGTTTTGCCTCACCCCCCGTATTCCCCAGACCTTGCCCCATGTGATTTCTTTTTGTTTCCGAAATTGAAAGAATTCCTTGCTGGGTGGAAATACCAGTCCCGACAGGCACTTGGATCTGCCATTCATCAGTACCTTATTACTGTGCCCAAATCAGCGTACCGTGACGCCTTCAAGAAGTGGATACATCGGCTGAAACTTTGCATTTCTAGCCACGGGGAGTACTTCGAGGGCATGAAATGAGTACTTTTGGGCTAACTTGAAATTTGAAGTCTCCAGATAGAAATAAGCAATTCATTTCGAACATCCCTCGTAGTTATATATACCCGAAGATTTTTTGTGTTTGTAAGGGGATTTTATTTTATCACTCATCTTTTGCTAAATTTATATGACAAGCGTTATTGTAACTGTCTGTGAATCTGTGAAAGTTCTATGAGTTTAAGGAACTTCAGTGAATCCGTAAAAACTCCATGAATCCATGAAAGTTCCATGGTCAAGGTCTGTCAGTCATTCAAATTTTGTATCAGTGATATGATAAAGATCCATGGAAGCTCCGTAGTGCATCCGAGATACACATATGCATGAAAAGTATTAAGTGCAAGGCTGGGAAAAAGAAGAAAAATCAGTCGCTAGAAAAGACATTCAGTAGTAGCATTAACCCTTGTCATGCTGAATAAATTAAGATGCAACGCCCACTTCTAATTTTCAGCCAATCGGATTACTTTATCTAGATTGTTGATACAAATTCACATACGTACTTAATGGCAAACAGTGCAGATCCAGATCAGTTGGCTTCTTCAGATCTGATCTGGATCTACACTGTTTGCAAGGGAAGGATATATCCGGGTTCAGCAGGACTAGGGTTAACAGAGAATTTGAAAGGAAATAGATCCATTAGAATAAATTGATAACATTTACTCAGTTGCTACATGAAGTTTTCATTTTAGTCAACATTCAAAACATCCATCAGTTCTTGAATGTTTCAACTGGCACACTTTCAGTTTGATATCTTGGCACTCTGGATGGAACCAATGCTGACATTTTGTGCACTGGAACATCAGATTGTAGTGGGATCTTGTGGGCCTGTATATAAAGACGTTTTTTTCTTCTCGATTCTGGCTTGCTTTGAAATTCAGTGAAAGCACTGCTGTTAATATCAGGATTCCCACTGCATTGTGAAACTGGGGGTAAATCTGCTCTGTTCTCTTATTTTTGTACGCCCATTGTAAAGCAGTATACTACTCTTTTCAAATTTAGGGGGTTTAAGACAAATTTTGAGGGGATAAAAACCCCTCTGCAGAGGGTAAATGGGAATGCTGAATACAATTTGGAAGATGTAACAGTGCCAATGTTTTCGTGTTTTGTTAACTCCATGTACAAGGTTTGGGACCATTTGGGTGACTATAGTCCAATACTATGGACATTTCAGTACTTTTTTCGGAACTTTCCGTTATTCCATGAATCCATGACAGTTCCATGTTTTGTCAACCTCTAGGCCCCAACACTGCACACACATGTGCATACTAAATATTTATAATATAAACTGATACTAAAATTTCATCATTTCTCACCACTGTGGTTCGAGTCTTGCTCGGGTCACGTGGGAAAGACGTGTTCTGCTTACGGATGGTCAGGTGGTTTTTCCCCGGGTACTCCGGTTTTCGCCCACCTTTGATGAACGATCGGCTCGATATAAGTGAAATATTCTTGAAAGAGACATAAACCCGAATCAAAAAAAAAAAAAAAAAATCATCAAAACACACACACACATTTATTCAGGCATCAAAAAATCCTGGTGTGGTGATTGGGGGTACAGCCATCTAGTTAGCTTAGTTGGGTAGAGCATTTGCAAGCTAGAGGTCACAGGTTTCAGTCCTGCATCCAACACACTTTCCCTCCTTAGTTTCCTTTAGTGGTGCCCAATGTGAATAACCCACTGCAGCCGACGTTGGATTTATGGGGCACCGGGATCAGGCATAAAACAGGGTGGGGTAGCCCTGGTCGATGGTTTTCCCTGTGTAATCTGGGTTCTTCTATCACACATTCACGAAACACCAACATCCATGTCTTATAGAACAAGTGCATAAGGTTGCTGAGCTTTCTGTGCAATCGAAGTAAAAATAAATAATGTGTTAACTTTAAAATCGATAACTTATAAGTGATTATGCCTCAATTTGTAATATTTTGTCCAGCTATATCAGTATAAGTGACCCTTTCCACTTGTTTGAGCTATATTAAGTGTACATTTTTAAGAGTAAGGCTATATTTTGATTTTTATTAGTTCATATTTATACAGAGTTTAACTCTCCAAATTGAAATGAACACAAGAAATCCTCAAATTGGTTGTTTGTCTTGTGGAAATATACCAGAATATGCATAACGCAATACAGCTGTATTTTGTCATCAGATTTTAGCACATTTATTAAGATACATATGTTGTAACTTTTTAAAGCAAACAGGTATTTGTTCTTATTTCTTGCCAGTTATATAAGAGTTACATTATTAAATGAATTAATACCAAGAATCCTCAGATAAATAGATTATCTGGTGAATATTCCCCATACTTTAAGCTTTTCAAGAAATGAATACATTAATTTATGACACATGCTTAAGTTATCCGATGTGTGTGTGTGTGTGTAAATAGGCCCAGTATTTTGTTTCAATTTCTTGCCAGGCAAAAACAGTAATGAATGCAAGGAATATAGATAGATTAGTTGTCTCATAAAAATTAGTCAGAAAATATTCTGATTTAAGAAATGGTTACTTTTTTTTACTGATTTATAAGTAGACTTCCAAAATCCCGGACATAACTCTTCTACCTGCATGTCTTTTGTTCAGGCTTATGGGCATGGTGGGCAAAGCTTGCTTACCAAGTAAGGCTTACTGTCCATGAATGCCTGATTATACCCTTTATTCTGGGGTCCATGTCTGTTGGTCTGAACAATCTGATTTATCATTATTTTACAGATTTATGAGTTTGGAATAAGGTTTGTGCAATTTGAGTGTATCATGACCACAACTACTTAAATAATATGATTTTGAATTAGGCCCAGTTTCTCTTGCTGGTCAGATAATTTGTACCTTTTGAAATGGATAAAAAAAAAAAAAAAAAAATCTTAAAATGTATTAACATCAAGAGAATCAGACTAGAAATGTCTACATTTCAGAGCTCCAGATTAAAGGAGTGCTTAGGTACATATTTTCTTATTTCCCCTAGTAAACATATGTTGTGGGTACTAACTAGGACTTCTAGAAACGTCTTGGTAGCATGCTTTCATTGAGTTCCCAGAACATATCTTTTGAAAGAATTGAGAAGGTGTGGCACATACAAGAACTACAACTCTAGGTCCCACAGTTATTTAGTCAGCTGCCCTGACAGTATTTAGTAAAAGAAACCTTGTGCATTTGATAACTCCAACACCCTTTCAGATATATTGATTGAACTCAGTAGGATTGTACATGAGGTTGAGAAGATGTGTTGCATAAACTACAACTCCAGGTGCTGTGGTTTAGAATTATCTCCCCTAATAGAAACTTTGTGATCTTGGTAACTCCAACATCTTTTCAGATACATTGATGATACTTAGTAGGATTGTACATAAGGTTGAGAAAGCATGTCACACAAAAGAATACACAACTCTAGATGCCACAGTTTTTAGTTATCTCCCCTGACAGTATTTGGTAATGGAAACCTTATGATTGCCATAACTTCAACACCATTTCAGATATATTGATGATATTAAGGAGAATTGTACAAGACGTTGAGAAGACGCGTCTTGTACAAGATCTACAACTCTAGGTACTGCAATTTTTTAGGTATCTCCCCTGTCAGTATTTGGTAATAGAGACCTTGTAAGTCCAACACCCGTTGAAATATATTGATAGTACTTGATAGGAATGAACAGGAGGTAAGAAGGTTAGTCGTATACAAAAACTGTAACTTAGAATACTGCAGTTTTTGAGTTCACTCCCCTGACAGTATTTGTCAGTGGAAACCATGTGATTGTCATAACTTAAGCGCCATGGAACATACATTGATGATACTTGGTAGAATTGTACATGAGGTTAAAAAGGTGTGTTGCACATAAGGACCACAACTCTGGATGCTGTGTTGTTTTTTCTTTTTTTGTTATCTCCCCTGACAGTATTTGGTAGTAGAAACTTGTTTGCTGCATAGCTTCATCAGTTAAAATTGGATCTTCCTTAAACTTGCAGAAGTGGAGGACATGGATATTTTGGAGTTATATCCTCCAGATTAATGAATATTGTAGACATTGAGTGACCTTTTAGGCACAGGTGAGCGTTAATGACCACCATGGTCCTCTTGTTTATATATGAAGAGTGCAATGAGCTGAGACAAACACAAAAATCACAGTTGAATTCGAAGCTTGATTTTGGATTTTGTGAAACCGCATTTTAACCACAAATATTTTTCATAGATTAAAGCAGACGCATCCTCTTATTTCACTTTTGGTTGTATATGTGCTAAAAAGAAAGACACATGACTAGCGAGTCAAATGGTGAAAACCTTACTAAAATATTCCAAATACTTATATCATTGGTTCTTGTGAAAATTTTAAAAAAATGTTTTAAAAACTTTAATTTGAAAATATTCCAAATATATGTACTTACAACAGTGGTTCTTTTGAATTTTTTTTAATGTTTTAAAAAAATTTAATTTGAAAATATTCAAAGAATGTATACAGAGAGAAAAGGTCTCTTCCCTATTTATATGTTAGGGTGCAGTGCTTATACATTTTCATATTTAGTTTGATACAATTTAATTTTGAGAAATCAAATTTATGTCAAACTAAAATTTAAATTCCATTGTCTGAAGTTATTTTACTGAAGTTTTATGTGTATTTTGTAATGATCTTTGGAATGTAATTATCAAAAATAAATTTGTTCTTGGTAATTTTTTTTCCAACATAGTAACCTGTATCTTGCATTTTTCATATTTAAAAAAAAATAGTTTTTGGAATTTAATTATATTAGTTTTCATAATTTTAAAAAAAATTCTAGCTTGAAATTTTAAGTCTTAATATCAATAGTAATAGAATACTTACTTTTTTTTAAATCAAAATTAGCAGTCTGGAATAAAATGATGAGGATTTAAAATCTAAAAGCATCAATGACATCATAGGATAGTGTATTGTGGGATAGCTTTTTTACAAAGTATAAATAGCAATACCAGTTACTCCACTTACAATTTACACAGGTCTGGAGCACAGAACTGCACAGTAGTCCATATATGTGCTACATCTTATTACTTGCCAAGGGCGTATGATGCCTCCGCTTGTAGAGCTCTTGTTTGTTTCTAGATACAATATATATATATATAATAGAATGGACATAATGACTCCTCAAATGGATGGAATAACAGACCGTAAACGGTAAAAGGCCAGAACTATGTACATTTAAGCACTCTAGATGATTATCCAGCTTATCTTTTTAATTATAATTTCTACACAAAACATATGTTGTTGGTACTTATTTGAAAGTTATTGATAGGGTAGTTGTAATGAATACCCACAACTTACAATCCCTTCAGTCCTTTAAGAAATTAGAAACATGTAAGTATTTCATACTTGAAAAATAAAAAAACAGAACATAAAAAAAACAGTGTGTTATCTGATTATAAATAATATTGCTGTACACAGTACAGGGAAATTAAATAAAAATGTGGTTAAAAGGGGTTCAGAACCACAGTGATGTGGATCAAATATTCATGATACTGAAACTAGTTACTCTGAATTTTGCAGAATGCACACGTGGTGTAGCGAAAATGGCATTGCTTTAGTTACATATCAAGAAATATTGAACAAAATGAAAGTACAGATGATATGTATTCTAGAGGCTTATAGAAATTAAGGAAACCGCCACCATCAGCACTCTCAGTGCTTTGATTAATACTTGCCAGTTTCATATGCATTTTTGACGAAAAAAAGCTCTATAATTTAACGAACATAAGTGTGTGTTTTCCCTCTAAGCGGTTTCCGTCATGATTTCTCGTGACGTTACCGTTACGAGCACGCGGTTTCTTCATTCAGGCAAGGGAATGTGACTGTTGCATTTTCTGTATTTTCACATATATTTTTTGTAACCTATACTGGAAATGAGACTGTCCCAGAATTGCATGTCATTGCCCGGTGGCGTATCTGAGCAGACCCATGAAAATCTACGTAGGTATAGCAATATGACATACGAAGTAGTGGTGAGATACAGGAACAAACAGCAAATAGTCAGATCGTACAGAGCGGATCCATAGATTTATCCTGGCCTTCGTTTTTCAACCGGAATATTTATCATGTCTGCGACAAGGTAACAACAGTTCTAGATCGCCTGCGCATAATCTAACCCTTATCACGCGGACATCACATGACTGTCGCATGGAACTGGCCTCAGACCTAATACTACTGTGTATATTGGGTCCAAGAAGTGGCTAACATTGTGATGGAAGTCTCTTTTTTTAGCTCACCTGAGCACGAAGTGCTCATGGTGAGCTATTGTGCTCAGTCAAAGTCCGTCGTCCATCGTGCCTCGTGCATCGTGCGGCATCAACAATTGCTTTAAAAGCCTACTCCTCCTACACCCCTGGGCCAATTCACTCAATACTTGGTAGGAAGCATCTAGGTGACTTGTAGATCAAAAATAGCTAAAATCGTTCCGATCGGAAATCCAAGATGGCCGCCATCTTGAAAATCTATTTTTCACTTCTTCTCCTGAATCGAAAGGCCAATTGACTCAAACTTGCTAGGAAGCATCAGGGTGACTTGTAGATCAAAAATGGCTAAAATCGTTCCGATCTGAAATCCAAGATAGCCACCATGGCCGCCATCTTGAAAAGCTATTTTTCACTTCTTCTCCTGCACTGAAAGGCCAGTTGACTCAAAACTTGGTAGGAGGCATTGGGGTGACTTGTAGATCAAAAATAACTAAAATCATGCCGATCGGATATCCAAGATGGCCACCATGGCAATTGAATGTAGGAAACATTGGGGTGACTTGTAGATCAAAAATAGCTAAAATCATGCTGATTGTAAATCCAAGATGGCCGCCATGGCGACCATCTTGAAAATCTATTTTTCGCTTCTTCTCCTAAACCCAAAAGTCAATTGACTCGAAACTTAGTAGGAAGCATCAGGATGACTTGTAGATCCAAAATAGCTAAAATCGTTCCGATCGGAAATCCAAGATGGCCGCCATGGCTGCCATCTTGAAAAGCTATTTTTCGCTTCTTCTCCTGCACCGAAAGGCCAGGACTCGAAACTTGGCAGGAGGCATTGGGGTGACTTGTAGATCAAAAATAGCTAAAATCGTGCTGATCGTAAATCCAAGATGGCCGCCATGGCGGCCATCTTGAAAATCCATTTTTCACTTCTTCTCCTAAACCCAAATGCCAGTTGACTCGAAACTTGGTAGGAAGCATCGGGGTGACTTGTAGATCAAAAATAGCTGAAATCGTTCCGATCTGAAATCCAAGATGGCTGCCATGGCTGCCATCTTGAAAATCTATTTTTCACTACATCTCCTGAGCCGAAAGGCCAATTGACTCCAGACTTGGTAGGAAACATCAGGGTGACTTGTAGATCAAAATAGCTAAAATCCTGCTGATCTGAAATCCAAGATGGCCATCTTGAAAATCTTTTTTTCGCTTCTTCTCCTAAACCCAAAAGCCAATTGACTTGAAACTTGGTAGGAAGCATCGGGGTAACTTATAGATCAAAAATCTTAAAAATCTATTTTTCACTTCTTCTCCTGAACACGAAGGCTTATTGACTTTAAACTAGGTAGGAAGCATCTGGGTGACCTGCAGATCAAAAATAGCTAAAATCGTCCCTATTAGAAATCCAATATGGCCACTATGACAGCCATCTTGAAAATCTATTTTTCTGTTTTTCGCTTCTTCTCCTGAACTGAAAGGCCATTTGACTCGAAACTTGGTAGGAAGCATTGGGGTGACTTGTAGATCTAAAATAGCTTAAATTGTTTGGATCGGAAATCGATCATGCCTATCATTGACTATCATGCCATATATATTCTTCTTCAAAATTAAGAACTGCTTAAATGATGATCTTTTCATTAGTTGCGATGACAGGATTGAAAAAATGTCGCATAACATCTGCATATCTGCAGTGGCTGTGTCACTCAGGTGAGCGACCCGTGGCCGGTGGGCCTCTAGAATTTTTTTTTTTTTTTTGTGAATTTTCAGTCAGTATCTCCTGGGTTTGTATAAAATTAAAATATGGTTCCCATTCCATTTATGTACATAAAATTCGTTATGACACAACTGTGTGCATTTACGTTTTGCGGTGGCTTTCAACACTACTACTTTAGTTTCCGGTTCCGTAACGGAAAAAAAAAAAAAAACGTTACCGAAATTAGAATGTGCCAATAAAAAAATACTTGAAGAAAGCTGTGTTCGAAATTTTAGAACTCCACTTTTTGCAAAACTGCTACTGTTCGAGATTTTAGGACATTTCCAGAAATTATTTTGGGCAAAAATATTAGGTGTTCAAAATTTTAGAGTGTTTGAAATTTTAGGATATTTACCGTAAATTTGTTCCATTTTGACATCCAAGATGGCCACCACTTGGGCCATTTTGAAATTCTTCGAAAGATATCTACTCCCAAACTGTAATGCTTATTGAGCCAAAACTTGCTGGGAGGCATTGGGACGACATAGAGATTCACAATTGCTAAAAACGTTTTGTTAAGAGACCCATGATGGCCACCACAGCAGCTGTTTTGAAGAGCTTCTGTTGTTAGCTTACCTGGAGCTTTGCTCGTCATCCATATGTCCATTAGTAACTTTTCATGTTTTCAACATCTCCATCAGAATCGTATCCATGATGGCCACCATGGCGGCATGTTGAAAGTCTTCAATTGTTATCTGCTCCCGAACAATACGTTGGATGGAGCGGAAACTTGATGGAAGGCATCGGGGCAGCATGGAGGGGTAGAATTGCTAAAATGGTTCCGTTCTGATATCCAAGATGGCCACCATGATAGCCATCTTGAAAATCTTCAAATCACATCTGCTCTAGAACAGAAGTCTGCTTGAGCTGAAACATAATGGGAGGCATTGGGGTGTTATGGAAATTCAAAATTGCTAAAATCCTTCTGTTCCAATGTCCAAGATGGCCCCCATCTTGAAATTCTTCAAACCACATCTCCCAAACAGTAACTCAGATTGAGCCGAAATCTGATGGGAGGCATCGGGGTGACATGGAGATTCAGAATTGCTAAGTCATTCTGTTCCAATATCCAAGATGGCAGCCATGCTGAAACTCTTCAAACAACATCAGATTCAGGATCTGGATTGCTAAAGGCAGTCTGATCTAATAGCCGAGATGGCCACCATGGCACAATGTATCATATCATGATCAGCCTAATCCAGGTGAGTGATTATGGCCCATTTGGGCCTCTAGTTTCTGAGATGTAACGTCATGATATTATTAGCTCACCTGAGCTATGCTCAGGATGAGCTATAGTGATCACTTTTTGTCCGTTGTGCATCCTTGCATCCGTTAACATTTTAAAACGACTTCTCCTCCGAAGCCGCTGAGCCAATTTTGCTCAAATTTCATATGGCGCCTCCTTAGGTTGGGGGAACGAAAGATTGTTAAAATGGTCGCGATCTGTTGACTAAGATGGCCGCCTTGCCCATATATGGTAAAAACCTTTAAAAATCTTCTCCAGAACCGAGGATGTTTTGGGGCTGAATCTTTGCACAAATCATCGGGGACTGGAGGTCTACCAAAGTTGCTAAAATGATGGTCCTACAATGATGTTTGACCTTTTTACAGCGAGGTCAAGTTTGCTTCCCAGTGCATTTGTAATGGCCCATACATTTGTAAAAAAAACAAAACAAAAAAAAAACTAACAAACAACTTCTCCTCTGAAGCCTTGGGGCCAATGTTGCTCAAATTTCAAATGTAGCCTCCTTGGGGCAAGGGAACGAAAGATTGTTAAAATAGTCCCGGTCCATTTGCCAAGATGATCGCCATGCCCATATATGGTAAAAACCTTTAAAAATCTTCTTCTCCAGAACTAAATAAGCCCTATGGCCTAATCTTTGCACAAATCATCAGGGAGGCGAGGTCTACCAAAATTGCTAAAAGGATGGTCCTACGTTGATGTTTGACCTTTACGGGCACGGTCAAATTTGCTTTCCCATGTATTTGTATGGGCCCTATACATTTATATGGGAAAAATGTTGAGAAATCATATTTTGGACATCTCCTGTAAATACTATGATCCAGCTGAGTTGATGAGGAACATCTAGGCACCTAGTAGACACAAAATAGCTAAAATTGATGAGCTGTTCGATAATCCAAGATGGCCACTACAGCCTCCATCTTGAAAATCAATTTTTGACATCTCTCTCAAACCTTTGGTGGATTTGAGCTGAAACTTGCTCTGTAGCAACAGGACAACTTCTGGATAAAAATGAGCTAAAATGGTGTCGATTGGAATTCCAAGATGGCCACCACAGCTGCCATATTGAAAATCTGTTTTGGACATCTTGCAAACCACAAGGCCAATTAAGTTGAAACTTACAATGTAGCAATAGGTTGATGTGTAGATGAAAAATAGCTAAAATCTTGCTGATTAGAAATCCAAAATGGCCACCATAGCCATCTTGAACCACCATCTTGAAAACCAATTTTTGACTTCTCCATCAAAACCATTGGGCGATTTGAGTTGAAACACACTGTAGCAGCAGGATGACCTCTAGATCGAAAATAGCTATATTATAAAAAGAATGACCCTTGAGAGCAAAGAACACACACACGAAGACAAAAATAGCTGGTTTGGAAAAAGGAGGTTGACAAACATTGGACACAATACACATCCTTGATAGTTGGCCATTTTCCCATTACTTGCCATTTAGTTTGGAACAGTAGCCTTATAAATAGGGCTGTTCCAAAAAAATTATTTTGTAATAAATGTACTCTTATTATGTTGGGGATGCCCATGAGAATAGCTAGAAATAGGTCCTACAAGGTCTTCTCTGTAAATTATGGAGATATTTGACCTCAAATTGGGCCAATCTTCAAACGGGATTCTGACCTTGTTGACAGCCAAATATATTCTAATATTTATAATGAAATAATTTCTATACTTACCAACAGTAGCCTTGTTTGAAAATATAAGGCCTATAAGCATGATTGGATGATTCTTAATTGATACTGAAATTCAGCTGCTATCACAAGGTCATCGCAGCCATTTTCCGAATGGTGGCTCCCTTGCGGATGGAAAGGCAATTTTCAGTGCTATCAGATAAATACTCACTTTGCAAACCTGATTATTTCTTTTTTGCAATAAAAACTTGAACAAACATCTTTCAAAATATATTAAGAAAGAATTGATTTGATTAGTGCAAATGAACTGAGGCACTGCCTTGATAAGGGCATAGCCTTTTTTTACCTGTGTTTCATTTTTCTCATTCGCGATCAATAGCAAAAGATGTGAACATTTTGCTGCCTTACTGTATATTCTAGGTAGAATTGCCTTTACAAGTCTAGGCAGTTCAACGGAGTACCAACAACAAATACTTAAAGAAAAGCAGAAAAGAAAATCACTTAAGCATCTTTAGATACACTGATTATGAAGTCCTCTGCTGACTTTCTTAAAAAGTGTGTCTTTATGAGATGGATATTTTACTACAAATTTTTCAGAAATTTTGAAAAACCGAAGCACACTGTGTGGTAATTGGGTTGAATACTATAGTTATAGTATCTGAATATTTTTAGGATAATTACAGTACATGCTTTTTTTGTGTTTTAGGTTTCAAGATAACTTTTCCGTGCACCGGGGCAATTACAACAGAGGTAGACGTTAATATTCAGATGAATATAAGTATCTTCTCCGCGTCCAACGTAACTGTTCTCGACTTCCGAAGAAAGAAGTTCTGTAATAAAGGTGAGTACTTTGATATAGTCCTAGCTCCATGTAAGTGGGGTATCTAGCTAGATACACCTCTAATGAGTACACACAACATATGTTTTAGCTTGCCTGTACAAAAGTATAGGTGGAGCGATAGCAGTCACCATAGCGTTTAGCATTTGTATTGGTTAAAGTTTTTAAAAGGTTATATCCTGACCCTCTAGATGGAAGTAGTTCATACTTGCCCTGATGTTAGATACTGGTCTGAAATTTCATGCTGTACCATTCTGACCCACATGATTAATCTTGAGGTCAAGGTCACAAACTTAGAATTTAAAAAAAATTATGTTAAGGTAAAATAAAGGTTAAAGTTTTTAGAGACAAAGCGTGATTCTGGTGAGCTATGCTGTCCTGCAACAGCCTTTATTTCCTGGAGAAATAAGATAAATATCAATTTTGTTAACTGAAAAAAAAACCATCTTATCTGGAGCTATGTGGACAAACCTCATGCCAAACTGGATATACCTGAAAAATTCTCCTACCATTTCACAAAGGGAGACAACTTCTGCAGATAGGGAGTTGCCTCATTTGTATTTGAAATCTTTCAATAGTGGGGGCTACTCTTTAAGGAAAGAATTTGCTCCCAGTGGGAGCAAATTTTTCTTTAAATTGTAGCCCCCAGTGAGAAGGGAGGTAAATAATATTTTAAAACATCAGTTATTTGAGAAGGGAGGTAAATAATATTTTAAAACATCAGTTATTTCCTTTTATGTTTTATCTGTTCCCCTTAACAGTGAGGCACACAAGGCCAATTGTGTAAATATAAATGTACATTGTTAAGTTGAATCTTCAATTTATCAAACTACAAATTCATCAGAGACTTCAGACAGGTCCTGGCGAGTTTGAGCCATCAAGGTTCTACTGTATATATGTAACTGCCTATTTGGAAGGTTAGTTTTGTTCACAGTCGTAAGTAAAAATGATCTGTGCATGGAGATTTAAATTCTGTCATTTTATCCCTTAAAGTGCCGGGCTCATTTGTAGCAGAGGACAGTCTAAATTGATAAAAATATTGATACTTTTCTTATTTCTCTATGAAAAGGTATGTTGTGGTACTAATTGAGATTCTCTTCAAGGTGCTTCTAATGAATACCCACAACAAATGTTTTTTGTGGAGAAATAAGAAAACTGATTATCCAGATACCCTTCTTCTACTCGCCTTTCGACATCCTTCCGAAAGTAAATTTGCAAACTTTTTCCACGATTAAATGCAAAACCATTTGTTGTAACTACCTATGCACAAAAAGTTTTCTTCTAGTCATTAGTTTTTAAAAAAAATTAAATATTTCATTTTTTCTATAGTAAAAATGGCTGCAAATTGTACAGAAATCAGTAGGATAGGTAAATTGAAGGCAGGTTTTCAACAAGTTCTACTAGTTCAAATTTCCTGAAATTTTCACAATATTGTCATGAAACATCATTAATTAAAAATCAGCAAAGAAAAGTAAAAATATGTTTTTAGATAATGTTTTTAAAAAAAATCACTTTATTATAGAAATTGCTTAGGTTGGACCTATTTTTGTCTATTTTAATTGAAGAGTAAATATTTGAGAACAAAACACAGTAACAGAAAAGTCAAATGATTCCAACATTTGATTAAAAAAAAACAAACAAAAAAAAAACAAGCAAAAAGTGTCTTTCTGAGTGATGTTGAAAGGACAGTAGGACAATGTACGAAAACTAACCTGTTTATGTGGCTAGTTGACAGGGTTCACAGGAGTACATTCCTTGCTTGATCTTTATATACCATCTAACTTGTCAGGAATCTAAGATTAATTAACCCTTGTCCTGCTGAATAAATTAAGATGCCAAGCCTACTTCTAATTTTCAGCCAATCAGATTACTTGATCCAGATTGTTGTAATAAATTTGCATACTTAATGGCAAACAGTGCAGATCCAGATCAGTTGGCTTCATCAGAAGCCAACTGATCTGGATCTACACTGTTTGCAAAGGCAGGGTATATCCGGGCTCAGCAGGACAAGGGTTAAACTAACATCTATTGTATTCTAGTATTGTTGGTTAGTAGGGCAGAAACAAGAAGACTGCCCATTTTAAAGGCCTTCTAAATAAATCATTCAAAGACAATACAGGCAGATGGATAGATTTCTGTTGACCATAATGTAATGAACATTGAAATTTATCTGAACTAATCTGCTTATGCTGAATGTAGCCCAGCCACATTATTAGAGGATGATCCTTAGCATTTAAAGCACCATGCAAAATTGTAGCAGACGATATTTTGAAATATTTTTTAATATTATTTTATAGAGAAAATGGCAGACAATTCACATGAAGTGTCAAGATTTATTTTCTCTAAAAAAATATGAAAGTAAAATAAAAATTCAAAATGTTCTCTGCTGCAGTTGTGTTTGGTGCTTTATGAGTTAGTATACGTGTAGACAGTGTAGGTCCAGAACAGCATAAGCAGCCTAATCAGAACATGGCTCCAAATAAGATGCTTCTTATACCATCCCAACCACACACACACACACACCCACCCCCCACCCTACCCCTGCATACTTAGTATGCTGGGGGTATAGTGTTCTGAGGTTGTCCGTGATTTCATCATTCCAACTTCATTTCCGCTCAGTATATTGAGAAAAAATCGATGGAATTAGACCAAAGTTTGCCTACGCATTGACATTGACCAGATCTAGGTTAGGATCGTTACATGTCAGTTTTTGCAATTTTTAAAACATAGTTATGGCCCTTGGTTTTTTGTAGAAATTTTGTTTCTGCTCAATATCTTGGGAACAAATTGATGGAATTTGACCAAGTTTTGCATATGCATTGATGTTGACCAGATCTAGATTGGAATTGTTACATATCAATTTTTGCGAATTTACAAGAGTTGTGGCCCTTGGTTATTCTCAGAATTTTGTTTCCACTCAGTATCTTGTGGATGAATTGATGGAATTTGATCAAATTTTTGCATATGCATCGATCTTAACCAGATCTAAGTTGGGATTGATACACATGTTCACAAATTTACAACAGAGTTATGGCTGAGTTATGGCCCTTGGTTATTGTCAGAATTGTGTTTCTGGTTATTCTCAGAATTTGGTTTCCACTCAATATCCTGTGAATGAATAGATGGAATTTGATCAAATTTTGTGCATTGATCTTAACCTGATCTAGGTTGGGATTGATACACATCAATTTTAGCAATTAGAGTTATGGCCCTTGGTCAGTGTTAGAATTTTGTCTGTTTGTCTGTCTGTCAGTCTCTCCCTTCTACATTCACATAACTTGAACAGATAACAATGACCGCTCATGCCTGTGAAGGAAATTATGCTTCATGTAAAACCTGTTCCTAGAATGTTCTGCTTACTATCACATTTCATTTCAACCAAGAAGTATTGATATTTTCTTATTTCTCCATAAAAACATAATATGTGTAGTAGTCACTAGAAATGCTTCACCAAGGCACTTCTAGTGAGTACCCACATCATATGTTTCAGTGGAGAAATGAGAAAATTATCAATATGTTTTTGTTAAAGAAGCTATCTGGAGCTATGGTTGAATTACCCTGGGAACCAGAAAGTGCTATACAACAGTCAATGACATCAGTCATATAGCTGTATTATGATAATGGAGAAAGCCAGGAATTGGAAGCCAGGAATATCAGCCTTGCTGACTGTCATGTGTCTTTGTAGTTCCCCAGTCAAATGTCTTCATTAACTCTAAAAGTGGCAAGTAAATTTGTAGCAGGTGCCAGTCCAAAATTTTATTTTTGTTTGATTTTTCTAAGAAAAGAAGGCTTGTCATTTCATGTTAATCATCTGATAGGCAGATGGTTCAATGAAATGTCAAGCCTTATTTTCTGAAAGTAATAATAATAAGAAATATTTCAGAATGTCATCTGCTGTAGTTGTGATTGCTACTATAACCTTTATCACTCTACGCTAATTCTCTAGACCACAAATTGATACACAGAAAACGGGTTTTGACATTTCATGCAAGTTATCTCCATTAAAACTGGTTTTCTGAGAAAAATAAGGAAAATATCATCAGTTTGTCATCTGCTGAATTAGCCCAAAGAATGGTAAAGGTTAAGGGTGAGTATTCCTGTTTCTGAATCTGCAGCTTCTTTTTAATCCTTAAAGCACTGAGCAAAAAATAGTAGCAGATGACATCCTAATTTTTAGCTCACCAAAGCTAGCTCATCTGAGAAAATGCTCAGGGTGAGCTATTGTGATCACCCTTTGTCAATTGGCCGCTGTCTATTGGCCGCCGTCCGCTGTTCGTCATCTGTCGTAAACAATTAGTTTGTTAATACTTTAGAGGTCACTGTTTTGACCCAGTCTTAATGAAATTTGCTTGGAAAGTTTGCCTCTATCTATGAAATCTACCGGTAGGTCAAGTTCAAAACTGGGTCAGTTGGGGTCAAAAACTAGGTCACCAGGCCAAATCAAAGAAAATCTTGTCAATACTCTAGAGGTTACCTTTTTTAAGTAATCATCATGAATTTTGCTCAAAAAGTTTGTCATGATGATTACAGGGTCAAGTTCCAAACTGGGTCACTTGGGGTCAAATCAAAGGAAAACCTTGTTAATACTCTAGAGGTCACATTTTTGAAGTAATCATCATGAATCTTGCTCAAAATGTTTATCTTGATGATTTCTAGGTCAAGTTTGAAACTGGGTCACTTGGGGTCTGAAACTGGATCACGAGGCCAAATCGAACAAAAACTGTCATAACACTCTAGAGGTCACTTTTTAAGTAATCTTCATTAATCTTGCTCAAAATGTTTGTCCTGATGATTTCTAGGTCAAGTTTGAAACTGGGTTACTTTGGGTCAAAAACTGAGTCACCAAGCCAAATCAAAGGAAAACCTTGTTAACACTCTAGAGGTCACAGTTTTCAAGTTTTCATCATGAATCTTGCTCAAAATGTTTGTCTTGATGATTTTTAGGTCAGGTTCAAAAAGGGGTCACTTGGGGACAAAAACTGGATCATTAGTACAAATCAAAGGAAAAGCTTGTTAACACACTAAAGGTCACAGTTTTGAAGAAATCATTGTGAATCTTGCTCAAAATGTTTGTCTTGATGATTCCAGTCCAAATTAGAAACTGGGTCACTTGAGATAAAAAAAACTAGGTCACCAAATCAAAAGGAAACTTTGTTAATACTCTAGCGGTCAGTTTTTAAAAAATCATCATGAATCTTGCTCAAAATGTTTGTCTTGATGATTTCTAGGTCAAGTTTGAAACTGGGTCACTTGGGGTTAAAAAGTAGGTTACTGGACCAACTCAAAAGAAAATCTTATTAACACTGGAGAATTCACATTTTTAGCTCACCTGAGCCAAAGGCTCATGGTGAGCTATTGTGATCACTCACCGTCCGTTGTCGTTGTTGTCGTCGTCGTCGTCGTCGTCCGGATGTCCGTCTGTCCACAATCTTTAAACAACATCTCCTCCTAAACCACTGGTGGGAATTTGACCAAACTTCACAGGAATGATCCTTGGTTGGTCCTCTTTCAAAGTTGTTCAAATGGTTCCGGTTCATTGCATATCTAGGTCACAGGAGCTAAAAATAGATTTTTTAATTAAATACTTAACAAATCATCTTGTCCGAAACCACTGGACCGATTTCAATATAATTTTGCAAAAATGTTCCTTTGGTGATCCTCTACCAAGATTGTTCAAGCCATTTGGATTCCTCAAAAAACATGGTCGCCAGGGGGCGGGGCTTATTTTCCCTATATATCTATATAGAAAACTTTAAAAATCTTCTTGTCTGAAACCACTGGACCGATTTCAATATAATTTTGCAGAAATGTTCCTTTGGTGATCCTCTACAAAGATTGTTCAAGCCATTTGGATTCGTCAAAAAACATGGCCGCCAGGGGGCAGGGCTTATTTTCCCTATATATCAATATAGAAAACTTTAAAAATCTTCTTGTCAGAAACCATTGGACAAATTTCGATATAATTTTGCAGAAATGTTCCTTTGGTGATCCTGTACCAAGATTGTTCAAGCCATTTGGATTCGTCAAAAAACATGGCCGCCAGGGCGCGGGGCTTATTTTCACTATATATCTGTATAGAAAACTTTAAAAATCTTCTTGTCAGAAACCACTGGACCGATTTTCATATAATTTTGCAGAAATGTTTCTTTGGTGATCCTCTTGCAAGATTGTTCAAGCCATTTGGATTCGTCAAAAAACGTGGCCGCCATTGGTGGGGGGGTGGCGGCTTATTTTCCCTATATATCTATATAGAAAACTTTAAAAATCTTGTGAGAAACCACTGGACCGATTTCCATATAATTTTGCAGAAATGTTCCTTTGGTGATTCTCTTGCAAGATTGTTCAAGCCATTTGGATTCGTCAAAAAACATGGCTACCAGGGGGCAGGGCTTATTTTCCCTATATATCTATATAGAAAACTTTAAAAATCTTCTTGTTAGAAACCACTTGACCGATTTCAGTATAATTTTGCAGAAATGTTCCTTTGGTGATCCTCTACCAAGATTGTTCAAGCCATTTGGATTCGTCAAAAAACATGGCCACCAGGGTGGGGGGGCGGGGCTTATTTTCCCTATATGTCTATATTGAAAATTTAAAAAATCTTCTTATCAGAAACCACTGGAATGATTGCAATATAATGTGGCAGAAATGTTCCTTTGATGATCCTGTACCAAGATTGTTCAAGCCATTTGGATTCGTCAAAAAACATGGCCGCCAGGGGGCGGGGCTTATTTTCCCTATATATCTATATAGAAAAACTTAAAAAATCTTCTTGTCAGAAACCACTGGACCGATTTCATTATAACTTGGCAGAAATGTTTCCTTGGTGACCTTCTACCAAGATTGTTCAAGTAATCGTGATTTGTCAAAAACCATGGCCACTAGGGGGTGGAGCTTATTTTCCCTGTATATCTATATAGAAAACTTGAAAAAAATCTTCTTGTCAGAAACCACAGGACCGATTTCAATATACCTTGGCAGAAATGTTTCCTTAGTGACCCTTTACCAAGATTGTTCAAGCCGTCATGATTTGTCAAAAAACATGGCCGCCAGGGGGCGGGGCTTATTTTCCCTATATATATCTATATAGAAAACTTGAAAAAATCTTGTCAGAAACCACTGGATCGATTTCAATATAACTTGGCAGATATGTTTCCTTGGTGACCCTTTACCAAGATTGTTCAAGCTATCATGATTTGTCAAAAAATATGGCTGGTAGGGGGCGGGGCTTATTTTCCCAGTATATCTACATAGAAAACTTTAATGATCTTCTTGTCAGAAACCACTGGACTGATTTCAATTTAACATTGCAGAAATGTTTCTTATGTAACCCTCTATCAAGGTTATGCAAGCCGTCATGATTCATCAAGAAACAGGGCCGCCAGGGGGCAGGGCTGATTTTCCCTATATATCTATATAGAAAAACTTTAAAAGTCTTCTTTTCAGAAACCACAGGTCCAATTTCATTACAACTTGGCAAAAATGTTTCCTTGGTGACCCTCTACCAAGATTGTTCAAGTAATCATGTTTTGTCAAAAAACATGGCTGCTAGTGGATGGGGCTTATTTTCCCTATATATCTATATAGAAAACTAAAAAATCTTCTTGTCAGAAACCAATGGACCGATTTCAATATAACTTGGCAGGAATGTTTCTTTGGTGACCCTCTACCAAGGTTGTTCAAGCTGTCATGATCGTCAAAAAACATGGCCGCTACGGGGCAGGGCTTATTTTTCCCTATATGTCTATATAAAAAACTTTAAAAATCTTCTCGTAAGAAACCGTTGGACCAAGCTCAATGTAGCTTGGCAAGAATGTTGCTTTTGTGACCCTCTACCAGAACGGTTCAAGCCTTCATGATATGTCAAAAAACATGGCCTCCAGGGGGCTGGGCTTATATATCTGTATAGAAAACTTTAAAATGCTTCTTGTCAAATACCTCCTGACCAATTTCAATAATGCTTTGGTGACCCTCTACCAAGAATGTTCAAGCAATCCTGATTTGTCAAAAAACATGCCTGCTAGTGGGTGGGGCTTATTTTCCCTCTATATCTAAATAGAAAATGTTAAAAATCTTCTTGTCAGACACCACTGAACCGATTTCAGTTTAACTTGGCAGGAATGTTCCTTTGGTTACCCTCTACCAAATTTGTTCAAGCTGTCATGATTCGTCATGGTTATAAAATTTATGCATAAAATTTTAGAGCAGTGAACTTGGCTGAAACTTCAACATTAAGTATGCAAATCTGTTTGCTCAGGTGAGCGATATAGGACCATCATGGTCCTCTTGTTTGAGTAATCATCATGAATCTTGCTCAAAATGTTTGTCTTGATAATTTGTAGGTCAAGTTTGAAACGTGTCACTTATGACCTATATTTCACAGTCCAAAGACTTTGTTAAGTTTTTAGCTAACCTGAGCAAAGCTCAGGATTAGCTATTGTGATCACCCTCTGTCCATCGTCCGTCGTCAGTCATCCAATGTCCATCCTCTGTCATCAACAGTTAGTTTGTTAACACTCTAGAGGTCACAGTTTTTACCAAATCTTGATGAAACTTGCTCAGAATTTTTGCCCCTATGAAATCTAGGTCAAGTTTGAAACTGGGTCACTTGGGGTCAAAAACTAGCTCAACAGGTCAAATCAAAGGAAAATATTGTTAACACTCCAGAGGTAACATTTTTAAAGTAATCATCATAAGTATTGCTCAAAATGTTTGTCTTGAAGATTTCTAGGTCAAGTTCGAAACTGGGCTACTTAGGATCAAAAACTAGGTCACCAGGCCAAATCAAAAGAAAAGCCTTGTTAACACTCCTGAGGTCACATCTTGAATCTTGCTCAAAATGTTTGTCTTGATGAGTTCTAGATCAAGTTCAAAATTGGATCACTTGGGGTCAAAAACTAGGTCACCAGGCCAAATCAAAGAAAGACCTTGTTAACACTCTAGAGGTGACATTTTTTAATCAACCATCATGAATCTTGCTCAAAATATTTGTCTTGATGATTTCTAGGGCACATTCAAAACTGGATCACTTGGGGTAAAATTAGGTCACCGGGTCAAATCAACGGAAAACCTTGTTAACACTCTAGCGGTCACATTTTTGAAGCAATCATCATGAATCTTGCTCAATATGTTTATCTTGATGATTTCTAAATCTTTGAAACTGGGTCACTTGGAGTCAAAAACAAGGTCACCGGGCCAAATCAAAGAAAAACCTTTTTAACACTCTAGAGGTCACATTTTTGAAGCAGTCATCATGAATCTTGCTCAAAATGTTTGTCTTGATGATTTCTAGGTTAATTTTGAAACAGGGTCACTTGGGGTCAAAAACTAGGTCAACAGGCCAAATAAACAGAAAACCTTGTTAACACTCCAGAGGTCACGTTTTTTAAATAATCATCATGAGTATTGCTCAAAATGTTTGTCTTGATGATTTCTAGGTCTGGTTCAAAACTGGGTCACTTGGAGTCAGAAACTAGGTCATCAAGCCAAATCAAAGGAAAACCTTGTTGACACTCTAGAGGTCACATTTTTGAAGTGATAATGAATCTTGCTCAAAATGTTTGTCTTGATGATTTCTAGGTGAAGTTTGGAATGGGTCACTTATGACGAATATTTCACGGTCCAGTGACTTTCTTAAGTTTTTCCATTTAGGTCAGTTTCTCAGTAACTATTGGTCCTACAGAATGATATTTGGCACTTGTGCAGTGTTTGTGTTTAGGTCAGTTATTTAGTAACTATTACTCCTACAGCCAGTGATACTTAGCACATGCCTACATCTTTACATGGCCTCTTGAGTGCAGTCATCCATATTTGATCTTAACCTCTATTTCACAGTCC